>OY735201.1:5790658-5975658 GCA_963457665.1 Thysanoteuthis rhombus | reverse complement strand
GTTGAAATTTTGCGACGAAGTTTGCTATCGTTCAACCTTCGCCTATCCAACATCATATACGGTAAAAATTAAAACAGAACATGTTTTTAGCAAAAAAAAAAAAAAAGAATCAGCGGCAGAAATTGGTCTACAAAATTTGTACTGCAACCTTAATGAGGAAGAAAGTTAACTTCACTAATAGCCAACACAACCAACCAACGAAATGGACTCGAGATCCTCTTTTGCTAATCTCTGTCTGTTTGTCTTCGGGCGCCTCCTGGTTCTTTTGTTACTATTCTTTTTTCTTCAAAAAAGGGCTGTTTTGAATCTTTCTGGTAATTTTTGAACCAACAATACCAAAACCTGGTATTTTTAGATCATTTCAGATGAAATATCCATTTTTTTTCGGATAATATTAGATTATTTTTTAGAGGGGGTGGAAAGGTCTTGGTACACTTATGAATTATGCTGATTCTATTTATTCGAGGTACGAATATTGATATCATTTATTTTAGCAGTTCCATCTTAAATATTTATGTTGTTTTTTATCACAACCTACCTGGAGCAGTTCTGTGTCCTCGATTTCGATCTTAGTGTTTTTATCTCCAATGTGGTTGTTGCACATGATCTTCGTCTTGCTGAAGTTCATGTGTAGGCCGACTTTCTTGCTCTCCTCATTTAGTTCATCTATCATTAGTTGGAGGTCATGTAGGTTCTCTAGACCACTACATCTACCTAGGGCAACGAATCTCCATGAGACCCTCAAAAGAAGAAGAAATCAAGCGAAGAATCACACTAGGATGGCAAGCCTTTGGCAGAGCTAGCTCAACCTTCAAAAATAATAAGATCCCATTAATCCTAAAGAAAAGGGTGTATAACCAATGCATCCTCCCAATAGTCACTTATGGAGCTGAAACATGGAACTTAACCAAGAAACAGACCCGTAAGCTGAGAACCATGCAACGTGCACATGAAAGAATAATGCTGGGCCTCACATGGAGAGACCACAAAACAGCACAACACATCCGGGAAAAGACAAGAGTTAGAGACATCATAGAATCCATAAAAAATCTCAAATGGCGGTGGGCTGGCCATGTTGCAAGAATGGCTGACAATCGATGAACATCACGACTCACAACATGGATTCCCCGAGACCATATGCGCAACCGAGGCCGGCAAAATATTAGATGGAGAGATGAACTAGATAAGTTCAGGAAGTACTGGCTCCGTGACGCCCATGATAGAGAAGTGTGGCAAATCCTGGGGAAGGTCTATGTCCAACGACGGACGCTAAAAGACTGATGATGATGATGATGATGATGACCTGGAGCAGTCAATTCGTGATAGTGAGTAAACAGAGACGATCAGAAATCTCATTGAAAGCCTATTCTTTATTTCCAATCAACGCTGTGCGTTCACAGCCGTTGGGTGACGAATAAGTTGTGATAAAAAGCAACTGAAAATAAGATAGAAGGAAAAATAAGAAAAAGAAGTCTCGCTGCTGCCGGGACATGGTCCTCTCCTACTTTTATTCTGCTCGAAGATAATTACTGCAACTTTTGTATTGTATATGTGATGAATGAAAAATTATGAAAATGTATATTTCAGAATCGATGCATTTATTTATCAAAATGAAATAAGCCATTCTGTATCTGTAAGATAGATTTTCGTAGATATAAAAAACTTATCAGTGTAGCTCAATCGGTAAGAGAAGAGACTACATATTGCTTGGCCGTGGTATCAAATCCTAGTAAGGAAATGTTAGTTCTAGAGATACAATAGCTTAATAAAAAAGCTTTTGTCTATTTCTATTATGGAATTTGGTAGATTTGCAGGACTTTTCAACTTAGCACAGTTGGTGGAAGACATGATGACTAATCGGCTGGTCATGGTTATTTAGTAGGGGAATATTTTTGACTCCCCTAAACTTGCTGAAAATTATCATTATTATTACGGCAGAAAAACAAAGTCAACTCCACTTATGGAATAGAGTTTGACAAAATCAATGATACTAACAAAGGTTGAATATTATTGAATTCCAAAGTTGAATAATAATCAACCGAAATCTTGAAGTTAATTTAAGATAGTTGTTATATGGAAATCAAAGAACATATTTTATAATTTGTCTCCAGAATATCGAATTTTGAGAATAAGAGAACTATGACGTGGAAATCATAATCTCAAACACTACAGCAGTGTCTGTTCCTAAGATACATGCTTGGAATTAGCTGGACTTCATCGTTTGTTTTGCAGAAAGATTTTCTCTTCTACTATGTAGTATTTCGCTTATTTCTCTTCAGTGGTCAAAATTTCATGTCTTAATTTAGATAAATAGGAAGAGGGGAGGTAAAAGGAGATCATTTAGAGAATATGAATCAATATTTAGAAAAAAAAAATTCTTTTCACAGGATTTCTCGAGAGCTGCTTCTCCGAAAAAAACTCAAATTCGAAACTGCTCTGGTTTGAGTGCCGTTAAATATATCCGGTGAACTTCAATTTTGTACAATGGCCAGTTGTTGAGTAGTTATGGTCCGTACGCCCTGAGTCATATACATATTTCCATTCAATTGTAGTTGAATATTCGAATTTTGAAAGGATCTGTTTGTATATATAATACAAACTTGCATATCGAAGCAGTTGACATGTTTTATCACGCAAAACAATATCTGGGAAATCCTATTTAAATTTACCCAAAATAAAATGCATTTGAAGGTGCTTGGTTCCTGCAAATTCTTCTCTCATTGGGCAGCTTTCCATTGCTCAAACGTGGTACTATCAGTGGACAAGCCCGAACGCTTACTGCAATATTCCCCCATAAACTAGGTTTTTTTCCTTTCGTTCAATCCATATGTGTACGTTCCTACGTACAAAAATGGGCTCGTGTTTAATTTCGTCAGCACGAAGGGAGCGTAGAAATGCAGAGATACGGTCTGAAACTGGAAAGTACGTTTTTTGTATCAAAAATATTTGAATTTCATCAATAAACCCCGTTGCTTATTTTCTTTTTTTAGTGTTTCAGTTTTAATTCATTTTTTTTTCAATCGTAAGTTCATGCAATCGGAATTATTTTCAGATGTTTCCTAGTATTGCAGTAAGAGACTTTTCAATCGAGTGTTCAGTCCGTCTTTCAGTTCAGATTTCCTTTAATCAGCAGTGGAAAGAAGGAACAACTGTCATGTTATAAAATGTGTGACGTCATAGAAATAAAATCTTCCCCCGATCATTTTTTAACCACCATCCATGATGTCATTATTGTGTGTGCGACGTCAACTTTTTCGTACTGAAAAAAAGCTTAAAATTGCCAGAATACGCCGAAAATCACGTATACGACTTTCTATTGAATATAGTACAGGCAGAATATTTCTATAGCGCAATATTTTCAAGTATGAAAATCAATTGATTCAAAGGAAGACTATTTGCTCCTTCTTCTTCTTCTTTTTCTTCTTGATACTACCACCACATTTTATGGATGCATCGTTGAACTTATGGTTCTTATTTGATTCCATGAGAGGTTTGGACTTCAGAACTCATTCCATTGCTTTTGTTGTTGCCACGACGTCTCGTCGGATCCATATACAGAAGCAATTTTTAGATCTCAAAGACATTCTTTAAGTAGCGATGGGGTTGTTCTTAAGCCAATTATCTAAGTACAATTGGAGAAATCTGTTTTTGCGTGTGTGCACCGCAAGAGCCTGACGACGTGTCATAGGACGAAGTTAAAATTGGCCAAGGCATTGCAGTGTCTAGTCTGGAGTTGTTTGTATCTGCGGTTCTTGAGATAGTTCAGGAGATAAAAATATCCAACTTAGCAATTGATTTATATTTAGATTTGAAATAACTGGCAACACTGAAGAAAAGTAAACCAAGTAACTTCAGAGCTGTTGCTTCGTACAACGCACTTGTCCATTATAGAAGGTTGTACAACTCACTGTAAAGTCTGGCCCCTCCTAAACGTACACCTTTGGAGTTGACCAGACCTTCATTAAAAGATAGATACCTGCTTGAAAAAAAAAACCCCAAAAACAGGGATATACAGGTTCCCTTTGCCATTCAAAAAAAGAATGTCCTTTGTAAGCTGAACAGACGCAAAGCGAAGGAGCAATAGAGATCTAATTATGGGAGTATTTTTGAGCATCCCCAGATCCAAAATACTTAGCATGTGCGTGATCGAAAGTCGTGCTGGTTGTAGGGATAAGAGACTGAGGTGGAGAAAAGACAGCAAGCAGCGGAGTGTTCCTTGTGTTATAGTTCGTTGCTAAACGGAAGCTGAACGTTTTTTTATGGGGGGGGGGTACTTTTTTTTCTTTTCGCTTTCCACTTTCTTTTTTTTCGAAAGAAATGGTGTGAAGCAGACTTTTTGGAAGCTGGAACTCCCTGTATTTGATCTCTATGCAATGATTGTTGTAGAAGAAAAAAAAAAAAAAGATCGTTAAATTGGAAGTGTCCATTGTTTGAAATGTTGGGTAGGAGACATTTCTCTCGGAAAAGTTGTTCCTCCTTAAGTGAAAAATCTGTGGTCACAGAAAGGTAACCCAGAAAATCACACTGTTTATTACATAAGTAGCCAAGTGATTACTCGTGAAAAAAAATATGGAAACATTTGAATTCTTATGAAACAATTGTTTGAGTAGAGAAAATACAGACTCGGTCGAAGAAGTTGTAGTTTTAAATTGTAGGTAGGATATATCTATATCAGCAAAACTCACTCCTCAGTTAAAGAGTGCAGTATCACGGTCAAGGGAACTATGATGTCAGCCTGTTCATTACTAGAGTATTTTTCCATATTATTTATGAACATAGCAGTTTTATATCATACAACCAATGATTGGAGATCAAATGATAACCAAGCCCAGTAACAGCAGCTTTAGCTTTTGGGTACTTGTTATACGGCATTCCTACTGTTATATGGTCCACTCATTAATCACGGTGACAAACTCCACGGATACAATTTAAATCGACATATTTTTTCTGAGAAAACAAACTGGAATTTGTTTACCAAGAAAAGTGTATTGTTGGGAGTAGTTGGTTTGAGTTATTTTATTCGTATCTTTCAGTTGAAGAGTGAAATATTTTGGAACCACTGAACCAAGACCAGCAATATTTGCTTGTGGATCATAGCAATACGACATGCTTCTGTTTTAGTTATTTTTTTATGTCGTTTACTAATATAGAAATTTTGTAACAGGCCATCAGAAGAGGTTGATCCACTGAGGATCATTTACACTGCCAGCATGATCAGATCACTGACTATTGCTTCAAAACGTGCGTGCAGAATCACATTTTTTTTCACATATTATTCATTTATACAGAAGCTTCTTATCAGACCATTAACAAACGAAGATCCTACGTGGACTGAGCCCACTAATGGTCTTATATTGCTGATCATTGTTATACCTCGTGTGTCCTGAAACATTTTTTCTTCAAATGATCTACTCGTTCATAGCAATAGAACCATGGATTTTTTTAAATTAATTTTTCTAATAAATTTTTCTTTTTGTTTTATCTTTTGAACAGTGAATTCGTTCATCGGGGAGAGTACATAGTTTGAAACGATCGGTGAGTAATGTATTTTCAACAGTAGTGGTAGAGCCCTGTGTTACGAACAGGAAAACGAGAAAACTACTATCATTTATTGAAGTAAGCACCGGCGCATAACTGCAGTAAACACGACACGAAGCGACATTTTCTGTTCCATTTTAGCACGATGTCCCTCCTGAATGAGCCAAGTTGACAAGACTTTGATATCTACAAAAAATTATCTGGAATACAAATCTTACAATAATTGTCGTCAGTCGGAATATAAATAGGAATTGAGTTTGAACCTGCAGCAGACAGGCTTGTATTATCTAGAATACCTTACATGGAACATTCAATTGTAACAATCAAAGCGTAAATCGGGGAGTTATTTACTTCTTTTCCCGAACAAAGAAAGATAACTTTGATGTCGATTTATATAAATGGAGGCCGCTTATAAAAGACATCTATTTGAGAAGCCATGACATTTTCACCTTCCTGTCTCAAAATAGATGAATGTTTGTAACAGATGCGAGAGTCAGCGAAAGGGTTGGGGATTTTACGTGTAGGGTGGAGAGGATTTTACAAAAGGAAGTAATTTGTATTGGAAAGGGCCAGGAATCTGCACAGTCAATATCCTGCATTGTCAAATAGAGAAAAAAAACTACGTGGACAATAATAAGGCAATGTGTGCAGAATATTAGGAAGGCAGAAAATAAACGGGTCTGGTTAGTTGCTCAATATAAACTATAAACTGATAGTATGCTGTGTTAAGGGTGATCAGTTACAAAGATTACAAACCACTCATGCTTATTATTCTGTGATGATCATTAAAAAAGGGTGATTTGAAAAAAAAAAAAAAAGAAGTGTGAATGCTATCGGACACTTTTATTAAGCAGCCAATTTCGCATGAATTTTCATTTTAAATTGAACCCCACTAAACAATTTTGAAAGAATTAAAAAGCAAACCAATAAAAAAGAGTTTTTGTTGGTATGATAAGAAGGACTTGCTTAATTTTTCAGCCATCTAGCCCCATTGGTGCATGTAGAAAGCAAAGAAACCTAAGTTGATAATTTTCGTGACAGTTTGGGTTGCCGGTTTCTAAAAACAACGTAGAATCACAATGTCAATACTGCTTACATCAAAGAACGCCGCAGGTCAAAGATATTCTGTGTTCCTCTAAAAGGAATCTCTCACAGACTGATCCAAATGATGTTATCAAGATTTCATCAAAGAATAGATATAAAGAAATATCTTACTTACGTAGTGAAAGAAGATTGAAAACGGTAAGTTTTTCGACAATTCTAATAGATTCGACCAAATAGATAAGCCCTTGGCAATTTCCTGCGTTATACATTTTCTTACTTTTACGCATACAAATCTGCACTGGTTGGGATGAGATAAGAAAGGAGATATCTAAGTATACGCTTCTCTATATATACGTAAATACATATATGCATGAATATATATATATATATATATATATATATATATATATATATATATATATATATATGCATGTGTGTGTGTGTATGTGTATATATATGCACATATACTGAGAGTAAAGTGTTGTTTTATGTAGAAAGTACCAATACTTTTAGTGAATAGAGCTAATATGATACAATGCAAAAATCACCTGAATATTGTAGAAAAGTAAAATCCGTTATGAGTAACCAGCAATTTTAAGATTTTATACATACATACATACATATATATATATATATATATATATATATATATATATATACATACATATATATATATATATATATGTGTGTGTGTGTGTGTGTGTGTGTGTGTGTAGGTGTGTCATTAGACTGGACAGAAAAAGATTGTGATAATTGTAGAGACATTCTTTTTAGGAAACGTATATTGTCTGGCAGTGGTATTAACCAAAGGGTAAATCGTCAGCAAACCATGGAAATTAATGGAAAAAAAAAGGATCGTGCAGGAATCAGACACGCATCCAACAGAATCCTGCTTACAATTTTCATTTGCTTAGTCTGTAGTGTATGTTCTATTTATCTACTGTCCCACCACAGCAAAATGTAACTCAAAGTCGAGGCTTAACGTGGGGAAAATAGGAGACACCTTTCCAAAAATGGCTCCAGCCAACGCAACTCTGATTACCAAGCGACCGTAGAAGCTAAAACAACCTCCGTCACGAAAACGTCCTCTTGTGGACCAGCTCCTCTAAGTGCAATGGAGTTGTGCTGCCCCGGGGCAACGGATCCCCAGCAGCTGGGCCGAGTAATAATAGGAGAGCCCAAGGACGAGTCCAAAAGCTCTCCAATAAAAGTAGCAATGCGTAGCCTCAGTAAAACCTCATTGGCTAACGCATTGCACCGGCGCACTCGGTCTTTGACACACACCCTCTCCGGCCCACTCGGTAGGCAAGTGTCAGTACCGGCTCCTCAGTCTCTGCCGTGAAACAAAAACTACACTTTGATCCTGCCAAAAGGCCAGAAAAACGGTTTCGTGCATGTATTCATTCATGAACTAACATATACCTGTCAGAAATTATGGGTTCATTCATAGTTAGATCGGTTCTAAGGAGCCTGAAGTTATTGAGTCATTTTTTTAATAATTCAAGTTGCCTCATTTCAAATGTTCTGAGAGTCTCAAGCTGTTTCAATGTGTTATTATACATGAAGTGTTAAGAGTATCTTTGACGGTCAGTTTATTATCAATAAACAGGGAGGTAAATCATCAAATGAGATCATTTCATTTGAATGCAAACAAAGGAATAGACGAACAGTGAAAAAAATACATTGAATCCCATATATATATATATATATATATATATATATATATATATATATATATATATATATATATATATATATATATATATATACATATATATATGTGCTCTGTCTACTTGATTCTTTCAACAAGAAGTATTGTATTAGAAAATAGATTCATATGATCTGACAGGATGAATTATGAATAGCGTAACACTGTATAAAACTTATTTGAAATGATCTCTTGTCATTACAGGATTAATGTATCACTTGCTGTCGACGACGTTGATAAAATAAACAATTAAAAGAGTTCGGGCTGCTGAAGGGGTCGATTGCTATCGGTCACAGGTTTGATTCTTGCCGCAGCCCAGTTTTTGTTCAATTGTTTATTCTATTTATGTTGTCTAGTTTGAGTGATAAATTAACCATGTAATGACGGGATATCATTTCAAGAAAGTTTCTAAATAATATGCAATTCATAATCAATCTGTCCGATCATATATGCTGATTTGTTTATGTATATATCTATATATCTATACACACACACACACACACACACACATATATATATATATATATATATATATATAGATATATATATATATAAGTATATCTATATATATATATATATATATACACACACACACACACACACATATATATATATATATATATATATATATATATATATATATATATATATATAGTAGATTGTGGATTCGCTACGCAAACTTGCTCATGTTTCTGCCTTCTTAGGGCCTCATCAGGCGAATATATATATATATATATATATATATATATATATATATATATATATATATATATATATATATATATATATATATATATATGCTCCTCTATTCAGGATTGAACACTCTTTAAGTGAGGTAACTCATCCATTGTAAGCTTATGCAATGCTCTTCCACATGAATAGAGCATTGGTGGATGAGGAGTTTCTGCATGGATGTATGTATTGCTTAAATTCACCCAGTTCCGTGGTCCAGGGGTAGGATATCGGCCTCCGGGTCCGATATGAGGGTTACATTTCTGCCTCGTGGTACCGGATAAAGTCTATAGCCACTGAAGAGATGTAATAAATCGAAACAGCTGTCTGTGAATGACAGAATTATATATATATATATATATATATATATATATATATATATATATATATATATATATATATATATATATATATTGGGGGGCTGGGTGTGTTTAGCATTTGGATACACAAAGAGAGTCATAGATACATATACTCGGGAAAAATTGTTAAACTTCCAACACTTATACACATACCAAAACCTATTTAATGAGTGAATCAAGGCAGAAGAGAATGTTAATGATATGAAACAAATATGTACGTCTACGTGCGTAAACATAAAAAATGATTTAAACAGGGGTATGACGCGTGTTTGTTACCTAATTATATGTACTTTTTGGTTGTATCTTTTAAAAAGCAAATATTTAAAGAAAAAAATTTAAAGAAAGAAATTTCATAATGTGAGTGTTTAAATTTTGTTCTCGACTGCCCAAAGAAATGATGTTAATAGAACGATCTTCTTTCCTTCTTGCCTCTATCTTTCATCCCCTCTCCTTTTCGTTCTTTTTCTTTGCATTTTTCTCATTCTTTTTCTCTCTTCTTTCTTCCTTTTTCTGGATCTCTTCTTTTTATTTCACCCCTCTCCCTCTTCACACCTTTCTTTTCCTCTTTCTTTTCTTTCTTTTCCTTTTTTTCTTCGTCTGGGTTTGGGGAGATCACACTGACGGCTCCATTTGAACAGTCCATATAAACTACCATGATAGTTTCTTGATGCCTGAACGGCATGATTCTATTAAAGGCGATTACCGATAACAAAATGCATAGGATTCAGGATATGCTGTTGTGATTAATACTTCGAAATTGTCCTCTGGAAACATATGCCATTTACAATGAGATGGAGTAAGACAGGGAGATATAAGTTAACTTTCAAGGTAAAGTTTCTCTCCTTGATTAAATGAGATAAATATATATATATAATTTCTTTTTCAATTGATTAAGCAATTACAACCAGTTTCGAAGAGGGATAATCTGCACTAAGGCGGAAAAAAACTTATCAAAGATGTGTTTCTTTAAGTATTAACATTAGATACGCTTCTATTCTGCAAATAGAATTTTCTCATTATGCTCCGGTAAAACGTATTTTTCTATCTGACAATTCTGTTTATTTTATTCCGTTTTTTTTAATTTTATTTACTTTCTGACCATTTTACTGGCATGGATCTGGAGGCGGATCCAGGGGAGGGGCTGATACCTCTCTGGTTGGGCAGAGCACATCAAAGAAACATGAATAAATACCTAGATAGAGAAATGTTACCCGGCAAATAATCTGATGAAACCTCAAATCAGCATTAAAAACAAACAAATGTTACATCCATTGTCTAATTAGACGATGGAGTGGAAAAAGGTCCCCTTGCTTAAAATCCAGGATGTGCTCTCTTAATATCAGCCTTCTCCTCGGATCCACTCGAATCTTTACTCTTTGTTCCGGCTTTTTTGCCAACTTTTTGTTCTATTTGGCGACTCCCCATTTCACACTGGCATTTAATTACCATTAATAACTTTGTCTTTTTTTTCTATAACTTCTTTTTTCCAACCTCTCACTTCCCCACAATTGTCATCATATTGAATTATCTGATCTGCGTGAATCTTTCCAACTTGTTTTCTGTTTTTAATTTCGTTGCGTCAATCGTTACTCCCCTGATATCCAGATTTGTATTTTGATCTTTCTGATGGCTTTGTCCATTTGATTTGAGAGAACTGTCACAAAACTTTCAAAGTTTCTTCAGTTTTTAGGAGATTCAGACCGACTGATATAAAGATTATAATGTATAGAAAGCTTTCCTGCATTTTCTGGAAATCACTTCCAAAATAGGTCCTTGATTGGGCGTCCAATTTACAATGTAAATTTATAATGGCGTTAGTTTTTTAAAAAGTATTTTTTTGTTGGCGATTAAGTTAACAATGTATATATTTGCTGGTTATCCGTCAGCTTTCACGTTTGTTTTTTGAAATTTCGAACATTTTTAATGATCACCACCTAACAAAAGACCAGAGAAGTATCTATCCATTGATCACTCTTTTTTTCTAATTCTTGAGTTAATCACCCCTAACAATACTTGCTGCCTAAACATGTTATTTGCTTGCCGGTTTCTATTGGGTGACTATCCAGACCTGTCAATTCTTTGTTGTTTTTTGGTTTTTGTTTTTCCTTCTTACCTTCTTTCCTTCATTATTTTCGGATCGCTTTATCTCACCCTCACCCGACCGTTCTCATTCCCCCACCCCTGCCGTTGCATCACTATCAGAGAAACCAATAAAAACATCACACGGTCCGATATAATTACAATCAGTTAAAGTTGATTCATTGCATGCATACTGGCTTTAGAATACGAGCCAAGGATTCCGCTGACACTCAAACATCACAAGTTCCTTCGATCAAAACAGTCGATTAATCTGATGCATTGGCCTTTCTCATTGTTTTGCAAAACAAATTCGCTTTAAATGAGGATTGGTACTCCAAACTGGTCATCACAGGCCATGGATTGGTTAGTAGAAGTCAATTTACTGGCAATCTATCTAAATTAGCTTTCCTAAATGAGAACTGTTGCCGAGAAAGATGGGCAAGATAAAAAGTAGTTCTCAAGTCTCTATGACACGTTGTCTTGAGTAAATTAAACTAGAGAAATCGTTTTCTTGATTGAAGCTGACATTTGATAAGATCTTGTTATTAGTACAATTTGTGTTTGACTTGATTTAAATTATAATAACCACAAGAAAATCAGTTATGGTTAGTTGCTCAATAAAAACCTTTCTATGACTGAGATCTTTTGGCAGCATGCCGTATTGAGGGTGATCTATCAAACAAATGGAAAAAAAAAAAGATAATACCCCGTTGGTTAGTGATCACTAAAAAGTATGAATTCCAGGAAAAACAAGCGGGAACACTGTCAAGCAAAAAATTAAGGACCCAATTTTGCATCTACTTACATCGCTAATATCACCTTTCCTGTAAAACCTATGAAGAAGGGTTTGATGTCAATAAATAGAAAAACTTTATTTCTAAACATAGTAAGGTATGAATGTTTAGATTTTCAGTCCTTTAGATTCATTAGAGTGACCTGTACATGTGTTAAGTAGATAGTCAGAGAGAGAGAGAGAGAGAGAGAGAGAGAGAGAGAGAGAGAGAGAGAGAGAGAGAGAGAAAGGAAGAGAAAGAGACGGAGAGAGAAAGAGAGAGAGGCCACATTAAAAACTGAACAAACCTATGTTGACGGTTGTGTTGTAAGATTTGGCCAACATTTTTTGAAAGTATCAAAACAGGCTCAACAAAAACGGGATTCCTATGTGGCGTCCATGTCCCCCTGAAATAAGAATTGCAGATAAAGGGAGACCTTCCCCGCCCCGAGGGGCAAACTGCAAATAATAGGGTACGGGAAGGGGAACTAAATCATATAAATTATATCTAAAATCAACTTTCATATGTAATCCGATTCTTTAAATGTATATCTAGATGTTTTCTTAGGTCTATTTTAGATGTTTTCCAGTGGCAAGGCATCTACATTCTTGAGGATCTAAATCTAGATGTTTGTAGATGTTTTCTTAGGTCTATTTTAGATGTGTTCCCGTGAGAGAGCATCTACATTCTCGAGGATCTAAATCTAGATGTTTGTAGATGTTTTCTTAGGTCTATTTTAGATGTCTTCCCGTGACAAAGCATCTATATTCTCGAGGATCTAAATCTAGATGTTTGTAGATATTTTCTTTGGTCTATTTTAGATGTTTTCCCGTGGCAAAGCATCTAGATTCTCGAGGATCTAAATCTAGATGTTTGTAGATATTTTCTTAGGTCTATTTTAGATGTTTTCCCGTGACAAAGCATCTACATTCTCGAGGATCTAAATCTAGATGTTTGTAGATATTTTCTTAGGTCTATTTTAGATGTTTTCCCGTGACAAACCATGTACATTCTCGAGGATCTAAATCAAGGTGTTTGTACAGGTTCTCTTCAGTCTAATTTAGATGTTTCCTTTGGAAAACGTCAGTGATGCCAGGAACAGCATTCACTCTGATCATATTTGTCCTCCAATGGAACTTTTTTACATGAATTCAAATTTCAAAACTACAATCGTTTAATCACTGACTGCGGTGACGATTCTCCAGCTGATCTGAACGATACTCTAGAATATCCACCGATCAAAAGTTGTCTTGAGAGTAGCAAGTCAGGAACCTCTGCCAATGGGACATTCTATGACATAACATACCATGAATAAGATTCTTTAACATAAATTAGAAAATCATTAAAAACACTGATTTCTTCAGTAGGTTTGTCTCACTGGTCAACTATACATGGATGTATTACGCATACAAGCTGCACCAATGGAGCTATAAGGCTGATAATTGAAAAATGTACTCCTTATTAGGTCTAGAAGAGATTTTCTCCTTTGAAATGCCCCCTGAATGGGTTTTTGATGTATGATTGAATTCACAGTATTACTTCATGCTATTTCTCCTTTATTTTGTTACAATTGGAATTCACGCTTACTCATTGGGAGTTGTTGGCAATTTCTACGAAACAAAAGGCGAAAAGAGTAAAGTATTCATTGATCAGCTTTTTCTCCAATTCTTTAAGTGATCACCCCCACATAACGTGCAACAAAAACACGTTGGTTACGTGAAAGGTCCAATCCACTTCATTTTTTAAAATCTCACACATACGTATTTTCATTATATATATATATATATATATATATATATATATATATATATATATATATATATATATATATATATATATATATATATATATACGCACTCATACACATGTATATATATATGTATATATATATATATATGTATATAGAACATGTATATATATATATATATATATATATGTATATAAAAATATATATATATATACACACACACTCTTACACATGTATATATATATATGTATATATATATATGTATATAGAACATGTATATATATATATATATATATATATATATATATATATATATATATATATATATATATATATATATATATACACACACACTTACAAATGTCCAGGCATGCATGCATGTATAGAGTCTAGAGAGCTTCACTAATTCAATATTTCTATGGGTGTGTGCAAGTGTACGTGTGTGTGAATGCAGCCAGGTTTCGTGAATGAAGATTTAGGACTGGATAGCACCTCTATTTGTTACCTGTGTAAGAAGCACTTTATTCTGAGAACAACTCCCGGGGACAGTGACGCATAAACATTTGTCTATTGACTGGACACGATGCAAAGATCGATGTCTCCCTTGGCGATACAATCCAAAAAAGGGGAAACCAACAACCGTAGCAGAAAACTGGTCTGACTAGTTGATGAATAGAAATATGATAAACTTTTACCTGCATGCCGTGTTGGGGGGGGGGGGAGATCATTTGAAATTTCAGGGAAAGGGATAATCAATGAATAAGTTATTTCTCTCGTCTTTTTTTACATTATTGAATCCAAAATTTGAAACAAAAATGCATAGACCAAACTGAAGGACCAAGTTAGCACAAACTTTCATTGTAAATAAAAAATCCGACTGAAGAACCATTAAGGATTCAAAAAACAGAAGTAGCGAAATAAGGAGTGCTCATTTATATGTTCAGCCCTCTAGCACCATTTGTACGGCCTGTATGCAAAGTTGCCAATTTAGATATTTTTACTGTTTTTTTTTCTTTCGAATTTGTGAGATCAGTTTTAATAATTTTTCAGATTTTTAAAAATCTTTTTCTCCATGTTTCAAAGGTCAGTGTTGCCAATTCAGTTGTTGATATATTTCCTAATTTGCGAATTTGAGATTGAATTCTGGGATCCAAAATTCAAAAAATTACACCCCATTAGGCCACAAGCGTAAATCCTTCGAATACTGAGAGAAAAACAAACAACCAAACAAACAAACAAACAAATGTTTCGGTGGCAGTTTTCTTTGATGGTTTCTAATTTCAAATCGTTTTGTTGATTTTATCCTGAGTTGTCAACTACTGCGTCTCTCTGCGCTACGTCTCTCCTGATTTCATCCAGTCAACATAACGATTACCTATTGATTTCGACTAATGTGCTCACCGCTTAACAATAAATCTTGCACCATCATTCTTCTCTCTTATTTCGTTCATTCGTCAGCCAAATTCGAGCCAGTTACAATTCAAAGTCTGAGTCAGTAATAAAATCTACGACCAATAGCGCAATACAAAATAGTCACAACACTAACCTGGTCACGTCTTCTTCAGACAGATAAGTGATAAAAAAAACTTTGTTTGTGAGTCTGTTTGCAAACAACAGAAATCTAGACAGGTTTTGTGCAATGAAATGGGTTTGCTTTATCTCATGACAAAAACACGTCCAAAAGGTTTACGATACGAATACGGAATAAGCATTCAGAGTTAACCTTTTTTTGTGTAACTGAAATATCAACAAAGAATCTACAAAGGTTAGTTTGACTGAAAAGAAGGATTATTGCAATTTCATCTGTTGATTTGTTGAGTTGTCAAAGAATGAGTAATTAATGGATTTCACTCGAGATTAAGTGACTGCGATTCTTTTCAGTATCCCAGCACACTTCTAAGTATTGTTGCTAATATAAGGAAAGCTGTTATCGTGATTTTCTCGATGTTTTCATAGTTACAATCCCAATGTTCCTTGTGAGGCTTTTCAGGGCTGTTCTTAGTGCGCAAATAACGATTGGTGAAAAAGTCAATTCATATTCCTTGATTTTATTTCAGTAATCTGACAATGTCTTCCAGATTTTCATTGTCTTCGAACTTCGCTCTCTGGTCTCCTGAAACAGTCACATTCACTACGTGAGATTTCTTTCGTATTTAGTCTACCTAAATATTTTGAATGTCTAGAGAACTGGTTGCTTGGCCTTGAAATAAGGTTGTAACCTATGAGTGGTAACCATTACATTTTGTTTAGGAAATCTCCGGTGATTTTATCCAGTCTGGGAGTGATTGTGTAGAGTTCAACTGCAACATTCACGCTCATCAAACCTACCCATTCTTCATTTCTCTTAATCTTTTTTTCCTTTCGTTTATTTAAACACCATGGAGCAAAAATTCCTGTTGGAAGATTTTGAACCAAGAACGAGATTAAAGACATCATTGTGGCAACTGATATCGACCCCAAAAAAAGACCTAAAGGAATGTTTTGGAAGTTGAAGTGGCAAGGATAAATGGGAGAGTAATTTGAAGGGACTATGTCATCATTTTTGTTTATACTAAATGGCTATAGATCGCATGCATGATAACTTCGTTCTACATGATGCGTTTCCATTCGAAATTAAAACTGATTCAAGGTTTGTGGATTATCTATGGTTGCTGCATATATATATATATATATATATATATATATATATATATATATATATATATATATATATATATATATATATATATATATATACATACATATATATATATATATATACACATACATATATATATATACATACATATATATATATATACATATATATATATATATATATACACATATATATATATATATATATATATATATATATATATATATATATATATATATATATTGTGAAATGTTGTATCATGTTCAGTAGGGCAGTTTCAAATTTGCAACATTTTCTATGCATCAGCTTTCCTATCAAACCATATAAGTTGAAGACCTATTGTAGGTGTTATATATGAATAAAGATTGAATAATTTGGCTGCAAATGATCAAGAGATCAAGGGGTAAGTTCAAATAGCTGAATTTGGTCTTCTGTCCGTCGTAAAGATCTCGTAACTCAAAAGTAGATATGCTGGTTTCATACTTTATTTCCGATGTGCGTATTTGTGTCATTTTCCTAGACTTATGATCTGAGTAATGGCGATATAAAGCAACTGAAATCAGGATAGAATAAATAAGACAATAATTGATAATGTTTTTTTATGGGAATGTGTTTTTTAGAATTTTTCTCATCTTGCATTTCGTATTGATTTTTTAAGATGTCCACATTGATTATGCTGGTCATCTCTCTCTCTCTCTCTCTCTCGCTCTCTCTCTCTATCTATCTATCTATCTATCTATCTAGTGTACTGGCAGCACAAAGTGACTAAAAAAACGTGCATTGGAAATAAAGCCTAAAACCAGCTGGCCTACTTCTGGATTACGAGATCTTTACTGGTGAAAAAAACAACAGTTTTTGTCTTCTCGAAATTCCATGCTAAATATGTTTTCTTGTGAAGCATTCATTTTACAGTGTAAGTTAATGCTAAATCGCTCTTTTTTATTATATACACCTGTGTTCATGCACTGGACTTTGTAGAAATCCAACATAAAGCGCAAGAAGTAGCCTATTTATCAATTGCCCCTTCTACCAATGTTTCATCTGATCAGCCACCAAATAATGTTCTTCACATGAATTTTTTTTTTAGTTATAAAGCAAATGAATTTAGGAACCATTTTGTGGATAACATCATGAGGCTTATTTAATTTGAATTTCATATATCTTTCTCTGTATTGAAAAATTCATAAAAAGCAATGCTAAAATCAGATTCGAAACTGTCTTTGAAAATGTTGAAACGAGATGGGTCAAATTGCCTGACATACGATGGTTGCGCTTGAAAAGTTTTGAGTCTGACTGTGATTCCTTTGACAATGATCCCAAATCTTCGTTTTATTTGATTGCTTGGTTATTATATATCGTAATACTTGACTGATTCTTATTATAAATTGTTCATATACTCGTCGTTTTCATGAAATGTCAATATTTAGATTGCACACGCCGTAGAATGTTTCTCAAGACAATGCAATAGCTCATATGGTGTGTGTGTCAAAGACTGACCTTCATCAGTTAGCTACCTCATCCAGACATTACTCTCCGTGTTTTCCACCTGTTTCCAAATTTTAAGCACCGTTTGAAGGACAGACATTTCTCCTACGATGAATAACGACTGCAAATTGGTTGGCGGTGCAGATCGAAGTCCTTTTTTATTTGGATTGCGCAACTGTTCAAGTGATTTAAAACGTGTTTTGAAGTTGACGGTGACTTTGTTGAAAAATAGAAGTATTCATCCAAAAATAAAACAAAAGTATTCTCTTCCTGTTGTAATGATATTAAGTATGTTAGGCTTAAAACTAATGGAACAACCCTCTTATGTCTGAGATAGTTTCTGTGTGTCCAGAATCAATATTCCGTCTCGAGTGAATATCGACATCGCTTTGATAAATGTAATGAGCGGAAAGTTCAGTTTGTTTTTGTTTTCAATTAGTGTCCATATTTACATTGATTGTATGTTAAGTGTCTCTGCGACTAATTGCTTACATTGATTTGTGGAGATTGCGTGATTTTCCTTGGTGCAAAGAATGTCGTTACCCGTTAATGAGCAAAGTATTAAAATTAGTGCGAAATTAGGTTAACGGAAATAGGTCCGTATAGAAAGCATTAATGCCCCCAACACACGAACACACATACACACGTACACATTCATATATGTATATGTATGTGTGTGTGTTTGTATGTATGTATGTCTGTGTGTGTGTATGTGACTGCCAATGTAAACGTGTATCGAGATAGAATAGCATTACACATAAATCTTTGTAAAACATAGTATGTAGAGGAAATCGGGACGGGTGCAACATTTTTGCATTTTTCCCACTAAATCAGAGACAGTTTAGACTAGACCAAACAAATTTGTATTTATTAAACTTACAATTGCCTGCTAATTACCCATAATCTTTAAGGATTACGACATATCATCCACAATATTTATTTGAAATCAGGTGTTACTACGGCCCCTGACCCTGGGATCAGTTGCAACATTAATCAGAGACGGTTGCATAATGTTAACAATATATTAAATTTCCTCAGTTAATTTATGCATTCTGCCTCAATAAGTGTGGCATTCAGAAAATATGTGTTGTTCCACAATAATATTATATTATTGTTAACTTATATCCGATAACACCATAGTATTATTTTTCTATAAACAATAATAGTGTTTCATTTATTCACAATGATATTATTGTATCATTCATTTATACAAAAAGATATTGAAGTATAATGTATAAATAAACGATTATATAATAGTATTATTTATTCGTAAAAAGTGATATTGTAGTATTATCCATTGATACTCAATGATATTGTAGTATAATCTATTTATACAAAATAATTTTTAGCATCAATTATCAATTTATCAACAGTTATTACCTGAATTTCTATTCAGAAAACATAGGCCTACAATGAGTGAATGTGAGAATGTTACAGGTACCATTCAATCTCTCCGTATTTCAGTGACAGGAAAGACAATTTACAGTGCAAGAAACATTTATTCGATATGTATTCATATATAGAACAGTAAGTTTGATGAGATATTGTTGTCACTCTCCAGTAAATATGAACTGCAACTTTGGGTTTCCAGACAGGTTTTTAAAGACCTTTTTTAAAAACTAACTTCTTAAAAACAAATACATTCTAAAATGACTCAGCGAAAGCTTTTTAAAAAGACTCATTTTTAACAACTTCTTGCAACTGTCCCGAACCCTATCAGTTATGACAAACACTATGTACATGATAAACTCACTGACTTTGATAGATGGCAATTAGAACTCAACAAAATATTAATTGGAAGAAAGTGAGTTTTGATTAATTCAAACAAATATTCAAGACAGTATGATAAAAATGAGGCTAAATAAAAACCTCCATAACACGGAAACATGTTTTATTCAATAAATACAGTAGCAAATTTCCATCTCTCTCTCTCTGTCTTTCTCTCTCCCTCTTAGTCTCTCTCTCTCTATCTATCTATCTATCTATCTATCTCTCTCTCTATATATATATATATATATGTATATATCTATGTATATATATCTATTGTTTCGTATATGGAGTTTCATGCACACATGTATGTAATTTTGTATATACGTGTATGTGTGTGTGTGTGTGTGTGCGCACTTTTTCACATGTGTGGGTATATGTGTTTGAGTGTGAGTGTGTTTTTCCGTTTTGATATTCAGTCTTTAGTGCTCCAGAAATTAACTCCTGGTTTAATATCTTTCCCTGCACCCCTCTCTATTACAGTTCTCTTTAATCTTTCTATTTCTCTAACTTAATCTCTCAATCCACTTTGGGGATAAAATAGATAATCGTTGGTATCCAATTTTAACAGATGATAATCAAAATGATGAAACCTTTAATTTGGAATATTTGCCTAATTTGTGGCATACAAACCAGTAATTGCTTAATATCTAATAAATATATAACAGGAACCTTTACTTCTTATTTGAATTTTATTTCATCGTTGTTGTGTTTATCTTCTCTGCTTTTCTCAAAATCATCAGAACGTTTTTTAAAATAGAGTAAAAATATCAATACAACCGTTGTCTTTCGAAATTTGAAATTTTGGATTGAGAATATAAATACAACGGAACCCATTTATTGCGATTACCGATAATATTGTCCAAACTGGCATTGTTAAATTAAAAGCTAAGAAATCAAGTTTGCATGTGTTTGAATATCAAAGTTTGAAAATGAAAATATAAGCGAACTTAATGCAAGAGTGATATCGTCAAAACCATTCAGCTGGAGATATCGGGTTGGCGAAAGTGTCAATCAGTTAATACAAATAATATTTAAAAGCACTTAGGTGTTGAAATGTTACCTTGGGGGAAAAGTGAAACTCAAATGCATGAATAATAAGCGATTGACACACAAAACTGTGACGTAGAGAAATCACAGAAGTTTTGCCTTCTTTGATATATTGTGTCTGGGAATGGACCAATCGGAACATCCCAGACAATTCTTTTCCATGAATTACCCAAAATTGGGAGGGTTTGGGATTTGCAAGAAGGATATCATGCCACCATGACTGCAAGAAGACCTATTTGGCAGTCATTAACTGTTCCCACAAAATCTGGACTGAATCGTCACCTTCTCATAAAATTGCAACGATGATCAAGTTTATATCTGAAATAAACACTGATTTAAGAACTTATTGATTGTCTTCTATACTTCTACACAGTCAAGTCAGTGTTTTTTCCTTTAGCTGTCTCTACCATAAACGAGCAAGATGATACGTTCGGATGTCGAAACAATTTTGCTCATATTTGAAATCAATTAATTAGAATGAGATGTGTGTTTAACATTTGAGATTTTCATACTAATCAAGCAAAGATTCACTCGAGGATAGCAAGCTTTTTGTATTGCAAGTTCAACGTTGAACATAAAAATTCCACAAGTCCTAAAAAGAAAGGTTTACAACCACTGTATCCTACCGATAGTCACCCAGGAAGCTGAAACTTGGAAACTAACCTAGAGACTGCTCTTCAAATGAAGAACCTTGCAACATGCATGTGAGTTATGCTGAAAATACATTGGTGAAATCACAAGACAGCACAGTACATAAGAGAGAAAACAAAAGCCCGAGACATCATTAAATCAATTAGAAAAATGAAATAACAATGGGCTGGTCATGTGAGAACGGCTGATAACCACTTGGTATTACGACTCTCAGCATGTGTCTACAAATATAATATGCGAAACCGAGGGTGGCAGAAAATAAGGGGAGGGAAAAACTAGACAAATTCAGAAAATAAAAGCACCATTACGTCCATGATAGAGAGTTTCAGCGAATACAAGGGAAGGCATATGTCCAACCACAGACGATAAAAAGCTACTGCTAATAATGATATACCCGGGGTCAGCACGTCTGTAAGCGAACATAAGTGGTCACCCAGAATATAAGGGTCAAACGGGGGAAATATTGTTAGAATACAACCAGAGGCGAAATTTTAATTCTCCTCTCGACAGCATGAATTCATTTTCACGCATTTATAGTTACTGAACTCTTGCACCGGCTCTGTATATGCCTACGGGTATTTATCATAGGTTATTAAGAATAGATATCATGTAAACTCTGTTTTCTGGCACTGCACCATGTTGACTAGACAATTGTAACTATTCAAATATGTAGAAAAAGATGATACATTAATCTTGGCAAATAATTGACCGTTATTATATACTCTTGTATACATATAAATGAATGCTTTCCTCCTCATCAAATTATAACATTTTATGATTAGGACTTGGGTTGCACATTGCGTTACGTCTGGCAAAAATATAGAACTACCCTTTGGAACACTTCAAACCACTTCAAAGAAGATTGCAAAGATATTGGAGTGCACCATTTCTCAAATTATACACATGCAGGTCAGATAACATAACAGCCAGAAATTCAAGATTACATTTTGGGTGAAAAACATAGATATTAGGAAGGTGGATTTATTTGACTCTTCTGCTCACACAAAGCTCTTGAATCGAAGTGACGCCTTCAGGTCACACCTCTGACATCACTGGTTTAGAGAGCTACACCCCCCCCCCAAAAAAAAAACAGGGGAAGTGTATTACATCGCTTTTTGACGGTCAAGACGAAACCAATTGGGGGGAGTTCAAAGCTTCCAAACCAACTGCAATATAGGGGAGACTAGGGTTAGTGGGTACACCATCACTTTAATGGCTGTACTTTCCTGTGAAATATGACGGAGACACTTCTTTGGATTGGTCGTTTGGATCTGAAACTCTTGTCAAGTTTATCATATCATCATTCAAACATTCAGACAAAATGTACAAACTTACTCCACCACAAGGAATATTTCGTTCAAAATGATTGGACAAGTTAGTTCTCCTGCTAGTAGGTACATATGTGATTAGTATATTGTTATAATTGAGAAATATAGAATTTTAAACCGGGCAGAGTAAAGATTAGTATTCTAAGAAAACAACGCATCGTAATTAGATGGAAGAAGGACGAAACGAAAAGAATTCTGGAACTAATGACTCGTTTGAAGTTAATTCTGTTCCATTCTCAGGTCTTTGGAGTTTTTCGGCCTAAATTGAATAGACTTATACGTGAACAGTAGCCCCACTCAAAGTGTACATGCCAGACTCAAATATGTAGTATATGCATTAAAAGTACAATATATTGACTCTTTTCATATCAACTTCGTTATCATCAACTGCTCAATACAACATGAACCTTGCACTCGTTTTGTCAAATTGATAAAGGTGTCTTACAGGGTGGATAAACGTTTTATATGGGAAACCTGCCATGTTTACTATTCATAAGATACAAACTTAGTAGCAAAAAGGGTCACGTTTTTCTGCTCAAAAGGGGGCTAACAGTGGTGCGATCAAATGATGGAAGCAGAAGATGAAGAGATTTAAACAGTTCTTGTACCCAAGTAGTCACGATCTCCCCTATGTACAACCGATCCACTTTTATATATTGATTTTTTCCGTCATCAATGCAAACTGAATTCATCAAAAGGAAATGATTTTGACATTTTATTGTAAAAAAAATTCTTCCAATTCACTTTACATAACAAATAAAAGGGAAGGACAAATCATTCTACATTTCGTGATAAAAAACATCTGTTTCATGTTTCCGTCTAAAATAATAGTTACAATCATTGAAAGAATCAGTCAATCATTATACGTATACTATAATTCGTTTAGTCGACTACTCATTGAATGTGATAGGTATTGTATTGACATTTAGTAACGACACATTTTCTCCGTCTACCTATCAAAGTGAAAGCACAAAATTTGATAATGCTAGGGGACACAGTTTCCCAAAACAATGGCAATCACTCAGATGTATCTCTAGGTATTAACCGATTCTTAACATAATAAAAACAGATCCGGTTAGTCACTCGATAAAATCTGTCATGTGATCAACATCTTTTGGCAGCATACCGTATTTGGCTGGAATCAACTAAAAAAGTTGGAGAAAATAAAGAAATCAATGGATTATTTCTCTCGCCTTTAACTGGGTGATGATCACTAAATAATCCGAATTTAAAAAAATGCTACAAGTGTGAAGCTTCCCGGGCACAAAATAAGGGTTCAATTTTGTATATAGCTACTTGCAGGGAGCAGAAAAAATGGAAAAAAAAAGTCATTTTTGTAGAGGGGATAAATGTTCTGACTTTTAGCCCTTTGGCTCCATTGATGCAGTTTACTTGCATGACACATGAATACATAATTGCATACATACATAGATAGATACAAATCGAGCTAGCCAGACCAATTAAAAACTGCATAAACCCGTGATAAGTATATTACTGATTCGCTTAACTGTTTTTAACTGGGTAGCGCAACGGGAACTCAGAAAAGAGATCAAGTTCAATTTACATCTAAGACGCATCATTCTTGTTTTTCCACTTTCAAGAAAGCTCTGGAGTTGCAGAGTGTATCTGAAGACATCACAATTGCTTTCTTGAGGTTATTTCAAAATACAAGAATTGATTATTCCTACAATTGCGGCGTATAACAATAATATATATACGATTTCTAATATTTGGGCTCATTTCAAAATGTTCTTCATTCGCAGTCGGATTCCCCACGACAAAAACATATTATCAATAACCACAATCTTTTTTCTCTCTCTCTTTCGAGTGCGTGCTCTCTCTCTCTCTCTTTCTCTCTCTCTCTCCCTCTCTCTCTCTCTCTCTCTCTCTCCATCTATCTATCTATCTATGTTTGTTCTGTGAATGTGGAGTGATCCTGCAGATTGTTGATCAAAGTGACAATTGGATGGTGAAAAGAGAAAAGGTGTTATTTTTATTATCACTTGGACATTTTTCGATGCATTTTGATGGGTGCAAGTCACGTTTTCCAGAGAAAACTCGCAGCAATGCCGAGAAAGTTTTTTTTTCCATTTACATGTTTGAGGTCAAGTAAAGAGACAGGGATATTTTGGTGTTGTTATAAGGAGAGCCGAAAGCAGATACACCCCCTTCGGTTGAACCAAGGATCACGTGCAGGATAATTATATTTTTGTATATATATATATATATATATATATATATATATATATATATATATATATATGTGTGTGTGTGTGTGTGTGTGTGTGTGTGTGTGTGTGTATAATTTGAACCAGGGGAAATGAGACAGACTCAGGAGTGAGAGTGTACGGAAACTAGGTTTATTTATCCGTAAATATTCTCATTGATGGTCTAAATATGTTTTGGGAGGTATTCCCATCTTCTTTGTGTGCCGTAATATGTATACCATTTAAGGTTATAAGTTTGCCGTGGAACATAAGTCAACCATTCGGAGCTTTGTTTTTTGAGCAAAAAATGGGATCCCATCTGCTAGGGTCATCCTATTGAGTGAGACTAAGTTCTGGCTGTGATGAAGTCTGTGCGCTTAGCAGCAGTAGTTGGTCTTGGAGATGACATAAGGTGTCAGGGTAGGAGGGATTTGCTTTGTTGTTAGATTATGTCGGTAGATAAGATGGAGTAGTGATGTGGTTGAGTAACTTCATCAATATCAACCAGTCATCGAAAATATGTTGGCGTTGATTTGTACTTATTGGATTCCTTACCAAAGTGATCGTTGTTATGGGTCTGAGTGACTTTGAAATTCCCAATATTGGATGTATCTGATTGGGGGTTATCGTTGTGTCTGTTGAGTTCGCTATCTGCAGAGCAAATTCTCTTAATTCTAAGCGCTTGTGACAATGGTGGGCTACATTTCAGATGTTTGGGGTCTTTCAGCGTATATCGTTCGACGTAGACCTTTTCAAAACCTTTCTGTCATGGGTTTCACGGAACCAGTACAGTACTTTCTGAATTAATATACATCGTCACACCATCTTACTCTCTGTTGAACACAATTTTGCATATATATATATATATATATATATATATATATATATATATATATATATATATAAACGTTGTGAGTGGTGATATCCAGCACTTGTTTGACATTTTTGCAACATGTATTCGTTGCATTTAATTCAACTTTGATTTGCTATTTTATTTTCTGTTCTGGAGCTTGTCAGCTGTTCTACCATATCCCTATTTTGGAGTTGTAATACATTCATGTGTATATATATATATATATATATATATATATATATATATATATATATATATATATATATATATATTAGATCAGAGAAATTCAATCGCACAACTCATGGCCCTCTGACATTGTCATCGTGCGATTGAATTTCTCTGATTCAATTTAACATTTCGCATGTCTAAGCTGGTTTCATTAGAAATTGTGGCAAAATGTTGAATCAACTGAAAAACAATCATATTATTACACGTCGCCTTTTGATATTGTCTTTTCACTTTCATGCTAATGGATAAACCGTAATCCACATCGATAAACTGTTTATATTTATGTTTGAATCGTTGATGTAGAGTGATATAACAGAATGCTGTAGAAAATGACGGTATATAGCGAAATATTTCCAACGGTTCCCATGAAACCACTGCAAATATTCGCTCAGAAAAGATTGCTGGCTCCCATCAAAATCCAACGAGCGCATACCATTAGGATAAAAAAATGAGATGTAAGATTTATTTTTTTGAGTTTTTTTCATCACCTTCTAACTGTCATTTTCATCAACATACGAATGTATATAATGCGAATACATATGGGGATGTTACACTATCAGAGAATCCATGCATGGTAAAAATACACAACTTAGCGCCTAGTTTCTGTTCTTTTTCAACGTAATTGCATACTTATATACAACCTTTTCACAAAGATCCTACAGAGAAAAGCAAATGTTTCTTCCATATTTGACTTGCCTTGACCAGTTAATACATCAGCTCTCAATCCCATTGAAAAGTTGTTTATGAATGGGTTGTGCAAATACGTTTGATATCTACAATGTCCACCATGTAACTTACAGCAGTTAAAAAACTTTGTTTCCAACAGGTAGGAACTATATCACTGAGTGTATCATTGGATGTTTTTTACGGTACATATTCGATTGGGTGAGTGCTGTTTAACGAACACAAAAAGAACCAATGCCTAATCAGGCAGTTGGTCATAATGGTCTGGCTCATCAGTACATATATATATATATATATATATATATATATAATGGTCTGGCTCATCAGTACATATATATATATATATATATATATATATATATATATATATATATATATATATATATATGTATAATGGTCTGGCTCATCAGTACATATATATATATATATATATATATATATATATATATATATATATATATATATATATATATATATTCTTACTATTGTGGTTGAGCATAATATATTAGCGATAAGATGCTTGGGGGATTTGGCTAATGGTAGGTCTATTCCTATAATTCGAATTAATGTACGAGAAGAGCTTGTGATAGCTAAACTTGAGTTTTCAAGACATCCCTATCTTGCGTTTATTGAATAAGTTCGCACGTGGAATGAGAAAGGGTTGTAGTTTTTAATATCACAGAAATTGGATTTCGCATTGATTGAGGTAATTCATAAAGAAGTTTGTCTGTAAAGAAATATAATTAGATATGTAAAAACAAAAGAACAATGATGATAACATCATGCAATTTATTTTAAAATTCCATTCATTGTCTTCAACCTCCAGTTTCATTCGATTGAGAATGTCTAAAAATACTGATCAGAATAGAGTTAATCCAAACCATTGTAACAAGTTATATAATCTGATAGATAGATGGATAAATAGATTGATTGAGAGTATTTCAAAACGAGCAAAGAGAGAAATTTGAAAACTTGTTTGACAAGAAAATTGTATGATCTGAAAAAACCCTAGGACAGAATACTAAATCTCTGGAATTCGTCAAACTACCTAAATTAAAATTTATTCATTCATATTGAACAACCTAACTAGTAAGATGGCAGGGTATCTTTTCCTCTCTCTCTCTCTCTCTCTCTCTCTCTATATATATATATATATATATATATATGTGTGTGTGTGTGTGTGTGTGCGTGTGTGTGTGCGTGTTAGTTCATATGATTGCTTGTGCGTTCAGCACTCATGGCCATACTGTTTTGGCTACATATTTGAATATTGGGATCGGGACTCCATTTGAACTTTCTTAAAATTTTTATCATCATCTACGGAAAAAAATCGGTTTGGGTTCCTTATTTTGATGGGTTTATTTTAAACATCCAGATGATTGAAAATCTGAATGTGTTTTTGACTATGGTAGATATAGAAGCATCTGTGATGTCATAAGTAAAATTAATACCAACCATATTTATTATATGATTGATTTCCTTATAACATGATTTTTAATTTTGACGCTACGGCAGTCCAATTATTAACTATGACGATGAATTCATATGATTTTTCCTATCAATTCTCCCTCCGAAACTTTTGCAAGCAGTGTATGCAAATTTTTTCCTGTGACTAAAGTATGTGCACATACATGAATTCAACAGTGGATCAAGGTTTTTCATTAAAACCCCAGTAAGCTCACAACAGAATTTGAAATCTTCTGTGCGCTTATTAATTCCCCTTCTGTGCTGGTTGCAAAAAGTGTGTGCTCGTCCATACGCGCACAGCTTGCAGGGGACCAGGTTCTCTATCCGGCGAATATCGATCGATCTCTCGTTCAGAAGCATGAATATCTCATAAACCAATGTATAATTTCAGATGTGTATTTAATATTGATCAGTTGTAATTATTATCTAAATAGATTAACTTTAATTACCTTATTAATTGAGATCATCCGAGATCTTCCGATATATTAATTAAATGCGAATATTCCAAGGAAAACATTGCTAGAAAATTGATACATAAATAATATGCTTGTTCATAGTACATCTATTAATCACTCTAATTAAATCTGTTTTTATCTTTCTACATACGTATCTGTCACTCTGAAACTGTTTATCTTATTATCCATCAACAAATATTCGTCTAGTCTTCTGCATCCACATTTTGGGGTTTAGCTTCTTTTCTTTTTTCCTTTTCTTTCCTTTTCCTTTCTTACACACTGATTTTTTCACTTATTCTCTTATCGTTATTATCAGCTTTTGAAGCGCTGCTGGTTGATTTATATCCACTTTTCCATTGGTATTCGAACTAGTTAGCCAGTGTCAAGGATGAAAATGGTATAGCAGCCAGCTTATCATTTTCAGTAGTACTTGCGTAATTAGGGAATTATGGGGGAGTGATTGGCCACAATTATGACTTACAGGACTTTCCCGCAAGATATCTAGCGTTGGAACATAATACAAAAAGAGGCGAAATCATATCTCTGCTAAAGTGATTGATGCCAAAGGAACTCAATTATCTTCAGCGAAACAATCAGACTTGGTTTACCAATTATTTGCTCTGAGTCTAGGATACCTCGCAACCTATGGACATCGCTTATCGTTGCTGATTTTAGCTCTTGTGTTGGGGACTAACGATGAACCCCCAACATTTTGGTCTTTTCGGAAAGAAAAATAAAAGAAAATTGACTTTTTTAAGTGAGTGAGGGTCATACCTTAAAAATATGAGCGTTAGATTTTTCGTTCGGACTAACAAAAAAGACCCATGAATTTCATGAGAAAAAATTCAACTGATTTAACACAAAAAATTAATTTTCACGGCAATTAAAGCAGTAAGTATAATTATTCTATAATCTTTGTTCATCAATTCAGCTTTTTGGTTGTTATTTTCAATTTGCTCACTGTATTTTTTTAAAATTTGCTTGTATCTTTTTTTTAATTTTGTCGTAGTGCTTTCAACAATTTCTTAGCTGTATTCTTAAATTCTTCGCCCTAGTTCTCAAATTGCTTGTAATAGTCATTAATTAGTATGCTACAGATTTAGGCTTACTTAGTGTACTTTTCAATCTGCTTGTTGTATTTCTTAATTTGCTTGGGAAAAGGTATGGAAGATCGCTCTAAATAAACAAATCGTAACAAGTCACCTAAAAGCAGGTCACGATCCAGTCTACCTTTTCATTACAACTTTATACTCGCCTGGGGCTTTCGAAATGAACCAAAAGAGAAAAAAAACAATGCCTCTAGCAGGTGTCTACAACGTGTTTCTCCATCATTACGTGCCATCTATGATGACAATCAGATTGAGAATGATCGCAAATGATCTCTGATTAATGCATTGTCATGCCCAACTCCTCCGGCACAAAGTCAGAGCCGTCTGCTTCATGAGCAATCAAGTGCATTTTGCCAGACATTTCATGTTCGGTATAGAGTTTTCTTACCTAGGTATATGAATTGTTGTTAGCAGACGCCCGAGGAGAGTACACGAACTATGTTGATGCCAGTGTTAAAGATCTCATTTTTCACTATACCTATATCTGTATTTTATGATTTCATGACGATATTTTACCTTCATCTGAGTTTATTAGTTTCTGTGTTACGTAAGCCAGTATTTTTGTTCTTCATCGCATGTATTTTGTGTATAAATCAATATCATGATTAGTCAATAAGAAAATGCTATTCTGTATACACCGATACACACGCACATACACACACACACACACATACACACACAGATACATATATAAATACATACATATATATATATATATATACATATATATACATAAATATATATCTATATATATACATATATATATACATATATATATACACACACACATATATATATATATGTATATATATATATATATATATATATATATATATATATATATATATATATATATATATATATATATATATATATATATATGCGTATGGGTGCACCTGCATGCACATGAGTGCATAATTGGAATAAGTAATGACAAGTGTACAAAAAAAAAACGAGAATTCTTAGATAAAGCAGTTATTTGGTCTTTTGCATTACTTGCAACTGTTTAGCTGAATGTTAAGATCGGTGCTATGTCGAGCCAGTTGCTTTTAGATGGCGTGTTTGATTCCCATATACACACACGGGTAAAAAACATATTGCAAAATCTATATCAGTCAGTCTGTTTCCGCCAAAAGCAGGATTTATCTTTCTCTTCTACCTAGCAGCACTCGAGTGGATATCGAGTCTATAACCACACTGAAGAGTCGTCTGTGGATGACGATATATATATATATATATATATATATATATATATATATATATATATATATATATAATTGGAACTAGTAACCATTAGACTCATTGTTGGTTTCCATCAATTTTTCAGAAATTGTTTCCAATCACCAGTGAGTGTGCTCAACAAGGTTTTAAGATAGATTTTGTCAGAGACAATATCATCATCGTCATCATTATTATCAGTCTTATATTGTTTGCTGTTGGACATACCCTTCTCCAGGATTTGCCATACCTCTCTACAATGGACATTGCGGGGCCAATACTCACTGAATTTTTCCAACTCGTTTCACTATCTTATATTCTGCTAACCACTGTTTCACATTCGATCTTTGCGGATCTCTGTTGTGAGTTGAGATGACCAACAATTGCCTCCCATTTTTATGACATGATTAGCCCGTTGCCATTCGAGTTTTCAAATGGATTCGGTGATGTCTTAGACTCCTGCATTTTTTATTCTCTTATTTTTATACTGAGCTGATTTGTAATCCCTCCATTTGATGTTGCTCATGATTCTCTAATGTACAAGCTGCATATGATTTTTAGTTCGAAGGTCGGTGTCTTGGCAAAGTTCCATGTTCCAGCCTCATAAGTAACTGTAGGGAGAATGCATCGGTCATAAACCCTTCTTTTTGGGACCAGTGGGATTCTCTCTTGCTTCTTGAGGATTGAACTAGCTCCTCCGAAGGCATGCCATGGAACAATAATGATAAAGGAAAAATTAGGAAAAGACGTCGATGCTATTTTGTCGTCGAAGAGATCTCCTTAGGAGAAAGGATCAATCTGTTTCAGATTTAGGTTCATTGGAACAATTTTCTTAACGGAATAAAATGAGTTCAGTGTTTTTCTTCATATTTCTTTTTTATGGTGGTGTATTGTATTATCGTGTCCATAGCAATAATCGTATAAGGCAAAGTAATTTATGATCATATTCTGATACGGGTGGGTGGGGATTTGAGTTTATGTCACAGTAGTCTACGATATTTGGTAATTGAGTGTTTAGTTTGATTTTGTGTTGATTTCCAATCGTCAGAACACTCTCAACAGACTCTCATCCAACCAATCAAGAAAATGAAATCAAGAACATCAAATGGGATATCATCGGTATTAGCAGAATGAGGAGACCGAAAGTAGGCTCTAACGTAGACTGATAGAATTCAAGATGGAAAGATGATCTGAACATATCAAAAAAATACTGGCCCCAAAACGTCCACGATAGATCCCAAGGAAAGTCATTGTCCAATAACGGACGATAAAAGAATTATGATGATGATGATGGTGGTGGTGGTGGTGATGATGATGATGATTATGTATTATTTTATTAATGAGTGGTTAGTCAGGTTTAAGTATAAATTTTCCTTTGTGTCTACATTTCGACATCCCTTTGTCTCTTTGGTTCTGAGGTCTCCTCCTGTTTTTGAATCGATCTATACCAGGACGCGCCAGTGATTTTGATAAAAATGTTACTTTCATGTTTAATGATTTCTCAGTTCTCGGATTAGGTTTTGATACATTTCCAGCTTTTCACTCTTTCAATTTCTGTGTGTGATCTTCTGGGATACCGGTATCTAATATTTGACAAATTATCTTTTTGTTTACGGGGGACAAGAGCCATTTTTCTCGCCTGGATCAATTTATCTGTTTGGAGCCCCAAAGAATATTGAGACCCCTTGTTTCTTGCACATAGTATTCATGTGTATGATCAATATCCACCATAGATCATTTTTCATAACGGGTCATGTCTAGTAGTTTCGAAGACTGTCACAAAAACTGTCAATATCGATTTCTTCGGCTTCTAAGTTAGTCTCTCTGAATGTGTACATCCAACAGGTGTACAAACCGTGCAGATTGAGCAAGAGGGCTGTCAAGTTGGACTTTAATCGTTACAATATCTTTGAAATCTTTTGATTTTATTCGATATACCCTCCTTAAGTAGTTTCTCGTGGGAAGTTCAATTTGTGATTTGAACATATGCTGAATTGAGCCCTTAGTTTGTGTCCTGCATACATATAATTTTTTTGTGTGAAAATTTAAACTGCATCATCATCATCATCATCATAATCAGTCTTTTAACGCCCGTCGTTGGATATAGACCTTCCCAACGATTTGCCACACTTCTCTATCATGGGCGTCGCGGAGCCAGTACTTTCTGAGTTTGTCAAGCTCGTCTAATCATCTGATATTCTGCCAGCCTCGGTTGCACATGTAATCTCGGGGGATCCATGTCATGAGTCATGATGTCCATTGGTTGTCTACCATTCTTACAACATGGCCAGCCCACCGCCATTTGAGATTTTTTATGGATTCTATGATGTCCCTGACTCTTGTACTGTGCTGTCATGTGAGGCCCAGCATAATTCTTTCACATGCACGTTGCATGGTTCTCAATTTGCGGATCTGTCTCTTGGTTAGGTTCCAGGTTCCAGCTCCATAACTGACTATTGGGAGGATGCATTGGTTATACACCCTTCTTTTTAGGATTAATGGGACCTTCTTATTTTTGAAGGTTGAGCTTGCTCTGCCAAAGGCTTGCCATCATAGTGTGATTCTTCGCTTGATTTCTTCTTTTGAGGGTCTCATGGAGATTCGTTATCTTAGGTAAATGTAGTGATCTACTTCCTCAAGTTCTGTGTCCTCGACTTTGATCTCAGTGGTTTTATCTCCGGTGTGGTTGTTGCACATGATCTTCGTGTTGCTGATATTCATGTGTAGGCCGACTTTCTTGCTCTCTTCATTCATTTCATCTATCATTAGTTGGAGGTTGTGTAAGTTCTCTACGAAAAGGGGAATAGGGCTGAACTATATAAATTGATCAAGAAAAAACGAAGGGAAGACAGAAGGAGATACACCATAGCAGTCATCGAATCGACTCTTGAAAAAGGTCGGGGCTTCAAAGCTATAAACAAACTCCTTAACTCAGGACAAAGGCAAATAACTAGCATACTCGAGGAAAATGGAAACCTAACAACAGACTGAGACAGGATTGTCGAACGTGCCAAAGAATTCTACCAAAAACTTTATTCGTCTAAACAAGGACTACAAAACAATGAACAGGATACGCAAGATGTGAGCAATCAACCCGAGGACTTCCCAAAGGTAACCCATGGGAGGTGAGACAAGCCATTGAACAGACAGAGAAAGGAGCAGCCCCTGGACCAGACAACATCACCGAACTGCTCCGAAAAGTGGGTAAAATCATCACTAGGAAACTGGCTGTCCTATTCAACTTGTGTTTAAAACACAGTAAAGTCCCAGACGATTGGAATACTGCTATCAAAATGCTATAAAAAGGAAACCCGAAAGACCTCAACAACTACAGGTCTATAAGCCTACTCAACTGTGTATACAAACTTTTCACTAAGATCATCACCAGTCGAATCACGAAAACACTCCATTAAAACTAGCCACGTGAACAAGCTGGATTTAGAAGAAGCTACTCGAGCATGGACCACCTGCATTCGATAAATCAGCTGAAAGAAAAAGCAGCAGAATATTTATCATAGATCATCGCCCAACAAAAAAAAACGTCAAGTAACATTGATCATTATTTTCCAAATTCTTTAGCTGTTCATCCCTAACACAACATACAGCAAAAACATGTTAGTCATACGACGGTTTCTATTCACTGACCAATTTGACCCGTCTTGATCTATTTCTTTGAACGAAGTATTTTTAGCTATTGTCAATTTTTGACTAAACTTGTACTTAGTAACTTTTTCATCGCACATACACAGAATAACAGTGAGTAAACAACACACATCGGAACTAAAGTTTGTGGTGAGTCTCGTCTTTGCACCACTTTACATCGATGTCCACTTATGTAGAAGAATATTTCTACTAATCAAACTAACAAATCTTTTCATTTCTATAGAACATCGAATCCTACCCTAATACTTATCCTTCATTTTCTTCCCAATCCTCAGGAGTCATATTGTCAATCTTTTGAGTTGAGTTATTTTTTGCATCATAACATGTTTGGGTTGGTGATTAAAAAAGTAAAATTATGAAGAAGACTGATAACAAATAAAACCACAACAAAAATTGGCAGTATCAGAGTTTTTTTCGATACGATGGATAGAATCGAATAGAATATATTTTATCTCACTTAACAATAACAAATTTGCACATCCATTCTTAGGTAATAAAACAGATTGAGTTAAGAAAAAAAAAGAAGATTATTTCAAAACCATTTCCCTCATAGTATGATTTCGTTGAAAAAAAAGTTGAAAGATGTTTTGTTATTTTACCTTTTTTAACATTGAATTCCTTACTGATAAAGGCGTCTGAATCGGATTCGTAATTTTTAAATAGTATTGTATGGGGAAATTAACTCTGTTTTGTTTACCATTTTGATTCTAATGAATCAAGGGAGTTTGCTATTGATTTTAGATACACTAGTTGTATTAGTAACAGTGAAATTATTTCAATTTTTGTTTTATTAAATGAAGCATAGATAACCTCTGAATATTTTTTGACTAGTTTTCTTCTATCTTTATTCTAGTTGCCTTCTGTCGCAAATAATTAGATTGTCAGCTTAGGGGAGTGAATACGCATTACTGGTTAATGGATATTGATTCTGGTTCTTGCCTACATCCTTTTGTTTATGTCCAATCTGCGCTGTTTACTTACTTTAAGCTTCATTACTCAATTATCCATGCACTCACCCAGATGGATTACTGCTTGAACACATATCATTATCAGCAACAGTCTTTTACGGTTGTTTTTGGACAAAGACTTCCCCCAAGATTCACCAGACCTCTTTTTCATTGGCATTGCTGAACCAGAATCGTCGGAATTTGACTAGCTCGTCCTGTTTTTTCACTTCTCCCATTCACTGTGTCAAGCATTATTTGGAGATCATGAAGGTCCTTGACAAAGAGGATGGTGTCAGCAACTGAAACTTTGACAGGAAACACAAAGATATTAGAACAGACTGCGAATAACCAAGTATACAAATGTATGAAATATTAACTAAATTTAAGCAAATATAAAATCCAATCCCAATAGTAATTATTTATATTTTCATTTTTTAATATTAGGTTGTTGGAAAATACTTTCAATTTCCATTTTTGAGAACTTTGATGCTTATCTTTGAATAAAAAAACGATTCAACTTTAAAGTGTAAGTTTTGCAATATTCATTCAAATCGAACGTTTTCTTCGCACAATTCATTCTGTTTTTTGGGGCTCTCAAATCAAAGATGGCATAAAAGTGAATTCAGCCAATTTTGTGTGTGATTTTAAAATGGGACAAAGAGGAACTGAAATGATACATAATATAAATCAAGTATTGGGCCAGCAGACCTACTGCTCAACACTGGTTACAATTTTTTTTCAAACGAAGACGAGACCTTCAGTGATTGATGGTATCCGATAGGCGTTCATCATTTATGTTGACCAATGCAAAACAACTCGAAAAGTTGGAGGGGGATTAAACACTGACAATGCAACAGTTGATAAAAATTTACAACTCATTGGAGAGGCAGAAAAGCTCATCATGCCATGTGAATGTCCCTGTCAAAATTGAACGAAGTAGGATACGAAAGTCTACCTCATCAGAACGACTCCAACTACTACTTTTTGAAGCATTTCGACAACTTTTTGGGGTATTGTTCAATGATCAGGTAGCTGCTTAAAATGATCAAAAGTATTCTTGAAACAACAAATCTATACCTGTGGAATAGATGTGCGTGTTTTTCGTTGAAAAAAAAATATGTTGATTCTGAAAGTTCTTATTTCACAAAATAACTTTTATACTGCTTTAAATTTGATTGTGAAAAATAAGAATTATATTTACATGAACTTGATATCTGTTATATGTAGCTCAAAGTACTCACTACCATTTTGGATGGGAAATATTAGAGCAATATACATAGATCTATGTTTACATAGGGGACATAATGTGATTTTATTTAATGCATGGCCGCTGTGCCGAAGAGATCATACAATTAGCGATCTACCCAACTGATGAATAACTTTCAACCTACATACTTATGGTTCAATGGACATTTTGAACCTTAGACAGAAATCCTACTAATCGATGAAATATTCTTTTTTTTTCTTTCCAGTTGTATTGATCGTCACCTTCTGTTTGACCGCATTTTCGGCCATTGACCTGTCTGTATTGTATACGGTAATCTTTGATTATCCTTCCTAAATGATCCATGCTTTAAAAATTTGTCTAGGCATGCATTTAAAGATATTGGTCACTTTGATCAGGCGTGGAAAAATGTAGATAATAAATCTGGTTAGTTACTCAATAAAAACCATCATTAGACTAACATCTTTTGGCAGCAAGCCGTGTTAGAGGTGACGTATCAAACATCATTAGATAATTGTAATGGAAGTAAGAAATAACTGGAAAGTGAAAACTAAATAGGAAAAAGAAGGAAAAACAATACAGAAAATAATCTTATATAAGTATAGATAAAACAAACAACCACGTATTTTTTTAAGTTATTCAATTGCTATCAGTCAAGTATGCTCTATATCTCCTGATGGTATTGATATTATTTATGCTAGACGATGATGCCGATATTGAAAATAACCATAAACTCAATTTCGTTCATTAATTATAAATTCAGCAATCAGAAGAGATGATTATTCTTTAAAATGTTCTTTTTTCAATCGTACTCTTGGAGTTTGCATCGAAATTTTAGTCAAGTTATTTAGCATGAAATTAAATTTTAAATTTTCATTAGAAACTGGTTTCTTCAGATATTAAGTTGATCGGGCTTACTGGTAGGCGAGCTCACAATGTATGTATGTATGTTTGTATATATCATGTGCCGAACTGATGTTGCTAGAGGATTGAAAACGTAAACATTTACGTTTTATTATGTCTAAAGTAATTATTTTGTTTTTTTGGAAGAAAAAACTCCCACCCAATGATCTAAGAGGGATACAATATAAGTTCAAGCAAAATTGGACCATTATTATTCTTATCTAGCTGGTCCATGCTTGTATTTTTTGAAAATTCAGACTTTTAGTAATTCGGCAATCGGCAGAACGAGCAACTAATACATTGATATCCCGCTTTTTTTATTGATCACCTCCAACACGGCATGTAGTCAAGAAACGTTGGCCATAAAACAATTTCAATTGACTAACCAGACCTGTACTTCTATTGAGCTTGGCTTAGTTGGGTACTACTTATGTGAATAATCACTGATCCTCGATAAGACGTCTGCACAGCCATATAATCGAGACTCCCTGTTAGAACCAAATTTCCTGTATTAGAATGAGATTTGGAACCAAAGCTTTAGAGAAACTGCCAAAATAGACTCGTGACAATTGTATCAGTCTGCTTCATTTACCTTTCAAATAAAGGTAAAGTTCCACTCACAGTGACTTCATGGGTAGATATAAGTCAACGTTGAAGAGGTTGTAAACTGAATTTTGGTAGTAAAAAGTAAAACATCCTTGTGCCTCATAGTAGTATACATGGCCGTTGACAAAGTTCCATTTTCCTTTGCATGCATCAGCTCAGTGATCCTTGCAAGTCTCAAGACATGACGAGACAGGGAATCTCGATCTGATGACCATTCCCCCCAGCAGGACGCACGAGCACCGAAGGATTTACCCTCAGCAGGAGGCAGGAGCACCAAAGGTTTTACCGTCTGCAGGATGCAAGATCACGGAAGGATTTACCCTCAGCAGGATGCAGGAGCTCCGAAGGATCCACCCTCAAACATACCAGGAATCGAACTGAGACTTCATGCATTTAAGGCTGACGTACTAACCATTACACTTCCCGAGAGAACAAATTTTGTTAGTAATGTCCATGATTCAAGAGAAATTTTGAAAGCAGATTATTCATGTGGAGAGAATCAGAACATATCAGCTTTATTCCATTCAATTCATAAAGTAACAAAGATTTCACCAATTTTTAAAAAAAGATGTTTCATAAAAATTGATCAAAATAACACATTGTTACTATTTTATTATATCTACTTTTTGTGAATTATCGAAAGCCTGGCTCAGTTCTTTTTGAAACGAAATGCGAATGAACTGACTCACCCTGGTCGAGGTCAACGATGGGAATAACAGCCTTTTGTCGCTGTTTGTAGCTAAATAGAAAAATAAGTTATTTATGAATGATTGGTTTACCCAAACTGATAACAACACTAGCCCACTCTCTCTTCCATCAAAAATTGTGACGTGACAATGCAGTTTATGTCAAGATATCTCGTTATGAAACAATACAGGGATGAGTGGATTATTTCCTACGACAGGGGTTCCGAAAAAATCTCAATAGCTGTTTTAACCTTACCCACACAATAAGGAACATCCTTATCAATTAACCATCCTGTTTGTGTTTGCTTTAGCCTATTTGAGTGGTACTCTGCATTCGATCGCCAGTGATAGGCGGTACCAATTTTTTTTAATGGACATCGTTTCGACTGGAAAGGCCACCTTTAACTCTCTATAGCCCCTCTGGAAGACTGGGCCCCCGTTGCAAAGGCACTCTTCTTACGCCATTGACGAGGGATGAACAGTAACAACCTCAACTGCAACTTGAATTCGGTCAACTGATTCCGTTTTACGTGCCGTTACACATTACATCACACTGCACGAATGATTCATATATATATATATATATACACACATATATATATACATATATATATATATATTGCATTATATTTATTTCATTTTGGATACTTTATGCCAAGGATGTTTCATGTGAGGCTTGAACATGATTCGATAAGTATGACACTTATTGGATTATTGGAGAAAATATCCGTTTCGGGCGTTCGGCAAGAGCGAATATTTACATTTTTAAGTGTTTGCGAATAGCCCAAATATATTTTTATTGTTTTGGATAGTGGGAAATTTATTTTGCAATTTTTTTCCCATCCGATATGACGTATTATCAACTGCTATGTGTATTGGTGAATATATCAAGATATTTCCCTAACATTTACTCTCTCGCTACTAAAGGTTTAGATATAACTTGTCATAGCTCAGAAGATCGATGCGGGTAAAATATAAAGTATTCGTCTGAAATCTCGGTAAAAAATAAATGACATACGCAACTGCTTGCAACTAGGCCTTTTTTATGGTGAAAATTACTATAAATAGACATTTCTCATCCAAACGAGGGTTTGGATGTATTGATCCGTCAGATAATTCAAAAACTGTGGTGCAACAGAATGGAAGGGAGATGTACTTTCAAATCGCTCCCTGAGCCCCAAAGGAGTGGTGCTCCCCTGGAACCCCCGCCAAAATGAATAGTAGTTCATTTACTGGGTTTCTACTGATATTATACGGTGACGAGATATCAAATATTAGAAAAATGCTTATGCTTAAGGATAGAGGCCTAAACGAGCCAGCCCCCAAAACCTGGCCCTCGAATTTGTTGCTGAGCGACTCAACACTCTCAAAGACTCCAGACTTTTGGTTCCAGGTGTACTCACGGGTCACAGTAATACACTAGTGAACTAACAAGGGTTCTCAACCCTGAGGTTTGGAACCACTGCCCTAAATGTTGGAGGGTGGTTACTTCAAGGAGCCAAACTCCCTGAAATCTTGAATCTTCTATGATGCTACCTGTCAATAGATTTGGAGGAAATAAGCCAAGTACTGAAAGAATCAACGTTCGCTTGAATGTATATTTCAGTTTACTTATAATTGAGCTATCAACTATAATGATATATGCTGTATTACATCTGGTTTCGATGACACTTCATACTTATATGCAGCATGATTTTTCCAACTGGAAAGCCTTTTTAACGGTCGAAGGCTGCAAATCTGCAACTTTTCAGATGATGAAACTTCGATGGTGTCAAAATGAAGTACCTACATTGTTTGTTATACAGTTTGCTTATAACTTGGCTAACCCGAATCAAATATCGAATCACTGCTTTTTAAATAGTCCATCTGCCCAACCAGCCGGATGGATACTAAGTCTCCCTATTCTTGCTCCGTGTGTTTCTTCGTGTCTCTTGGTGCTACGGGGCATGTTTTGGGAGCTTACAATCTTGCGAGTATGTATGAATGCACTACTAAGGATCACTTGAAACTTTTTTCCATCTTTTCTAAAAGGTTTTCATTTGGTTTTCTTAATGTCGTTTTGGGGCAACTATACAACTATACTTGCGCTGGTATTCCAAAAAATAATTTTCAATGAAACATTTATTGAGGAGGGGGGGTTAATTCGGGACATTAATTAGATGACTAAATTTGGTACCCACGCGTGCTACAGTGATTCATTTATGTAAAGTATGGATATTCACTATCATATTCGATATTGCTGACACATTATCTTACAAGTGGAGATGATTTTATACGTTAGAGGTTGCTTATACCGGTTGTCAAGTCATGAGACTTTGACAATGTCAAGATGAATAACCTGCACTATTTATGATTCAGTTTGTTCATCAATTATCTGACATCAAATGTTTTTATCATATTCGCTATTTCTGATTTCTTACCCTCAGAAGAATATTGCATTTGATTGTTACAAAACATGTCAGTTCATTTATTTGCATCTCATTCTTGCCTTTTCTCAAAAAACATCTTAATGTTGTTGTTTGTTTTAAACTCTCAAATTCATTGAACCACTGGATACCGCTTCCAAATGACCGTGGAACTCTATCTACAATGAGATATCAAAATAATGGAACTATTTTTATGAAAAAGATTTTAAAAAAAAACAGGTTTGGTTAGTTTTTCAATACCAACCGCCGTGTAACCAACGTCTGAAGAAAAGACGGACACAAACTGAGCGATCGATGCATCATGAAATTACATTGTAAACTGCCCTCTCCCACTTAGAACATATTCATGAGGGAATTCCTGAGAAACAAAAAACAACAACGTGTTTTTCAAGCCATAATTAAGAGCAAATGTTGATCGATCCATCCATCCCGTCTAATCAGTGTGGCCAGTGCATTTTATGCATACATAGCCAGCTAGCTCTCCACCCTTCCAGCAAGTCACACCAGTTCAAAAACCAAAGAAGCTAATAATTGCAGTTTTGGCGACAGTTTGTGTTAACAGTTTCAAATTATTCTAAAGGAAAATAAGTTTACTCCGTTGTTATTTTATACTAATCCTTTAAGTAAATATGATATTAAGATTTAATTAAATAAAAAAAGGTATATCAGCCATCATTTTCTTGGTATTCTTTTTTTCTTTCCACTCATCATCATCATCATCATTGGTCTTGTCTGTTGTTGGACATAGACCTTCCAAAGGATTCGCCAAACCTCTCTATCATGCACGTTGCAGGGCCAACATTTTCTGAACTTGTTTAGTTCGTCTCTTTATTTTGTATTCTCCTGGCGTTGCTTTCGAATTGGATCCTTGGTGATTCATGTTGTGCTGTCCATCAGTTCTCCACAATTCTTTCATTATGACCAGCCCATTGCCATTTGAGTTTCCTTATCGATTCAATGACTTTGACTCCTATTTTTCCTCATATATTATGTAGTCTTGAAGTATTTTCGAGTGATTTTGAGCATGTTTCTTTCATGGGCAAACTGCCAGGTCTCAGTTTGAGGATCAGTCTTTTGCTTATATTCCGTGTTTCTGCTCCATGGGTGACTATCAGGAGGATGTATTAGTTGTATAGTCTTCTTTTGGAAACTAACGAGAGTTTCTTGTTCTTGAAGGTGCGCTTACTCTGTCAAAGGCTTTCTGTTCAAGTATTATTCTCCTCTTGATTTTTTCTTTCAAGGAGATCTCATGGAGATTCCTTGTCCTACGTAGATGTAGAGGTTTATTTTCACCAGTTTTTTGTTCTCAATTTTGATCACATTGAGTTTATTTCTGAAGTAATCATTGTAAATGACGTTTGTTTTGCTGGTCACTAACTAATGATCGTGATTTTTTAAATTATGTACACCACAAACAATTCTAAACATGTTCTGCAATGAACACCAAAGAAACGTATTATAAAAAGCACACAACAAATAGTCTGAATACGTCTGTGCCCTGAAAAAGGCAATTATCATAAGAATCCTTTGGTATAACATATAACCTCCACACAAAAGAACGATTTTAAAGCAATCCATAGACAGCAATCGTTAATTCTATATAATTATCTTAATTAAAATCGCAGAGATATATTTCACATATCACCTGCCTTCATGGATACACTTTTTGATTTCCTAATCAATAACCCCTTTCATACGCACATACACACTCACTAACACACACACACGCACACACATACACACACACACACACACACACACATATATATATATATATATATATATATATTTAGAGAAAGAGAAAGGACAAGAGAGAGAGAGAGATAGTGAGCAATAACAAAGAAGAGTGCAAAATACTAGACTCTGCTCGGAGGTAAAAATGTTGCTGATAAAAATATCTCCTGCTCACTATTTAAAATTTCAGACTCTTGAACTCAAGAAAATTCTTTTTTTTTTCCTCAAATAATTCTTCAATAGAAATTCAAATATATCTGTAGATTTTTTTTTTCGAGATAAAAAGCCAGTTAATGCTCATAATGTTTTTGTGTACGTATTCATCTACTTATAGTTGCGTATGTAAAAGATATTTATTCACGACCACGAACCCATCTATATTCATACATATAAGCGTGTTTGTGAGTTCATTGTGCCGGGCTTAGTCAGTGCTTATCCGCGTCTATCCTTATCTAAAACATGACCGGCTTCACTTTTTTCTATACACCAAACTAATTTAAATTCGCTCCCAGTCTTTTCTTCACTCTTCATTTTGTTATTCGACGCGTTTTTCTTCTATTTTGATTTTATCGTTCATTATATATATTTTTTAAGTTATGTCAGTTTTTAACGCCGACGTTGGAGAATGGTTAATAAAGCATAGTGAGACAAAGCATAAAAAACAACAATATTTCACATTACATCAATATGTAAACTCTAACAAGTACACGCATGCACATAACAAACAAGCACAGTCGAACATTTATGAATTCTACAATTCCTTGGATAATGCACTTTTGGTAAGTACTAATTTTAATGTAATTGAGATAGAAAAATAGAAAGAGAACACCTTGAATGATAATAAGGTTTTGATCCGTAAGGAAAGTTTACGGACAAATTATCCGCACTATTTAAAGAATATATATGTATGTGAGTGTGTGTGTGTGTTTTAACCTCGAATTCTCATTGATGTTCATCTACGGTCTTTATCTGCTCAATTTGTTTGTTTTAATGTAACAACTATGTTATTGGGACATGGATACATATTATCTGATTGAATTATTATGAATAGTGTATCAAATATAACAGCTCTTAATGAAATGATCCCCCGTTATTACACGGTGAAAGTATCTTTTAGCATAGGCAACGTAAATTAAATAAGTAAACGGGGCTATTGCAGGAATGAACCTGTGATCAAAAGGGTAGCTACTCCAAACTAGTGTTCCTCTTAACATTGAGCTAAAGAGCTGCTGGCAATGCAAAGGCCCAAATAACTACCACGAATAAGCATAGTTGAAATAAGGTGGCTGAAACAGTTTTTTCGGCCTTTGCATTAACGACGGCTGTACAACTCAAAGGTTGGAACAAAGCTACCTTGGAGTAGCTACCAATATATATATATATATATATATATATATATATATATATATATATATATATATATATATATATATATATATATGTGTGTGTATATAAAGATAGATAGATTGATTGATAGAAAGCTATCATTGAAGTAATTACTTGAGATTTTCCATATCTCAATTGACATGAAAGGAATCGGCGTAGAACTCCACAACTTGCAGATATCGTACAAGTTCTTGTATGATCACCGAAGTCCAGCAACGGTCTCCCCGATGATTATCATGGGGAGAATACCAAGTGTTGAAAGCCGTATCATATGAACGATTTTAGAAATGATACTCAATGCTTATCTGCTTGAGGGTAGGATTATGAACTATCATCTCTCCTCGGGGTTAAGGCGTTGAGATAAGCAATCAATGTCTTTTCTGAAAATCAATCTATTACAGAAACATTGACGATGTCGATGTCCGATGCACTTCATCGGGCAAAGTGGATAACGAAACTAAACAAGTTGTCATAAGATCAAACGCCGACGACAAATGAGATTCGATCAATGAATTTTCTTTTGTCAAACCCCAGTCCAAGTATGCAGCCAGAACAACAACAATACTTACCTAATTTGGGGAAATAAATTCTTCATTGTCTCTTCCGTCTCGTTGAACCAAACCCATGTATAAAATGAACATTCCTACTGTGATTTGAAATCACTGCCGAGTGATTGATAGACGTTTCTTAATCGGCTAGACGGAACTGGTGAGTCTTGCATATCTACGAATTAGTTATAAATAGGATACAACGTTGCAGTAAACATCCTTAGTAGGAGAGGAGCCCCCCCCCAACAAATGTCTCTCACTCACTCACTCACTCACACACATTCATTTTCACTCTCTCTCTCCCTCTCTCTAGACAAAAACATGCATATATATATATATATATATATATATATATATATATATATATATATATATATATATATATATATATATATACACACACAAACACACACACACACACACACACACATATATATATATGTATGCAAAAAAGGAAAAGCAAATGCAAGATTGAAAGAGATTGCGCAATTACGATAGTCATGGGAAGATGGGGAAAGCCATGTTCAGCACTGACGGTGGATGATGATCATGATTTCCATAATGTTGATGTGTAATATTGCATATCTATTATGAACATATTTTCGCAGTAACTTTTGCGTAAATTCCGTACCAATAACATTTCCGATTTCATTTGATTTTCAAACCAAACTGATATATGAAATTGACATTTCCCTTGTGAGTTCATATCATATTTGCACTTGTTCACACGCTAATCATTCTATCGAAAATTCCAACATCTGCTTGTTTCCTTGTATGATTTGCTCTGTCACAATATACGTAATCATTACAATCAATGTAGATTTTGACTTATATGTTCAGTTGATGATAGCTTCAATATCACAGATGATTTAGGCATCTACTTTCTAATACTTGGTGAATAGAAGCAAGAAATTTGGGTTTTTACAAACTTTTTTCTATTGAAGACCCCTAAACATTTGTCCCCTTCGAAATGGTCTTAGCCAGGTACACCATGTGTCTATTTTCTTAAGCAGTGACCCCCTTCAAAATATCTTAGCTACTTAATCTTTGTGTGGGATATAGTTAGACTGTTTTCTAAGCAATGACCCCTTCCATAATATCTTAGCTGGTTAGTCTTTGTGTGTGTCATAGTTAAACTGTTTTCCTCGCCTATGATATTAATTTTTTTACAATGTTTTGACTGTATACCATCTGATCGTCTCTGGGTATCCTTTACTTTCCTACCGCCCGTTTTTATCTTCCTTAAGAGTAAATTGGCATTAGAAAAAAGTTGAAATATTTATAAATTCCTCAAATTCTGAAATACTTGTTCGCATTCTATTGGACATGTTGCATCAGTTTAGTTGTGTCATTTTTTGTTTGTTTGTTTGTTTTTTTCAAATCCTGGAATGCATGCTTGTATTCTATTCGACACTTCCCAACACATACCCATAATTCTTCTTACACACCAAATCAGTTATCCTTTTGTATCATGTTTCAGTGTCAAGTTTCTTCTTTTTGACTAGATGGTCTTCCTTTCCTCTAAAGAAATCTTACGTAGAAAATGGACTTTTTCATCAAAGTTTCCCAGATGCTATTTATATCTATGCTTGGTTGGTTAATGAAATCAGCCGATTAACCGACTGAGCATTGATGTTAATAGCATCAGGGAATCTTTGATCAAAAATAAGATTTCGGCATAGTCCAACTATAATACATACAATGATCAAAACATCCGTCAAACAAAGTTCCAACAAGATATAGTTAAACTGATTTGGTTCTGAGCAGAAGAAAGCATAAAGGCGGATATAAAAGCTAACAGTAAGGTTTCATAGAAGCTATATTGCAAAACAGGAATAATATCGTTAGTTCGTATCGTACAACGTTACACTATCTCTAGTTGGAGCATGAATTATGTTAAAAACTTTTTAAGCAACTAGAAATTTTTAGCAGTTCCTCAAAAGTACTTTTAGAGTCCGTCAAGAACGACAAATACTCAGAACAGGACTGGTTAGTGACTCGATGCAAAATGTTACGTGACCAACGTCTTTTTACAGCATGCCGAAATGGTTTTATCTATTTAGTTATTGGAAACAAGTGATCAGTGAATGCATGACTTATCCTACCATTTATTAGGCAGTGATCACAAAAAATTCCAAATTAAAAAAAATAGAAACAAGCGTGAGACTAAGGGGTATAGCAAGCACAAAGGATCAAAATAGCTTGAATTTACATGATAAATTGACCCAATAAAATGTTATTAAAGAATGAATGATAAAATTTCAAACCCCTAAACTTCATTAATGTTGTTTGTTCATAGATCGAGAAATTGATAACCAGCAAGTCAGCTTGTTGAAATAACTCGAAAACTGAGAAAAAATATCTCGACTGTTTTGCCAGTTTGGGTTGAATATCTTTAATTTTCAAAATTGGATTACCTTTTTTTTTTTCAAAATCATAAAGAGTGCATTTAAACTTACTTTTGCATTTTCCAATCGGTGTTCCTGGATTTGTAAGCTTAAGATCACGTACCGAACCTCCCTGTAAGGAGACTAATCTTTAAACTAATGCTAGCCGAATGTCCCCGTTTTCTGCCCGTTTTTCGAACCGGTTCAAAACATCTGAAAGCTTTGATCCTGGACAGTTCTTCTAAAATTAGGTATTTGGGCCCCTCAAATCGTTGCATGAAGATTATTTAGGGTCACATTTAGAAGTCTTCTTTAGAGATTAATCATGTAACTAGCGTCATTGTTTTTTATTATCTCTACATGAACATGTACTCCTCCTAGTGGTCATTGTGAAAATGGCTCAATGTGTTTCACTATTCTTTTAAAATGAATTCAGTTTTATTAAATATAATCAATTTATGTGGAATATTATCTTGTAATAAATGCTGTAAAACTTTCTATACGCTGCTTATATTTCTCGGTACAATTTTTTGAAAATTATTGATAAATTTCATTTATTTTCGACAATGGATAAGGTACCCCCTAGATTATAAGGCAATGGACTGCAGCCTGCTCAGCCAGAATGTCGATTTGGCACTCATGATAAATGTAGACGTCCCCCTCGGAGAATCAGACTATTTCTGTTATTCACTGTAAAAATCGTTTGAGAGTTTGATAATTACGATCAAAATTGAAAAAAAACAAAACTTTTCACACTGCCAACTACTTATGATGTCCATCCATAGCATTTTGTAGTTGTTATCGTAACCTCAAGCTCATCTTCAATTTTGGACTTTGTTTTCTAGAAACTATCAACAAAAACTGTCAACATACTTTTCTTCAGAGGTTAAGTGATTCTAGTTGGCAGGCTGCATCAATGGAGCTGGAGGGATGGAGATTTAACCATCCATTCCTAATTATGTCTTGAAGAAACATTTTTCTATCCAAGCCCTCCCCAAGAAAAGTTCTTGCTTGAGTATCAATTTACAATGTAGATTTATACAAAATCGGTCTCTCACTTTGTACAGCATTTACCCTTGATTTTCCAGTGATCAACGCCCAACAAAATCAGCAAAAAATAACTCATTCATTGATCACCTATTTTCCAATTTTTCGATTGATTACTCCCACCTGGTGTACAGTCAGAAGACATTTTCAATCGACTCTCTGACCAGACATGTTTTTGACTGAACTTTTTTATTGAAATCATTCATAGTCACTACGAACCTTTTAACTAAATATGTAGCAGCAGTTTCCTTTCACGATTATAATTGGTAGCCGTACAACAAATTCATACATTGAGGAAATTCTGAATGTGGTGAAAAAAGTACTATCTGCAAAAAAAGTTCGAGAACCTCTTCACTACACAAAAAAACTGTCTGTGAGGAATTTTACTAATCATTGAGTTTCACGAGGCGTCGAATTTTGTCATATTCTAAAAAAGATATTTAATAGACGGAGAATGACGTCACTAATACATAATGTTTTCGGAATAATTAATTCAACTGCTGCGAAAGAAAAACAGCACTAGAGCCACCAACAAAGCTTTCATCAATTGATGACCCATGGGATATGCATGGTTTCGGAGACAGAAGCATCAGAACCACTAATCATGAAAGGGATGTGAGAATTGTCAGTTCAAAAGGTTCGACTTTTGTTAATTTACACAACTTCGTTCAGATATTCATCACTGCAACAGTTGACTGATCAACACAGACTCAAGTATCGAGCCGTCTTTGATACTGAATTCAATTGATGGTTGCCACAAAATATTCAGTGAATATCTTAAATTTTAGACTAAATTATATAAATACGTATTGAATCTGACTAAATTTCTTTAAAAAAAAATCCTGTCAAAGCATTGGATTATGTCTTTAGCCTCAGTTAAGCCGAATACATTCTGCCAATTTTGTGAGATTGATAGACAGATATACAAGGTATCAAGAAAAAAGATTCTGCCGACCTTTTTTATGCATCAAATATTTTGAATATAAAAAGAGACAATTATAAACAAAATTTTAAAAAATACCAAAAGATACTAATTACACACAAATTTAAACTTTACAATAGATATTCAACCTTAATGCTTGTCCATACCCGTTTCATAATATAGATCATTCGTTACCCTGAATAAAACATGGCTGAAACAACACGAGGGAAAGGGATGCTCGAACGAGGCTATTCTGTTATTACGACTAGGGTACTGCAATAATAATAATAATAATAATAATAATAATAATAATAATAATAATAATAATAATGATAATGATAATGATAATGATAATGATAATACTAACAACAACAATAACAACCACCACCACCAACAACAACAGCAACAACAACAACAACAACAACAACAACAACAACCATCACCACCATCAAGGGGGCAAATGACTCACTCCAGATCGACCAGATGATCTTGAAAGAAGTAAGAAAAAGGAAGAAAAAAATTGCAATGGGACGGGTGAACTACAAAAAAGCGTATGATATGATTCCACATAGCTGGATACTCGAATGCCTCAGAATGTTCAAGATCAGCAAACTGGTGGTTAGATTCATCGAAAACTTTATGAAAAACTGGAAAGTTGACTTGACAGCCACAGGAGAAAATTTAGCAGAGGTAAGAATAAAAAGGGGAATCTTCCAGGGAGACTCGTTCTAACTATGATACCACTCAATAGAATCCTGAAGAACAGCAAAGGATACCATTTCTCCAAAACAAAAGGAAAAGTCAACCACCTAATGTACACGGATGATATAAAATTATTTGCAAAAAAATAGAGGAGAGCTTGAGACTTGAGAGAGATGAGATGTGGGATGAAGACCTGAGGAGAATCACTGTCGGTCAATTTTCAGCGATGACCACCGGGGGACCGGTGTGGAACTGTAAACCACAGTATTGCAATGGTCTATGAGAATGTGGAGTGGAGGGCTGGAGACTTGAGGAGATTTGCTGTCACTCAACCTCCATCGGTAACCACCAGGCAACTGGTGTGAAATTGCAAATAACAATAATAGTTATAATAATGTTACCAAAGACATTGAGTTGAGACTGGAGGAATTATGGATAAAAGGAAAGATAGAGACTGTGCAGACCACAACACTGCTAGGAACTGCACGAATACTGAGGAAATTGCTAGAAATATGAGATCTATGACCCCAGCTGTTAGCAATGGTCCAATTGAGGGAAAGAAGAAAAAAAAGCATACGAATGTTAGTGGAGGTACGAACCACGGCACTGCTGTGATTGTTGAGGGAGAGATGAGATGAGAGGAGGACTGAAGACCCAAGGAGACTTACTGTCACTTAGCCCTCAGTGATAATCACCGGATAACTGGTGCGAAACTGTAAACTACGATACTGCTGTGGACTGTGAGTGTATAGAGAGGTGGGCTGGAGACTTGAGGAGAATTGCTGTCTCTCAACATCCTGCAGTAACCACCAGGGAACTGATGTGAAATTGCTGCTGCTGGTAATAATAATAATAATAATAATAATAATAATAATAATAATAATAATAATAATAATAATAATAATAATAATAATAATGATGATGATGATGATGATGATGACGATAATAATCAACGTTTTAGCATACGTCATCGGACATAGTCTTCACCAAGAATTGTAAGGCTCGACTGTCGTGAGTGTCGCAGAACAAATATTTCATGAACTTGTACACGCCATCTCATTATGTTAGTATATGATCTCAGGGGACCCACGTCCTGAATCATGGTGTCCAGTGATTGTTTTACATTCTCACACTCTAGTCAGCTCATTGCAATTTGAGATTTCTTATGGTATTTATCATATCTCTGATGTACTGCACTGACCTATGATATCTGATGTTGATCATGGTTTGCTCCAGTGCACGTTGCATGGTTTTCAGTTTAAAGTTCGATCTTTTGTTTAGGTTCCACGTTCCATCCGCATGCGTGACTATCGGGAGGGTGCACTGGTTGTATACCCTTTTCTTTGAGATACTGCAGCATAGAATCTATACGTGCATAAAATCTACCCTCTTATTCTCAGGGTTACGTCTTTTATGAACCCTCCTGTACTTTTGTGAATTAGCTTGATGGACAGACATATTATGATCGATTGAACTGGTAATTGACCTTTTTTTCTTATCGACCACCTTCAATTTGTTTGAATGATCGTTACCTCAAGTCGACGTCCAGCTCCTACGATATGGATAACAAAAGGTTTCCCTGTGAGTGCCAGTTATTCTTCCGGATGAAAAAAGAAAAAAAGAAAAAAAGAAAAAAAGCTAATCGATATGACAAGCCTTCCTTGGCACGTTTCTCATTTGGATAGTGATTACGAGGAGGAAAATGACTGCATCACGGAAGTATGAAATGGACCAGACATTACTCATGGTAATTGCAGTCACTTTGCAAAGGAATTCCTGGGATAATTGCACTATAGTTATCAATCTATTTCTATTACAGCAATCAATTAAGTGATCAATCGCTTTATTTACAAAGTCGTTGATCTATGCTGATTCAATGTCCTATATCCGAATCATTCATGTAAACTTTCTCTTTTCTCACATTACTAATAACCACACGCATCCAAACACACACACACACACACACTCGCACATGCACGCACGCACACTCAAATGTATATATATATATATAGTCCATTCCTTTTTTTGTGAGATGGCAGAAGGAGAGTAAAAATATTTTATTCAAATGAATCACTCGTTATTGCATCGTGACAGCTATGATATCAATAAGTATCTTTAAATACTCTGTTTTTGAAAAGGGTGTCAAGTGTTGTTTGCAAAGTTTCATGATGATAAGCATGCAGGAAACTATGACCAAGAGATTATCCTAAATATGAATTCGGATGAAATTCAACATACTCAAAACATCTAAATAACGTGGATATCTTATGCAGCTCTAATCAACAAATCACGGAAATCATTGCTACTAAAGAAACTTTGATCCCCACTGGTGATTCTTCACTCGTGGCTTTGGATCATATTTGATGAGGAGAGCAACTTTCTTGCTTTTTTCATTCAGTTTATGTGCAATAGTTTGAGGTCATGAAGGTTCTCTCCAAAAAGGACGATGTCGTCTGCAAATCTGAGATTGCTCAAGTATTTGTCGTCAATTTTTATTCCATTTTCATCTAACAGTATTATCATTGCAGAATTCCAGTATTCTGGGATAACTTTGTTCGAGGCACGAGTTGAATAGAAGGGCTAATTTTTCAAGTGATGACTTTACCAGTTTTTTTAGTAGTCTAATGATGTTGTTATCTGGTCCAGGAACATTCCTTTTTGTTTGTTTGATGGTTTATTTCACTTTTCATAGCGTAATTTTTTCGAACTGATTTATCGTGTCTTGCATATCCTGATCATTGTTTTGTTTCTTTTTGAGAGGAATCTTTTCTATAATTCTCTGGCATGTTCGACGATCCGGCCCTTGTCCGTTGTTAAGTCTTTTTTTTATTCGAGTACACTAGTTATTTATCTCTATCCTGTATTGTAAGTTTTGGTAATAGCTTTGAAAGCCCGACCTTTTTCGATGGTTGCTATTGGGCATCTCCTTTTGTCTTCTCTTTGTTCCTTCTGGATGGTCTAATTTAGTTCAGTTGTTTAAGATTTCTGCATTTCCCCATGAGATTCTTGGTTCCTTCTGAGAGTTTACTGATAGCTAGTGTTCTCTTTGGTTTAAACGGAGTGGCCACTTCAATTAAGGAGGCCGTTACTTTGTTGTTGTATTTGCTGATGTTGTTTTTTTTTTTCGTTCGGTAAGTATTCATATCCGTTTTTCAGTTTAAGTTTGAAAAAAACTTTTGCTCCGTCTCGTGATTGCTGTTTGGCGTGGAACCTTTTCTTTTTTTTTTTCGTGTCAACTCTGAATTTACTTCTCACAATTCTGTAGTTGCTTTCCAAGTTGACTTGATTTAAGACCTAGATATCTTTAACAGAGTCGCTTTGTTCTGCTAAGATATAGCCTTTTCCGTTCTTGGTTTCTCGATTCCGGCTTTTCAACGGACATTTTTATAGTGTTTCCCTTCCTCTTTCGTTCTGTATATTGTATCCGAACTTGCCGACGCAATATTCATTTCCTACCTGTGCTTCGAAGTACCCCACAATGATTTTGAAGTATTTCCTGGTATCTTGGCGTATGAAGCCAGGGTCATCGTAGATGTCTTTGAATTCCTCTTTGGTTGACTGTGAAGTGGGGGTGCAGAATAATGCTCTGTTTGTACTTCTTTGAGAGTCGGACGGTGAAACTAAATCCTCAAAAGAAATCAGGGAAATGATCACTCTAGGATGACAGGATTTTGGAAAACAAAATCAACTTTAAAGAAGAAGAAAATCATAATATTCTCAAAAAAGGTGTATACAACCAATGCATCTCCCAATCATGAAGCTCAAATAAGGAAAATAACGAAGAAACTGATTGTCAAACTGGAAGCCATGCAACTGGAACATTTCCTAACCAGCACAGGAATCACACGACAGCACAAAATATTATGAGGAAATAGGAATCCAGGATATCATACAATTCAATGTCTGGCAACCAATGGACATCACAAATCACAACGTGGATTTGAAGAGATCACATGTGAAACTTTGGCTGGCAGAATATAAGATGGCTTGACAATCTAGTTCAATTCAGGGAGTGAAGTATCCAACACACCAAGGTTAGAGAAGTTTGGTGAATCTTGGGGAAGATGATGTCCGACAATGGACGCAATGAGACTGCTGCTTATATTATGCTTCTTTATATATATATATATATATATATATATATATATATATATATATATATATATATATATATATAGATAGATAGATAGATAGATAGATATTGATTTCTCTCTCCCTTTTGTAGTAGAGAGCTCACAATGTTGAGTGTCCTTTCCTCCGTCATCAATTTTGCGGATCTATGTTGATTTAGAGTTGAATCACTTCTGACTAACAACAAGTGTTTTTCCAACTAGTTCTCAGTCTACCCCTGGATCGAAAACCTTCAATCAATCCACACGAACATGCTTTTGTGAGACCAGTATTACTCCTTTCTGTGTGACCAAAAGGTTTGAGTAATGTACATGTAATAGTTTGTGGCTCTTCCACCCTGATATGATCTAGTCGATATTTTCCTGTCATAAATCTATGTATGTTATTCATAAAAACTTCAATTTTGAGGAGGAGTTCTTTGGTCCAAGTTAGACATTTTAGACAATGTAAAACGACAGGTAAATGTTGTTTCTATATAACTTGGTTATGACTGAAAATATTGTGTATTAGGATTTCAAAAGGCACTTATTATTAGACCCCTCCTTAGAGCAATACCGTATTCATGAACTACGGTGTTGTTATTGGATGATGGTACTTTTTGCTAAATCATTTTGCCATGGATGTTTATGTTGAGTTTTCGTTTTTATAAGTTGTCATTGACACCGATTTTCAAGTGTTGACACTAGGAGATCACTTCAGGCTGAGCAGTCAAAGAAAATTCGTAGTTTGTCAAGATTTTAGTGTATTAAGACGATGTCTTCAGCGTAGCCGAAATTTAATATTAAATGACGTATTGGAATATCTTGTCTGGCATCCCCCCTTGATTTTTAGATGATTGCTGAGATTACTATGATAAAAAAGAGGTGCAAGAATGTATCTTTGTTTTATACCAGATTATTCCCTAATTTTGTGCCGATATCAGGTTTGATAACTGATTTTTCTAGGCATTGCAGTTGGGAGTTTTTAATTTTTTTCTCTTTTGTTTGTCCGACTCTATCCAGAAGTGAGATTGTATAGTTCCATCGATTGCTTTAATGAATTCAATGAATATAAGGTGTAGAGGGTTCTTAAATGATTTTTTTTCAATTTCCAAACAGTTGCTGTAATGCAAAAAATAGCATGATATTGCTGCATCTACGTCGGTTAGCTGCTTGAGACCTCAGGAAGCGCACGAATTGGCTGTTGGGTAGTATCCCTTTGATTATGCTGGCCAAGACTTTATGATTATGGTTAAGACGGCTGACAAGTGATAGTCTTGCATTCCACCTGATCTCCCTTTCTTAAAGATTACGACAATCAGCGCTTTCTAGAAAGTTCCTATAATGACTCCCATGTTAAGCTGAAATAACTGTTGTAGTATTTGTACTAGATTTTCATCCGTGCTTCTGTGTATGAAATCCTACAACCTTTTCTTTTTCCAGTTTGTTGATGTGTGCAATTCTCGTCTGTGGTTATTAGTAGTGGGTGACTCAGTTTAATCATTGCCATCGTCCTTGTGTAGTTGCGCAAAAAGTCCGTCCATCTTTCAAATATCTTGGATTTATTTGTGAACACCTCACTCTTGTCTTTTTTCTTTATCCCCCAATCAATGATTTCTTTCGTTAGCTTTTAACTTTTTCACAGCAAGATAGAACTGATAATGAGGTGAGAGAGTGCTCAATAAGTCATATTCTTTCCCGATATGCTGGAATTTATTCTTGTTGATGTTTTCTTTATTTCTGCTTTTGCAATTTTGTGCAAGACACTGACAAAATATTTCTTTATTTGGTGATATTATTCATGATTGCATCTTTTGTGTCATCAGTCATCCAATGTGGGATGCTGTTTCTTTTGTTTGGGCGAACATTCTGAAAGTTCAACGTTATCAAGGCTATGAATACGCTGATGGAATAAAAGATTGAAACGATTCGATAACTCAGTTTGGAAGGAGTTGCGAATATTTTTATTATTTTGTTCATTGCAGTCGAATTTTGAAGTTGATTTGTTCCTACACCAAGAGAATTCTACACGAAGAGATAACCAGAGCATTTGATGGTCTGAGATGTCTGAAGTGCGAGGATCAGCGCACTCGTTGACGGTTTGCCAGTGAGATTACTTAAAATAGAATCAATCTGATTTTATGATTTTTCATTGGGTGATGTTCATTTGAAAAGATAGCGTTTCAGGGAAATTCTATTGCTGACCTGAAGGTTATCCAGTGTGAAAAAGTAGGTTAAACATTCATTATCTGCAGTTCTTATTCATAGAAGAATAGGCGGTATGAAGGCCTCATGTCTTGCTGTTAAAATCATTCATTATAATGAGGTTTGTCAAGATTTGAAGTCGTGTTGATTATCTCTTAAATGCCGTTATAATGCGATTCAATATCACTGCCAGAACTGCCAGTGATATAGAAGTCGTATTGTATTGTATTAGTACAATTTTTGAGAACCTGCTTCCAAGGGTTAACGCAGCTGAACGATCTGAGGTGGAGGTATTCCACTGAGTTGACAATCACTCTATTGAAGCGGAAGATAACATCGTTTGAGTTGCTCTCCATTTTCAGAAAGGAAGAGTCGGTACACAACGGGTGGGTCTTAAATTTAGCGTTTTCTCTTTTGTCTCGCAAATACCAACAGCATGCCGCTTAATTGTTTTTCTTTCTTGAACCACAATACCCAATGCTTCATCATTTATTGCGCTTGTTTTGTTTATAGATATGTTCAGAAGTTTAGACCTGCCTGAAGAGATCGCCAGCCAATTGATGTCACATCAGTCGGGGGTCACCGATATGCCTTCCTATCCATGTGTTGGTGAGCCTGTGGTCGCCTCATCTTATTTTCTCTGTGAAAGACTTTCATTCATGTTAGTTTGTCGGGCTAAACGGTTCCTTGTTGGCTTATGACGTGGGAAAGGATGTTTTCATAGAGACACCACATCATTGAGTCATTCAGAAAATTTCTTCCTCATAGACTATCAGCCAAGACTAATTCGTTCAACCTATTCGGGTTTGAATGTAAAGTGTAATGTGGCTTTACTAGATTACAGCTGCAAGCTTACAAGTTCTACCTAATGAGCCATAATTATTCCTGCCCTTGAACTTAGCATTTGACTAAAAAAACTATCGTACAAGGTGGCGGGTCAAGGTTACTGGGTTTGTCATCGACGTTTTAATTTCTGCGGGATGCGTATACATATTACATACTCACACATTAACATATGTGTGACCTGACCTGAGCAAGGAGAAACGACGACAAAATATTGGCATTCACAGGGTATATATCCTTGTAAATCTCATTGTATGTATCAATTGCTCTATTTACTTCGACAAATATTGAGTACTATGGTTTAATATAGCTAAGAGTGGATACAATCTATTTTCTATTCGTTTCTTATTCGTATTTTTACAAATTGAAAGAAAAAACATAGTGAAATATATATATATATGTGTGTGTGTGTGTGTGTGTGTGCATATGTTTTAGCGTATGTGTGACCAGAAATTGTTACTAATCGTCAAGTAAATCTATCAAATAGGTTCGTCCAGTTCTCGAGTAAGTTTGGCTTATGTATAATATAGGGCAGCAATGTTCGATGGTAACTCTAAATCGGGCTAAAAATTTTTCTTGATTTTTGTTCCAGCTCTACTTTTTCTTTCAAATGAAGGTAAGTCAATTTTTTTAAGGCAAATATTCGCTGAATTGGTCCCTTTGACTTTTTTCAGCAGCATTTTTGCGATTGCATTTTTCGAAATTTTAAACTTTTTCTAGTGATCACCATCCATCAAAAGGTAAGAGAAGAATTCATTAATTACCCCTTCTTCCCAACTTTTCAATTGATCATCCCTGATGAAGGACGTTGGTAATATTTCTGTATTATAGTGTGCATTGGCACGTTCTGTACAAGCATTTCAAATCGGTGGAAAAACATCTAATAAAGACGGTTTCTATTGAGAGAGTAACCAAACCTGTCTGATAACACATTCTCAATCTATGGCTTTTTTGTTTAGGTATTTTTACATCTTCCATCCACCCACTATCAAAAACCAACGATCTCTCTCCTTCTCTTTCAATCCAATGCCTCTCTCTCTTTCCCTCTCTCTCTCTCTCTCTTTCACGTCGTATCACTGTTTTGTGTTTACTTCGAAATGCTTTAAAAATGTCATCTGCTTTTGAAGACACATTCTTCCTAGTTTCATATGGTTCATTTTTTACTTCTTTTCCTCATGTAATTTTATATTTGTATGAATTTTGTTTTGGAGCTTCCCATACACAACATGAGATCCGGATTTCTTAATACGCCACTCAATTAACCCTCTAGCCTACAGATTAACACTTTACTATGCTTTGAAGCGGTATCTAACTCTACTGATAATTCTAATGATACTTGGAATCACCATTTTGTTCGCTAAATTAACTCATTCTCAACTCAAAACATACTATAGTGAATATAGTGTAAGACATCGAAATAGAAATAAAAATTCAGTCTCCTTACCAAAACATAAACCACAATGTGCACTGATGCATCACATACCCTGACAGATAACCTCTTATTTTGTTCGTAGTATAATTCTCCTTCGTTACAGTGCGGTTCAATATAACACTGGTGAACCAAAAAAACAATCTAGTTTTAAAATAGCTATCTCAATACAGGTTTTCCTCGTTACAAGAAAGTTGAACTGCATTTTAACCAAGGCATAATAACTAATTGCTGATTGAAGTATGTTTGAGCAATTGATTATAGCCAAACGTTTGTATCGAGGTTAGCTTTCTTGCACCCAAACGCCCAGGTAATAACTGGGGAAGTAAGTAATAATCAAAGAAATCGAAGAACGAAAACAAACACATGCTAGGGAATAAAATGAACATCATAACGAAAAAGATCTTGAGCCTCAAATGTATTTGTGTGTGTGTGTGTTTGTGTGCGTGTATAACTGGTTCCCTCTGCAATTTAGAAATGGAACCACCGTAGACCTTATTTTCTACCATGACATTGAATGACACCTCATTAAAAACAATGAACTATAGTGATAAAGGAAAAATTTTCGAATCAAAAGAAAGGAAAATATGATATTCCCTTTGATCTTAAAGAATAAATATTTATCTCTTTCTATAATAAACAGTGAACCTTTTATGTCGTTGTTCCGTCTTTAACAATGGACCTTAAAGTTTACATTTTTACTGATAAAGCATTCAAAGGCTGGAGAATCTTCAACTGAAACAATCAACAGTTTATTTCCTTTGAATATTGTTATGCAATTGAAATTCAAATATATCCACTGATTTTTTTTCACCAGAATCAACAATTTTTCCTCTTTTTAAATGAAAGACACTTGATAAATTATTGCTCTTTATTTTTTCGAAATCCAGTGACTAAGGTGTATCAAGCTACATCGTTTAGGTATTGAGCGACATGTGTTAGAGTGAATGTCTGCGTAGTAGTTTCAGCATGATTAAGCAACGGGTGATTGTGAATTCTGTTTGAAATTTGTGAGAAAATCCTTTTACAAACCTTTTTTTTTAATGTTTCAACAATTCTATATGAAGGATTACAAGCGATGACGCATGAGATACCAGCGTTTCAAATCGGGGAAAACATCCAGAATATCAACACAAAAAGCGAATTGGAAAAATACATGCTGATCCGTGTGAATGGTCGCCTGACTGTCTATGAAATGATAAGGATCTCAGCAAGTTCAGACCACTTAGTTTCGAAAGAAAAACAGTTGATGCATCCAATTACAACAAATCTTCTGCCGTGTCTGCTGATAGATGATTAAAATATTTGGGAAAACGCGAGACAGCTCTCGACACCTAGCCACATTACTTTCCGGATACAGCACCTGCCAATTTCTCTTTGTTCCCGGACTCATCTTCCTCAGAAAATGGAAGAGATAGTAGAAAACGCACCAGTGACCTGCACACTATCCCTCAAAACAACTTCTAGAACATGAAAAAAAAAAACTGGGGAAAGTTTAATAAGGTTAAAGGTCAAACAATAAATTTATATCGGAAAAATTTTTTTTTTCTTGGGCACAGCTACATCACGTTTGATTTGGACTATCACGTTTACGTATTGCATATGGAACATCTCACATTTTTGATTCGAAGATATGTTTTCTGTCGGGGGGATTTGACAAAGGCGAAAAATGCAGCTCAGAGAGTTCAAAATAGTAACGACGCAGCAGTGGTTGTAAACACTGTCAGTTGGAAATTGTTCGGCAGATTAAAACCACTGAGACATTCGATAAACATGACTGCATAACAACTTCCATGTTCTTTAAAATAAAGACGTACAAGAGAAAGACAGAGACGGAGGGTACAGTGTGACCAAGAAAATAAACAAGATTTTTACATTTTATAATTCAAACTTTGTTTCTGAATGAAACAGATGAATTCCACACCTAATCTTTCCTGAAATGCCATAACAAACAAGAGAAGAAAAGAAACTAGTCATCCCTCTCCAGTCATCATTTTTGAGTTACATTTCCACACCCAGTATATAATATGATGTCAGAACTGATACACGTTTCAGATAGCAACAAGGGTAAGTCGTCTACGAAGCTAATCTTCAACACTCGTTATGCTATATGTTCCTTTTGGTTTTGCCTTTTTTCAGCTTTTTTTGGCTGCAGAATCGTTAATTTGGCCATCGTATGGCAGCTCCTGAGTTCGTTCTGCATCAATGGCAGCATAGTACTTGAATTTTTTGGTGTTACTGAACGTAAGAATATTTTGAGGAATTCGAGTATAGAAAAATGTTTCACATTAAGAAAGGAAACGGGACCTGTAAGTAAAAATTGTCAGTATGATTGTAAGAGCTTAAAACACTGAGAAAAATATTCTAACATATAACATCGATTCACCGTAGCCTCAACCATCTAAGTAGGTAAAAGATCCTTCTTTTTATAAGTATCTGTGTGTGTGTGTGTGTGCGTGTGTGTGCGTGTGTGCGTGTGCAGGCACTCCTTGGCACATTTTGGGGGGTTACAACCTTGACAAAGCAAACGAGAACACCAGTAGGCATCATCTAAAAACATTTTTTCTGTCCTCAAAAAAGTGCTTTTTTGAGTTTCTTTTGTCATTTTGGACCAACAATGCCCAACATAATTTGCCAGAATTTTTTCGAATTATTCCAAGTGAAAGATACATTTTTTCGAAGATAGTTTCAGATAATTCTTTCAGATAATAAGTTCTTGATCATGGCTAAAGTGATTCATGTTTTTGAGGTACAGATATTATTTTTTTTTTTTTTTACATAAAATATTAAAACATCAGCACAAATGAAAACATTTATTTCACAAAGTTTAGTTACATATTTGTAAATGCCACTTGAAATAGCTATTTCGCGTCTCTGGATTATCAATTTTTGTTTATTTCATATCAAAATGTACTATTTATTTCAAGGTGTTTAAAAAAACTGCTCCGACACTTATTTTTCTAACTGGTTTCAAAATGCACATCTTGCTTCCCTTCAGAGAGAGATTAAAAAATTCAAGATTTTAAAGCTAAAACACAAATATGCTAATTTTATCATGAAAATCTGTATTCACCAAGTATTTAGCATATTCGTGTCCTTCTTTTTCAAGATATACTTCGAGTTTCCGTCGTGATTCAAACACAAAGGACTCTATGCTTCCGGAGAATAATTATTGTGAGCTGACTGAATGACCAAATTAGATTTTACTTTCTGATTTGGATAAGGAAAACATTCCCAGATTCGATAAATCAAAAGAAGCATTTAAATTTCCAACACTGGACTCACGAATTCGAAAGAAGAAAAATTAATAAACGAACATCTGCATTGGCAAACCTGAGTACAAAAGACACGTGTTTGGCTCCCATCTTTCCACTCAGCTTCAAAGAACAAATAATCTTGCTTTTAATGGCCTACTTTTGATACAATCAACCATTTTCAATACACAATCCAGAACCTGAGGACATGCGAGTATTTCCTTGTCAAGTACGCAAAGTGACCACGAGGCGTCCGCTCTGCTTGAAATAAGTGCCTATAACCGTCCATAAGATCTGGACATAGAATGACCAATATCAGTACAGACGCCCAAGCCCTTTGACTACACGAAATTATTGTCAATCAGAAATGTGTAAAGGATTTCGATCAAGACTTGAGTCTCTGTAACTGCAGTGATACTGTCCAAAAACTGGGAGCTCTTCAACAATGTCATTAACATCTCATTACAGTACGTGACCTTGTGTAGCCACGACACGAATCCCCCTTTTAGAAACCGTAAACTAATACTGTCAACATTTGTTTTTTCAGCTTTAGGTTATTCTGGCTGGCCGGTTGGCTCTCTATGTGAAAGTCGTGCGTAAGGCAACACCGATTGAGCAACAGGGTCGATTTTCTGTTGGGGGCCTGATTTACAATATAAATACTTGCAAAATCAGTCTCTCTACTTGTCTCTGGTTGCATTCATGTTTTTTTTTTAAATTTCATACACATTTTTAGTGATTGTGGCCCAACAAAAGTTGTAAGAAGTTATTTATTCATTGAATATTCAAATTTTACAATCGGTCAACCCAAAAGACAGCATGCTGCCAAAAGACATTAGTCACGTGACGGATTATTTTGGGAGATTAACTGGATTATTCATTCAATCTATTAATTTTTGAGTTCTATTGCAATGTACTGGATTTTGCAACTGATAGTATTGTTTGATAAAAACACCTGTCAAAGCAGTTTCCGTGCAATTCACTGATCATAATGTACACCTAATCTACAGTAGCTGATACGACCAGATATCCTCCCATTGTATGATGTGGATCTATGTACCCCATCACAGGTTGCTAGCATTGATTGGTATTAATGTATGCGAAAACAAGAAAACACAAGTTCAACGATTCATTCATACCTCGTAGTGGTAATAACACGAGTAGGCAGGAGAAGAGCAAGTAGTCTCTCTTCGAATCAATTGATGCCCATATTTGAAAAAAAAAAAAAAATAATAAATAAATAAATAAATTAAAAAATAAGGAAATATTCCGAGAGTATTATTTTCAGCAAAAATTGTAAACGTCTTTTTTCAAAATACAAAAATGCAGAATTTGTATATTCTATTATTACATTATATCATTAATGACGTCACACATTTAACAGCATCACATTTTCTGCGTCTTTCCTACCTCCCTTCTCATTTCTGTCGTTCAATGTAACTGGGACCGACCGACTGACAGATCGAAATACCTCATTTGAAGTTGCTTGGACGTATCTAGGAGTACATTTCAAATATGTCTGCACATCTGGTTTTTGTTTGTTGTTTTGAATCTTTTGATCTCGTAATAAACGATTATAAGGTTTACACACTATTTCGCAATAATTGGTCCCTAAGCTTCCTCTGAAGCTTACTTGTGGATATGCATTTAACACCAAACCATCATACACAATAAATCCAATGGTCCTTCATTATCGTTGATATATATCGAAGAGAGCCAAAATCATTAATCTTAAAACAATGATGGCCTGAAATTTGCTCAACACTATCCCCCTTGATGGCTAAAAAGTAGCTAGATTCTTAATTTCCAGCAGACTTATCCGCTAATGATTTTGCGTACACTGCATGTAATATCGTTTTTCTCCTTATACAGACATGTTCATTTATGAACGAAATTGTTCATCGTGGAATCGACACGTGATTTTGAAAATGTAATTAGAAAGTTGAGAATTCCGTTCGTGATTTTTCAAAATGTTTTCTGAAAAGAGATTAACCGATATCTTTGTTGAGACAAGTAAAAATTATTTTCATCAATTAAAACACAGATTTTGGATGTTTACTATATTTGGCAAAAAAAATCCGATAATTAATCCGTTATTGATGACAATAAAATAATCTCTCAAGAATCAAAATCTTTCAATTCCGTATTTAAAATTCTACCAGGAAAAGTGCTACAAAACTCGGATAAATTCTGCAAAAATACTTAATGTTATCATCGGTCAAGTAAAGTGTGCCATATTTTCCAATATTTTGTATAAAAAAAGTAATAAAAAACGTTTTTAGAACGTATAATCAGTACGTTTCCAGGGAGGTTATTGATATGTTTGATCAACTTTCAAAGCATGTGATATTTTATGCTGACTTCTGAAGACTGAGTGGGCATGTAGTTAGAAGTTAAATAAGTTACAACGCACAACAGCTGTACTGTGTAAATAAAACGTGAGTTATATCGGCTGCATCAAATTGCAACTTCCCATAATTTGAGATACAGAAAAATTACACGAACAAAAAAAGCAGAAAAAAATATACGAGAAGAATATTCCGTGAATACACATTCATCATTCAGCTATATCAAAATTATTCATATGCTATATATATATATATATATATATATATATATGTGTGTGTGTGTGTGTGTGTGTGTGTGTGTGTGTGTTTGTGCGTGTGTGAGTTTTTCAGTCGAAGCACAGCGTAGAAAAAAATACACATTTTTCAAATATGTGATTGATCGAAATAATAAATAAAAATGATGAGAAATTATTTCTTTCAATTACTGAGTGAAAAAATGTTTTCACCAGATCAAAAGCGTAAATTATAGTCAATGAAATGTAACTTGAAATTAGCTAAAAAGAAAAATATCTTATCTAATTTTCATGTCTTTTTATTTTTTAAATCACAAAGTAAAAAAAATTGTTCGAACAGTTCTTGGATATTTCTTTCAAAAAACATACATGAGTAATATCTCGACGGATCTATCTGAAAATGCATAAAATTCAACGGAAACTTGGGAATTATCAAACTAATTGAAAGCAGGGTAAGAACCATAAAAAAAGTTCTCCTCCGAAATTTGGAATTTATAGTTCAATGAATAAGCATTTAACTTTTTTTATTAAGATTAAATCTTATTTTGCTCAATTCAAAATAATCAAATTCTGAATTTTTCGTCCATTTTGTTCATAGGTATCGTTATAAGATGCCGTTCTTCCATTTCTGAGAAATTATCTCAGAAATCCTGACCCTAACTCTAACTTCCATTCCTACAGTATGAACTTCAAAGCGTACATAGCATTTTTAGCCAGAAACGGATACATGAAGGCCACGAATGAGGATAATTTTAGCAATATTTATGCGATCGTATTTTTTGATCAGATAATGAATGATTACCTCAAAGTCCAGCTAACTATCCTGAGGTACACATGCAAGCTAATTGTGGTGCTTTGGGCATCGTGGCGAACACTCCAGGGATACAGACTTAGATAATAGCAGGTACTACAAGTAACCAACATCCTGTGTGCCAGACTAAGGATTTTAAACGACTGATACGCCAGCACTTCTGTGATACCATGTATTAAATTTCTAACCTTAAATATTTGCTTCCGTCTGGAAAATTCCTGGAAAGAAATTAGAAATTATAAAGCGATCCCAACTTGCTGGCAGCTCTATTTCATTACCAGCTGTCTCTTTATTTTATCAGACTATTTTTACATCTTGTTGCTTATGTACATTCTAAAATATCAAAACACAAACTTTTATCTTTTAAAATTACTCTCATCCAAGATCGATTCTGAACACGTCTCCTCGTTTTATTGCCTACGGTTTTTTTCATTTTTATATTATTTTCTATTTCTCGTTTCATTCAAACGATATTGAACTTATTCTTGTTCCAGGCTATACCATATATTCATTCAAAATTTTCTTTTCTATAATGAGCAAACTAGTCTTGCTAAACCATTGCTACTGAAGGATGTCCTCGTCTCGTGCACTGACCTACTATTAATCCTTTTTGATGGACTAAGTTAAATATAGCAAAAGTAAAATATATCAGAGGTACCGTCTGACAACAGGCAGAATAGACTCGGCGAGCTGAGTTCAACCCCGACTAGAACAAAAGTTATAAAACCCCGACTCCACCAAGCTACGGAGAAACATAAAGAGGAGAGAAGTTGGTACTGCCACTTCGGGTGTTTGCCGCCTTCAAGTCTGATTTACAAATCACAAGTGGGCCAAATATGTGGTGATGCAATACGTGGAGCTCTATGCGAGGGCGACTTGAGTCATAGCTAGCGTAAAAGCACTTCACATTCATTATTTGAAAACCTCATCCTGTCTTGCTGACTGTTTCTCAAGAATATAATCATGTCCGATCAAAGGAAACAAGAATTGATTTACGGCCACGGATCAAAAATTCCTTATTCTCCTTTTTTTCTGCTGGAATATAAAATCAGTTTCATTTCTTTCTTTTCAATCTATTTGTATTTTTCATTGTCTATCCGCCGAACGAACATATAAGTGACTTTGAGGAACTTGCTATATATTATTTGTTAGTGTTTTGATTGTAGAATTAATGAATTTTATGTGATGAAAAACTGGGGAAAACATTGTTTGAATAATTCAATAATACTTAAAATTCAGCGTACAATTTCATAATGCCAACGAGGCTGAATATTTCATTAATAAAAAAGAATTCATTGTTTATTTCCGTTTTTCCCTAATTCTGCGTCATACAATATTTATTATACAAACCCTCAAACATCAACCAAAAATATCCACCTGTTAACATAAATTTCCTCAATTTTTAGGTTATTCTGCCTGAATATATGTCAGTCTATGATTGCGTTGAATGTACAAGCCGTACTGATGGAAAGAGAAAGGCCTGAAGACTTACTCATTGTTACAGCTACAGAAAAAAAGATTTTGTTTCGTTTCGTTTTCTTTTGTTTTGTATTGTTTTTGTTTTTTTAAAATCCAAACCCGAATAAGTTGATGGGGATGGTGAGGGTTCAATTTTCAATGTACATTTTGCTGAATTGATCCTTTTGAAAATTCAGATGATCATTGCCCAACAAAAACCGAAAGCAGTTACCTGACCATTTATCTCCATTTTCCCCACTTTTTTTAATTGATCACTCTACCCCGACTTGCTACCAGACGTCGTTGGTCGTTGGTTTCGTCTGAGGGAATAATCAGACTTATTTCTTGTCTGGTTGAATTCTATTTTCGATAATTGTATTTTTTGCCTTTATAATTTTACAAGATAATATTTCCACTTCATTTATTACTGACATCGGCCATTTATTCAATTTGTGAATAGAGTGAGACAGAATGAAAATTAATTAATTAATTTTCTCTTGAACATTTTGTGTAAATAGAAATTTACTTCAAATATTAAGTGGTCAATAAGTCTGAAAAATATTTACTTTATTCTAGGGTATTGTTTCTTTTTATAATAAGGAAAATGTCTCACAGGTGAAACTTAATTCTTTCTTCAAACAGTCAATGTATGAAGAAGTCCATCGATGAATCTTGGGGAATATTATTACAAACAGTCCCGTAGACATAGGAAAAACCAACATATACGCGTATGTACACAGGAACACACACACACACACACACACACACACACACACACACACACACATATATATATATATGCGTAGAGACACAGACGCGTAAAAATACAGACGCATATATTTCCGGGGTCACAACTGGTCATGGTTGAACATGAGTAAACAGCGTTTTAGCTGCTTTGCCTGGGCACTTTGTGCAGAACTGCTGTGCCCATGTTCCACTTTCTACCAACTGAACGAACAACACCCGAAGCCAGGCAACTGTTTGTAGTGCAAATTTAAATCACTCAATTATCTTATAACACTAGGATACAAATTTAGGAATAGTAAAATCTAATTCAGTAGAAAACAGAAAATTTTGGATACTATATATTTGCAGCTACCAGAATATATTTAAAACTTACAAGACAAAACATCGTAAATGTTTCCGGACTATAAATTTCTCCTTCAGCGTTAACGTCAACAACATTTCAAAAGCACACAAGTGCAAATCTTTCTAGTATATATATATATATATATATATATATATATATATATATATATATATATATATGTGTGTGTGTGTGTGTGTGTGTGTGAGTGTGATTGTGTGTGTACTGGTGCAACCAGTGCATTTATCTGATTATGACCTCGATTCGATTGTTGCTATTGATTTATTGTGAAAAGTAATGTGAAGCCCTTTGATTAACAAAACTGTTCACAGTCGTCTTCATAAGACTTAGAAGAGCATAAATCTTCTGGGTTATCTACATCGGTAATGTATGAACTTATTTGCACACAAGAATATTACAGAAGCTCGAAAGGAACTGAAATAAATGGGGAAGAGGAGGCTGAAAAGGATTGAGATCAAGAAACAAAATAAAAATGAGTTGAAGAAAAGAGAACGGCACATTTGGTTAGTCAGTTAAAGGAAATTGTCAAATTATGGTTCTTGTTTAAACATAGGTTGATACCAATCAATGCTCTGTTAGCAAACCGTAAGGTGGTACATAGACTCACATCATGCAATAGGAGGAGATCTGATCCTATCAGTTACTGTAGATTAGGTATACATTATGATCAGTGAATTGCACGGAAACTGCTTTGACAGGTGTCTTTATCAAACAATACTATCAGTTGCAAAATCCAGTATATGGCAATGGAACTCAAAAATCAATAGATTGAACGGATGATCTGGTTAGTCCCCCCAGAATAATCTATCACGTGATTAACGTTTCTTAACAGCATGATGTGTTGGGGTGATCAAGTAGAAACATTGAAAAAGGGGTGATTATTTATTATGTTGCTTGTCTTGAATCAAGTTCAATAGTGATTACTTGAAAATTCGTATTTTCAAAACACAAGCATGAATGCTCCCGGGCACAAAGAAATGATCAATTTTACATAGAATTACGTAGTAAATTGTACATTTCGTTAAGACCCTATTTGGGGATGGATTTAAGAATAAACATGAAAAAACTTTTTTTCCAGACATTTGTAGATCAAATGTTTAAATATTACCATGGTTGCGGCCTGTACACGTGATATATATATATATATATATATACACATGGCCAGGCAGCCAGCTAATCAATCTTACAAACTAAAGCGACCAATGTTTGTAGTTTTGGTGACAGTTTCCGTTGATGGTTCCTAGAAAACAAAAACGAGTTGAAGTTGAGGAAGGAAGGAAGAAACAATGACATTAAAGATAAAAGATTAGAAAAACGTAAAGCAGGAGGTACACTTACTCATACCCAGAAAAAAAAAACAGAAAAAATAATTGTCAGCTCATGAATGTAAAATTGAGAAAATGTAAAATAAAAGAAAGCAAGTGCTGAAGGCGATTTTAACTTTTCAAATTTTTCGTAAAAGCAAACAGGTTGCATAAAGCAAACTTTTCGAGATCGGGGAATACATTTGCCTTTGTATGTGTGTGTTTGCGTACATGAAAGGAAATATACTTGTTTTTCTCTTGGACAAAATACCGTGCTAGTAGGAATGTAAATGGAACAGTCGTTATTTGAATTTTTTGTTCGTGTATCTGTGCCTCGTCTCCGCTGAAACTACGAGACCAATCGACCTAATATAAGGTGTGTAGACTGAGGAGAACTCATTACATTGGTAGATAAAGTTGGCCTCAGGGGTTATCTGATGTAAGGCATATCTTGACATGGCAAAGGCCATATGCAATGGTGTGGTGAATTCTGATGTTATTTGAAGTCACCAGTTGTCGTTTGTAGTCACTCCCAGCCAATCTTCAGGCTTATGGGCCACAATTTCGCGCAAGTTGTACTGAATATAACAGGTTACATAAAGTCGAGTCAAGGTAACCAGGAGCAATTTATTGTATTTCTACGCAATGTTCCGAGTTTTTGACGATATTTTAGATTTTTTCAAGACATAATAAAGAGTAGATTAGAAATCTAATTTTGATATCGGCAACCCTCGAAATCACCACATATGGTATCTCGTCATTTCTAACACATTGTTATTGGCCAAATGATTCCATCTAGATGCATCAATTTTGCACAGGGTGAGTGATAAACGATGTGTGATTGGACTGGTGGTTACTAAAGATATCAAATGGTAATTTCTATACAATGCACAAGGACAATCTCCCAAGATCACCAGCATTTACCTGACTTTCCCATGATTTTTTCAGTACTATATCGGTTGTTCTAGGATTAGATACCCGATCCTCCTTTTCATACTGGCACCCGAAAGAAAACAAATGCGGTGTATACCGGAGCTCTAACAAACAAAGAGGTAACATGATTTCTTATTTGGTGTACATCCATATTAATATAACGTAAACAGTCTTTTTTTTTGAATTTGCTTTGCTATCCCGTTCGATTATATCTTGTTATTATATACATATACATACATTCATATATATATATATATATATATATATATATATATATATATAAACACTTTCACTGACACTCATACAAAGGACGTGTATCCCAAGATTTTTGAAAGTTGGATTCACGAATTTTTTTCGCTTTTACAAATATATATATATATATATATATATATATATATATATATATATATGTGTGTGTGTGTGTGTGTGTGTGTGTGTGTGTGTGTGTGAGTGACTAGTGATATGGATGCATAGAAGGCCCTGACTCAAGTGATGGGTAGTTTAATGCGTTTAGGATAGGAATAATGCTATAGCTAGACCTAGCAATGAGAACCTATCCAGATATAAAATGATTTCAGCCAGCCTCACGCGCCACTTCATCATCAAATCTAATGCAGCTTCTAATAGTGTTTTCCAAAAGGAAAATAGATTTGGAGCCATTATGGCGTCAATATTCAACACTCTGTATGTAACACAATAATGCCATCGCAATGAGGTGATAAATTCTCCAGAAACTCGGCTTCTATATTACACACACACACACACACACACATGCATACTTATATATATATATATATATATATATATATATATATATATATATATATAACACACACACACGCACACACACACACACACACACACACACACACACACACATATATATATATATATATATAAAGAGAGGGAGACGGGGGAAAGAAGGGGGTCTTGATGGTTACACAATAGAAACCATCATGTGACCCAATCTTTGTCCCCCATGCCATCTTATATTTGACGATGAAAAGGGTCACTTACCTCACCTTTTGAATATTCAAAAAACCGTCGAGCACAATCCCTGACTGTATTCAGCCTGAGCTTGATACTCAATTATGGGGAAGAAAATTTTTAAAAAAGTTATTTCCATACACAATTAAGAGTAAACGTTTTAAATTTACAATCCATCAACTCGATTGGTGTGGCCTGTACGCGGTATATATATTCATAGCCAGCCAACCAGCCAACCAGCCGGACCAACTGGAAAAAACGTAAGATACCCATGCTGACAGTTCTTGTTGACGGTTATGTATATGCATATATATATATATATATATATATATATATATTATAAATAGCAGTAATCTGGCGAAAGTAATGTCTCTTCCCCAAAAGTGGCCCTGGACGGTTACATACAACACATTCCAGAAGAGGGAGTTGTTTGCAAACCAGCTTACATAGATTCTAGCCTGAAGCTGTTCGAAAGAGTGTGAATAAAGCTGTTGATTATATTTGTAAGGACGGCATAATCAGCCGGCCCTGGGCAAGAGCAATCCAGTGAAGAGAAGAAGCAATTATTTAGCGTTTGCAGCCTCATTTCATAGGGTTAGATTCACGAATATAAAAGTTTTAAAAGAAAATTGAAAATTCACTGTTGATTGATTTTGATAGCGTACTAGGTAGACCCATACAGAGTCATACTTAGTTGATATGGTAATATTCATAAGCGCACAGATCTTGAGCGATAAGAGGAGTGTTTCAAGCTTTGAAACCTTCTAATATTTGGATTTCAAATTTCTTTTCTTTTACTAGCTGTTGATTACTCTGATGGAGGAAGTCAGTTATTATAACACCGTGCGTATTTGGGAAAGTGATTGTTATTTCTTTTAATTGCTTATGCATAAAGTATAGCAAAATAGCTATTACTATGTTGAATGGCCATGATAGTGATATTCAGCGGTAATCGTTCTTTTTCTTAACTTCATATGATTATAATTGTGATAATTTGCTGGACGTCCAGTTCAAAATGAGATTTAAAATTTTGACAATTGTAATATTTTCTCTTTCCTTTTTTTGATCTGCAAACGTGACTCAACAGTAATCGGTTGAGGATTTTTTTTCTATGTTTATCGATTTTGCGAATAAATGAGTTGTCTCTCTTACATTCATCTTAATAGAAATTGGGAATAACTTTTGATGACATTGAATGACCCCTGTTGCCAACTTCACCTTCTTTGTATGAAGATGTGCCCAAAATCATTTATCAGTTTCTTGGGTTTATGTATGTGCCTTACAATCGTTTTGCTTGGCCAGAAATCATTATAAACGAAACCCAGTGACCTCCAAATCCAACTCCACAAAAGAAAAAAAAAAACAAAAAAAACCCTGACATTTGCTGGGAGGAAATGCACACTCATACAAATTTCAGTTTCCCAGGGCAACGTTTCATCCAACAATTAATCAGAAATAATCTCAAAGGTTCACCTCACATAACCCATACCCTGCGCTACGAAACAATGTACTCTCATGCCAAAATCAAGCTTTCTTAAAGCAAAAATGAATTCCACTGGTATTGGACGTAGAGTCAGGGTCCAATTAAGCATTATAGTTACTTTTTAGATAAAATCTCTCTGTAGAACCTATAAAAGTAACCCATTTTAAATCCCTTACCATCAAAATATACACAACAATGCAAAGTTTAGGCTTTTTGTGTGCAAAACTACCATTAGTTATCTTCTGGACATATATTTATATAATATGATAGATATCACAGACGTTTGCATGAATCTATCCACATTCACGGATGTGTGTATGTTCATGGATATATACAAATATCTGTGATATGTATTCCATTATATATATTACAAATATATGTGTGGATATATATATATATATATATATATATATATGTATATATATATATATATATATATATATATATATATATATATATATATATATATAAAGAGAGAGAGAGAGATATAGGAACTGATAACGTTTTCCTATCCGTCCCAAGTCTTAAGCATTGGTTAAATATTTTTGCAACTCGTCCTGAATAGGGGAATCTTCAGCTAGTATATATATATATATATATATATATATATATATATATATATATATATATATATATACTAAGTTAAGAGTGATAAAGGATGGGGAACAAACAAGTAAATGTCATATATATATATATATATATATATATATATATATTGACTTACATACACATATGCACGGATTTTTTCTTATGTACGTAACTTTTTACATCATATATTGCTAGTGAATTCACAGATGCATTCGTACATATCGACTTACCTGACATGAAATAAGTATAAAAAATATTTCATACCGTCCACACTGAAAGGTAATACTCAATGAACGGATAAAATAAAATAAAATATGCCCAACGCACTATCCGTTGATCATGAGAAAGTTTGTATGCGTCTGGCTTCTCATTGTGAGAGGCTCTCGCCACATTAACTGATCATCAGATTCACGCATGCGCAATGCGTCCCGAATGTGACGAGCAGCCATTTTGGATGGGATCTAGGAGATTGGCGGGCGAGGATTGCCTATCATAGCGCTCCTATAATTTGTCCCTTGCATGCAGTCAAGTATAAAATTAAATCTGTCAGACGTGAGATGGCCAGCTTTCGATCTTTTTTACCCGTAAGCTGCTGAGTTGATGCCTGTTGTAACTTTTTATAAGAAGCAGAAGCATCCCAGGAACACCTTTGTGTTTCTTCTTTTGTGTTTTTTGTGTTATGTGATTCGTTTGGTTCTGCTTGGATTGTGTTAACAAAATGATTTGTGTTATACCACTCAATTTGTATGACTGCTTCATTTTTCACGTGATACTGATGACTTGTGAAGTGAGTCTTGCTTTCATATATACCTGTGCGAATGTCCACTGAAAACTAGAGAGGAGAAAGTAGGCGTTTTGGCATGGACAATCCGTCAAAAAGTTAGTCACGTAGATTATTACCAGTTTAGTAATATTGTCTTCACTAAGTCCTGCACTATCATGTTCTTGTGTCAGACTAAGGTTAGTTTATTAAGTAACTGTATATATAGATATAGGATCAGTTTGAACTTCTGAGTGGTATCATATGTAAATCGTGCCCGAGGGAATTTGTAAATTCAGCAACTGAATTAACGCATCGATAGCCTTTAATTGAAGTACTGGGTGATAACTTTGTTAGAATAAGAAGGCTGGTGTTTTAATGAATATTTCATTTTTATTCTTAGATACATATATTTTTTTAATAGCATTTTTGTCAAAGATACTTCTTGCGTGGGTTTATCTGAACTATACCAGCATACTTGGTCGAAAATTAATCTTTTTTTTCGGACGCCAAAAGATGGTAGAAACGTCTTGAGTAGATTTATCATGACAAGATAAAGCGTAGTCGCATGAAAGCCCTGCAGATAGAGAGCCAGTCACAGCCACTTGATCAAAATGACGGTGTTGATAAAGAAAGGGTAGACAAATGGGTAAAGTAACAGACCCACGAAGGATTGATTGACGCTCTCTCTCTTTCTCCCTCTGAGTGGGGATTTTGTTTGGTCTTCGAGCGATGGCTATCGATGTATTTTCGAATAATAAATGTCCGATTTCGTATCCTGATATAAGGCTTGCGTCTTTCGTTTCACCCCTTGCTGCAACCGCTGTGCGTATATATGCAATTAAACGCAAAATGTCCTCTGCCATCTATCTATATCCAATTGACATCCCATCTATCAATTCACTGATCAAACTCATTTGAGACCACAGCATAGGAAGATTAGATTTTTAAATACTTTAGAGCTATTACCATAATGTAATGGACCGAAAAGCTAATTTTGGAAACCAGTTTGCAAATGTAAGTACTCGAAAATAACTGATTGCCCCACAAATGCAAACTTTTGAATTAGTTAGAATTTGAATAGATAAAGCTAAAAGAATAGCTATTGTAGAAAGGGTGGTCGTCATTGAATATCTTTGTGTGTTCATTAGAAACTGTCAACTTCAACCGTCACCCAAAATGTCAACGGAGATATCTTCAGTTTTTAAGTTTGTGTTACTAGCCAGCCTGCTGTGTATACATAACTCATATATCAAAGGAGATACAGTGTTGAGGAATAGGACATTTACTTCTTAATATCTCTACAAGATGACGTTTATTTTATGTTTTTGTTTTTCAGAGAGGTTTTAGTATGGTTGGGTTAATTTACAGTTAATTAAAAGTTATGATTATATTTGATTAGGTCTTTAGTTTGTGTCAAGCAATAATCATGCTTGTTCTCTTTTATACAGACTCTTTAGTGATTGCACCTCCCAAAAGCGAGAAAAGTAACTTCTTAATTGATTACCCCTTTTTAATATTTGAATTAATCGCCCTAACGTGGCTTGCTGCTGAAAGATATTGATCATCTAATGGTTCTATTGAGTGGTTAATTAGAACTGTTTAACAAGATATCTGAGAGAACATTGTGAGATAAACATATCTCCTCGTCTGCATGTTGACGTTTGTTTTATTCTTACTCTTAAAAATAAACTATCTACTAATGCTATCACCAAAAATTGTCAACATAGGTTTTGTTGGTCATACTGGTTGGATGGTTTGATGGCTATACGTGTATTATACGTAGATGCCCCTAAAATCAAACGAAAATCCTGAAAATTTTAACACATACCCCTTATCATGTTAGATAAGAACGTTGTTTCCTTCTGAAAATCTTCCTTCCCCGAATTGATTTACCTTCGTAATGTAAGCGTATGCTGAACTGGTCAACGCTGGTGTTTTAAAGATCAAGACTTATAGTGATCACAGCACAAAAATAATCAAAGGAGGAATATAGTTCATCGATCATCACTTTTTCGATTTTCTTTATTGATCACTTTAACCATGCCATGCTGCCGAAAGATGTTGTCCACATAACAGTTTCTATTGAGAGATTAATCAGACCTAATTTTGTAACTTGCGAATCTAGGGAGCGAGAGAAGAAGGGAAATAGCAATAGATATTTTGTTGTGTTTGAGTCTCTCTGTTTTCTGTTTCGTTACAGCAAGCTGTAAATATATCTGTTCAAAGTTCTTTTATGATTCATTATACTGGAGTCATCAAAGACTGGAAACCCTTCAGCCAGAAACACCAACTAAAATCCAACAAACCCTTTTCACTGTCAAACAGTAGTTGTTTATAGTCAAATAACTGGACAATCTGATATCTCTTTCGGGGATGATTAACTAATAAGATTGAGACACAATGCACAGAATACTCTCTATTAGATCGTTTGTTGACATCTTTCGTAGCATGGTAATAATAATAATAATAATAATAATAATAATAATAATAATAATATATATATATATATATATATATATATATATATATATATATATATATATATACAGTATATGTGGTACGAATCAGGCTAGCAGTATAACATAATATAATAATATATCAATGATATAAAGTCTGAAGAGGCCTAGAGAGGGCTGAAACATGAGCTAGTTCGTGTAGCGAATCTACAACTTATTATATATACATATATATATATATATATATGTGTGTGTGTGTGTGTGTGTGTGTGTGTGTGTGTGTGTGAATGTCAGCAATTCTTTCTATGTTTGTATATGCAGAAGAGAGGTAGTGAGAGAAAGAGAGACAGGAAGAGGAGAGAGAGGGGGAGAGAAAGAGTAAGATGGAAAGTAAAGCCAATAATTAAGACAATTTATCTATTCACGAAAGTGTGTTCTACAAAATTCTGGATATTTACAATGCAGAATCCACTAGAGATGCTTTTTAAAATTCGTTATATTCGAAATTTGTGTGTGAGCGCATGTGTGTGTGTGTCTCCCTCCATCTCACTCGTTCTCCACCCCCTCTCTCTCTCTCTATCTCTCAATATATATATATATATATATATATATATATATATATATATATATATATATATATATATATATATATATATTTATGAGGTGTGAAGAAAAACGGGACTTTTTTTCAAAAAATAAATACATTGCCCCACCCACAGCCTCATGACATGTCCCCTTTCAAAATAGTTCTTTCAACTGCCGGTACACTTTTCCGGCGTTTTCGCCAGTTTTGGAGGTCGTTTTGACGATAGTGTGCCAGTCGAGGAGCATTTCCTTCTACTATTTCTATCGTCCAATGTCGATTAACCTTTAACAATGAATATAAGGTTTGGGAACTGTAAAATGTAGGCAAGGGTTTATTCCGGAGACTGTGGTGGTTTGTGGACGGAAATTTTCTTGCATTTAATCAAAAGCTTCGCTAAAATTCAATGACGATACGATATTTCTTTATTTTTTTTTTTAACCCTGTTTGACAATTTTTTATAGATTCCAACCTCTTTGGAAACTTCAGCTACTGTCAGGTATTTTTTTTTCAATGGATAACAGCTTTCTCCTTTTTGATATGATAGTAATTCGTCGACACAAAAGGTTGCACGGATTTGGTATCATTCCAATAGATGGTATCCCCTATTTGAAACGGTAGAACCATTTGTTGCATTTTGTCCGGCCAACGAAATCCTCAACATACACACGTTACCAAATAAATACCAATTCACCATCACAATATATATATATATATATATATATATATATATATATAATCCGTTATATCATATAGAAACTCTTTTTCAAAATGAGGTACCATCGTTACGTAATTGATGCATCATTTGCTCTAGACAACGCACATAGAAAAAGCAATTAAATGAACTGGGACTGCTGCAGTTTATTCAATTTATATTGCCTAGGCCAATTGTAATGATGGAAGATCAGTTCAAAAAAGTGTTTCGATATCATCATCATCATCATCACCATCATCATCATCAGGAGTATTTTAACATCCATCGTTGGACATAGACCTTCCCCAAGATTCGCTACAATTTTCTATCATGGGCGTCGTGGAGCCAGTGTTCCTGCAGCAGTCCCAGTTCATTTGATCGCTTATTCTATATGCGTTGTTTAGAGCAAATGATACATCAATTGCTTAACAATAGTAGCTCATTTTGAAAAAATGCGATTAATCATCATTCTGTCGAATCATATATACATTTCTTAATTCACACAGACACACATGCATACACACGCTTGCATACACACACACATATATATATACATACATACACACACACACACACACATGTATATATTTTTTGTTGATATTCGGACCATCCTCATCCGGTTGTTTTTCATACGACGTTTCGGCCTTCGTCAGGTATCATCTGGTAGGTGTGGGGAAGTAACGAACCGAACCCTTTATTTATCTGACGGGGGTATATTGACTTTACTTAGCATTAGTAGTATTGTTATTTTGTCTCACACTAGGATCGAACCATCAGATTACTTTACAGTAATTTGTCTGATGCTGTAACCACTGCGCTATGTGTCCATGTGGACAACAGGTGCTAATTTTTAGGAGCCTTAAACCTCAGGTGACAGTTTTTGATGTTATTTGATGTTATTGTTTTCTGTTTTTTATTATTAGAGGTTCCCATATGGTATCCATTTCAATGCTAGGATTACTGAGGCAGTTTTGCTTGTCTAGCATATGGAACGACTCTTTCAATTTTCGAATTTTCCAGTGTTCTTCCTATTAAATTATCACAACCTTGTTCTAGAAGGGTAGGTGGTCTCCCTTTCCTTTCCATACATGGTCAGCTATACCCGATTTGTTGGTTTCACCTTTACTCACCGGTTTTCAGTGTTCTTCCACCCGAACCTCCAAGGGGCAACATGTTTCACCTGTGTATTCGTGCCCACAGCTGCACGGTATTGAGTATACACAGTTTTTGGTGTTCGATAACTCAGTGGGTGGTTTGGTGCGGGAGAGGCTGCTGCGTAGCGTTGATCTGCTTCTGAATACGGCCCGGATATTATATGGGGCGCAGATCTTCTGGATCTTCTCAGACACATTCTTAAGGTAGGGGAGACAGACTGTAGTTGGTTTATGATTGTCATCCTCCTCTTCCGTCACTCTCCTTTCTCTAGTGGTGACAGTTAAGCCTTTGGGGTAACCATTTTTCTGGAGATTCTTGCTTATTCTACGCATCTCACAGAGGTATGTGTCAGTGTTGCTACTTATTAGCTTTGTTCGGTGCTGTAAGCATCAGACGATCCCTTTCTTAACGCTGTATGGATGGTTAGAGGCGAAGTTGAGATATCGACCAGTGAACATTGGCTTACGATACACAGATGTATTGAAACCTTTTTCTGGTCTTGTTACCAGTACATCTAGGAAGGCTAATTTATTGTTACTCTCCTTTTCCATTGTGAATTGTATAGAAGCTCTGATTGAGTTCACATGGTCAAGTAGTAACTATGGGTCTTCCGGATTTTGCCATAGTAGGAAGGTGTCATCTACATATCGAAGCCACATGCTTGGCCTTAGTGGTGATGTTCCTAAGGCCAATTCTTCAAACTACTCCATCTATATATTTGCCATCACTGGTGATAGCGGTGATCCCATAGCTAAGCCTCCCTCCTGTTGGTACATCTCATTCCCCAGTTGGAAGTATGTTGTTTCTATGCAGAAAGTCAACATTTCCATCAAGTTGTTAAGGGGGATGCTGGTGCGTTCGTCCAATGTGGGATCTGAACCTAATTCATTCCTTACTACTGACAGTGCTTCGGATGTAGGAACTCGTGTGAAGAGACTCACCACGTCTAGGCTCAACATTCGCTGTGTTTGAATTGGAGTCCCTCTGAGTTTTTCTACGAAGTCAGCTGAGTTCTTTACATAGGACGAGGTCTTACCCTACAGCGGGTTGATTATACTTACCAGGTACCGGCTCAGTGGATGGCATGCTGAGCCCCGACAGATTACTATAGGTCGTAATGGAGTACCTACCTTGTGAATCTCATTCCTAATGACAAAACCCCCAGTACGATCGAAGCGAGCTCAACTGGCTGCAGAAAAACTAGGTCATGCCCTATTACGAGAGAGAATAAGCCACAACAGATGGAGAAAAAAGCAGCTACAGGATGAGATCGTTACTCGAAAGCAAGCGCTCCTAGACCCAGCGCAGACTGAAGACAGTGTTAGAATCGAGAACTGTCTCCAAAAGTCGTACATGATAGAATATGAAAATGTGAAGATCCAACAAATAAGGAAGCTAGCAAAGCTGAAAGAACGATGCTTAAAGTCCAAGAGCGATAATCCACAACCCGTAAAGGCAGTTATCAACTTGAGTCAACGGATACTATCAAACTCTATACTAAATAAAGGTCTCAACTTCGCAATCCCGAGTAAACGAGTCCCTTACTTGGACATCATAGCTCCAATCGAGGCTGCAGCCTTGAATAAGGATCTCCCCCATGCCCAGGGAGATGAGCTAAGATGGAAAGTGAGACGGGTCCTTGAAAAGGCCAGAGCCTCTGAGCCCAATATAAAAAAGGAGGAATGGGCAGCCATCAAGGCCATTGTCATACTGCCAGCAGATAAGGGAAACGCAACTGTAGTAAAGAACAAGGTAGCATACCAAATTTACCAGATGATAACTGACGAATGCCGTAGAGTGCAACGGCCGAAACGTTTTATGAAAAACAACCAAGATGAGGATGGTCCGAATATCAATAGAAATAATAATTCCTCATCTCAAAAATTCCGATATATATATATATATATATATATATATATATATATATATATATATATATATATATATATTGTATTCATCGAGTCCATCAATTTATGAAAATAGACATGGGGACTTTTAATATAATAATGCCTTAGATGATCATTTGATGACCATAATCTTGCGTGACTGGTCTATTTTAAGCTTATCAAAGACTATTAATATTGTAAGGAGTTTGAAATTCGATAAACACAACCTTCATACGTAACTATTCTTTAATAAACATTACTCCTAGATTGAATTTGACCTTAACCAGATGCTCGATATCCGAGTCACTTCGTCAAACTAAGCCAAGTAAACAATTTCCGTTTGCCCATAACACGAACAGTAGGCATACAGATTTATGAATGCATAATGATTTATTCGTTTTTAATCTAATTTTCCATATCTAATCTGCGAAAAGAGAACTGTTAAGACCTGAAACAACTAGAATGGGTATATTGAGGGGTCCATGACAAAACAAATTAAATCCAAATTTCTTCTGAAATGAGATGAAAAACGAAATGTAAATCCTGTTTAATGCATTCTCCAAGAAAATTTTTTTCTCTCTATCAGCAGGAAGACATAAATGTGTTTGCTGGGAGAGCAAGGCAAATATCGATCATTGACACCCTAGAGAAGTGACTAGGCGAGGGATTCTTTTTTTTTTTTTTCGATTTGGCACCCGAATTCGGAGCCCACCACACACAAAAAATATCTCAAATATATTAGTGCGTTTATGTATTTGTTTGTAAAGCTATTAAACGTATCTAACATGGTGAGAGCCCGCTAAAATTTGCATTCCTACTTTATGGACCAATGAATTAAAAATGAGAGAAAAAATATTTGGGTCATTATGGAATGGGTTCTGTTTGCAATGGAATTATAATACCTAAGAAAAATGTTTTTTTATTTCTAACGCTATGGAAAAACCCATAATATACACACAGTCAACGAAACTTGCAAAACACACTCATAAGACATACGAGGAGTATTTGAAAAATAGCTCAAGGATTTTAAACGGTACAGTTTTTGCCTTTTTAAGGTATAAAAAATGAAAGGAAATTTTTCCCTCTTCTGAAAAGTTAAAAATGAAAAGAGACTTTTGTTCTCTTCAAGTGGACAAAAGTGTAGAGAAAAAATAACAATCCTGAAAGGGTCAAAAAATCGAAAAACCTGCTTAGGACATATAAAAGGGTCCTAGAATGGAGGAATGAATTTGTGAAATTTAAGTAAGAATAAAACACTCTCAGAGAAAATACATACCAAAGACTGATAGAAACAACCACTTGATGATAATGTGAACACTCACACCATGCCCCTAGCTTGTAATTTATAATTACCATTAGACGCACACAACTTACAAATAGAATAAAAGAAAGACCATACCACCAAGTATGGTACGATACCCACCAAATGTTCCAAACGTGTGTGCGTGTGTGTATTTATATATGTATTATAAGGTAGCCACTTCTATGTAACGTCGCTCATATTTATCGAAGTAGGATTGCCTTATTAATGGAAATGAAACTGATGCAGAAATCAAACAACTTTGAAGCAGCTACCCTATCGGACGCAGGTGCGATTTCTGCAGCAGTCTCATTTTCTACAATTGTTTATTCGATGTGCTCTGTCTAGGTCGAGTGATTCATTCTCTGTGTGATGACAGGAGATCATTTCAAATAGAGTTGCAAATAATGCAATGCATTGATATTCCGTCGGATTACACATCCATTTCTCAATAATGATAATGTTTTTTTGAGTAAGAAACACCAAGTGCAGACAAAGACAGTGAAAGAACACAGCGACCAGAACAGAGATATAGCAGTTATTTGGGCCATCGTCTTTCAGTCAGGTTGTTTAGCTCTGTGGTTAGGAGTGACACTACATTAAAATTTCTGATAGGAATCGTGCATCAGCCCAATTTTTCTTAAATAATCTATTTTATTTACGCTGTCAAAACGCACACAAACACATGCACACACATATACATACATATATATATATATAGATAGATAGATATAGATATAGATATATATATATACACACACACACACACACACACACACATATATATATATATATATATATATGTATATATGTATACATATATATATATATATATATATATATATATATATATATATATATATATATATATATATATATATATATGGCGTGGAAACAATTATTTGGACACCTTCAGATATTAATTCCATGTATTTTTTATGCTGACGTATAAATTTAATTTTGATATAGAATTAACAATCACAAGAGCATAGCTTATTTCCAAAAATACAATGTAGATTAAAATATCAACAAAAGTAACAACGGAAATGGTATTTGGACTCGATTGAAAAATCATGATAGAAGTATTTTGGAAGCTAATGTCTTCTTTTCGGTAGGAATTTGAACAGTGTGTGATCATTCAACTAAAACAATTTGTGAATGGACCGTTCAGAACAACGTAAACGTGGTTCTGAAGCCTGGTCAATCTCCTTATTTGAATTCAATGTTTGGAAAATCGGTTCATCAGAAAAACCCCGAAACATTGAATGTCTAACAGTATTCTGTTAGTGAGAAGGGGCAAATATTTGTAAAGAATGCTGCAGAGCGCCTGTGAAGGGTTATGATTGCGGTGATTGCAACCCAGGGCTCTACAACTAAGTATCAAGATATGAAATCAATGTATCCAAACGCTTTTATCCATCGTTATTTTTGTTCATATGTTTATTTGGTTTGCATTTTGTGTTTCGGAATATGTATCATGTGCATATATATATATATATATATATATATATATATATATATATATATATATATATATATATATATATATATATATATATATATATATATATATGATATTCCAGGATCAAGAAAGACAGATGATGGAAATGGTGATGTATTGTGGGACTGGCATTTTCTATTATAATGGAATATCAGTTTCATAAATAGGTAAACGTGGAGATGAAACAATATGTTACATTTCTGTGTCATTGTTAAGTGTTTTTTTATTCCTCCCCGATCCGTTGAATAGCGTGTGTGAGGCTGGCAAGTGATAAAACATATAAGCAATGGATAGATTTTATTTCGCCGTTTATGGCTAGCATTTACCACTGGTGCCGGTCGTCAATAAACTTTACGAGACAAAAATCTCCCTAGAAAAAAAAATGCACAAGAACAAAAATGACGGATATTTCTCTCGTTTGTTTTCCCGTCTTTTCTCCCCAAGCATATAAATCATTAAAAACTGTCAACCAAGACTGTCATTGTCATAGGTCTGTTCAGTTTTTAAGTTTGTCTGGCTGGCTGGCTGGCTGGCTATGTATGTATGTAATTATGTGTCGTGCACTGGAGCAGGTAAGGGGGTTGAGAATTTAAACATTCACTCCTTACCACATCTGGATAAAAGACATCCTTTTGTTATCGTTTTTTTTTCATTCCCCCCCCCCGAATCATTTTTTTTTCGAAGCGTTCAATTTACAAAGTAGGTTTATTCTATATTGGACCCTTAGTTTGTGTCCGGCGAAATTCAGAAATTATTTCGTGCCAGGTGAGAGCAGTAACTCATTCATTGATCACCCATTTTTGCATTTTTTTATCGATTACACATTGACAAAAAAATGGTGGTCTTGTGACGGTTTTTAGTGAATGACCAACCAGACCAGTGTCGCTCGTTTTTTCTTCTTTCCGTCTTTTATGCTCAAGCATATAAATCAATTTTCCCAAGTTATTTTTTCCCACGAATTTTTTCAAAAGGTGCTTTTTCCGTGCCTAGAGAGATCATGAAGTTTGACAGCATTTTGTGATACATCTGAAACTTTAAATGAAAGTGAATCACCACTCTGCTCGGGAACTAAAGGCGGGACTTGGTTGGCAGTCGTAAAAAAAAAAAACCTTGGTGATTAGGAATTGAAGCTTAAACCTCGAATCGGTTAGTAATGGCGCTGAGTCACCAAAGATCCGGCCAATCAAGGCACGACACGTGGTAATCTAAGTCTGTCTTCTGTCAGCGTTGGCAGTAACTCATGAAATGAAGACACAGTCTGACTAAGGACGGAAATAAGATATCGTACACTCTTTCCAACTATAAGTAGCAACTTTTTTCTACATTGACTGGTTTTATCTCATTCCATGGAGTACGTTTATAAAGGGATATAAGTTCCTGTCCATAAATTTGTACGTTACATCCATTTTCCTATGATATCACCGTTTGTTTTCTGCGTCCAAAGCACACACTCGGAAATATACATCATAATATCATCTTAAATGTTTAAAGTCTCCATGTTATAAACGGAACGACTATACGACAACGACGTATACTGAGAGCATTTCCTACGATTTCTCACGATTTAAGCATGACAAAAACAATGTCTGTTTTAGAATTCAAATAGCTATGTATTTCCAACGCCTACAATAGGTTACCGTTCCATCCTTGGTAAAAACTAGGATTTCAAATGCTGATTTTAAAGAAATTCATGTGTGCAGCCCCTTACTCCACATAAGAGGCTAAGGTGTAACATTTTTTTCTTTTTATTTGACTTTGTGCCTTGTTAGGTTACGTAACTATCAAAGACTTTTTTTTTAGGTGTGTGCAAATTCCCACCGCTCTTTTTTTGAAAACCTGAAATTAATTTCACAGTCTAGGACCAATTTTCCACTGATAACAAAAGAAAATATCTAGCAAAAAAAGAGAAGACCGAAAGATTTCCGTTTTATGGCTAAAACATGTCCTTTCTACAGCGACGTTCTCGGGATTCCTGAGCTCAAAATTGTGATCTATAAAATGAACAACTCTTCAAAAAGTAAAATGACAATAGAAAGTTAGTTCGGATTGAAACAGTCTCAATAACCTGTTGCTTTCACTGTAGCTCTCTTTGTCTGTCAACGTACTCAAACCCAACTCGTCGCTGGGAAATGACATTTACTGATAACAAAAACACTTGTCTCTGACAATACAGAAAGTGGGATAAACTATCTTCTTACTCGTTACCATTTTCTTCAGAACAAAGGGAGGATTAACTGTCCATACCATTCCAAGTGGGCATCATGTAAGGTCAACGAATTCTTCGATATTCTGTAGGGTTTGGACAATCATTCAAAAAACACCTTTATGATATATAAAAAAAAAAGACATCAACACAATTATGACTCAGTGTTGTCCATCCAACCATATACGTACATCAATGAAAATAGCCAGTGAAATGAAGATATTCTGCCCCCACGGTGGTAAGGGGGGCCCTTTTCCTAAACTTTCTATTTTTACAAAGCCCACCAGGAAAAGGCCATTGGTTACAACGGCTAAAATGTCGTGTTGAAAAGAAGTTCTGTTGAACAATACAGCTTGTCATCATGTTCACACTCTACTCGTGCAGACCAATAATACTTTTGTAAGTATAATCCTAAACAAATGTCCGATAGAAGTGGTTTTGTGTCAGACCGAACTGAAAAAATATATATATTTGCACACATGTGTTTGTGTCTGTTTGAGTATTCCTATTTCTGTGATAGTGCTCGGGTGAGTTTGATTTTGCTTCAGCATTTTTTACCAATGAGTATTTTTTTTTCCCTTGGAATATTCTCCCCGTATTTTTTCTGTTTTTACATATCAAGGGGAGTGATCATTTCCCTGAATCAATTTCTCTCAGCTGGCGATATATCATACGAGCATATAAACGTCAATCTATTAGTATATATTGACTTATATTTTATCCCGTATTTTATTTATTTCATTTATTTTCTATCAGAGGCTATGTTGGCAAAGTAGACCGGAACTGGGTATTTTATGTGCGAACTTGCAATATTCATCGATATAAATCAACGAAGTTAGTTCTGATCATTTCTGATCGCATTTACCTTGTCTCAAATTCGATTTATTTATACAGCCTTTTATCAGGATGAGAGGCATACTTTTGTAGATAGGCGTATCATGTTGCTCGTTAAACATTTCTTACTTTGCCTGGCTGAATTTATAGTCGTGCCTTTCGTGTTTTGTTTGCTCAAGGATTTAAAATACTAGGGCAATGCCCATTCCAAAGACGCATTTTTAGAAGAAAACAGAACAGATTGTGTATAGAGCAGGCTAAAATGATTGTTATGTAAAGAAAGTATGACTTGAAAATAATCGGATATTTCTATTAAATATTGTATATCTAAATTTATGTCTATAATTTAAAAGAAAAGATTTATAATCTGATTTTTTATAATTCTATTAGATTTCTCGAGACCCAACGATCGAAACAACTTCAAATTAGCTCCTGCATTGTGTATTTCCTGATCAAGAGTATACAATCAATGCATCCTCGCAATAGTCACTTATGGAGCTGAAACATGGAACCTAACCAAGAGACAAACCCTCAAACAGAGAAACTTGCAGCGTGTGTATGAGAGAATCATGCTCAACCTCACATGGGAAGATCACAAGACAGCACAATATATCAAGAAGAAAATAGGGTCCGATACATCAAAGAATCTATAAGAAAATGAAATTTAATTACGATGGGCTGGTCATGTTGCAAGAATGACAGACAACTGATGGACAATTTGAAATACAGCATGGATCCCCAGAGATCACATACCATACCGAGTCTGAGAAAATAAAAGATGGAGAGACGAATTAGACAAATTTATAAAGAACTAGCTCAACGACGCTCATGATAGAGAAATGTGACGGATCTTAGGGTGGGTGTTAGTCCAACGACGGACATTAGGACACTGATGATGAAAGATATCTAGCGAATGTCAACTTCGTGCAATGGCTATTTGTCGAATAATCGTAATGCATACACATACAGAGATTATTCTGATTTTAGTTAGATGTTTCGCTACTGAGGAATCTTGAGTCCTCTTTGCATCAAATATCGTATCAGAATGTATTTTTGATCACTTAACAGTGCTATATAAAATGATAAGCACTCTAGCCAGTGGCATAGCTAGAAATAGCTGTAGCTTTGGGGCATCCCTCCAACGTTTAGAGAAGTTTTAGAAAAAAAGGAAATATGCAATTAATACCCATGAATGGCCACCTAATTAGTGGGAGACAACCCCAAAGGCTGAACAATTTTTTATTGCAACCAATATATGTTGATCTTTGTTATTGTAGAGTAGAAATGAAGACAGTGTACTATGATTTGTAAAGCTATTGTAGACCAGTCGATTGAGGGTTTGGGGTTTCTAATTCCCCTTTTGTTACGCTTTTAGTCCTCATATCTGTCATAAATCTGACGGAAAATAACACTGAAAAGTTTATATGAATATATACAACGAAATATATTCTTGTTTATTACATTGCATGTCGACATGATTCTGGACACTTACGTTGGTTATTATCGATATCAGATTCAGTTTTTGCACACCTAGAATTGGGGAGTTATATTACTGTTATCAGTCAGGGATATCAAGTTTCTGCTGTAAAATCAATTTTCCACAGAAGAAATTACGTTCCTCTCCATTTGGGTCCCAGGGATTTGGCATGAATTTACATTCAATTATACATATAGGTTTTCATTCCCCTTTCTGTTCTGAATGAAAAAAAAATCCCTAAAGCAGGCACAAATCGAAATGACTTGTTACGACCAGGGGCGAATTGAATGGAGGTTGCAGGGGCTTCTGCATGCCGATGCTCTATACGTTGCAAATTTCCCCGTGGGTTGCAAAATGTGCCATTTTCCGGCTAGATCAGGCAATTTGTTTCACTAAATTAGCCGCCAGAAAAATAGAATAGCTGAGTAAACGTGTTATGTTTGATAAAAGTAGCTGTTGTATTTTCATGTATAATTTGTTATAGAGTATTTGTACATAATGATTTTAGATCTATCCACCTATCTCTGACATTCAGCAGATTTCAATCAGTTTTAAAGAAAGTTTCAGCTCTAAATTCAATAATATTCTTTGAGTTTGATTTTAAATTCATCATCAGCGTCTGTAAGTCTGCGGCTGGAACAGAGTTCATTTTTAAAATAGGAAAGGTAACAATGGCTTTACATCAATTTATTCTCTCATTCTGTCTGCCCACGCACTTTGTAGGGAAATTCAAGGCCTATACACTCACTTAGACGGAAAATTAGTGGGCTGTATCCCAAATAAATTTATGTTATGTCTATGGTTAAGGCATGCAAAATAATATACGAACTCTTGATCAGTAATGTAGATATCCATTGCATTGAGATCAATTTTTCTTAAGACCAGATCCGTGGATCACTCATCTTATTAGACAACCATCCCAATGACATCTGTGGATGAATAGAGATTTGCATAAGAGTCATGTTCATGGTTTCTTTCAACATGTACTTTTTTAGGGAGGATTCCACTCTTTCATCGTACAAGGTTCTGTTATCTAGCGGTGTGAGGAGATGTCACTGCTGGCTGCTTTTTCTATAATATTTGGTGTTGCTTGGAAAGAGATAGAGTTCGCTGCCAGTCTGCCGTAGAAGTACGATCTTGGTTTGTTTTTCTGTCTGAGAAACTTTCTCGGAGTCAGATTGCTTCATAGGGCTGAGGCACTGCAACTGAACAACCATTTAGCTATAGCTGAAATGGGATGGGGGATCTATGATGCCCTGTGGCAAAGTGAACCCCTCTTCAGTTCTAGTAACTGCTACACCAGCTGGCACCTTTATACGGGGTGGTGGCTAATTGAAAATATTCTTTAAAAGACACTCATTGTAAAAAACGTCATGCGTGAACTCTGAAATTGAATTAAATCAGGTCTGGTTATGAATTAATCAGAAACTATCACACAACCAACGTATTTTGCAACAAGGGATTGAATAAAAAGGGATGGTAAATTGATGAGTTACTTATTTCCTTTTTGTTGGACGGTGATTATCATTTTTTTTCTTCAAAAAATGAGCTTGAGTGCTGCCAGGCACAAACCAAAGAACCAATTTAGCATGAAATACTCGATAAATTGGACCGTTGTTAAAAAGTTGTTAGAGAAGAAAAGGATTCTGAAAAAAACAAGTTTTTTTCTTACCACAATAAAGAGAAAATATTTAGATATTCAGACATCATTGGTACGGCCATCACGTAGGATGCATTGTTGGCAGATTGATGGCCATCAAGCCAGCCAAGCCCACTTTGAGGCTGAAGAAACCTATGTTGATGCTGACTATGTTGACAGTTTTGGTTGATGGTTTCTAATTGAGAATGCATATTCAGTCGAGGCATGAAAGAAACATGCTGTGAAAGCATTAGCATCTAATTCGATCCTACCCAAAGTTTTCATGTAAAAACATAAAAGAAATATCAATAGAGTGTTGAACATGCTTGTTGTACATGGTTTTCGTTTTACTGAAATTCATGTGAAAACCAACTTTCCTACATCCTATTTTCAATTCATCTATATCTTTGGAGATCATAGAAATTCTCAGCAAAAAGGACGATGTCGTCAACAATTGTGATTTTACTTGGGTATTCCTGGTCTATCCTATTCAGGTTGTTTTATGCATAGTTACGATTAGATGTTCATGCAGAGCTGAGAAAGTTGACCATTGCATCAACGTAGGACAATGAATGTCCAGGAAATTCTCAGGAGAAGAAGAACTCAAACGTAAGATCACTTTAGGATGGCAAGCCTTCGCTAGACCCATCTCAACCTACGTGAACAAGAAAATTCCATTAGTCCTGAAAAGAGGTGTATTCAACCAATGTAATCTCCAATAGTCACATATAGAGCTGAAACGTGGAACGTAACCCAAAGATTCAGACTCAAACTGAGAATCATGCATAGGAGGGAATCATGCTCAACATCACATGGAGAGATCAAAGGACACCATGGTGTATTAGAGGGAAATGAAGAAAATAGTAATCGGAGAGATGTTAAAAACCATGAGAAAATTCAAATGGCAATGGTCTGATTATGTTGCAAGAATATCAGACAAGCACTGGACGGCATGACACACAAATTCAATTCTCGAAGATCAGACGTGAAACTGTAACTGACTAAATATAAGACAATATAGAGACAAGTTCAGAATGCACTGGCTCTGCTATGTTCATGATAAAGAGCGCTGACGAATCTTGGAGATGGTCTATATCCAACGACGGACTGATGAAGATGCTATCATATTTATCTCGAAGACAATCACCAGTCGTTTCAATCTTCACTGCATGCCCAGTTTTATAGGTTTGCGTTCGATTTTGGCAAGTTACGTAAAATACTGTTAGTTATTTCGACCTACCTCCAGCGCCCAGTGAATCTGGCTGGGGGCCAATGTTAGAATCGATAAGTACACACTTGTATCACAGATCAGTGGTTTACGTTCTAATTTAATTACAGGTTAATTCGATCTCCACTGAGTTCTCTCTGAATATATTACAGTTAAAATTACAGTATTAGCAAATACGTTCACTAACGTCTAAACTGATTAAATTCGAGTTTCTTAATACAACACACGGTAACTGTGATAATGTATCCTGATACTTAATCTATCTGCGATTGTTTTTCTCTGCCTGGTATGATAATCATGAAGGAAATGTACGTCATTCACTCCAACATTTATTTAATATGTATGCTCAATGGACTGATGAAGAGGCCCATGCACCAATCTATAACTTATGTGTACGGAAAAAAAACTTCACAAGACGGCACGTGAAGAGGCTTTTTGTCACAAATGAGGTAAATAATAGTGTAATTGTTTGAAACTAGCTCCAGAACTCAGAGCACCCTTTTATTAAAAGGGGAATAACCCGTAGAAAATATTCAGATGGCCTTACAGCGTAAATTAAACAGAAAATTAGAAATATCTAATACACTGTTTACCTCCTATTTATAAGATTTACTCACTTGAAATACTCTTCGAAATAACTACGATTAATCATTCAATTATTTTGTTATAAGTTCAATATCTGTAATCATTTATATCTAATTATGTTGTTATCACGAAAAGATTATCTAATCTATCGAAATGGTTACGGTTAGCGTTAGGGTTAGTTGTCATCAGCTTCTTTTATTCTGAAACTGGAAAGGTGGCCATTTTAAAACGATCAAGGGCTTCAGAGAAGGAATGCTTTCAGATATTTCATCTTTTCTTGTTTCTGTAAACGTCAACAGAGGTCAGTCATTAGTATAATATACGTATGGATATTAGAATAAAGTAATAGGAGATTGAGGCACTAAGATTTTGAATTTGCGTTGGTGCTACTGCTAGAAGAAAAAACTACTTCCTGGTGGCCCCATTCTTTACGTCGTCATAACACAGAAACATGATGGCGACAGCACCTCATGTTAGCTCTTGATAATGGCCAAGTGAATTGCCGACAACATTTGATCAAAAATACTTGAAGAGTTCTTAGATTCATTTTTGACCGACGTCAAATTGTACTAAAACAAAAATGTTGAAGTAAGATATTTAAAAAAATACTCACTGAAATAAACATTCTAACAGGCGGTACTAAATTGCTGTAAAAGGATGTAATCCTGTAGATAAATGGTGTAAATTGATAATTTCTGTCTGAAGGGCTTAAACTATTTTTGATATATCTCTTTACTAAAATGTCTGATTTATTTACTTCGTTTTTCCATTTAATATTTGAAATTAATAGACTAACCTATATTACTGATTGTAAAGTTTCTCAACCAAGCCAATTCGGTGTTAAAAATGGGACACAAATAAAAATCAATTAAATTTCATAAAAAACAATAACAATTCATCTCTATTTGGCTACTTCCATTTAAATTTAGCAATATGGCTACTTCTGTCTAATTTCACATTCTTTCTTCTTCGATTTAAAAGATTTTTTCCCTACACTGAGTGTTCAATCCACTTTTGAAGTGCATCCACATTTTCTCTGTAATCTTGTTTTACATTATACAATTTTATGAAATGAGATGAAATTCTATTTCCAAAAGATTCTATAATCAAAAAAATAAAATTGTATTTTTTTGTTTAGCAACAATTATCCGTTCTATCATTTTGCCCCATTATTCATAATTATTTTTTGTGATAAAAAAAACCAGACTAACTTGTAAGCCTACAAGCGTGTAACACTGAAACAAAATATTTCACGGCAGTACTTGTTACCCCTTATCCCCACCAGCCATATATCAGCTCTTCTTATTACTGAAGTTAAACCGAAGTAGATGTTTTACAGCTATTCTTTTTAAAGCGTGTTTGAGCAAAAATAACATTTATGTATTTATTTCTATATTTTTATCAATTCTCTCATTCAAAAATGAAATGTACGCTGTTATCTTAAACAGTAAGCAGAGATGTAAGACTTACTATAACCGTATTTGAAAACATTCATATTTATTTATTCAAATAACTCAATGCAATAAAAACAATTGAATATTTGAATGAACAAAATATTTGAAAAATCTACGTATAAAAAGATCTGAAGAATCCATACATCATAAGATTCGGAGAATCCATGTATTTATTGTATAAATATCAAATACGTTTTTTATTTATTTATGCATTCATGAAAATCAGAAAATGGCCAAATGTTTTCAATGGGAACTCTATACCTAAGATGAAAAAATAGTTTTCATGATTGGAGGAGAATCTAACATAACTCCCCTCTGGAAAAAGGATTTATAACATCCATCGAAAAAAATAGCAGCATGAAAATTTTTCCATTCTTAAACGTTAAGATGTGAATTTTAGAAAAGAAATAATTCAGAGATTTATATTACGTAATTTTTTCACACATAATAACAATGTCTTAACAAAATAAAGACAGAAGAGAAGAAAGAAAATCAATATTCATGGATCTTTTTTCCCAAATGTGTGGTTCTGATTGACTGTAAAAAAAAAGAACAGAAGACATCTTCACGAATTTTGAATTTTCTAATTGATTAAAAAGAATGAATGATTTGGTACTCGACATCAGAAATCCTGAAAGATTGGAAGGAAATCTATCATAAAGATTTTTTTGATAAAAATCTATAAAATCTGAGATTTTCAATAACTGCAAACATTAAAATGTAAATTCATAAACCGAAAATAAATATTTTTTTTTTATAATTTACGTTGCATGAAATATTTTTGCATGTGTTATCAGTGCGTTAACATTTCAAAAGTACAACAAAAGGAATATATATATCATGAATAATATATTTCGTTATTTTTACTATCATAAATCAAAGTATAATCTACGAGATTGAACAAGAATCATATATTCAAAGATGCGCTCACCGTTCGTAGTGGTTGCTGAGTGAATGTCACATTACGTCACTACTTGAAGAGGGAATATGTTATCATGGATTGAAATAGGAAATCGATGTTCCATCCCTGAATTTTTTTTGGTGGAGAGGGGGCTTCCAAATTCGCCAAAACCTTTGTTGGAGTCAACTCTGTTGCCACATGAAATTCAAGGGAGTTATGCTTAGTTGATTTTTTGCTGTAGACGAGTAAATATAGAGGGGGATAATATATTCAACATTTGTTCTTGATTTGTAAAACTGATCACGATTATTATCCTCTGTGGAGTATTTAGAAAATGCAGCTTTTTGATTAGAAAAAAAATGTTTATAGAGCCAATCCATGGCGGAGCTCTTTATGACTAAAGCTCCCCAACTATTTTGGCACCCAAAATAGCGACCTATACAAAGAAAAATGAGATTCCCAACGAATGGAGAAATTCTGGAGCTCTGCATTGAATAGAAATCCATACCATGGAATCTTTAAATCGATATTCAGTTTTACTGCTTACGCCAGGAGGAAATAACTTGACTGTATATCTATAGTAATTTAAATTCAGAAAATATGCTTTGATTTGCGCTTTGAAAAATATCTATGAGTCATATAGAAAGGGGTATCTTGCAGAAAGTTTCGGCTTGCAAACGCATCGCCTTGATTACTTATGACTGTAAAATGATTCCCTTCCTAACACGATGCATCACATTGACTTGTCACTTTACAACAATTTCCAGCTTCTACTCAAAAAGGTGAGAAACAAGAATACCGTTCAGTTCGTGTCCACTACGTCTCTTGCACTTTCTCTCTCTCCCTTTCAAATACAATACATCCCTAGAAACTCCCAACGTAAACATCTGAAGACGCAGCTTATCATTTCATCATCACCATTTTCGTTTCTGGGAAAGGAAGCATTCTTTGATTAGACAAATACTAAATTGGTCTTGCAGACGAACTAACAACGGAACTCAGCATAAAAGAACCACCCTGTAAAGGGATACAAGAGCTGGTGAAGCGTTATGCTCCTGGTTCCACTGGTATTTCTTACAAAATGTTGAAGAAGTGTCACAAAATGCTTTGGAAGCTGTGAAAACGCCTTCGGAGGATTTGGTTAAAAGATTTTATCCCAGCAAGCTTGAGAAAAGTTGATGTTCTTTTGTTCAGAAGCAGCCTCGTTTCATACGAGCCAGAAGTATCTCCCTCTTAAGTTTGAAAGGGATACGATGTTTCCCACCCAGTGTTGACCAAAAGGTTAACACGTCGTATGTCCAAAATGAATGAAAAAATACCTCTATTGAAAAGGGTGGGATTTAAGGATTCCCACGATGTCTAAAGCACATTGACATTCTCAGCCAACTAATCAGTGAAGCTGAGCAAAACGAAAGCAATCTAACATTAGTCTACCTTGACGTTGCCAATTCTTACGGTGACATCCGGGACAACCTGCTCACAAAAGCAATTAACTACTACCAAATCCCAAACCATGTCAAAGACATGATCACGAGGCACTTCAGGGATATCAGGTTTCAATTCGAATCCCTTGATTTAACAACAGAGTGGCAGTCATTGGGAAAAGAAATTGCAACTTGACACATCATACCCCCCATTTAGTTTCTCATTATCCTGATAATTACAACAGCTGGAAATGAAAGTCGAGTGCCAAAAACAGCTTTGAGGCCCCACAACCAGCTATCAAGGGCTTCATAGATGACCTGATCATCACCCCTGCAACAGCTGTCAAAGCAAGATGCGTCTTGGCACGAATAGACAGACTGACCACATGGGCTAGAATGACTTTCACGCTCAAAAAATGCCAGGTGATCAGAAAAAAAATTCTTGATTGGTTTAAGCTGCAGGCTCAAGGCTTCAAAATTCAACCAATTGAGGACAAAATAATCAATTGTCTTGGGAAATGGTTAGGTAAAACACTCCGATAGAAATCACATCGTCACCAGCACGAAGCAATCAGAGGATTCGTTGTATGAACCAACAAATGCAGTTTGCCTGAAAAGTTCAAGGCTTGGCTCAACCATATTGGTCTAATAGTAAGGTTAATGTGGCTGCTGACGGTGCGTGATTCATCATTAACATTGGTGAGGGGATGGAGCATAAAAAAATAGTTTCCTTTGCTCTCAAGCTTTCAATCTTCAGTACACCTGTATATAAGATCTAGCTGGTTATTTATACCCTCTCCTCACTGGAGGAGGAGATGAAATATCCAAGTGCAGGCTTACCATGTCGAAGAAGCTGGCATTACTACTAGGTCCGGGCGAGAATGGATAGCCAGTACTGTCATACAACAGTGATCACTCAGAATAAGAACCATCATTAGTTAACCCTGTATTAAACGACAAGACATCGAGACATGTTACTTTCAGCAGTGGACAAAGACAAACCCAAAGGAGAGGTGAACCATGATTCATGATTCATGCAGGAGTGAGTAACCTGAAGGAAGAAGGGAGGAGAGAAATGAGAACATTGGGACCCTCCCAAAATTAAAATAAATTAGACCGATGTATGTTGGTTGAAGTCGTTCTGCATGTACTTCCTGCAACGACAAACTCCCTCTCCCTGTGAGCCTTCACAGATATACGGGAGGACCGGCTGTGAATGTCATGTTGCAGGGTAGGAACCATGACACACAAGATTTCGGGTTATCAGACCTCATTGACCCAATGCACACGTACAAATGATGCTAGGATAAAGTGTTATTGACACTGGCAGATATCTAGGGTTGAGAATGGAGAGAAACACAACTTGTAGAGTAATTTCACGGCATTGCCTTCGCTAAGGAGAGAAGGCAGTTTCGGAACAAAAACTGAACTATACCCTCCTTACTTCAGTCAGCCAACGAATGAAAAAATTAAAATCGACTGCTTACCTCCCCAAAGCAGCTACACTACACATACACTACACAAGACTGAATTAGCATCATGGAGATGCATTTAAATAATTTATAACGGCAAATAGTTATTTGTTTAACGCTATTTCAGTCAGCAAAAAGCATTCAATAAAACGCCCTACTTTCAAAAAGCAAAGGGTTCCACTAAGTTATAGTGGATGGTATTTTTACATTGAATCAGCTTGAACTAAGTCTCTATGTATACCTGATTCATTGAAACGGCATACAATATTTTGCCTTTTAAAACTGTTTTCTTTTTTTTCTTTTAAATATGTACATTTCGATACATTCAACTAAAAAAGATATAAGTCAACTACTGAACAAATGAAAGCAGGAAACTTGACCATTTGAAATTGCGTTTCATTGAATTTATGTACAAAGGATATAAGTTAGGGTTACTGTTCAGGGTCAGTGTTGGGGCTTAGGGTTAGTACCTAAGGGTTAGGTCTAGGGTTTGAGTTCATATGAGTCAATTGCAAAATCAGTAAACCTGGCATTATCATGATCGTGAAAAAATAGTTTACGCCGTCCATATTAAAAAATCGCGAATTTACGTTGCTTCAAAGAGTTATTAACGATCAAAACCGCACAGATATTTACGTACACCCAGTATCTTAGATGCATCTACTACCAGAAAATATGCTGACAGATTCGTCTCTACTGCTTACATCTTCACTGTTATCTTCATCACAGTATGTAGGGCTTCAATCCTGTTGATTATGCATTGGGATGTTTTCGGGAGCTACAGAATGTGTTGCCTGTCAAATGAATGCAGAGATACATACGAGGAGACTTTGAGGAATGTTATCCTGTTCGTATTAAAATACGTGCTGGGTGAAGCGAGTGTAGGGAATTTGTGGGATTATAGAAAAAAACTATATCTTGCAGAGTAGCTGGATAATTTGCCAGGCGATAAGCCTGAGAATAAAGTGTACTTTCTTAGCCCCCCTAATCCAAAGCAAATCAGCAGCACGGTGCCTCATTGTAAACTGAAAGATATGTACGGTGTGCAAAAATGAAATTCTTAGCTCGTATATCTACTGCATCCCCAGGAGGATATGCTTTGTAAACAGCTTTTGCATGGCTGAGAAATTGATGATAAATAGAAGGGGCAAATAAATCCCAAATGTTTATACTTTGATATGATGCTAGAACCGGGATTCATTCCTCGGAAGCTACGTAGAAGGAATCTAGCATCTATTTGTACACGTGATCCATTCCTTTAAGCATACATTTAAAGATAAGAGTGAGCCCGAAAAATATTCCATGAATTTTGAGGATGACATTAATTCTAACATTTAAAAGACTCTGGCTAACCTGTTTCTTTGACTATATCGATTTTTTCAAAGTGATCCTAAGCCTGAATAATATATGTTCATTGGCATGCAAAGTGTTTGACAGTATTCTTGGTTAGGTGAATAGTTGGGATTGACATTGCCCTTAAGCTTTTTTTAGTCCTTCGTTGGACATAGACCCTCCCCAAGATCCACTTCCTGGAGTCGTGTAGATTGTCACGCCAACTCGTGTCAGCTGCATTTTTTGCATATGATCCCTGAGGGACAGGAAATCCAGCAGTTGCAACATGGCTAGCCCATTGCCATTTGAGAGTTCTCAGCTTGAGGGGTCAATCTTTAGGTAAGTTTCCATGCGTCGGCTCCATATGTGACTGTCAAGCGATGCCTTTTTCTTTAAAGATGAAAGGAATCATAACGGTTTAGATGTATTTATTCATTGTTCGAATGTCGTCGGAGGTAATTATTTCCAATCAATTCTGCTTGCTTGACAGCTGTTAAATATAAAAATAGCTGGAGCGTTGCAATGGTTATAAACAAACAAACAAACAAACAAACAAAAAGCAGTCAGAAGAAATCTAGTAGAAAAAAATAACTGATTGTTGCCTGTAGAACCCGGGCTACCAATTATGTTTCAAGGAAACACCTAGATCAAACTCACAAAATACCCAGACACCTAAAGATAAGACAAGAAAATAGAGATCATTAAAAATATCAAAGTTAGATGGAAATAAATATTGAATCACTGTAGTACCATAAATGGCCAGACCAACCAGCAAAGCAGGTACGTAATCTTCTCCTTTTGAGTGTCTGCATTTACATGCTTTCGTGTGTGTTTGTGTGTGTGTGTGTGTGTGTGTGTGTGCGTGCGCGCGTGCATGCGTCCTGGCGCTTCTGATCTCATATTGGAAGCTACAACCTTCAAAATTTGCCAGAGCATAAAACACAGCACTAACTAACAAAGTTGTTTTTTTTTTGGCTTTTCTCTTTCTGATAAGTGCTTTTGGGGATCTATGATCGTTTTGAGATAAACAATATCAATCCTTAACCGTTATTCTTTAAACATAATTTTAGATAAAAATCCTTTTTAGATGATTTTCATTTTTTCAGATAATTATCCCTTGTAGGCGTGCGTTATGGTGATTCACTTATGCAAAGTAAAGATGGTTAACTTTCACACGAAGATAAATATGATCACTCTCGAAAGAGTAAACGATTTCTCATTGATGATTTGAAGCTTTTAACGATGAACTTAACCTGAATATTCGAGTTTGGAAGCCTTATTTCACATCAGTTGTGGATTTCCCAACCATATTTTTGTTCATTGCATGGTCACAGCAAATACTGCAGTTCAAACGCATTTAATCAAAGATCATTTGAGGATTTGTTATTTCAAACACATTAATATATGTTTTCGTTAATTTGATTATTTGAGTTATGAAAAATGCCGAATCATTAACTTTTTTTCTCTAAATCATAAACCAAGAAACACAGATGGTTGGTGGAAAACCCCAATTTGCCAGATGAAAAAAAACAAACTAGGCATTGATAGACCTGGATGGGAGAGTAAAGGCGGTTGGAAAAGACCGCAAAAAAGATTGGGAGACTAGATAGGAAAGTTTGTTATCAAGTCATGTCAGGGGTTAGCGCAACAATGTCACCATGACAGGATATGAGAGAGACATATGTTCAGGAGTGGATTCAAACTGGCTTATTATTACAAACCTAAGACTAAAACCGTCAAAAAATGTTTCTTCAGTTTTTGAGTGATCTGGCCTTGATCACCATCTATGCCTATCCATGTATCATGGAAATACACCATACCAATTTAGGTAATGGACTGAAAATTTAAGCATTTACTCTTTGTTGTATCTACGAAAAATTTCTTACCTGCAAGCCAAAATTTTTATTTCATATTTGGACTCTGTTTACGATGCAAGTTTATACTAAATTGATGTTTCTCACAAAAGAACAGGAGAGGGGAATACCTTTTTCACTGAATACCCTATTTTCTGATACATCAATGGATCAGCCCATAACAACATACTTCAAAAGATTTTGGTAATGTGATATTTGTACGGAGCTATTGGACAAACCTATGATTTTTCAAAGAGGATTCCTTTTGTCACCTTCCTTTTCTCTTTTGAAAAACATGTTTTTTCTTCCTATCTCTCTGGTCTTCTTTGAGCAGAATATTTTTTGCCGTCGAATTTCCTGCTAGTCCATTATTCGATTGACACTCTGCCTGGAGACAAGCAGATAATGAAGCGTCAAAAACGTTAATTTTTTTTTAGATAAATATGGCCACAATGAAGAAGATATTTCTTAATCACTTAGCATTGTCATTTTTATTCAATTCTTGTTAATAAATAATGTTCAAGCCGGGAGCCTTACAGAGAAGATGAGGATATTTAAAAATGAAGTTGATGCGCAGAACAGAAAATAATAATTTGACACTCAGAATCAAGTGTAATATTTTAAAATGCTTCAATGCATTTTTTAAAATAATTGCAAATGACGATGGGCTGATTGTGCAATTTTGAAGGTCTGGCTGTATAATATTTCTAAAGGCAACAGGCGGAAATAAATAGCCAGAAGTAACTAATTCGCAAATTAAATGAAATGAGTTGGTTATCTCTATCTCTTTCTTTACTCCCACTCTATCTTTTCTTCTTTCATCTCTCTGTCTCTATTTCTCTGTCTCTTTCTCTCTTTCTCTCTGACTCTCTGACTCTGACTGTCTCTCACTCCGTCTATCTCTTTCTTATCATTTTGTTCTTGAATTTTCAATATATTTATTCCTTGTGTTCATATTTCTTTCAATTTTCAAAACTAAATTCATTCTTTAATGACATTCCGTTCCCCATCATGTTTTGCAATCAATTTCAAATTTTGAAAACCTATTCAATTTAAAAATTAGTTACATTAAAACAAAACTGGAATTTGCCCAGAGTCAAGTAATTTTCTTCCCTTCAATCTCTCTCATTCTCTTTATCTCTCATGCACCCCCTTCTCTCTCTCTCTCCATCTGTCTAGCACGTTCTCTTTCCCTTATTTGCTATGTGAACTTACTAAGCTAAGCTCGGTCTTGCATAATGTAATTTAGGTGTGCCGACTGGTAATATAAATGCAGTACAAAAGGAATTGTGTACTACTTTAGATTGCTAACCCTTACGCAACAGGAATCCACACGATGTTTTTTCTCAATCATATCATAATCTGGCACATGGTCACTGCAGGAGAGCTCTTAGTGCGTCAGTGAATTCCACTGAAGATTTGCTAATTATTGCAGGCGCTCGTCCTGTCATCTTTATCTACGGATAAATGAAGCTTGGCATCTAAATAGGAGATATATAAATAACTGTATATATATATTACATGTACGCACCCATATAAACATATATATATATATATATATATATATATATATATATATATATATATATATATATATATATATATATATTCTAGAAATGTTTACAGCTTCAAACACTGAAACATTGAAAAATTTTTTTTCAATTTATATATATATATATTACCAATCCTACAAACTGGACAATAGTTGCGTATGATCAGACTATCTAAAATAGTGATGAATAGCCACAAGATAATCCTGAAACATTGGTAAAAGATTGACAAATCCAACATGTATCAGGATAAATAGTAATTTTCCTAAAATGACGAGTGTCAATGAATAAAACCAACAGAACTGAAATAACAAATTAGTAGTATTATTGCAGGAAGAGAAAGACTGCATGAAAAATAGAAAATGACATTTTTTTTCTATTGGAAACTTTATGTGTTTTATCAAAATACTTTGTTTAGCTTTTCATTGTCAAATACTTGCTATCCTGTTTTATTGATATTTTTTGTATTTGTGTAATGATCCCTAATCCTTTTGGGGTATAAAACTCAGCAAGTGACAATCCAAGAGAGGGAAAAAAGTTCCCATAGGCTGTTGCCTTAGGGGTCATGATGTATCAACTCCTGACCCTTCATCATCAGTATAAATAGGGAACTGCTGCTCGGAGTCTTGGGTCTCCAGGATCTAGGCTTAGCTTCTTTTTTTCCCCCAGGAATTTATGACCTGAACCACAGTGAAAAAAATCTTAAAGTTGTATTTGGAAGGTCCGTAAGCAGTACCTCTGAAATTGAAAGAGTAAAACCTGACTGTCATTAAATAACAATTTCGATAGACGCTTCGGGGTGGTTAGGGTTAGAAGAAAACAATGGACGCCAACAGAGGTTTGTCGTAAAAAAAAAAATTATCTCGGTAGTAGCTATCGGAATGTTGGCTTGGTAAGTAAGTGATTGGTATAGTTGCCATACGGGTGGTTTTTAAAAAGTAAGCTTGATAGACACCACCGAGAAGTTGGTTAGAGCTGATGATAATCTCTAAAGATATCATGAGGGTTGGTGCAAAATTCTAGCTGAATAGAGATCATTTTAAATTTAGAAAGATGCCATCTGGAAGTTGCTGTAAGGATATAATATTGCTGATAGGCACTCCAATTTTAGAAACTTTCAGATAGTTGGCCAGTAATAGGATTGAGACCCGGGGCGTGTTGGCTTCCAGCACCGTCCGATCTTTCCGAGAAATTTAACTTGTGCACGATTTTGGAGGGTAAAACAAATGAAACGAATTAGTTTAGTAACCAAACTCTCAATTCTTGATATGAAAGCAGTTGGCCCTTTCTAATGCTCATCAGACTAACGGCTGCATCGATTACTTTGCTAATATCTAACATTATAGATCAAAGTGTAGTATCTGTACCATGGCATTGACCGAGGTGTCGGTACTGACAGTTGCCTGCCGAATGGGCCGGAGATTGCGTTGTGGTGAGCATCAAAGCCAGTGCAATACGTCAGCCAATGAGGTTATTCCGAGGGTACGCACTGCTACGCGCATTGAGAGCCTTTGGACACGTCTTTGGGCTCTCCTACTATTACTCAGCCCAGCTGCATGGGATCCATTGCCCAGATATAGCACAGGATTTTCATGACGCTTTCGTGACTGCGGTTGCTTTAGCAACCCCAGTTGCTTAGCGACCCAAGTCGCGCTGGCTGTAGTTATTTTTAATGGATTTCTCCTATTTCCCCCACGTAAAGCCGTGAACTTGTGTTGCATGTTGCTCTGGCGAGAGTGTGAATAAAGGGATATCAAGCACCATTTCAAGTAACACGTCTGTATCACACGGATTACACCAGAACGTGACCACTGTGTCGGTGCGGTGCATAAAATATATGAATTGAAAAGTTACAACATAGCTGAAATGTGAATGGATTTTAATAAAGGACAAATTCCAACGGTATGCTACATTATTAGCTTTTCCTTTACTTGTTAAGGATCAATTTTAAAGATCTCTTTTGTTACGTTGTAAGAAATTCAAGACTATTCTGAACAAAATTAATAACCTCCAATATCGTACCAAGCAGAGGACGATTGGGTATTTTAAGTTGGTCTTTCAGGATTTGGACTCGTTTGGATGTTGGACTTCCGGCAAAGGGGTTTTGTGTTTTTCAAAAATCCGGGATTTGAACACCTATTTTATTGATGAAGGGTCTTTCAGAAGACGGTGAAGTGAACAAATGCAATCTTATCTAGAAATTTCTAGATTTTCAAACCGTTCGGCTAGAATAATATCTAGATATTATGGATTTTCAGCTCATATTTCAGACATTTAATGTTTTTTGTTCCTTTCAGAAGTATTATCAGGTCATCAGAGGGACTTTGACCGATCTCGGGATTGGCGTTGGAGCAATTTTTGTGTACGTTTTAATGTCTCTCAGAAACTTACAGTGTTTCAAGCTAGAGAACACGTAGGAATATGTTTTGATATGTGATTTCATCTGAAATTAACTACATTTTCATGCTATTTATCTCCAAAAAATATCTAGGAAGAAAATTCATCTTTTTCTCATTCACAAAAAAGCTTAGCCTTTCCACTTTTTTTCCTCTGATTACGTTGCTCAGAAAGTAATTACGTAGTCTCGTGTTCAGGAATTTAATTAGGAATTTTCAAATCACAGTCGCAGTTTTTTCTGAACTCAATTAAGATATTGTTTCAAATATTTTAACACTAGTTATGCCTCAGTTGGTTGACTCATAATTTTTATAATAGTAAAACACTAAAATACGTAATTACTTCCTTAACACTTTAATATAGACGGTAATGTAAATCATAAAAAGTTTTTTTCTATCGATAGTTGTTTTTCTTAATCGTAATATGAATCAATCGAGCAGAAATAATTACACAACGAATAGTTTAAGAAATTATTGAGTGTGTGAGTGTGCAGGTGTGCACGTTTGAGTGTGTGTGCACGTTTGAGTGTGTTATAGCAAATATGTATATATATATATATATATATATATATATATATATATATATATATATGGTTTCATAAACATATATACATATTTCTTTCGTATTATCACAAATTGAAATATACATTGTGAATTATATATATATATATATATATATATATATATATATATAAATATATGTATATATATATATATATATATATATATGTATATACAAATATATATATATATATATATATATATATACATATATATATATATATATATATATATATATATACATATATATATATATATATATATATATATATATATATATATATATATATATATATATATATATATATATAAAAACCAGGAATACAATATGATATGATATAATAAAATAAAATATCTGATGGGTTTATTTCATGAAGTGTTCGATACATTCAACATAAAACCCCAAATTGATTCAGAGGAGACCTTACAATGTGATGAAGTAAAAGATATTGCGCATCCTTTACTTAATTTTGTATACACACACACACACACATACATATATATATGTATATATATATATATATATATATATATATATATATATATATATATATATATATATGTGTGTGTGTGTGTATGTGTGTGTGTGTGTGTGTATGCGTGCGCGAGTATGATGAAGTAAAATACTTGTAGAATCATATTTTAAGCTCTTATCTATGTCAGCTTATTAGTGTTGAATGAATTTAACTCTATACAAAATAGACACACATTCAGTATTATATTACATTGTATTGTGTGCCTGATTTGTACTGAATACATTCATATAAGTCCCCCTACATTCATAGTCCTATTTAGACAAGCAAGCATGAAACAAGTACTGTCAGGCGTCTATAGACTAAAAGGTTGGCATATCTTTTATCTTTCATTGGTTTGTTTTGACCATTTTCCCTGTTCTCGGAGTTTTTATCACATCTTTCCGGCAAATGCATAATGTTGCTTTCCTTGTGAGTCCAGATATGTCCAACCAATTTCTTCTTCGATCAAGGAGTTTATGATCTTCTCAAACCAATGCTCGCGTTGACGAATTTTAAAAGTTATAATCATAACAAAAAATCTGATAGTGATCCACAAGAAGTTACAAGAAAATATAAACGAGATAATTTTAAAACTTATTTCCTTCACTTGTTTTAGGATTCAACATATGAGGACTGAAAGAAAATCATTTATTTATTCATTTATTTATTGTTCATCATTTAGCCAAAAAAAAGCTAGGAATTGACTCCAGAAACAAAGTCAGTTTAAGTGTCCTCCATTCAGTCGCAGAGATGTAGCTTTTTTCAAGCTGTTCAGCCACAACAACCCTCATGATATATAAATACCACAGTGTCTTTATTGCAAGGGTTATCGTAGAAGAGCAGCCTGAAGAAAGCCACATCTTATCAAATGAGCTGATGTGTAGCCAAGTTTTCCCTTAGTTATGCCGCTTGAATACCAGTTCCTTCATTGAAATCTCTCAGTCATTATTCTCAATTCTTTGTTTTTCTGCTTGTATAAGGGTTCTTTTTATTAATGAATTATTTCTCTGTGTTTCTGATTTTTTTCTACTTTTTCGGCCTGTTTCTTTTCTTTTTCAATCCATTTAATTCAATACATCGTGAGGCTCCAGTATGCCATTATCCAGAAGAAAAACCCTCTGGCAACAGACTTTTTTTTTTTTTTAGCGAAAACACAACTTTTTCTTTGGTCTCACACAAAGCCCTTCAACATTACGACAAATTATCAGAAACCCCAACTTCAACTCATCATTCTCCAAAAATGAAGTCAGTGTTGATGACTATATTTTTGCCTGATATTATTGGTTTTAATCTATTTTATCTTCTTCCGATACTCATTTTTATCGAAAAATATCCCATTTATTTCAGTTCGCTGATACATTAATTAACTTATCGGTGCTGACAGAATCCAATCTTATTTTGCCATAAAAAGTGTGGAATTAGGTAGAAGAGATGCTAAATTACTCGAATAATTCAGCGTGACAATATCTTGCGAGAATGCAACAGAAGGTTTGCGTAGGAACAGGATACAACAGTTTGCACATTTTAAAAGAAATTTCTTGAAGTAAATGCCAAAAAAGCGAATCCAGATGTCTTTAACCAAATCAGATTTTTTTTTTTTTTAAATCATGTTTCACAATGGGGGAGGTCCAAGTCCCAAAAACGGCTTTAAAAGGCCAAAGCAAAGAAGATGAAGACAATTATTATTATTATTATTATTATTATTATTATTATTATTATTATTATTATTATTATTATTATTATTATTATTATTATTATTATTATTATTATTATTATTATTAGGAATCTCACACCAGTTGCCTGGCGGTAACCGCTGGAGTTTGAGTGACAGCAAGTCTCCTCAAGTCTCCAGCCCTCCTCCCCTAGTAATCATAGGTCGCAGTAGTTCTGCGATTAACAGTTTCACACCGGTTGCCCAGTGGTTATCGCTGAAGGCTGAGTGACAATAAGTCTCCTCAGGTCTTCAGCTAACGTCTCCTCTCTCTTTCGCATATCATGACAGAGCTACAAATCGTTCCAGTACTTATATCTCTAGCACCTTCCTCAGTATCCGTGCAGTTCCCAGTAGTGCTGTGGTCTGTACGGTCTCTATCCTCCCCCTAATCCCGATCTCCTCCAGTCTCTCCCTCAGCGTTTTGGGGACAGTTCCTAGTGCGCCCACTTTGACCGGTACTACCCTGGTTTTCAGGTTCCACATCTTCCTTAACTCTCTTGCTAGGTCCCGATATTTTTCCCTTTTTTCTCCCTCCTTCTTTTTTACTCTATGGTCTGCAGGCACAGCAACGTCTACTATTTGGCAGGCCCTCCTTTTTTTGGCTACTATTACTAAGTCCGGTCTTCTTGCTTGGATGAGGTGGTCAGTTTGGATGTCAAAGTCCCAGAGTAGTTTGTGGTTGTCATTCTCCAAAACTGCCTCTGGCTTGTGCTGATACCACTTTTCCACATGGTGGAATCCCATTTGTTTGCTTAGTTCCCAGTGTATCATCGTTGCTACTCTATCGTGTCTATGCTTATACTCCTTCTGGGCGAGTTGACTACATTCATTAGTTATGTGGTTTACTGTCTTATCTCTTTCACCATTACTATTATTATTATTATTATTATTATTATTATTATTATTATGATGATGATGATGATGATGATGGTGATGAAGAAGAAGAAGAAGACGAAGAAAAAGGAGAAGAAGAAGAAGAAAAAGAAAAAGGAAAAGGAGAAGAAGAAGAAGAAGAAGAAGAAGAAGAAGAAGAAGAAGAAGAAGATTTCTTTTCTATTAATAGTAATTCAAACTTAAAGAACTGACCACATTCGTTGATCCGGATGGAAATATAGACGTACTCCAAGAGTGAACGTTAGTTGGTGAGGTCATACGACTGCAGAATATTTTGGGAGACTTCTCCCTTACAAAAACTGCTATACTCACTTTTTTATGAAAAATAGAATTGTGGGAAAAGTGTCTGGATGACAAATGTAGTTCGTAGCATGTGCTTCCCAATTGAAGTCATTTCTTCATTTTTATATAAAAAAACTAAATCATTCAGTGGTTGATGCTATTTCCGGTGGATGTAACAGAAGTACGTATCATACTAATAAAAACAACCAATAATTTTGCACAAAAAATCCTCGAAGCAATGAACACTTACTGTAAGCTTTCAAAGATGCTTAAGTAGAGGGTCGGACTTGCCCTGACGCCTTCGCAATACATGCAAAGATTGGGACACATTTTTGGAACTTCCCGTATTAAGAACTCGACCTTGAGTCACTCACTACTCTGCCAGGTAGATAAAATCGAAGTGCTGCTCCCCGGAGCCTTACCTGAGATCAGAATGTAGAGTCTGTGCGCTCATTGAATGAGTTTTAAACACGAAAGTATACTTCAATATCCATAGAATTGGGTTTAATATACGTGGATAATTATCAACATTTTTTTTGCTTGTTTATACTGTTTTGGGTGTTGATTATGTTTATGGTTCATGCAATTGTTGTTGTTTGAAGGGGTAAAACGTAACTTAATTAAGATTTTTAATATAACTTTCAGTGCTGATATCATTGATTTTTTTCGGAAATAATTAGAATTCATTTCCCCTTAGGCATAATCTTAATTGAACCCTGATCGTAATCAACTGTCTCATAATTTGCATCCTTCAATATTTGATCATTATAGCTACAAAAGCAACAAAGCAAAGACAACAGCAATGAGGAAATTGAGATAATAGGAACAATCTTGATGACAATTTTTAGAATTGAAACTTTTGCAGTCGATGCAGCAGCGAAATCAACGTTTAAACCGTCAACGAATACTGCCACCAAAACAATCAACATCATGGTTGTCTATTCAGATCTTCTCCCCCTTTGTTTTCTTTTGTTTTGGTGAACTAGTGTGTCAAGTGTTGACAATGTTTCGATGGGTATTTTTCAAAAATGTCTATCATGTTTTAAAGTCCAGCTTTACCAGTTGAGATGATTTTTTGTTTTGTCTTTGCGGAATTGTGAATTCAACGTTGACAATATTCACATGCTTTTTTAAAAAATGTTTTTTTTTTGTGTCGAGTATTACCAGCTGAGACAATTTTTTTGTTTTTAGTTTCTGCACACTGGTGATCACAACGTTGACAATATGTGGATGTTTTTTTTAAATGTTTTTGTCATATCTTAAAGTCAAGGATTACCAGTTGAGATGATATTTCTTTTGTTTTTTGCGGATTGCTGAACTCATCGTTGACAATAACTAGATGATTTTGTGTCAAATTTTTCTTTTTTTCTAAAGTCCAGTTTTACCAGTTGAAATGATTTTTTGTTTTGATTTTGCAGATTTGTGAACTCAACGTTGACAACATTCAAATGCATTTTTTTCAAATATTTTTTTTAATGTTTTAAGGTCCAGTGTTACCAACTTAGATGATTTTCTGGTTTATTTCTTGCCAATTTATGAGTCCAGTGTTAACAGTTATTGGATTTTTCATGTCAGGGACCGGGGTCAGTTTTCAATGTAAACTCATGGTCCCTTATTTTGCATCCACCAGAGTTCACCCTTCTCTTTTTGGATCTTGGACTTTTTAATGTGATATTAACCCAAGCAGAGGTCGAAAAAAGTTATCCATCGATCACCCCTTCTTTCAATTTTTCAATAGATCATCTTCAACACAGAGTGCTGCCAAAATATGTCGGTCAAGTGACAGTTACATTTGCAGGCTTAGTTAGAGTTGCTTATTTCAAATAAAAGCAAAATAAATAAATTAATCGGCTTTATGCCTCGACTCTTACTTATTTTAACGATCATTCTCATGAATTTTGATTAATTTCTCGAGAACTGTTCATACTAACCTTGATTTGAATGTCTCAGCTACTCAGTCTTCATTATTCAACACGATCAGTGGCAGGCATGGTTAAGGAAAACGCTAAACTGATAAACTGCTCCACTTTTAGTTCATCAGTAGCGGTTATCCATACTTCAACGATTTTTTTGTATCGGTTCAGCATTCTTGGTAGCTGTGCCCACCACTCGAAATGAGTTTAGAGTGTTATAGTTAATTAAAAACCTCTGTCATCAAGATCTGTCTGAGGTGACACCATCACTATTTTTGCTTCAGGAATAATTCACCCCGACAAAACATAAAAGAAAATGCTGCCAAACATATATAAGCACTGCCTGAGAAAATAACATCTGCAGTTTCCTCTGACGAACGGAAAGCAAAGGTCCAGTTTAGCATTATTGGTACATTGTAGAAAGGGCACTTTCTTGACCTTGGAAAAATATTGGAACAGAGAAATTTCTGGAACATTTTTTGGCAAAGCAGTTACATTGACCACTAAAAAATTTTATGGCATTTTTTCCTGAAAAGGTTCGAAAGCCTGATGGCCAAGAACATTTTCTACGCTTTTCACCTCTTCACCATCGGTACGTCCACGAACTCTTATGGGGAAAATAAGTCTTTCAATAGAAGCTTAAAAATTAAAGCTTGAAAAATCGATCCAAAATTGACCTGTTAGATCCTCTGAGGTCAACATCTTTCATTCTGATTCGAGTAAGCTTTATAAACGAAAGTTCAGCCCTCATGGTACAGTCCTTCGGGTGGCAATGACATGCATGTGATAATTATCGAACGTACAAACGTTCGCTGGTTTTATAATAACATTTTAAATAGAAACCTTCACTTCAACCTCTGAAACATTTGGAATTATTTTTTCTCAAAGCTAACAAGTTTAGCTTTTAAGTTACATTGTTAATAGGAATCCCAACTGTAAAACCTTTTTAAATAAATTCTCAGATCTTACGAATTTCCTGAAGGTATAAAGGTTTTATTGAACGGAAGCACTTGAAATCAAAGTTGCCAAATTTAGAAGATTTTTTTTTTCTGTGTTATCGAATTTTTGAGTTCAGTGTCGACAATATTTAGATTTCTTAAAAATTTTTTTGGTGTTTTATATTCCAGTGTTGCCAATTGAGGTGTTCATTTTTTAGTTTTTCAAATTTGAAACAGTCTTCAAGAATTGAAGAATTGGAAAATCACATCTCGATCGCAGCTTTGCATGACATTCAAAGGAGAAAGAAAAATATTTTTCGTGCATTTAATTATTTGGCCGTGTAGTTACGTGAAATAGATGTTCAAATAAATATTCCTGCAGTTTGGATGAGAAAGCAAATTTTGATCCTAAATTGACATGTGGGAACCCTGGACGACGGTACCATTGATGTTAATCGTGGAGCCAAGTTACCCTCACGGACAAATATCTTTCCCAAGGGTGAAGTCGTTTGAGCAGGGATGAGACTAATACACGATGACAAGCAAACAAATGTATCAAAATTCGTTGTCTTTGTAGCAATGTTGTAACTTTTGAACATTTTCAACTCCAAAAAAGGAAAAATTTGAATTGCAGTTACATTGTAGATAAATTCAACCTCTCATACATTTAACTTATTTCTCAAAAAGTAGAATTCAGCACTGAACTTCTGAATGAAATGTCCATGTCAAAACTGTCTAGTTTCCATAGTTTTCAGGATCCAATAAAATGAAGGTACGTATAATCGATAATATTGAAAACTATTTGTATACTTTGAGAGTTTGAACTCGGTCATCCGATTCCCTGTGACTCTAACCGCTGGACTATCATCGCTACTGATGTTTTTGCTTCCTTAAATAAATGATTATAAAAATAGAAATTTATAAATTTGGGCGGAAAATAGTTTTGACTCTAAATTGACCAATGGGTACTGCCAAAGTCAGTGCCCAATGCGCAGATCTGTAGCCCCTTAGGCGAAGTGAGATATCAAACAAGCAACAAACAATCAGTACTTTATATATATATATATGTATATATATATATATATATATATATATATATATATATATATATATATATATATATATATATATATATATATATATATATAGGTATCCGTCAGGAATCACCACGAGCAGTATGTAGCAACATAATTGTTCCGTGGTCGTCTGAGCCAATGGCCTGCCGCTTATTAACAGAACATCTTTCCAAACTAAGACCGAGCTGCACATCCGGAATCTTGCTGAACCACCAGCTTCTTCATGGGAGACACAAGACCTTGGGCTCCTCTAAGAGCTGCTATACTCGAATTCAAATGGCACCGATTATATCTATCTACACACACATACACACCACATACACACACATGCACACACAAACACACAGAGTCACATATATAAATATGTATGTGTATGCGTGTGCATGTGTGTGTAAGATGTGAGAGTATGAAAATAGGTCAGTACTCACACCATATGCTTGCTTGAGAAGCACAAGAAGACGCGTGCATACACTTCTGACATACGCAAACGCCTACTTCGTTATACTTTAATATACACTAAACGATACGCACACACTACCACATTTCCTATCTAAACGTATTAACACACACACACATACAACATAAGGCAAGAAGATCGATGGAATGAACATACATACGTAAGCAAAAAACACATCCCATTCTGATCGCATGTACATTCACTCATTCACACACTTATACATACAGTACTTCTTTGCCTCCCCCAAGGCAATGACCATAAATCTTCCTCCCTCCACATCTTTACCCATCTTACACCGGGACAGCCATTTCTTCGCAGATGACTTGAAACCAACCACTTCCTCTTTTTCATTCCTTTTCTTGTATTTTTATTCTTTCTTTTTTTATCCGAGGTAGCTTGCTACGTCGAGTGAAACATGTCACAAAAATATCAATAAACCTATTTAAAATTAAATCTGTTTTCCCTATTGTCTTCATTATCACGTTTGCACACACACACACACGCACACATACACAGCAAGACACATGCACACACACACACACACACACATGCACACACACCTGAACACACACCTGCACACACACACATACATATCTATATCTATATTTATATATAAATATATATATATATATATATAGATAGAGAGAGAGAGACAGACAGACAGACAGACAGACAGACAGACACAGAGAGACAGAGAGAGACAGACAGAGTGAGGGTGAAGATAAGTAGGTAAATTCTGCGATAACAGTTAAATAAATTCAAGAAAAGTGTGAAAAAAAATGCTAAACTTATGGTTATGTTTTTTTTTTAGGTATAGTGATTTTTAATAAGCTTTATCCAGTTTCGTACATGTCCTCAGAGGGCTGACGTGATTCTGTTTTTAGTCATTATTTCCCACTGTCCAGTGGAGCAGGGTTAAATTCAGGTCATTTGTGTATCAATCTTGATTTGAATTCAAATGCCATGTGTGTAAGATAATTCTAGTTGTTGGTGGGTTCTTTGAGGTGAAGGGGGTTGACGCTGGAAGTCCTCTCAAGGAGAGATGTCTAGTTGGATATGGTATCAATGTGTGCGATTGTGTGTCTTCATTGTGTAGTTGAATTTGTTTTCGTTTAATACGATTCTATCACACTGTGGACACACACACACACACACGCACGCACTCACACATAAATACACACACACACACGTATATAGATATATATATATATATATATATATATATATATATATATATATACATATATATATATATATATACGTATATTTTCTTTCTCTGCAGTCCAAAATTTAGGTGTACCTCTATCGTAGGTTTGATGTTATTTACTCTCTCCAAAAACTATATCTTGTCTCCTTTTTCTTTATGGTATGTTCTGCTCGGCTTGCCATGAAGAACAATGAAAATCCCCTTATTTCCCAACAGTAAATTCTTTATCATCTGTTGTATGGTAGCTCCGTAATTTTCTATGGAACCCCTTTTAATGATAATAATTGTCAATACACAATGATTTTATTTTTCCACGTTGAACGCTATGCTGAATATTACCGACCTAGATCTCTGGTTTTCATGATGCAAATAAAATTTTCATGACAAAAACTGATAGAATTTAGGAGTTTGTTTAGCTATTATTTGTTTTAAAATTTTAAGCAGTTGGCAGTCAATGATCTCTGGGAATAGTCTCCTTAAAATACCTTTTTTCTTTCCTGGTGAAAGCAGAAAAAAACCGAAGTCAACCAACTAAAAAAACATGATCAGCAAAGACCTTTTCTTCTTCGAAATAGAACAACTCTTTATATAACGTCACAACTAAATGTAATCAGTTCATCAAAAAAAACATATCCAGATTTTTTTTGCGTTGTTATTCAATTAACGCAAAAATAATATTTTCCTGGAGTTGGATGTGCTGTGTTCATGGCTCGGAAAAATGCTGATAAGAGAATGGTGTTTTCATTGATTATTGTCGTGTTTTGAATTTGAAATGATATGTGGACAATATTAAGAAGTCTGGGGCCCTCTGAGAGTTGACAGTCAGAAGATTTATTTCAGTGGATATTGGAAGGGAAAAGAGATTAAAAATACGCTTTAACAAAGCACTTTAAATAATCTTCCTTGCTTCGTAAAAAAAGATAATGTTATCAGTTTTAAAGTGTAAGTTATTATTTTTAAAAGAATTGCATCAAATGAAACTAACAGAGGAAAAGGAAATAAAATGAATAAAAACATGAAAAAAAGGGAAAACACGTCTGGTTAGTCAGTCAATCGAAACCTCTGAGTGACCAACATTTTTGCACCATGCTATGTTGGGGGTAATCAATTACCATATTAGAAAAAGGGGTGAACAATTAATGTGTTTTTTTTTTCTTCCCTTTTGTTTGGTCTTCATGGCTATGGTCAAAATTTTAGAAAAATAAGCTTTAACGGTTGTGGACAAAAAAGAGGTTACGATTCAGCTTACATTTTAAATGGAACGACTCAAGTAAAAAAAAAAAACCCTCGGTCAAACCAATTTGAAAACTGATGGAAAATATGTCAGTAGTATTCATTTTTTTATGGTTTCTGAAAAAACAAATAAAATCGGACAGAACGAAGATATAATTGTAGAAAAGAAATTAAGAAGATTGGGTGGGAGAGTGGTTGGAATAAGTTAACGGATATATAAACAAAATGATACATAAGCAAAAGAAATAGACAGGTCTGGTTAGTCATTCCATAGAAACTGGCACATAAGCAACGCTTTTTGACAGCATGTTGTGTTGGGGTGATCAATGAATTAGTTTCTTCACCTGATCTTCTTTGCAGCCATCACAAAATAACCTGAACTCTCGAAGGAAACAAAAAAAAAAAAAAAGGCGGACACTAACTAAGTGATCAGTCTAGCAAAAGGCTACACTTCATTTTAACCCTTCCACCAGTAAAAACCTGCGAAGGGCAGGGGTCACTTTCCCCCTTTCTAAAAGTGATCAGGGGTGATTGTTTACATTTTCCGTCATCCAGCTTGATAAATCCATTGCCAGTCTGTCTTCCAAATGAAGAGTCAGAGAAGCTTTAAAACCGAAAGAAACCCGATTTGTAAGTTTTGGTAAAATTTTTTGTTGACGATTTCTGATTAGGAAGAACAAGGAAAGATAAAAACAGAGAACAAAAGAAGAGGAAAATAAATTGGTCTAGTTAGTCACTAAATAGACACTGTCATGTGACCTACCTATTTTGACAGTATGCCTTTCTTGGGCAGTGATCAATAAAAAAAATCACGATTTTCTCAAAACAAGAGTTAGCACTGCTGTACACGAACTGAGGGATAAATTTAGCAGTACCTTACATTGCAAATTAAACCCTCACTAAATACTTATTTCGGGGGGATTTAGAAAAACGAAATAGAACATTTTTTCTAGGCATGATGAGGAGAATAATAAATTATTTCAGTGTTCTAGCTCTATCAGCGCAGCCTTCACACACGTAGATTCAATCATAGCCAAACCCCACTAAAAAAAAACTTTTGCTGACCGTCTCGTAAAGTGATTGAAAATTAGGAGCAACGAATTAGATACAAACAAAGTAATACCTGAAATTTCAAGATAAAACACGAAACTCGTTTTTCTCACCAATCTCACTAACGCTTAAATTCTGTTACTGACCAATTCCTTGCAAATCAAAAAGGAACCACTCTGAAGTTCTTAAACAGAAACACATATCAGGATTAAGTCAGTGACCAAATCGAAGTATTAACAGTCCTTTTTCTTAGATCACTGACTACAGCAAATGCAACAAAATTCCATGCAACAACTAACTACAAACTGAATACAATCTCTGACATCAAGCAGAGAGCTTTTTCACCAATGCACTCAGCAACAGCGTTTTAGTGTACATAGCTAGACATAGACCTTCTCAAAGATGCACCAGACCTCGCTATCGTGGGCGTCGTAAAGCCAGTACTTTCTAACCTTGTTTAGTTCGTCACATCAAGTCATATTTAGTCGGCCAGTTTCGCATTTTTCTGGGGATTCGCGTTGTAAGTTATGATGCCCATCGGCTGTCTAATATTTTTGCAACATGAAAAACTAATATCTATTCAAGTTTTTCTAATGGATACTAGGAAGTCTCTAACTCCTGTTCTTCTTCTTCTTATATACTGCGCTTTCTTGTGGTCTTTTGATGTAGTGTTGAGCATGATTCTCTCATGTGCACGTTGCATAGCTATCAGTTCGAAGGTTAATCGTTTGGTGAGGTTCCATTTTTCGGCTACATTAACAACTATCAGGAGGATCCATTGATTGTGGACCTTTCTTTTTGAGACTTATGGGATTTTCTTGCTCTTAAAGATGGAGCTTGCCATTTTAGAGTGATTCCTCAGATACTTTCTTCTTCTGAAAATTTCAGGAAAATTCGTTGCCTTAGGCAGATGTCGGTGTCTACTTTTTTCAGGTGTGCATTTCCGATTTCGATTGTTGTGTCTTTGTCCTGAACACGTTGGTTGTACATGACATTTGTTACATACTCATTTAGTTGGTTCTAAGACTGAAATATTTTTTTTTAAATCTTCACCGTCCCCTGTACTGAAGTTTGAGAACACCAAACACAACCAGCCTCTTTACTCTTGTTCAGTGGGTGATTCTTACTCGGCAGCAGAAATGAACGTCTGTATTCAAAGATATAAAATTACGACCAAATCACACGAGATACTCCGGTTATTGTAAGATCACTGAAATCAAGCGACTTTGAACCCCGGTAATTTCCTAGATGGGTAACGGTCAGTGAATATCCGAGAAACGAGATAGTTCTGCAGTCATCTTAGTCTATACTTTGCCATCAATTAACAGAACATCTTACCAAGCTAGGATCGGACTGGGCAGCGGGTTCTCTCCTCATACTCATAACAAGTGGCAAATAATCATCTAATCGCGATGCTGAAGCAAGAATTCTAGATATATGCGCAGGTTTAGTAAAAGCAAAGAATTGCAGACAGGAGCAGTTTGTCCCCCGTGAACATAAATAAGAGAAGAGATGTATGGGCAGAGAGTATATAAGCGTTAATTAAAAGTAAGACCAGACGGATTGGTTAATCGATTCGTGAGCTTAGGCATAAGATTAAGCACCATCTTACTCATTCCTGATCACTTGAGAATCTGATTGAGAAGATTAGCGATAATTTACAGAGACATTTATTGCTCTTTGAATAAGTCTGGAGAACTCATGAAAGAAAGTTGAGGATCTTACCTGAAATGACGCGCTCTCTTACTTACCCACAAACACGGCCTGCCAGCAAAATTTTATGAGATGTTGTCAAGCTGTTTCCTCTCCTTCCTCGTATAAACTGCCCAAAACACCCTTGTCTTTTAACTATCCTGTTTTTATCTGCTATAACCCTTTTGGCATGCTGCTAGTAAACAATTGTGAACCTATGTCATTCATAGATACATTGTATCGATGTCAGAGTTCCAATACGGAGCTCCATCCAACAAACATTGTTTGATGTAAAGGATTCACCCCTTCATAGGGACCCTTGTTAATCGTATTGCAATTACACACACACACACACACACACACACACACACATATATATATATATATATATATATATATATACATATATATATATATATATATACTGACAGAGGAACAAATGCACCGTATTATTATTGGGCAACGTGACAAAAATAAGTACCAATACCTCATCCCCCTAAGTAAGCCGCTGGTTTGCAAGTATCTACTATGTAATCACTATGTCGATCACTTTGTAATATTTATTAATGTATTTGAAATATCATGTTTGATGCCTCAGGTTACTCCTAATATTCTTTTTCATATCAATTTTGCAAAAGATTTTCTTAATCTAATCATGGTGTTTGTAACCAACTTGGATGCCATCGCTTAAATTGATCTATATTTTGTATTCATTTCAATTAGGGTTTTTTTTTTTCAATTCGTTGTATCTTGTTAAGTGATGTTGATCCGGTCATTAGAATCTTAATTGTTTTCGTCAAAATTTTCATTGGTGATCTCTCCCTCTCCTTAATTTCCAGTTAGTTTTTATTTTTTCTGTTCAGTTTTGATTTTTTCTTGATTCTGTTTCATCAAATCTTTCTTGTAGACAGAATAAGCATTTCTGGTATCGGTGTTTTTTTTTAGATGCCATATGTATTTGGACTATATTATTGATTTGGCATCATTTGTCTTTGAATTATCTTACGGACTATTAGGTCAATTTGATATATATATATATATATATATATATATATATATATATATATATATATATATATATATATGTTTGTGTGTGTGTGTATTTATATATTCCACAAGCAAGTATACTTTGACACTACTTTAATAAACTTCACTCAACGGATTTCTCTATCCGTGTATTTGTCTGTCCGTCTCTCTCTCTCTCTCTCTCTCTCTCTCCCTCTCTCTCTCTCTCTCTCTCTATATATATATATATATATATATATATATATATGTAATTATCTTCGCAGTAATTTTTTTCCTTTAATAGCTCTTGCCTTCTCTCCTCCCCACTTGTTTTCACCCGACTCCTTCTTTTGTACTTCTAAATTCGTTCACCACTTTCATCTGATTTTTTTTTCCCAGAGGCGACAACAGAGATGCTGCAAATTCAGATCATCGGAGTTTCATTTCCTTTTAAACGAGAGAGTTTTTCTTTAGGTATCATATCCGAATATTTCCTTGAAAAATAGAATTGGCTATGAAGTATTAATCCACTAGACGTAAGAGGACACAATCAAATGCTCTACAAGCGCTCTATTTCAACTTTTTCATAGACTTCAAAAGCTGCTGATCTTTCTTTTCCCAAAAATATATATTATTTGTTCATTTCTAATTTAGAATTTATTCCTGTAAAAAATTGATCTCTCCGCCTAGTGTATCTTTCTGTGTTTGATGTGCTTGGATTTTTTCTTCTTCAAGTTATAAATTGGCAATGAATCCATTGCAAAAGAGGAAGAAGAAACCAAGAACTGCATTCAAAAACTGTATTATTCACAGAATAGGATGGTGAATTTCCAGAATCGCTCCAACTTGGTCATTGGAATTTAGAGCATTGATCGCTAATCATCGGATTGCCCGCCAAGAACGCAGTTGGGTTGATTGACAATCTATGAGAGCAACGATGCTAACTATAAATTTCTCATCTTGAAATGCATTTATATGAAACTAGTCAATAAACGTGAATAGAATTCATGGATATATATGAGTGTCTATGAAACAATTTTTCCAAAAGAAAGATATACTGAATTTTTGTCAGTTGAAGATTCCATACTTTCAAATTCTGGTTGTGAGGTACTTTTATTGGCAATATTTTGTACTCCTGGGTGGAAAGTCAAGTGTTACATACAGCAGAACAAGAAAATTGATTTTGTATTCTGAATGAAAAACCAGTCAAATCAGAGAGACACATATCGTCACGGCTACTTTAGTATGTCCAATAATCGCTGAATATGACATTGTTGCGACCAAGTAATAAATGAGGGCTATAGTTAGCAAGCATTCCTCGTAGGCCAATCACCTTGTGTAATTAGTTCGATCCTTATGCTCTCTCTCTCTCTCTCTCTCTCTCTCTCTCTCTCTCTCTCTCTCTCTCTCTCTCTCTCTCTCTCTCTCTATCTCTCTTTCTCTCTCTTCCTTGGGCTATAGTGCCAGATCAAGATCAAGATTAGTAAAGATATCCGTACTTCAGGTAAGTAAATCACCGTAATCTGCACGTGCACCAGAAATAATTATCTGAATAGATATCTTTGAGATAGATTTTCTCTAAAATTATATTTAAAAAAAAACATAAACACATGCAACTTTCATGATTGATATTTTGTAAAAACAATAGTAAATGACCATAAGTCCCTTCAAACTTTGCTTCGGCCATTAGGACAGTGATGATTTGAAATCTACTTATTTTCCATTTGACATTGGGGAAATATGCAAATTTCTAATCACATAAAACTGATGAACCCGATCCTATATGAATATTGCCCTCCTGGCAACTTGAGGAGAGTTTGAAAAGAACAAAAAGAATTTTTAAAAATCTCCGTATATATCTGTAATCAGAAATAACATTCTCTACCTTGGAATAAAAGTGGTGTCGTTCGGTGTTATTTATTAAATATTACAGTGTGACTCACTAAGGTAGCGTGACGGTCAGGTAGCGTGACGGTTCAGCAACACTTTGAAAATATGTTTTCTCTTGCCATAAAATGATTTTCATCTGGCTTACTTCATCGATTATTTCTGATATAGCAAGTTAAATTCTTACCCCATCAGTTTTCTACGGCAACAAATCAAACTAATTTATTCAATTTTGTTTCATTCAGATGATTTTCTTTCTGGTGTCTGCTGCGTGTAACTTACAGTGTTTCGGTCTTTTCAATGTTTCGGTCTCTTTTGAATCTGATCGTATTTGGAATACCAACATTTGTTTTCCAGGACATGCCTTTCCTTTCTTCCACACAAGTCATAAACGGGGTTTGTGCCTGCAAGCTTCGAGAACTACCCTTCTTTGACGTATGCATTGTATCTCTGACCACTGTGATCCCGCCCTTTCCAAGCCCCTGCCTCTATGTTTCCTACAAAGAACAGATGAGAAAGAGGAGAGGCCACTCAGATTAATGACATTCCGTCTCAGAGATGACGTAGTATTTTCAGGCCAATTTAGACGCCCTCTTCACAAAAGATGTCGCTATTAGGTGGACCACTATATATGCTCTTAAAAGCCAAGAAAAATGTATTTTAGAGAAGATAGAAAAGTGCAAAGCTAATGAAAAAAGAATGGAAGAACTATAAAAAAAAAGAAACACTTCAATTAATGAACATTGAAAAGAAAAGTTAAAATTTCTACTCGGTTCGTTCCTAATGAAAATGGACATTTTCTCTAACTCCAATTCTAACTCGTGCAAATTCTGGGAATGACACAAACCGTAAATCAATACTGCCACCATAACTTCCAACGCAGGTTTCATTCTCTTTTAAGTTGGTTGGCTGGTTATGTATGCATTACGCTTACAGGTTCCTGCAATGCAAAGAAAGGGCTGGAATCTAATCATTTGCTCCTATAGGGCTAAAATTTAAGCATTTACTCCAACAAGGCTGGAATCTAAGCATTTACTCTTCTAGAAAAAGTTTTTTTTTCACTCCTCACATGAATAAGTATTTAGATGGAGGTTCACTTTGCGATGTAAGTTTATACTGAATCAGTTGCAATCCATCAACCCAACATGGCATGCTGTCAAAAGGCCCTAGTCACCTGACCGTTTCTTTTTAGTGTCTAACCAGACTTGTTCTCGCTCGTAATTACATTATTCAAATCATTATATTTCGAGTGCTTAGAGAGTACGGTTTATTTATTGATATTTTTGTATAGGCTTCTAGGTTGAAAAACCGCATTATTTCGGAACCACTCGAATAGTCAGAATAAAATGAAAGTCCTCGTATTATAAAAAAAGTTGGCTGTTGCAATGATAAAAATAACAACAATTAAGGATTTTTTGAAACTGGAACTGTAAACACAGTATTTTTTTAAATATTCAGACTATCAATCTATCTATCTATCTATCTATCTATCTATCTATCTATCTATCTATCTATCTATCTATCTATCTATCAACGTGTCAGGTGTTTAGGCCACTGAAACATGAAGCATTTATTCCCAATAAAGTTTAGAAAGAAAACATTTTTTCAGTTTTGAAAAAATATCCAAACCTAAAAATGAGATTTTCAGGGGATTCATTTTACAATGTAAGTGTATGCTAAATGAGTTCCCCAGTTTGCATCCAACAGCGCTTAGGTTCGTTCCTATTCTTTTTTCCTTTTTTTTTTATTAGGGCTTTTTATGAATCCAACAAAAGCAAGAAAATAACTTGTTCATTGATCCCACCTTTCCCTATTTCTCATTTGATCACCCCAAACACTACATGCAGCCCAAATGCATTTGTCACAGTACGGTCTCTATTGAATGATTAACCAGACCTGATATTCTCCATTCTGACAGAAGGTTGCATCACTGGATTACAAGATAAAAAATGTACGACTTTTGGCTCATGGAATGATTCCTTATGAACGCGTATGATTTCTTCCATTTTTTAATATCTTATCTTTGCAGTTTCAACGTGGAACATTTTTCATAACCTAGGGTATGCATATAGTGCGCATGCACTAAGTGTATCTTGTCTCTTGCTATTACAATTTATTGCAATTTCAAACAATTCAATGTTTTTGGTTTTCATATGAGTAAAACTTAAATTTATCTCATGAACATTTTATATGGCTAATCTTCTTTCCTGAGGTTGAACGGAGGTCTAACAAATTGATAATTTAATGCTCCTGAATTGAAAAGTGGCATAAGATCTTTTATCTTTTTTTTTCTTTTTTTAAATAATAGTGAGCGTAATGTACATCTATAGCCTTTCTTTATCGAAAATATCATAAACCTTCAAGTGATACCCTTTTTGCGACCAGGTTGTGGTAATTATAAACGAAGCATGATGGTATTTTTCTTACCCATAAATCACTATCAAGTTGGGAAATTATATAGAAGAAATTAAGCCAACAACTACAGCTTTGTAGTTTACTTGTACTGCGCCTGAATTAGATATAGATAAAGAAGTTATTGGCTTTGTTTTGTTTCGTTGCTTTTGTTTGAAGAATACATATATATTGTTGTGTAAAATGAATACCTTTTTCATTATCAAGCTGTGGACTGTACACACACTTTGACAGCACTTGGCGACATTTGTCAGAATTTCATTTTGAAATAAGTTGGATTTATCTGTTTCCAATTGACCGAAAAGAGAATATTACAAAGCTGTGAAGATGCTCTCACTATAGAACATCTTTGAAGTGTCTCTTCTTAAATTACGAACGCTTTCTTCAGTCCCTTTTTTTTCCATTTCAAGGTGACGTAAAAAAAAAAAAAATTTCTATTTCTCTTTTTTCGACTTTTGTCTCTTTCCACTCTGTCTTATGAACGCTCTCTACCTTTTTCAGTTTGATCCGAAAGAAAGCTATTTTGGCATTTATATAGTGCCTTCGACGTCCATCGCAGATGAAAAAAAAATCAATTTAAAGTGATATTATGGGCAGCACCGTGCCAGATTCTTTTGTCAGTCCCCCTAGGGAGCAATTTGGTGCGTCACTCCTTCTCTTTTTTTTTTCTTTGGAATCTCTTTATGTTGACCAAGATTGATCATCGTTAAAACATGATCTTCGATTTCGATTATTTACTTTGGTCTTGACTTCCGATACTTCATTTCCAGCCCATTTCCTGGGATTCCTCTCAGACAAGAACCAAAAACACTGATCGATATCTGGAGAGAGAAAGAGAGAGAGAGAGCGAAAAAAAAGGTCTGAAGGTCAGGCCTTAGATGCGTGAGCTCATTTTCTCGTGTGAGGATTTTGCAACAACAGTGTTGCCAACATAATTCCCAACTTCAAATCTAAATCTGAGTCAAAAATATTTTGAAACTCCTACAAATATCTTGATTCTCCAGATATGTATCAGGAATAAATAAGAAATATATTACGTTTTCAATTTGAATATATATTTGATCTTCAGCTATCATTTTTTTCGTAAACATTACGTATAATTTTTAAATGTATTAGATGAAATATCACTTATTTTATTCATCATCATTTTGCCTTTTGCGACTTTCCCCCAAATCGTCTGAACTCTCTATCATGGTTTTTTTTTACGGAGCCAATACTTATTTCATTACTTATCCCATCTAAAAACAAACAAATATATAAATAGCAACTTCTGACACCTAGAAACAATCAAATTCTACTAGATTCAGATGAAACATATCTAAATTGCTAACATCGAGCGAGGAACGTACCTACTGTTTCGCTATGTCTGTCAGTAACGGAAATGTTTGTGCCTCTAAAAATCTCTCCCCATTTTCTCCTTCTCCTGGCGCCGTATTCGAGACATCAGGTCGCCATTTTGATCGTTCCCTGGGGTAATCTTTTTTGAATTATTCCAATCTTCAACTAAAAGGATCTTTCTTAATTTAAATCGACCGGGGAAAAAGGGAAAAGAGATTGGGGAATAGCCGTGAGAAAGAAAGATAGAGTGACAGAGAAAAAAAGAAAAGAAATAAATGAATGAATAAATAAAGAAAGGGAGAAAAAAAGAAGGAAATAATGGAAGAAAAAAGAACATAGATGAAGAAAGAAAAGAAAAAAAGGAAATAATGAAGTAACAGAAAAGGAAAAGAAGAAAGAGAGGCAAAGTTTGAAAGGTCAAAAGCAAAGTTTTGAACGAAAATGAAAAAATATAGATAGATAAGCCTGAAGGCTGCAGGGTCACTCCACTCCTACTTCTATTCTAACTGAAAACTATTACTGAATTTTTTGTATCGGGTATACAACAAAATACAATCGTAAAAATATACGTATTTCGTGTGTGAATATATTTATTCACCAAGATAAATGTTCGCTGCATCGTGTCTGATTCGACAATATATATATATATATATATATATGTATATATATATATATATATATATATATATATATATATATATATATAGAGAGAGAGAGAGAGAGAGAGAGAGATGGATAGACGGATAGATAGATAGATAGATAGATAGATATATTAGAATGAAAAAAAAAAGTGCTTATCTTTATAATACATTTTCTCTGATCTCTGAGATTTGTCTTGGCTTAGTCTGAAAGACAGCCTCCTAGTCATGAGGTCAAATTTCTTGTTGTTCTCCAAAATACCGACTGGAATTCGACAAACGACAAGAAGAAAGAAAGAAAAAAACTGTAGTGTCACCAACATCTCTTGTCAGCATCCATTGTTTGGGATGATCAATGAAATATTGGAAGAATGAATAATCAATGAATAAGTTACTTTTGTCGTCTTTTGTTAGACAGTGATCACTAAAGTCTGAATTAAAAAAATAACCAGTGGGCAAAACACGTACAGACCAAACAACAAAAAAAAAACCCAAACTAAAAACATATCAAGGGGAAAATTTTAAACAAACGAATGATTTTTCTCCCCCGACATAATGAAGTGAAAATGTAAAAGTTTTCAACTCTGTTCCTCCGTTGATGAGTGTTTACATGTGATACATACATACATACATACATACATACATACATACATACATACATACATACATACATACATACATAGTCTGCCCAGAACTACTTCGACAGTTTTGGTCACAGTTGAGGTTCACAGTTACTAATAAGAGCAAAGATAGAAAGAAAGACAAGTCGGAAGAACAGGTGGTCGAACTGAAACAGAGAAAGAAAAAAAAAAGGCGGAAAAAAGTAATTTAAATCTTGCCTCCTGATAGCATATTTAAATCAGGCCACACAGGCCCGTTCGGCATTTGCTGCGGTACAAGTACTTCATTTTCTGATGTCAAAACCATTTCGAATTCGAATTATCAAATTACGGTTATGCGAATTATCTTCCCGAATTCTCCAACAAAATCTTATTTAAGGAAACTACGATTTGATCTCAATCGTGTTTGAGGTTACATTCCTTAACATAAAGTAATTTTAGATGAAATCATGGACATAACCTTTTCTTAAAATCATCGAAAATCACGCTGCACAACGATTCCCAGGAGTTCATATATCAACTGATCGAAGACGGGGAGCCAGACTTCATCACATTTGACCCCGAAGGAATGGCCTGTCAAAAAGTGGAGATAGTTCCGTAAGCAGACCGTATGTAATCAAAATTTTGTCAAAACTTCTCGTTACGTTGATACATAAACATCCACAAAATAATTTCGAAACATCAATGACAAGGGCAGAGTCCATTCCAAAGGTACTTGTTTGGGAGGGGTCGGGCCTCCTGGTGGTTGGAGCAGTCTGTCATAATTGTCATAGAAAAAAAATTTCCTGTCTGCCGTACAAAACTACAGCTTCGATGCATTTTCGATGTTTCATACTTTATATCTATAATCATATAACTCTGAAGAGCAGAAATCAAGAAGATAATTCTTAGAAACTCTAAAGGAAGATCCTTATCATCTTTTTAAAAAATTTCTCATACATTTCTTCAAAACCGCTGATCCAAACAACTGCACTGAGTATTTTATTTAATCGATGACAGCTTCGTACAAAGACCAGTTATTGAAAAATTGCGGTGCACGCTCACATGCTGACTTAATTTTCTCGAATTGTAGTTGGATTACCTGATATTAGTAAAAAAAATATAATTAATGTATAACCATTTTATTTTTTAAATGGTATTCCTTGATTTATTGATGAAAGCTACATTTCTTTTCACTGATCAACTAGTAAATTGCCTTCTGATTATAAGCACTACAATCATAACGCTGTTATTTTCCTTGGATCCAAATTATAAAGGGGTATAGCTGTACTACACAGTATTTACATTAAATCATGTAGAATATAATTGTTATATAAAATTTCCTAACTCGGACTTCAACAGAAATGTATCTTGACATCGATGAAGGACACATGAGAATGTCTACAGAAAAACAGGACAATCAAAACAATTTCAATATATCGAACCTGTTGTAATATCTGAAACTGAAGTTTACCATGCATGCATTGTAATGTATACAGCTGCCTGGCTTGACCTCAAAAGTTCATTATAGTACGTCATTGTTAAGTATTGACCAGTAGAAACGAGACGCCTGATCATGTCACATGTATTCAAATATACGTGTAACTAAGCGATTTTGACGGTGGGTGCGTATGAAAAAGGACATTCGACCTCGACGGAAATCGGCTGAGAGGATTCGACATTTAGCAATTCGTGCAGTCGACAGTCACTATCGGACGGTCATGGCTCTGTTTAGTTTAGATAAATGGGATCAGGGTTCGCCCTGTGACCCAATCAAGTGCTCTTATGTCAATCCGACTATATAATTGCTGCCATAGGCTTAGACTCCACTGCTACTTCTATTGGGGATGATTATAATAACTTTTGTATTGTATATACCATACAACTCATTCAAAAAAAATATTTGAATAATAATGCAATTATTTATGAAATAAGCCCTTGCCTATCTATAAGATAAATAAGGCTGGAGATTCTTTTGAGGATTCCATACGTTCATATGTGAGGTTCTCGCATTAAACCAACCTTGTGTCACATCCAGTTCTCGTGAGATTTGGGACAGCAACCAGGTCTCGGTGTGCAGAGCTGGGGAATGCTAGGTTGGTATTAAATTCAGTGGAATTATGAATCAGTTGTCACTTGTGTACGACTGACTGTATAGTGGTCAAACATAAAATAATCTGTAAGATTTTGGAAAACAAATTGAGTCAACTGCCTGTCTAGTAAGCTGAGGAGTTTACTCGCCCTCAAATAATTTGTCTCTGCAGAAATCCCTATGCTGAGGAGATTCTCATGCCCCCCCCCCAATTAAAAGAAATAAATGTTATGAATTATGATGATTTTGATTTCATTGTTTTACCTTTCCTGTTCCTTCCTATGTGAACAACCTTTGCGAAGACACATGTGTTATGTACGGATGGGATATATTATTGTTTTCGTGTTTGAAATTTAGACGACCAGAAATCTATTTGAGTGTTCATTTTCACCCCTGATATCGATTCTGTTTGATATTTAAGTAATATAAAATATGAAAAATTTGATGAAAGATCATTTTTCAACTTGATCTGGGGTTGAGAAAGCTGACAAACTTACATACCAAAAAGTGAGTTGATCAACTCAAATAGGTGAGTTAAATCTTACAAGTTGGATAAGACTGATACTAGAAGTCTCATCCCTCGTTCGACTTTGCTGACTGACCGTCTCTGTCCGTCTGTTTGTTTCTCTTTCTCCCCCCTCTCTCTTTCTCTCTCCAACCAAAAGTCCATATGAACCTAAAACACAACACCCAAATAAAATTAAAAATACTTTTCTATTTATTTTTCTACTAGATAAAGTACAATAAATCATTATTTTCAAGAGAAATGAGTACTTTTCACCAGCATCCTACTTTATTATTATTATTATTATTTTCTTTTAATCAATCTTTTACTCTGGTCGATTCTTCCACGGCAGTGATTAAATGGTTTTGATCAGGAATAATTTAAAAAAAGGAGTCTCAAGTCGGATTTAATCCTAGATTCCGTTTTGGGGAATACAATTATTATTTTTCGAGTAGGGGTTTTCTATCAGCCATTCAGTGGTCTTACCACTAATATGACTATCATTTACCGACAAAAACTATTCATTAAGTTTATTAGATTGGTAACTTGAGGGGAAAAAAGTATTTAATGATGATGGACTCAAAAATTTTTTTTTTTTTGGCGTATTTGAAACTTGCATTTCATCACCTTGTATAAAACAACACTCCAAGATACACAATCGTAATACCAGAAAAAGACTAGCTTTAGTTGTTGACAACATGAAAACAGCTAAAAAATTGCAATTATTGTCATTGCCTCCCACACTTCACAGCAGTTTACCTGAAGACCCGAACATTTCACAACTTACAGTTGCTACTTTTAAGAATAACTGTGAAAAAATATTTAGTATAACAATAATGCTGCCTCAATTTCGAATGTCACCGCTAAATATTTGTCATCTTATCGTTGTAGTTCCTGTGAAGAACGTAAGGGAAGGGATTTTTTGTGGTATGTCCGTATGTGCACGCACTGAGTGTATTTTGTTGCTATCAAAAGAACTATTAGAATTCTAAACTACTAAATGTTGTTTTTATATAAATAAAACTTGGAATTTATTTCCCTTTTCTAAAAAAACATAATACAGGTAAACTTGCCGGAGTTGGACGGAGGACTAACACATTGGTGAAGTTTTGCTCCTAAACTCAAAAGTATTTTATCTCAATCTATTTTAGTACATGAAATAATATAAATCATTATCAAATTTTGCTACTATTTACTTTCATCTTGACCGTCGTCGCTTTTTATCGCAACTAATTTCAGGCTGGGTACTGTTTAGCAGTGAGTAAATGGATTAACAGCGCAGATCGGGATTAAAAATTAGTCCCGGGTGAGAATCGAACTCACGATCCTCTGAGCTAGACCGTTCATACCACTAAACTACTCAGTGACATCCTTTAGTTCAAATAAAACCCTTAAACTCACTCCCTATCCATATCTCCTCTGTGAAATTTTTGTTTTTTATTGGTCCGCTCTGTTGATTCATTTACTCACTGCTGAAGGCAATCCAGTTTAGTTACGATAAAAGCATACAACAATAAAAATGAGGGTAAATGAACAATGACTCAGACGTAGCACGAGATTTTTCACTCGTTTTGTAATACTAGTTAGGGTAACACGCATCTATAGCCTCTGTATATCGTAAATAGTAATAACTTCCAATTGGTAATCTTTTTTGTGACCACATTGTTCCAATTAGAAACAGGGCTGAATTGAGTTTTCTTTTCTCTTTCATTAATCATATCTCTCCAAGAATCTAGAAAAATGTTTACAAGAGATTAAGTCAATAATTACTGCTTCTTACATTCGCTACTCTTCTTCTTCTTCTCCTTTTTTTTCTTCTTCTTCCTCTTACTATTGTTATTATTATTATTATTATTATTATTATTATTATCATTATTATTATTATTATAATTTTTGTAATAATAATAATAATGATGATGATAATAATAATAAATGAAGACGCTTTTTGCTTTATCGTTTAGTTCATACTACAAAGCTCTTAACACAGTTCTACCATTTGTGATCTTCATAGTTGTCAGCAATCAATACTATACGACTCAAATAATATTTCAATGTTCTCCTAATTATTAACCACAGAATTTTCGTGAACCATCCTGGGTTTACTCATTATTTTAGAAGAAAAAGAACCCAACTAAATGTGAGAAATACCGACGTATTGTGATTGATATCTTAGCAAGACATGTTTTGCGTGGTCATCCCCGAGGGACTGGTAGAAGACATTTGTCTCAAAATTGGTTTTATGTCTTTGTAAAATGTATTCCTGCTAGCATAATCCAGGCATCCTTCCATAGCTGTCCACATTGACCAAGTTTAATGGAAAAATGGCGAAAGAGAAAACGTCCATTTAAACAAATGTGTTGCATGTGCGTTGGTGCAAAGGAAATAAACATCAGCAACATGCAGAAACCTCTACGGCCATGACTTTCTATACATTTATGTACAAAACTGAGTGTAAAATCGCTACAGAAAAAAAATGAGTAAAATAGCCTGTATTTATCTATTGGCCGAACAGGGAGAACCACCTCTTATCGTCATGAATGCAGAACTGCCATTGTTCAACCTTGACTTTCTGCCACGACTGACTGCTGATTTCAGTGATTTTACCAAGGTTTATTATAAGTACCTGATAACCGAATATTTTTTTTCAAATGCAGTGCTGACTACATCTTCCGCTTTTCCCCCAGTAAGAACTCTGACTTCAACTCAGATCTAATAGACAGAGCTTGATAAATGACTAATCGTCTTACACCTCGATAACTCTCACCGATTCGCACCGGCTTTTTTTGTTTTTTTTTATCAAATTCGATTTTTCCTCGGGTTTTCAACTTTACACGTCCGTTTGTAAGTACATCAATACTTTGAATAGTGCAAATTTAACTAGTTTGGGTTTTCACGTTGTACGATTACGGTATTGCTCTTCGAATTAATGTAATCAAGTATAAGCTGAGAAAAACACGCGCTGAACTGTACTAATCAATGTAAAGCTGTTTATCAACACCGTTGCAGATATCCAACTAATGGATACAACAAGAAGTTGTACAGCTTTCTCAGCTTTGAGGCTTGATCTTGATAATTATCTATTTTCGACTTCTTTTTTTACTTTCATCGGTTTCATTGCATTGGAGGAATGGCTTCATCTAATATCTAACGAATCTTCTCCTCTTTGTTCACATATATTTTTTTTTCTTCTCTTGTAGTTGAGATAACAGAATGCGTTCGTAAAAAGAGAACTATGATCTATTTTACTTATTGATTATTCAAGGAAATGCATATTCATAACAGTGTGTCTGGTGGCTTGTACTGTGGATAAAGTGACAGCAAATCCCTTCACATCTCAAACAACCGTGATTTGGGCGATGTCAACTGTAATTTTCTGATCGATTACGTCTGGATAGCATTGAAAATATCAATTATCCCTCTCAACTTTGCCTTTGGGTCTAGGAAAGTGATAATTTGAAATCTCCCTATTTTTAGTCTTACAACAGGCAAATTTAAACATTTTAATTCCATGCAGTAAAAAAAAACGATCCATCATAGTCAATAAAATAACCTCCGTAGCATCAGAACATCACCACCACCACCATCATCATCATCATCATCAGTTTGTTAGACATTGAACATCGTTGGACACAGAACTTCCCCAGGATTCGGCAGATGTCTCTATCGTAGGTGTAGCAGAGCCAATATTTTTTTAAGCTGTTTGTCTCGCCATCTTATATTCTACTGGTCTCAGTTCTGCATCTGATCTGTGGGAATCCAAGTTGTAAGTTGTGATGTCAATCTGTTGTCTGCTATTCTTGCAACATGACTAGCCCCTTGCCCTTTGAGTTTCTTAATGGGTTCTATGATGTATCGGACTCCAATTTTTCCCCAGTATAGTGTGCTGTCTTATCTAAAAAGATCCATTGAAGAGTAAAAACGGTCAGAATAAATTTCATTTATGACATCACTGGCGTTTTCCACTGAAATGCATGTAGAAAGGAGGAAAACATTTAGAAACGTCTCGATTCTCCCGAATATAGATGCTATCATTAAACCCATGAAATGAGCCTGAAATGGATTTTTTTTAATTACGTACGAATATCACTGCCCAGGCCAGAAAAGCAATGTTTTAGAGGGTCAATAGCTATTTTCTCTAGTTTTTTTTACACATGAACAATTTGGAAATAACACTGTCTACCGGGGGAACGGATCGTAATTCGCGGCGTGCTCTCTTGGAAAGTTCCCACAACGCAGATTTGGCTCGTCAGCTTCACGTTCTCCAGCTCCACCTTTTTTCTCAGGGGAATGTAACCATCCTTTTTTCGTTACACCCCCTACCCACAGATGATAACAATGACAACAACAATGACACTCACCAAAATTAAAACCCTTCAAGTCTGTAATTTGGCATGCAACTTTATTTCAAGTTGACTAGAAGATACGTATGAAATTTTATCAGGTATCATCTCGATCTTCATATTTAAAAATAATCAAACTCTGTTTTATCGAGTCCATTAATTTAAAGATCTTTTCCAGTTGAACGGATACAGTTGTTACAATAGTAGAAATATTTCAAAAACTTGTCAGCTAAGCATTTCAGCTTTGAAGCAATCAGTCTTGTTCAAGGTTTTTCTTTTTATACTTGATCTTTCCCTGAGTTTAACAGAACGTCAAGATACGAAGGAATCACTTCACTTGTTCACCACAACTTGGTCTAGAAAGCGTTGTTCTGGATCGAATAGTCTGCATAAATTGAGATGAGTTAATCTTTAAATTCCAGAATATTTAATTAAATTAATTTTCTGAAACACACCCATGGTTTGTGCTCAAGCAATTTATCTATATGCTTGGTATTTGTCTTTGACCTATTTATAGCTATAATTAAGGAATCTATGGATTATTTGGGGCATGTTAGTCCATACAAAAAGACTTCCAGCCTGCGCCAGATATCACGAAATCATGCGTCATTGATAATGATTTTATGATGCAAGGAAATAAATTCCACTTTCAAAAATCAAAAGAAATAGAGACGATCTGATGAGTCATTCAGTAATAAACCATCACGTGGAGTCATTTGACTGTGAGCGGGGATCAATTAAAAATTCGAGCGAGATCAATAAATTCTCTGGCTTCTTGTTGGGCAGTAGTCATTAAAAATCTTGATAAAAAAAATCATGTGTGAATGCTGCCCGACATAAAGTAAGGGATCAGTTTAGCATGGACATACATTTTAAACTGAACCTCGAGTAAAAACATATTTAAGTGGTGGAGATTTGACAAAACAAAGAACATTTTCATCTACATGTAGTACAGAGTAAATGTTTGAATTTTCATCCCTTTGGCCGCATCATTGTGATCTGTACGTGTGACATATAGACTTATAGACAGATATGGATATATTGATAGATATATAGCCATCCATTTAGCCAGCCGGCCGGAATCTTTAAAAGACAGAATCTGATGTTGACAGATGTTGAGAATTTTTGGTTGAAGGTTTTTAAAATGCTTTGGAAGCAATTATGTTAGAATTTAAGACGGGAACTTGACAACATCTAATCAACGCCAGATTCCCTCAATTCCAACTTCTTTCTGAGTCGGATAATTACAGCGATTAGATTTGATTAAAACGTTAAAAACCTGGTTCCTATAAAAGACTGGGGTGCACCACGGCAACTGAGTTGCACCGACGAAAAGATATCCAGCCAATCATATAACAAGCGTTGATCAACTGAAAACTTCTTGGAGCGTAAACAAAACCGATAGAGAGGGAGGCGAGTCAGCTGAAGAAGCTGGGCTTTTCTGCAAGATTGGTCCCGATTTGATGAATTCATCTGCGATGGGGCGTGCTGTACTCTCTCGTCTCAGCTGCTTTCCCTTGCCGACGCTCACGGAGAGCCAGCGAGATTTCCTCAGAAAGTTGACGCAGATGGTCAGCCAACTTCCGGCTTATAATTCGGGCCTAGATTGAATGATCTTTGGGTTTGAAAGTCTTTGAAAATTGAACATTGAAATTCTGTCAGTTATTGTGTTCCAGTGTTTGTATAAGTAGCGAACATAACGCTGCGGGATCATAGCAGGTTATTCATATTTACAATTACTCACTTAAATAGCATAGAATGCATCCTCGAAAGGAGAAAGTGCAGTTCCAAATGACTTAAATGTGTGCGCAAGGCGCTGGTGTAAGTTATTTAGTTGTATAAAACGTATAATAGCCGTTGTATTAACTTGTGCCTGTCGATAAGACTTCACAACTTTTTGGAATTTTTATTCGATAAATGATATCGTCTCATTTAATCTTAAATGTATTGAAAATGACATTTATACCTTTCATTCTCTGCTGTTATGATCTAAGCATCGGTATTTTGTAATCTATCTATATAGTCCCAAATAAATGAGGGAAGGTACTTGAAGGCTTCGAACTTCTTATCTAGAGCTGTGACAACTTGTTTTATACGGTTTTATGTGGAGTGTTATCATCAACACTGTCTGGAACTAAAAACGGTGGCTCAAGCGTGATATCGATTATCCCAACTTAGAATTCGTGCTGGTGTGTCTAGTTCCTTCTTTTGTATTCTACCATAGTTCCCCTGCTGCCCAAAACGCAAACATAGCGGGCAAATTTGGTTCAACCACTTTGGAGACCTATCAGGAATGCCACCATTTTGAATTCCCTGATGGTTTTCAAGTCGTATCCATCATACTCTTTGACATCTAATAAAGTCTCCACACTTGGGTATCAAATGTATTGATATGTTCGAAATTGTTTTTGTTCCCCAAAAGGCATTTCGGAATATACCTGATAGGTGTAGCACATCTTAGTTGATTCTGCTACGGAATGCTGTCTGAAACAAATATCACAGCTGGAATCTCTGTCGGGTCACAGATAAACAGGATCCTTGAGTGAAAAGGATTTTTCAAAAAGTTTGCAAGGAAGGAGAAATCAGCTTGTCTTTGTCCCAGAGGTTCAGGAATTTCAAGGCAATCATAAGGCCACAAAGTCAAGGACCTCGTTACTGCAATGAATTTAGCTGCAAGCTATCGTTAAAAGTCAATATGCTTGAAAGTCATCTTGATCAATTCATGGAGAAAAGGATTTTGAATGCTGCTACCAATGAATGTATCACAAGAACATGATTGAGGATACCATCTAGGCTCTGGCTCATGGAAGCAAATCACAATATGATCATATGCTGTGGAAAACTACTCACTTTTGAATCGTTGGCGATCACTTTTCTTTAACCTTAGTTTAAATAACTGTTAATTCAGAATAATATTTTGTTTTTTTGTTGTTTTTTTTAAGTAAATGTTATTTTTTTCAAGATGTGAATATAATCATGGGTGTTCATCCGTAGTAGAATTAGAAATTGTAAATATCGAAATTCTGCTGGTTTTGCCAGAAAGTAAACTTTGACAGAAATAAGAGTCATTTTCTCAACTATTTTTCTCATGAGCATTGAAAGAATAACGCTCTCTACTAATGAACAAACATCAGGTTAATGTTGAGTGGAAAAATTTTGGAAGTAGTTCGAATACAGATATGATTATATATTAGTATATATAAGTATAAGTTTTGGGTGTGATAGTCGAGTTCATCATACTTTATTTCATTACAACTAATTTCCTTTACTTTTTATTGTCATCACAATATTTTGGTCACCCTAATACCCAAGTATCCGTTTGTGTCAATTTTGGAATGATGGAATTAGTTCTGACAGAGGCATGTGCTTTCCCACCTATACACATCGCATCTGATGCCTTTGACTACAACCTCTTGTAACTGCCTTCTACTGACCTGTCCGTTGGCATTTCGATCATTCAATGAATTCACCTGCATCCTATTTTGGGGGTCTTATTTGTTGAACCTTGAATGCACTATTTGTTATCTCCGGATCAATGTCTTCTGTGTGCTATTAATATCTATGCTGGGCCTGCTGATTAAAGGATTTGATACTACCCAACTTTTTTTCACGTTTTATTTGTTTCTGGGGAACAAATGTTGTTTTCTGACTGGTTATGTGTGAATAGTATAGAGAATGTCGATTGCTTCCTTGGAAACTTATTTTTGTGACCAGAACGGTGATAAGTTGAAATCTATTCCAATTGAACAACAGGCAAATTTGTCTATTTTTGAACACAAGGAGTAAGAAAAAGTCATTATGAACATACCTACCGTAGTCAGACAATAACACTCATTACCTCGGGAGAAAAATCGCGTCCCACAGTGATTTGGCAAGTTGGCAATTCGGAAAAAACACATAAACTATATTTTTTTAATATATATAAATATATATATATATATATATATATATACATATATATATATATATATATATATATAAAAATATATATATATATATATATATATATATATATATATATATATATATATATATATATACATATATATATATATATATATATATATATATATATATATATATATATATATATATATATATATATATATATATATATATATATATGTATATTGTCTTTACTTAATATAGCGATATCCAGTAAAAATCAGTAGCGTCCTCGGATCAGATTTAAATAATTTCCAAAAATAAATGAGGTCTAACGGTGTAATGGGGATGGTGGGATGATATCACATTCCACCTGCGTTATTCGGTTCTCATTCTATTATGTCAAATATTTGGTTTCCGATTTTGTAGAATTTAGGGGTGTGTCCCTTTTTTTTCTGGTTCATGATGGTATTTTAATCTATTTTCGTATTACTTTCGCTAATATTGAAGGTGGGAGCATTTTCCGTCACGTTGAATAAATCATATTCTGAAATTTGCGCTGATTCTATCAACAGTCGTCCAATTTTTTTTTTTGTTCTACTTTTATCATTTTTGCAATCGTGGCCCTCCTTGTAATTTACATACGTATATTTTATAACTTAGTCGTTTTTTTGAATTGTCGAATCAATAAATAACGCTTTGTCGAGAGAAACTTTCCACTTATAAAGAAAGGTTGTAATCTGCGACAACTGAATTCAGATTCTCCATAGATTTCAGCTTCCCAGTACCCTTCAAAATTTAGGGGGTTCATATACTACTTTTTTCACTGGCTGTCATAATTGCACTGAATAGGTTACATGCAATACATGCTTTTGTTTTCTTTCAATGTAAGTTTGGCGTTAGTGATCCATGTATGTAGAGAGGTAACTACTATATAGTAAGCGTCATACGTAAATATACAAGACCTAACCAGGGAGGCTGCAATGAAAGTTTTAAACCACAGGAAGATGAGCTAAGATGGAAAATGATAGAAATATTGCTATCAACGGAGTAATTCTAGAATAATTATACTAACAGCAGCCAACAACAAGGCAATGGCTGTGAGGTAGCAATCGAAATATTCTAACTGAATAATGATAAAAACAATAAATGGAAGGGGAGCAGTCACAGATCTTACAATACAACCTTTAGGATTTCAGACAAGATGGTTGTGTATTCTCTGATTAGTGCAAGGGGTCGGTGTCTCACCTGACGTAAAACCCAGGAGTGCCCTGTGTTTTATTAGGGTTGGCTAAACGTCCCCACTTTGAAGATTAGCGAAAGACAATATTTCAGTGTTTTTGCTCCTTCCCGTTGAATATCGTGCCACACTAACCCATACTTGGTAATTATCTATATTAGTAGTGGTTGATGCTGAATCCTGATACTTTTATCTCCAGTTTTCCGATGTTGTGCAAGATAGTGTAACGATTATTAACGTGGTAAACGGAATCGATTTCGGTTATGATTGTTCATATTCGCTTAGTTATAATTGTTTTGCAAAAAAGATATGAATCCATATTCTTGTACTCTATCTTGATGTCAGATACCTTGCCAAAAATGTTTTCTTTTTTTTTTTTACTTTTTACTCTGCTATACGTAAATGGTTGACTGGGTAAAGAATAAGTGATTTGGCACTCAGGCAAAACAACTTTTAACTGTAAAAGGTCGATACAGACATTGTCAACCTTGACAGGGTCATGTTCGGTTGCAAATAATAATCTTCTGGGTTATAATTTCCCTAAGTGTTTGCCTAAGTACTCGCAAGAGCTTATTCTGATGTCAATCCAGTGTGCTGACAAACAGACGTCAAAACAATTCCTGTGCAATCAGCAAATCTCGTGAGCACTGCTCGCCGTTTTTCTGTCTCGTTTTAATATTGCGTCCGTATTTTGTGTTTCGCGTAGCCAGTGACAAACAATCATGTTCTCTGACAATGGGCAGTTATTTCACGTGTTTAAGAGCTTAAGTAGGCTTCAGGCGTACCTGCTTAGGCTCTAACAACTGAATCAGCCAGTTTGCGAAATGTGAATTAAACCTAGAGGTAAAGAGAACATGATGTGGTGTAACCCACTTCACAAGTTATAATTTTGCCAATAGCTGGGGGATACGTGGATTCATACCTTTCCCAAGGGAATCAGTGTAAACTGGACACTAACTGTCCAAGCCTGAATCTTAATTCGACTTCCTGAGTTCATTCTCCGTACCGTTACCCGCTCGGACACCACGCTTTTCGATAAAACATTATTTCTTTCATATCTCCAGAATGAACTATAACTCGTAAGCCCTCAGGTTGTTTGTTTTTAGAGCAGTCGCCGTGTCAGCAGATTACTGTCAAAGACTGATGTCATTTTGTGTGGGGGAAGGGGCTGGCCGGAATGGTCCTTTTAAGAGGAGAGATGTCACTAAGCGGTGATTTCGTTCGCTGCGAAAATCACTTGACAGGGCTTCGGACGTGTAGAGAAGAAGTGAGGAAGTACACGAGAGGAAAAAAAAGAGAATAACTTGTACTGTTAATAGAAAGACGTAACTAGAATGAGAGACGGGGCTGGAATGAAGGGTGGAAGCAAAACAAATGGAACCGTAGATCTATGGAAAGAAAAAGGTATGAATATAGATAGCTGGATATATATATATATATATATATATATATATATATATATATATATATATATATATATATAGAGAGAGAGAGAGAGAGAGAGAGAGAGAGAGAGAGAGGGAGAGAGAGAGGAGAGTTGAAAACAACATAAGATAAAAAAAAGTCTGGTTCGTCACTCAGTAGGTACTGTCACATGCCCAGTGACTTTTGGCAGCATGCCCTGTTGAGTGTGATCGATTGTGAAGAAACACGGGAAATTGCTGGAAGAGGTGGAATTTAAAAAGCACAAAACGAACGGATATGAAGACCCAACGAAATAAAGAACTGAAGAATGAAGAAAAATGGAAGAAAGAATGAAGCAAGAAATGAAAGAAAAACAATGGACGAAAGAACATGGGCACAAAGACATAACGTGAGAAAGAAGGAACAAAAGAGACAAAAGAACGAACAAAAGAAAGATTTTCAAAAAATGAATAGAAAAAACAAAAGGGGTTAGTCACTCGATAGAAACCGTCACTTTTGGCAGCATACCTCAAAGGGCTGAACAATTAAAACAATCAGTAAGTTACTGTACGTGCCTTTTGTTGGATCTCTAAAAAGTCTGGGTTTTCAAGAAACAACCATTTTGATTGCTGGATGCAGGTTAGGGAACCAATTTAACAATAGGTTACACTGTCAATTGGCCCCCCAATTCGACATCTATTTTGGTAAAACGTTTTTTCAATCTATACTAAGGAGTAAATGTTTGAACTTTCAGCCCTTTCGTTCTGAATGTACGCGTGACACGGACACATTGTATATAAATTCGGTTGTCTGTATGCGTACATGATCGAAATAGAAATTGGAACAAATTGCTATATTTCTGTGACAGTACTCAGCTTTGAACGGAATCTCTATCAATTGCTCTACAGAAACATCGCTGATAAGCTGGATTTTTTAATAACCACAATCGTGATGTCTTATCAGAGGTAGCACGCTAATGCCAATATACAAATTTCGAATAACAGTATTCAGCGAATGTGTTTTTTCGAAATTTTTAAAGCGGCATTTTAGTCTAACATAAGTCTCAAACGAAACTTTTTCAAGCATTAATTTGCTTCTGTTTTTCTTTCATGAAATTTTCTCACTCTCGCTGACTCGATGCAGAACAACGTAGGATGAAAGAGAGAATGGAGCGTAACAATTTACAATCGTTATTAATCACAATTAGTGTCTTATATAATTTCAGCCATTTTATTTTCGGCCTTCTTCTTCTGTTATCGGCTTCAACAATGAAGGGTTGTCAAGAGTTCTCTTTTATGGGAATGTTGAACCGACAATTTCCAACATTTTGATAACGGTCACAGGAAAAGCTTTGGTGACTACGTTGAGCTGTCTGAAGGTGCGTGGGGACCTATGCAGGTCTGCGTGGTATTCTATGCGAACCTGCCTGAGGGTGCGGAACACCCTTGCCTAGATTCGATCGCACAACAAGCCAGTTAGTACACTTAATATATTCAATTCATTCTTTGTGTTCACGCCACTGAATAGTTGTGTTGTGTAAGGACACATATCCAAGGACATTTCCTTTGAGTTTTTACACAAATCAACGACTTTGCTTTTTAAAAACTTTTGTGATACTCAACCATTGTTGATAAAATATATGCCAATCCATCGAAATCCTTGTTGTCTGTATCGTTCCTCATTACATTAATGACCGAAAATTACTCTTGAAAATGCTATATACAATTTTTAAGGAATCTTTGCTTGAAATTTGATATAACTCAATGCACGCCGAAACCCTTAAAGTAAATTAATCAAAACTTTCTATCTTCGCTCGATGTGGCCCCATGAATGATTTTTTGGAAAAAAACGAATGCTCTCGCCGATTTGTAAACTTAAGAGCCTTAGTGTTGAAAAACATAAATGATTTTGGTAGTCAGGCAAAATCATGTTTCTCCAAAAATGAATCACCACTAGTTGATGTGTCTCAATGGTGCAGTCGTTGTTTTTTGGGGGTTGGGGTGTGTGTATGTGTGTTCATTTTATAGTCGAGGTATTTGTCGTTTGAATTATGCCGGGGACTACTCAGTAGTAAAAAATATAGTAGTTATGATAGAAGACGTTCGGTGTACATAGTAAAAAATAGGACTGAGAGGAACCTATCTACAGTTTTGGCTGACGGTTTCTAATAATTGGCAGGGAATGAATGTTCCAGAACTAGCGATATTAAAAAGTGTCAGGGGATGGAAAGGAAATAATCTACTGCCCCATTTGCTACGAACATTCCTACAACATTGTAAAAGCATTTAAATACAAGAAATTGAAATGGATTTTCAATTTCCTCCAACGCTCAGGTAAGTCAATAGATTTATTTTATATCTACGAGATGCAGCTCACCTATAAACAAGGCCCCCGAGGGCCATTATATATGGCGGTGTTAAACTGTTAAACCTCCCCCCCCCCCAACACACACATTGAACACACACCCCTGTCCCCACGCCATCCTGTTTGCATTTGTCTTCTAACCTTTTTGGCTTGCCATATTATATATGCTCGCTGGGAAATTATAGAGTCAATATTTTACTAATGAACATATCGTATCTATTTAGAAAGTCAAGGAATTGAAATTGGGCTTCTTTTAACTCTCTCGGGTCCTTTTGATTCCCTGGATTCTGCTTTGATGCACCTAAAAAATTCACCTCTCAGAAGCCCTATGCACAAACACGCCAGTAACTGTATCAGTTGGTATATTGTGATCGATATAATAACAATCAGAAGGTTTACATTTCGAATTCTGATCGTAATTGTAAATGGTATCATTTTTAATTTGAAAGTTACACCGGGAGTTGATTGAATAGTATGCATTGGATTCAGTCAATGTGTAGCATTTATTATAATAATGGTATTGCTTGAACGTTCTGACATAAGCTCGCAAATAACTGATCAATCGTTCAACGAATGGATCAATCAACTTATCCATGGATCAGTTTTAGTTCAGACGTCATGATCTTTGATACAAATGTTCAGTACGTGCCATGATCCTTTGTCATCGAAAAGCACAAAAGCACGAAGTCGTGATGGAAAACGTTAGGAGGTGGACGAAAAGAGAAAAAAGTGAAGTACGGTGATGAAGACCAAAGAATGGAATCAGGAAAAAGGAAGGGCGTGAAGAACTAGTGTAGCTGGATATTTTGCAAGGTCAGAGAAAAAGGGTAGGTATGTTATTCGAAGAAAGAAAGTCTTCGTTTGTTCATTTACATTGATTGAAATGCAGCTTAATGTTTCTCTGTTGTTTTGAAAGTTTGAATCGTCGGTTGCGTTGCAGAAGGTAAAATGATGATACGATCAATGAAGATTAGAGGCAAAAATAACTCATTGAATCACTCCATCTCACTGTTGTATGCCTTCTCCTTTGTTACACAGGGAAATTCCTTTTTACGTTTTTTTTCTTCGTGGATAATGATTGATAATGTCTTAAAGAAACCATTGAAGATGTCAATTATTTCTGTCAAATATTGGTTTTGTGACCATAATAGTTATTATCCGAAATCTATTATTTTCTTCTTGAACAACGGGCAACATTATCACATTTTTGATCAAATGAAGATAGAAAATAATTACAAATTACAAATCATTGACACAAAACTGAATTTTGGAGGGAATAATAGCCATTTTTTACATAATGTAGATAAGATAAAACAGTAAAAATATGTGGAGAGGGAGAAAGAGAGAGAGAGAGAAGAGAGGGAGAGAGTGCATGTATGCATTTACTTGAACTTTCATGATTATTCTTATAAAAAGAAATTAAGCATAAATTTAAGGTAACTCAACAAAGTCCTATTTTTTTTTGGCTTACGTTCATTTTTTATTAGTCCGTGTTTTTTACAGAATAGCAACCAGCGAAATAGGAGGGCCGATTGTAAACTATTTTTTTTTTCAACGAACTAACGACCTGATTTATTCCGCTGATACATTTAAAAAAGGGAAGGGGAGACCTCATAGAATTTGTGAAGGGCAGTCTTACTACAACTTAAACTGCCAATAGTTTCCCATGAATATTAGGGGGGACCAAAGAAAATTCTTCTTAAAGGAATTCTCGTGCTGTTCATGAGAACAATGAATAACAAAAATCCTGATTAAAAATAATATACAAGAATATAAGTGTGTGTCGTTCTTTGATACAATACCACACGACAATAGTTTGTGCACGCTTATTAACTGGGACACAGATACCATTTAGAATAGCAGGTATGGCATACACAGCTTCAGCATAGTCGGTTCGATAATCCTGTGTGAAGTTCTGGAGGTAAAAAGAGATATCAAGGGAAAATTTTTTAAAAAGTTTGACGAATGCGCAGCGGGAATAGATGAAGTTCCGAATAAAAAAGAACACTGAGATAAACGCAAATGGGTTTATGTGGATATACAAGAGAATATTCTCACGTGTTTATAATAATGAGTTTGAGAGAATATTGACATTCACGAAAATGATAAGAATGGATTCTAACCTCGAAATGCACCACATGAAAGTATGTGTATTCCCTGGTCGGTATAATCCATTTGCGTGTGTTTTCGGGTGATTTCTTTCAGTCTGACTAGGTATTTGTCACACTTTCAGGTTGTACCAATAAGGATAGCCGATTGAAAACTTTAAACTATTAACATTAACTCCGTATCCTGTTGGATGAATTTTTAATGCAGTTCAATTTACAATGTGCATGCTAAATTGTTCCCTGACTTTGTGTCCGGTAGAGCTCATCACCAGCAAAATTAGCTGCATATTCTTCCCTCTTCGCTCTGTGTGTAAGCTTCACTTCCGCTAGGTCAATTTTTCCTGACTGAAACTTCGAATTCGCATTAGTACATCACTGGGCCAAAAAAGAGTTTTTGGGTGATCTCTATGGTCATCAAGGATCAGCAATGCCCATACCTGGTATTTTTTCTGATGATTCAGTCTGGTACACTTGCGAGCTAAGTTGGTTCTTTTATGCAAAATACATATAGTTTATATATGTTTGTCATATCCCTGACGAACTACCCTTGAGGTATCTATTGCTGCTTTATTCGGGTGTTCAACCTTGTCACACTTACGGTTGCCTTGAGAATACCAACGGGAATAAAAAAAATTAATGTTCGTCGATTATTGCTACTAATTTAATTTTCTCAACGAAATTAATCATGAATTGAATTATCAAGGTTGTAACAAAAGTTGTATCTTTGTACCAATAATTGCAAAATACCTTGACGAGTAATTCGATGTTAGCCATATACCTGTTCCTCAGTTTCAAAAAAGCCAAGGAAGGAGTAGAAATTTCGAAAATGGTTTTCATTTGATCTGTTCGTTCCAATTTGTCTATGTGATTATTGGTGTGAATCTCGGCAGCGTCAAGCGTCTTTTATGGACAGAGTTGTAACAGGGCATGAGAAATCGATCTGTTCTCTACAATGTTAAGCATCATCAAATGTCTAATGATGATAGACCTGTACCCCAGCTGAAAGGTCGCCTTTACCCAAAGAAGATTTTTTTTCACAGGGGTATTCAAGGCATCATCCATTAGCTGGACCAAACTTACGTCGACAGTGTTAGTTTACCAACGTTTTTTGGCAGCATGCCGTTTTTGGCTTGATCTATCAAAACATTGAATGGAATGGAACAATTTGACATTAATTAACATTGCAAATTGAAACCAGCAATGAAAGAATGTTTAGGTGCGTATTACCAAAAATAGTGTTTGGTTGAGATGATGAGTAAATATCGAAGATTTCATCCCTCTAGCTCCATAGATGGAGCCTGTACGCTTGGTACATACATAGATAGCCAGTTAGCCAATCAGATCAAAGCAATGTTGATGGTTTTGGATAAGTATCGTCTTTTGGCTGCATGCTGTTTAAGGTAGATTAATCAAAGCATTGGATGAAAGAGATCAATTTAGCATACATTTATATAGCAAACTGGAACTTGCACAAAAAACTATCCAGAGAGGTATCAGCAAAATAAAAAAGCGTTTCCTTTTTGTTGTCATAATAGGAAGTGAATATTGAAATTTTAGCCCTCTAGCTCCATTGATGTGGGCTATATGTATGATGCAAACATAGCCAGCTAGCCAGTTAGCAGGACCAACCTATGTTAGCAGTTTTGGTTGAGGATATCTCATACATATAGGAATATAGCAAAGCAATAGAAAAATACTAGTGAACGATCACCCTACTTTAGGAATGTATTGTAAGTGTGTGTGTGTCTCTATGTTTATGCACATCCCTACGTCAGCATATGTGTATATGCTTGCTTTTTCTTTAGCAGGTGGTGGGAGAAACTCTTATTCTATGTTTGCATTTGTTGTTGAATTATGGGCATGCTCACACAATCATTAAACATTAAAACTGTTCCATTACAGCCTCCATTTTGAGGAGAGAATGTCTTTTGACGGAGAACGGATGAACGCTTCCTTTTTTTAGGTTGCTGGTGGGAGTGAATACACTGCTCATAATTGAATACAGATTCTATCAAAATATCATTATGTAAAATTCATCGGCTATTTGCTTTTTTCCTGGGGCAGATCTTTGAAAATTCGACTATGAAGTCTTTCTTCACGTGCATCAATATTTGATAAACAGCCCTGCTCCCATTTGATAGCCTCAGTATCCAGTGCAAGTTGTCTTTTGTTTTGTTCTTGCCTCTTATTTGCCGCTGGAAATGGGAATCCAGGTGAGAAAGATGTGCAATATGGAAGTCGGGATAATGCTCATCATTGCTGGTGCGCTTTGCCACCTTGGCAAAAACTTTAGGATCAAGAGTAGATTAGAGGAGGTGGGTTCAACTACATTGGTCTCTGAGCTGCTCGGCTCAGCAAGGGCTCTGAAAAGGGTGGTGAAGATCTGAAGAGGCATGCAGTCGTCATCAATCAAACTTTTGCTATGATCACAAGACATGTTGTGTAAACATGGTAGTCGTTTTAGAATTCTCGGAAAGAAATGCTTCATCGTTTGGTTCAGCAAAATTATCATTATTATTATTATTATTATAGGCAACTGGAGTGAGATTGCAAATAATAATAATAATGATAATAATAATAATAATAATGATAATGATAATAATGATAATGTCAGTGGTGTTGATGATGATGATAGCAAATGTTGCACCTGCAGAGAAAGCAAAAAGACCGTAAAATCCATACCAAGCGAGTGAAATAAGTTAGTTAAGAATGCGAAGTAATCTCAAAATTCAGTTATATATGATACGTAAACAGGTTATTTACATTTTCAAATTTTATATGCCTAATCCAAACCCGAATTATCATTTTGGTCTTCGACAGGCATCATGACAACTTATTTCGATAGATATGAAAGTGAGTAAAAAAAAATACTACTCACAGGAAATTAAAACAATGATTATCATGATATAAGTAGTGATCTTCAAATTTTTTGATTTGAACGCAACGGTCAATATATAAAATGAAGAAAATTTGAAAGTCAAGAAGTAACATATAAAAATCACTATACAAAATATGAAGCTCTAAAAATAGTGCGGGTAACGTCACTTCTTCTTGCCTTTAAAACAGTCCCCAGTACTTCCTCCTACCCGTTTGTATATAAAAACCAGTTCCTCTTCTCCCACTCTCTCTCTCTCTCTCTCTCTCTCTCTCTCTCTTTCTCTCACTCTCTCTCTCTCACTGATGAGCCTTCTGACCTTGTGGTCCAGAAGGGCCAGATACCCCGACTTTTCTGCTGTCTGTGTTGTAACAAAAATCCAAGTAACTATATGATTTGAGACCGCACCCCACTGCCTCTTATCGGACAAAACGAAACTGAGACATCATCGCGACTTGCGAAAGGACAATTAACAGAAATGTGTATTTCATACGGTGAATAGATAGATTCTGATTTCGCAAACATTCGAAGAATTTGGTGCTCCTTTTATTACCACTTTCTCCATAAATACACGTAGGGACCAAGACTGAATCACCAATGGTCAAGCCTTTTAATACCATACGAAACCTATTGATCCCACACTGACGACCTCCTTGTTTTCCATATACATATCGAGGGAGAAACATTAATAAAAGCTCGAATGTTAATAATATACATGAAATATACAATGATCGTGGGGAAACAACTACAGTATTTTTACTTACACGGGTTATAAGAACTGTGAAATCAATATATAGTGATCTTCGATAATATTGCAATGAAAAAAAGCCCTTGATTTGTGGAGACTATCCCGAGAGCCAATTTTGCGAAAAATTCACTGCCTGCCATAAAGGTTTTCAGACCATGAAAGTGAGGAAAGATGATGAATAAAAAGAGATTCAAATGTAATAAGTCGAGGCAACTTAAATTATTGGGTCCCGGAAAAAAACCCATGGGAACATCAATGTAAATATTACCACCCACGATGGAGAAAAAGTCCCTGCATATTTCTGCTGAAACATCCATAACAAATCATAGCATGCATGTCTGCGGATTCTGATATGAAATGGAAAATCAGGAGGTTTGTTGACAGAAGACAGAGCTTGAACTAGAGAAGAGATACGAGATGAAAAGAAGTCAGACAAGATTAAAATGAAAGCGCAAACAAGAACATACTTCCTCCGAAATCTTCAAGCCGAGTCAAAGCCGACGATAAAAGTATGAATACGCGAGAGGGCATATGTTTACATTACTTGTATATTATATGATATTGCTGTTGTCAAAAGATCTTGATTCTTCAGTTGAAGACAAAAACTGACACATCAGATATATTTCAATTTCTTTTTATTACATTGATAAAAAGGATTTTATTTCTTTTTTTCATTTTTACTTTTTAGTTTATTTATTTGGTTTGTCTTACTTTTTCTTATTTCATTTCTTCCTTTCCTTTGTAACCTCCTATACGTTGGCTTGGGTTGAACTAATGCGATGCTTTTATCATATAAAGCTGCTGTAGGAGCTGTTACATTATAAAACTACTGAAGGGACCTGTTATATTATGAAACTAATGTAGGAGCCTGTTATGTTAAAGAAATTCCATAGAAGCCTGTTATGTTATAAAGTTACTGTAAGAGCTGTCATTTTATAAAGCAACCGTAGGAGCCTGTTTTGTTACAAAGCTATTGTAGGAGACGCCTGTGATATAAATCAACTGAAGGAACTGTTATATTGTAAAACTAATATAATAGCTATTTTTTTTATGAATGTACTGAAGGAGCGGTTATATAATAAAGCTACTGTTGGAGCGGTTATCTTATGCAGGTACTGTAAGTGCTTTTATATTGTAAAGCTATTTCAATGATACACAAACATTCACATATCTACATTGATTGGGTTTCTTAGGCTTCGATATTGAGAATGCAAGGCGAGAATTGATTTTGATTGTCCTTTTTGCTAAGTCAACTCCGGTCACTGATTTGGAGAGGACTGTGGCAAAAATAATGAACTGGAATCACTAAAAAAAAAAAATCCTCCGAATTGGAATTTACTTTCATGATATTAGTCAATCAAATATCTACTCAGTGGTTTACAGGTGATTTTTCCTCATTGGCACCAGTGTACTGATTTCAATTCCAGGTAAAATCCTACACTACAGATGTTGATTTTCAAAGCAGACAGGTTATTCCTACTGTGAACGAACCAACCTTCCTATTTTCATTTCCTTCATTGCAACATAATACCAGTAACAATTTATGCAGCAATACCTTGTACTACACCAAAACTAAAACTAATCAAAAGTACACTATTCAAAGTTAGGTGCTGTTTAAGTAATTGGAGAAGGGTTATTCATTGGACTAAGATAATTTTGTATAGCAGCTAAACTGAAATAATTTACAGGAATAGCACTTTATCGCTCTGATAAAAGGCTCATTCGTATAGTAGAGACAGTATGATCGATAAATATAATTACATTTGTCCCATAATTGTTGTTACATTTGGATATGTATTAAGTACACTAAGAGTAAAAAATATTGGACGGAGAGAACTATATTTTATTCACTCGATACAAATATCATGCAAGGTAAAGTTAGTGAACCTCACACATTTCCACAAATGTCATATCGACCAAAAACATCCACCAATAATCAGTTAACACTAATTGCTTCATTGGAAGTTGTAGCAGACGCCCACGATGAGATGCAGACGCCGGAATTAGTTTTCAAGTCAAAACCGTCGCATATGTTTTGCCGCAGGCCCGACTTTTCAAATCCTACATTACGGAGTCAAGATACCCGGCTACAGTGTTTCGGGATAACATAAAAATATGATGTCTTGTAACTCCAGCAGGAAAAGTGTTATAATGAACTGACCTTTGTACCGGAGGTATATTCAGATTACATAACTCGAGACGTGCCTCGGGAAATAAAGCGCTCTCATATCGCATTTCTTCTCTTTACATCATGTATAGATGTACATACATACATGCATATAAACGTGTCTCAGTATATATATATATATATATATATATATATACATATATATATGTATGTATGTGTGCATGTGCGTGTGTGTGCATGTGCGCATGTGTGTCTGTGTCTGTGTGTGTGAGTATATGTATGTATATAACGCTATTAGTATTCTGCTAATGCAAACATTTGCATAATGTGAGTATGAACATATGAGTCATATAAGAATAATATGTTTTGTATATGTATGTATAGGTGTATGGCTATTTTAAAGCTTAAGAAAATTTACATATATATATATATATATATATATATATATTATATATATATATATATATATATATGAAAATGACAATTGGAAAGTAAAGAAAAAAATCCAAAGAGATCGGTGCTATGTCTCAATCTCATATTATCATAACAATTCTGTGGGTGTATCTCGATGCATTTTGATGGTGGCAAGCTATTATCTTCGGAGAAAAAATATTTTTAGCGGTTCACAAAGAAAACATTTGCTGTTTACATGTTTAATAATGAAAAAGAAAAAAAAATGTGAATATTTCTATGTTTGGTTCTGTAGTTTGGCAGGAGGGGAGGTATTTGTATCCGTGTGAAAAAGGATAGCATTTGGTTTGGAATGAGATGGGTCTGTCAGAGACGGGGTTAGGGGTGTATGTTTCCTGTCTCTGTGGGTCTTTGGCTTAGATAAGAAAGGCAATGAAAGGTTAGCATCGGAAGAGGTTCACATTCACAATACAAACACATATATGTATATAGTAATTGCCAAATGATCTCGAGATTCATAGAAATCGTAGCTCCTCATATATACATTACGTACGGAAAGGCTTTCATCGGAAGTGCTTTTGCAAGAAGAGATATTTGAAAAAAATCTTTTTTTTTTGATGCTGTGGACAGAATAGGAGAGCGGTTTTCTCTTTCGTCAACATCTAGATTTTTTTTCACTGGCATATGGCAATATTGACCTCACGAAGCGATAAGTAGAAATGTTCCTAGCGTTTTATCAGCTGCTAAATAGGCAACAACACAAAAAAATGTCGGCAACACTCCAACAACATAGTATTACGATGAAGAATTGTGGTATCATTCTCACTGCTGTTTAGAGAAAGCTTTGCCGGTTAAAGAGTATTATTTCGAAAGTTTTGATATTGTAAGATGGAACAACACCTTTTTTCACCAAAAAAGACGTACGACTTCTCAAGACACACTTTTCAGAGGACAGTGTATTTATAAAAGATGTCACGTATGATCCCTTTAAAACTTAAGCAGGAAGCTCGAGGCAAATCAAAGCTGATCTAAAATAAAGATGGAGTCGCCATATAGTGACACAGTGATTGGAGGAATTTGAATTGAAAGCTTATTGTCCTGCTAACGGACCATTGATACGAAGGCCAAAGTTGAATGTGCAGTAGGACATGATGTTTGGAAGGATCGAAATTGACTTAAAGATCATTTCAATGATCAAAGCATATCTAATTTAGTTGGACCGACGATAGACCATTTTTTCGGACGGCTAACAAGCGTCAAATAGACTCAAAGTGAAAAGCCAGGTAAGTATCGCAGTATGTGATGATTTCATTCAAATATGTTAGCTCAATTGGGAGATTCAATGAACAGTAAATGCTATTGAATAGACCGGCTAGTTTCTTAGTGATGATTTTTCCAGTTTTTTTGAGTATGTCGGTGGTGATGTTATTGGGTCTAGGGCCTTTCCTTTTTTCGTTTATTTGATGGCTTGTTTCACCTACTGTAGAGTAACTCCCAGGAAATCCTCTAACTGATTACTCTCAGATTGTCAGCCCGGTTCATTTTTCTGTCCCTTTGCCTGGCAGAATAGAAGTTCTTGTAAAATTCCTGGGCACGTTTGATAATTCAGTCACCATCTGCTTTTAGGTATCCATTTGCTCTGAACACAGATGTTATTGGCACTGAGATATCTTCCAGTTGTTTTGAAACCCCAACCTTCTTTCTAAAATGATTTCAATGGCTGCTGATGTGCATCTTCTTTAGATTTCTCTTCGTTTCATTTTGATGGTTTTGTTCTGTTCAGTGGCTTCAGTCTTTCCAATTGTTGTCGTTGAGGGTTTGATATTCCTACGTTTTTCCATGATATTCTTGGTTTCTCTTGAGAGTTTATTTATGGTTTGTATGCTCTTTGACTTGATCTCTAAATCAGACGAGAATAAACTAAATGAAGGAAGCAATAATTCGGTCTAACTCATGAAAGCATAAGACAGCATATAATACTAGAGAAAAGACAAGAATCAAAGATATCATAGAAACCATACAAAAAATCAAGTCTATGGGATATTAGTGTTGCAAGAAAGTCAGGCAAGCGATGGACAGCCCAACTTACAACAAGGACCTTCAAAGTTCATATGCGAGATTGTGGCCGATAGAAAGTAAGATGGTGTGACGAGCGAGACGAATTCAGAAAATACTGGCAGTGCAACGCTCATGGTAGAGTCTGGCAAATCTTGGAGAAGGTCTATGGTAAAGGGACAATGCTGATGATGAAATGATAGTGTGTATTTTATATAAGTGAAGCAACATACCATTCATTTGGTACAAGTATTTCCTGACCAAGCAGCCATATTTATGCTGGGCAACGTTCCCTGATTCACAGCAAGACGAGTGGAATATTCTTTTAAAGAAGGGAACATTTAGTTACTTGATGACTTGCACAAATTAATGATTTAAATGCTATCGAGAGGTTAAAATAGCAGGGAACAATGTTGAAGAACGTAATTTAAGTTTCATATGGACAGATTTTCGAATGAACAATAAGCGGATTTTCTTTTTCACCATTTATTCCCATTTGGAAATTCCAATTATACCCTCCTATCACAGTTCGAAGTCATTGGTCAGTCTGATTTAGTAACCTTGCAGCCAGCGACAAGATTTAAAATGGCGTCGGAGAGAAATCGAAATCAGATATTTATTTGGTTTTAAGGTAATAATAGGGATCAAATTCTATTTTTCCTAATAATTTTGTTTCACTTTGCTTGGTGAATTTATTTATTATCAGTTTACTCTTTTTTTTTATCCATTCTTTTATTCATTTTGAATACTATTCCCCGTTGTTAACATATTTCTTAATTATTTGTATTTTTCTTTATTTTTCATTGAATCTTTCAATTCATTATTATTCGGTATATTTAACGATTATTTTAGGCCTTAGAATTTACTTTTCACACATGTTGCGAAGGCTATATTCATAATGCCTACTGAGATATCCACTTGCATGATGGGGATTTTAATCTAGGATTACATCCCTAATTACATCTGATACTGTATTTCCTACTAATAATCAGGTCAATCTTTAACCCCTCTTTTGCATATAATGATTTCCGGATAGGTTCAACTTTGTGTCCCTGCATGGCAACTTGCCTTTTACCAAGTGGAAAGTTACAGATTTTGGCTAGATGTTAGATATGCCTGACTCGTAAAAGATGTAAAAATGGTCAGAGGCCAGTGAAGTGGGGGTATGATTACCACCCGACCAGCACAGATCATGCTGCTACTAACCCAACCCACATACCCCTCTGCCACTGACGTAAGATCATGAAATGAAATTTCAGTACCATGACCGACATTTATTTACCACCCAATATCCTCATTCGATATTCAAGTAAAAACTCTTTTTTGTCTACACTTCACAACTACCAGCGATATTAAGTTTATGAGCTCATTTTTAATCTTATATGTTACTATTCTTAATTTTTCTTCTATGCATAGTTCACATTTCAAGTTTAGACTCGAATATATTCGAACCCTTTCCTCTGAACCCTAGTTAATCATCTTTTTCCCATCCTTGAAACTTCCAGTAGCGGATTGGGAGGCAGGTTCTCCTGTTCCAATGTTATTTAGTGAAATAGGCTTTATGGTTGGAAAATTATGTCTCGAACTGTTGTTCAGTAATTTAGTGATATACATTCTCATCATTCTGGTTTTTTAATGTCGAGATCTTCGTGATGTACACTATTTGTTTGATAAAACATTTATTTCGTAGGATGCATTCTTCGGCTTTCATCTGTCAGTGTTTTGGTTGTTTCATTATGTAATAGATTCATGACATGAATTACGTTATCCATACAACTGTATACCAAAATTTATGTTTGTAACGTGAAGTATTTTGTATTATTGGAAAAGTGTTTACCACTATTTCAATGAATATTGTCCTACATTGAGTATACCTGTTTACCATAAGATAGGGCAAACCAAATAACACTTAGAGCCATATTGCTTTGCCTTTTATTCGTGTTTTTCTCTGTTTAATTGTTCTTTATTGAAATGAAACATATTGTACAATTGGTAATGAACCATAAAAAAATACTTTATTCACTGTACACGCACACACACACACACACACACATATATATATATATACATATATATATATATATATATATATATATATATATATATATACATATATATATATACATATATATATATATACATATATATATATATATATATATACATATATATATATATATATATATATATATATATATATATATATATATATATATTAGGAAATGGATATATGATGCGACACAATAAAAATATGCGTTATATCATATTGAAATTCTTATTTGAAATGATATCCCGTCATTACACGGTTAATACATGACTTGATCTTGACAACGCAAATGGGATAAGCGATTAAAGAAAATCCTCAATTTTCTTTGATTTTTAATTCCATTTACGTTGTATAGTGATATATTAACCATGTAACGACGGGTTATGATTTTGAATAAGAGTTTCAATATGATTTAATGCAATTTTAAAATTTTGTATATACATATATATATATATATATATATATATATATATATATATATATATATATATTTCAAATGTAGTTTCATTGATAATTGAATAGTTTTCGTGGGTATATACATTTATATATGTATATATATATATATATATATATATATATATATATATATATATACACACACATACATATATATATATATATACATGTGTGTGTGTGTGTGTGTGTGTTTCTGCAGACTAGGTAATCCTACAAAATGTTGGTGATATAAAAAAAAAACAAGTGTTGCCTATCAGAAATGTTTGTCAATACGTGGGCAGGTTTTTATGTTTTTATTTGGCCCCACCCATCCATCAAAAAGACATGAGCAAAAAATGCAGAAAACTTTTTTTTATCTCATGTTTGAGTGTGAGGAATAAAATTTTCACATGCAACACTAGTTTTTTCTTTCAAATTTGTGTCATTATCTAATCGTTGAGTTACCACCACTCACACATATATTGTCAGTTCTCCAATTTTGTTTCAAGTGGGATGTAAATCCCTCGAAAATTTAATGACGTTAGAGCCACAGCACCCAATTCCTAACTCAATTCGAAAAATAATAATAAATGTCTTCTGCATCATCGTTTAAAATGAAAAATTTTTACTTCTTAGTAGTTACTTGCTGAATGATGATCCGAAACTTTCATTGTATGATGCTCAGTCAATGGGATTTTTGTTACAATGCATTGTTATAAGCATACATAAGGAAGGATGTTATGATGAAAATAAATATTTGTTCAGTAAAATGATTTATTTCTTCTATTGTCAAGCTACATAATTATTGCTGCACATTCTTTCCGTCGCGATAGATATTTGTAGTTTGATAATTGTTTTGCCAGTAAAACGATGGAACAGGTAATCAGATATTCGATTTCTATTTGTGAATGGTTTGTGAGGATATGTAATATTCTGTAAGCTTAGATATGTAAGCCACAAGAAAGAATTTGGATGCAAAGATTGTGTTATAACAGACTTTTGAGAGGGAAAGGAAGGCAAACTAGAAAATCAAATTTCAAAAACCTGGCTTTTAATGATTTTTTAATCTACTTTAATGAAAAAATTGTAAATATCCAAGACATGATATGAAAACAATACCACAGGAAAGAATCTGGTGATTTTGTAAAGAAATGAGAAATTATTTTCTTACCATATCTCACCCTCGATTGTGCACCAGTGACAACCGTTAATAGGACTATGAATGCCAAGATCACTTCCTTACTGATTAAATTGAACAACGTTGAAAGTGTTCAAAGTAAAAGAGTGGGAGAGAAGGTAAGCAAAAACAGAGGAATTAATAGTTTTTTTTTCACGTTCCACTACGACAAATCATTTTTTTTTTCAAAACAATTCTTGAAATAAAATATGTCTGATATGATTATAATAAACAAAGCAACAAAGCGTAATTTAAGATGCTAAAATATGTCTGACAGTCGTAGATTAATGTGGAATATATATATATACATATATATATATATATATATATATATATATATATATATATATATATATATATATACATATATATATATATATATATATATATATATATATATATATACATATATATATATATGTTCACACTTGGTTGCAAACGAAAATATAGCAAAGCTGAGCGATGCAGGGAATCTTTTTATTTTTATTTTTTTCATATCATAATGGCTATACATTATTTTAAAAATTCAATCAAAAATAAATAATTTTATTACAGAAACACATGTTGACAAAAGTTGTCAAACGCTGTCAGGAATTGTGTGAATAAGGTCATAGGTTTCGAACGGCGCGTTCTATCTCTTGTTTCGGAGCAAGATGCGTTTGTATAAATTCTTTCTTCATCGATATGCATATCGAAGCAATTCAGTGCACAGTCAACACCAAATACATCTTACACTTCCTCAACATTGTAAAAAAACATGGCACAGGGATCCTTCATGTCAATGTTATATTTAAACAACATACCGAAGCGATGTATCAGAAAGAAGAGAATAAAGCAGATTCAAGCAAATAATTGGACAAGTTTTATTGAAGAGAATGCTTTGATTGCTTTGCAATTTTATGGCCTCACTTTTGCAAATGTATGACATTATATGCTATAAAGATATTGGTTTACATTTGAATATACCATCACTTCTTTCAAATAATTTTCTATTCCATGCTAAATTGTGATAAAAGCTATTTACACCTCCTCTGTTCACTGGAATAGCTAGAGCTTATATGAGGGATATTTATACGAGGAATATTCATATGGGGAATATTTATATGTGAGGTTTGACCACATAATCCTTTGCTATAAGTGACGTCTGATCAGTTATATCACTACGTTTGCTGAGTGGATTTAACTGCAATGGTAAATATCAATGGTCGAAAATGTCGCTCTCTTTTATAAGACAGTAAGATCAAATGGACCTATCGATCGAGGGGTCTATGTCTTTTTTTTTTTGATTTTGGATTAAATCAAATAACTGGAAATATATTTCGAATATGGCCAACTAACATCCGGTTCGGTCCCAATACTTTTTCATGGGATAACTCAAGAACTCTTTGGATAACTCTGGAACTTTTTAATAATGAGAATCTGATAATTTTTTCTTGTTTTGGCTATCTTCGACTAATGCCGTCACATAAAACAAAAAAAAGGGGTATACAGTCTGCATTTTCTCGATAATCACTTATGAAGCTAAAGCATGAAACCTGACCAAAAAATTCACCTGGAAAATGAAAACTATGCAATGTACGTATGAAACAAATAAACAAAAAACAAATTTTCACCACTGATGAGAACGAGTAGTAATTAAATTTTTGAGACTCTATTAATTATGCCTCTTTTTTTTCTTTGAAAGATTTTTTCGGAAAAATTAAAAATTTTGATTTTTTTAAAATCTCTCTTGGAGAAAATCTGCATATACGTCTGAATCATACATTCAAATATCAAATATCTACATTTTTCTAAATTTCCAAATTTGCTCACTTGGAAATACCCAAATTTGAAAAAAAAATCCTAATCCTGGATCATAATTATCAAGAATTGTTTTTAAAGGTTATTCAGGGCGAAAAAAAAAAACAACTGAGTGAATTACAGGTATTTAGTGATCTATTACCAGTGAAATCCCCACTCAAGAGTTTTGGTGGGCGGCCTCTAATTATTCGTGAAACAGACTGAAGCTCAAAGACATCAAGATGCGTGTAACCATGTTTTATCTACCAACTTAATGTGTTTGTTGTTCATTTGAAGGAGAGAAAAACATGGAGACTCCTCCTTACGTGAAGAAATGAATAAATACTATCCTTTCATTTAGCACGAATAGACCATGTTCAAATAAAAAAAATGGGCAATGTAAGATGAGAAAAAGATGGTGAAATGAGTTTGTCAAAACCTACGTATTTACCTGGAATGATATTTCAATAATTCAAGACACTGAAATTGAGCTGCATTTTGTATTCCTGAACGTGTTTTGCTTGTTTTATTAGCCTCAAGACCGACCGGAAGAGGATTTCATGATGCTACAAGAAGCAGGTAACTTCTTTTTCTTATTCATGAGAAAGTGAGTTCATGATGAGAGCGATCGCCCATCTGCGGATAACAAGTCACTTTTATTCATTGGCAAGAAGGCGCGGTACTCGATTTATATGTAAATGCATATCGGGGTTGCTAGTAATGTTTATCAAAAGCAAAGAGTTGTGCATAAGATATCAAACACATTTATAATTGATTTTTTTCTTGTTTATACCTTTTAAGATTAAAGCAATGCCGTGAGCAGCCTGCTTTTAGACGGGATAAACACAGATAGAATCATCGGATAGACAGTTACTTATTCATGGACTAAACATCAAAGGTCTCAGTGGGTCATTAAAATTTGTACATTATTCGTGGTTTAGAGAGTGCAGACGGGTGAAAGAAATTTGCCAACATAAGTATACAGATTTATGATAAAATCCTGTTTGTTCGTTTGAATGTATCTCGAAGAAACGATGAGCTACACTTATTTCTCATACTGAATGGGCATCGAAATAAAGACAGATATCCAGACAATATGATTTATTCGGGGAAAATTGGATAGAAACTTATCAATAACTTCTGTAACGCATGGCAACGTTTCTTCTTTCCTGGGCATAGAGAGATGTTTCCCGATTGATTTTGACCCAACCGTATTGAAAAAAAAAACGTCAATTATTCCTTCCAAACTTTGCTTTTCAGACCATTCATCAATAATTTGAAGTCTTCTTATTTTCAATTTTACAGTGGGAGGAATTTGCGCATTTTTAATCACGTAGAGTTGAAAGAGGATCAAGAGCGACTGCATACAGATAACACTATCTTGGCCATCAAAGTAAAGTTCGAAGAGAATAATAAATAAAGTTTGTATGCTTTCCCACACAAGCAATCATAAATAATGCAAATTACCCTGGAACTGAACAAAACGCTATTGCACTCTTTAATGAAAAAAAAAAGAAAAACAAAAAGAAATGCGTTGTCACTATAAGTCAGTAGTCATTATTTTAGATCTTTGAGTCACTAACTTTTGTTTTGGTATCTGTGAGCGTAGGTAAGTACATGTATGCATGTAGTGTTCACAATTTTTTCATCGATTGCTTCTGGCTGTTCGTGAAATCGTTTTAAAGATTTGATACGTTAATTGCTGAGGGCGAAAGCTATAATTACAGTTAGTCGTTCCTTTTAAAATGAGTTTATTCTGGGTTGTATGCGCTCAGATGACGCACAAGGCAAAATTCAAATAAAATGATCCTCTGATGAAAGTTCAGCGATCATTTGTTAAATACTTTTAAAATCTTTGATTGAAGATTTCCTCCAGTTTAGGGATATTATTCAAACTATAGAATAGCCCATCTCAAGGGGAGCCCGTTTGGAAGGGACCTGACTTTTTACGGTGTGTTGTATCCTACCTTAATATTCATGAAGAATAATTTTCCGTTGGTCGTAAGAAACTGCAGTTTCGAGGATGAAGAAAAAAAAATTACAAACTATGAAAAAATATGTATAATATGCAATTACTATTTCTACTGGATTTTTTTTGCAGGCACTAACATGCAGATTCTCTAAATTTTAGTTAGATGATAGGAGCTTCAAGAATCCAAAGTCTATGGCTTGCAGCTGATACGATGTATCATACTAGTATTATCAACACAAAATAAAGTTATATTGAGAAAAACTGACATTTACCCTCTCTGTTAGTTTTGAAGCTTAATATCAAATGTCTATATAGATAAATATAGACAGATGGCAATAAATATATAAATAGATGGATCAGAACACACACACACACACACACACACACACACACACATATATATGTAGAGAGAGAGAGATAGAGAGAGAGAGAGATGGAGGATGGAGAGAGGGGGGATGAACAAACTAAGATATATAAACATATATACATATTGTAAGGGATAGATATAAAGAGACAGGGATGATTAGATATATAGATAAACTGATGAACATATTGTGATTTATAAATAGATGAACAATGAGGACGGATTGAGATAAGTAAAGAAATGGATATAAGCAAATGGAAAAAGATTGATAGATATGAGCATATTGTAATAGATGGATGGATAGATAGATATACATTGAAAAATAGGTGAATAAATATATAGATCGAGATAGATGGATAAATTGATAGGTATAAATAGATTGAGGTAGATAGATATAAAGAGATTGAGATATATATATATATATACATATATATATATAAAGAGATTGATATATATATATATATATATATATATATATATATATATATATATATGTATGTATAGATAGATAGATAGATAGATAGATAGATAGATAGATAGATAGATGGATAGATTAACACACATGAGCAGATAGATGAGTAAATGGAGAGATAGATAGTAATGAACAGATTTAAAAAGATAAATAGATAGGTAAATGGAAATATAGATAGATAGACATGATCAGTTGTATGAAGAGAGAGGGAAATAAATATAAATAATGAATCAATTGAAATCGATATGCACTTATATCAGATAGATTGATCAAAAGGCTGATTACTGATATCTTTTTGATATAAATCTTAGCAATATTTTCAAAATCATCATCATCATCATCATCATCATCATCATCACCTATCTTTTATCGTCTGTCGTTAGACATAAACCTTCCGAAGGATCTGCCATAAATCTCTATCTTTGGCGTCGCAGAACCAGTATTTTCAGTATTTACAGGTTCATTGTAGATCGAAATATAATTTGTTATCACTGGATGTTTTGAGCCCTGAACAACAGTATTTTAACCCCAAGCTTAAGTAAAATTTTCGATTATGACATGTAACCTTTGCAGCTGATGGTGTCCCAATAGACTTTTGAGTAAACAGTACTACAACACGTTCACTACGGTAATACAACTGACTAATCAAGGAGAGTCGTCTTTCGTAAAAAACAAAATCTGTTATAGCAGGTAGTCGTTTCCATTATTTTCTGAATTTGCCTAGTTCGTGTCTCTATCTTGCATTCTGTCGACCTCAGTTTTGCCTGTGATCTCTGGGGATCCATGTTGTGAGTTTTGATGTCCACTGGTTGTCCGCCATTCTTGAAACATGGCCAGCCCATTGCTATTTAAATTTTCTTTTGTATAAATTCTATGATGTCTTGGATTCCCGTTTTCTCCCTAATATATTGTGCTGTCTTGTGATCTCTCATATGTGCACGTTGCATGTTTCTTATTTTGTTGGTCTGTCTCTTAGTTAGGTTCCATGTTTTAGCTCCATAGGTGACTATCAGGAGAATGCATTAGTAGTTTACTCTTTTTTTTTTTTTAGCATTTTGGGATTATCTGTTTTTTTGATGGTTGAGCTTGCTCTGCGAAAGGCTTGTCATCCTAGAATGATTTTTCACTTGATTTCTTCTTTTTTTGAGGGTGTCACGAAAATTAATTGTCCTAGGTAAATGTAGTGGTCTACTTCCCCAAGTTTTGCATCTTTGATTTTGACAGTTATGTTCTTATTCTAATTATTCAAAATTATTTTATTTATTAAAATTCATATGTAGGCCGACTTTTTTTACTTTCTTTGCATTAGTAAGAGGTAGGGTAGGGTCTCTGCAAATCTGAGGTCGCTCAGATGTTTGCCGTCTATTTTGATTCCTCTACTATCCCAGCTTAGGTTCCGGATGATCACCTGGAGGCACTCTTTGAAGTGTTTGGGTGAGCTGGTATCACCTTGTCTTACTCCTTTTCGGAGCTGGATGGGTTCAGAGTTCTTATGTAGCCTGATAAAGGATATCATAACAATAATGGATATCATAATAATATAACAATACTGCTAATGCCAAGAGGAGAGTACGGTCAATATACCCAGGTCGGATGAATAAAGGGTTCGGTTCGTTACTTCTCCACACCTACCAGATGATACCTGATGAAGGCCGTAGAGTGCAAGGCCGAAACTTTGTATGAAAAACAACCAAGATGAGGATGGTCCGAATATCAATAGAAATACCTGATAAAGGAGTTGCTGTGGTTGTATATGTGTTGCAGTACCTTGACGTATACAAGATGTACACCTTGTAGGGTGATAGCCTTCATGACCATGGGGATATCTACAGAGTTGAATGCCTTCTTGAAGTCTACAAATGCTACAGCGACTGGCATTTTGTATTCTGCTGCTTTTTATTTTAACTGATTTATTGAATGGAGATGGTCCATGGTCGAGTAGCTAAATCTATCCCGTTAGCACGGTTGGTTTTCATCTAGTGTTTTACTGATCTGGTTGATGGGAGTTTTATGAAATGTTTGTACATGCTTTTGAGCAGGCTTATAGGTTCTAGTGTTTCGGGACTCTACTCTTTGTTACACACAAGTTGAATAAAATTGTTTTTGTTGACTATTTCACCAATTTTTCGAGTAGATCGTTAGTAATGTTATCTGGTTCAGGTGCTGAGTAACCTAACAGAACACTACTACTACGAAGTGAATTCGATGCTCCCTGGGTGCCCTGTACCGTAGATCCAGACTAATCGACACTTAATAAATGAAGAAAGAGATAGGTTGATGTCCTGAATGAGTTCCCAGGAGACTCCCCCGGGTTGATACAGTTATTTCCAACCATAAGGATGTGCTTATCGGTTTTCTAAGTGGCTTTTGCACCAATCCCTGGATCAGACCTTTTCATCAAGGACGATGAATATAAAATCTGGAAGCTTATAAGCAATAATTGAGCCCTACACTAGTTTCAGGTTACCCATATTTGATATTCCCAATATTTTTTGTTAGTACTCTCATCTTTGTGTCATCCTCACCCATGTTTAATCATTTGTCTCTGTCAACAGTCGAATGTATCCAGTGATTTTCTTTTCGAAACAGTCAACTAAAAACGTCTCAAAAACTGTCAACAAAAGTTTCGTTAAGTGGGTGTCGCAGACAAGCCATCATGCGTACAAACAACACTAATAGAGCTACAGTGCTGAAAATTCAAACATTTATTCTTTATTATGTCATTTTCCAAAAATCAGCTCTTTGTGTCATCCTCACCCAGCTTTAATCATTTGTCTCCGTCAACAGAGTAAGTCAAACTTGTTCACACTATAAACGACAGGTCAGATGCTTCTTGTGTGATGATGATATATATTCAAAATACACCCTTTTGCTCCTCCCCTAGAAAAGAAGTAGCAGAGGCCCTTGTATTTAACTATGGAGTTTTGTATGTGTTGGTTCCAGTACACTTCGTTTTGTTGTTCCTAATCAGGCCGATATTAAAATCTAGATTGTATGCATATTTACTCATGGCTGAACATTTAAACTATGGAAAGAGCCAGGAAACAATAAAAAAAAAGAGAGAGAAAGATATCTTCATGGTTTCGTGAGCCATGGATATAATGTGTCCTTTTACTTTAATCATAAGCAAGAAAAATTCAGGAAATAAGAACGATGTATTCAGTGATTTTCTTTCGAAACAGTCAACTGAAACTGTCTCAAAAATGTCAACAAAGGTTTCATTAAGTGGGTGTCGCAGACAAGCTATCATGCGTACAATCAACACCAATAGAGCTAGAGTGCTGAAAATTTAAACATTTATTCCTTATCATGTCATTAAAAAAAAATCAGCTCAAACATAATTATTTAGTCGGAGATTCAATTTACAATGTCAGTTTATGCTAAATTGGACCCTTAATTCAGACTCTTATGATCACTGCTCAGCAAAAGGCGAGAGAAGTAATTTTCCACTGGTTACCCAATTTTCCAATATCTTTAATTTATCACCCCGAAGACAGCTTGCTGCTGGAACACGTTAGTCCTGATATGGTTTTTATTGAGTGAATAACCAGACCTGTTCTTTTTTTACTCATTTCTAGGAACATAATTTAACAATACTTAATAAGTTTCAGCTTGGCCTCTAATTCGTTCATGGATGCATGAAGGACATGCAGAGAATCCGTTGTTGCCTTCAAAGCGACTTCGATAAGTAAACGATTAGGTTTATTGCAATATCGAGCACAGTGGGTAAAGCCAGGAAAGAAACTGTAATATTGTCGCATTTAATGAGCTGTTCTGAGCACCTCAATCGTCTCTTCCCAATGTAGATTGAATCAAAGATGCGAGAAAAACTGGTTCGCATGTATAGGTGAGTAAGTCATTCTGTATACATCTTACATGGCTCCCAGCTACGGTTGCCTGTTGAGAACACAGCATACGTCACAGGGGCTACTCTAACAAATAACCGATACGCCAACGCATCTCAAGACGTGAAACTATCAATTCATAGGCATATTAAATATTTCTCAAGTTCCAGGACCAGAACACCTTGCAAGCGTAAAGATTAGATTCCTAATTATTGAACAACAGTAATTATTAGAGATAACCAATGGTTCTATACTTTCTGTATTTATGCATCTGTTGACGCGTTTGTATTTTCCAGCGCTCCTGGTTATACTGTTTTGCCTACTGACTTGGAAATTGACATCAGTACTCAACAAATACCTCTTCTGAAAATGATTTCTTTTGAGGAAAAGGTTATTGGACCTTTTAGGTATCCGTATCCGGACGGGTGTATCGATATGTTTTAGCATTTTTTTTCAACTCTATTCTAGATGATTTCCAGTGGAAAATACCAGAATTCATCACGGCCATATTTATTCTTTGATGGAATCTATCTTTTAAATTAATTATTGACTGTGATGGCAAGTCAGTCGTTCATTTAACCAAAGTGGTTGAATGTTATTATATCATTTGTAGCCAGTTTTTCCTGTCGTATGATTATGTATCTTTGTACTCCATGACATCTTCACTCCATTTTCACTGCTATCTATCTATCACTAATTCATACTTTAGACACTCAAACACACACACACACACACACACACACACACACACATATATATATATATATATATATATATATATATATATATATAGAAAGAGAAAGAGAGAGAGAGAGACGGACGGACAGAAAAAACAGAGTCAGGAATAGAAACAGAGACAGAGAGAGAAATTGTGACCATACGACAGTGCTGGGAATGTAGGGACGAATTGATAGCATTATTAAAAGTATACCTGTGCTGGTCGCTCTTCTTAGCTTTTTTTTTTCAAGTCAAGGAGAGCTCGCACACATAGTATCCAAATTAGGTTTGGTGAAGTTTGGTGAGCTGATGAGGCCAAGGTGACTGACAAAGACAAAATACCATATATGCTATCGTTTTTAATTAACAGATCAAATCCGAAATTTCAAACTGTTCCGTAATATTGTGCTTGCTGGGAAAAATTACCATAGCAGTGGGATCAGAGACAGTGGTTTGTGTGTGTAGAATTTCCCTCCGGCTTTTTATGATCAAGTCAGCTTTATATATATATATATATATATATATATATATATATATATATATATATATATATATATAATACAAATCAGGAATGCAATATAATATAATCAAAGAGCCGATGTGTGATTGGGTTATTTCAAGTGCTGGTCACGTCTATCTGAATAAGCCCCAAAAGGGAAGATATATGTACGTGTTCCTTACTCCATGATACACTGACATACACACATACATACACACATACACACTCATACATATATAATTGTGTGTGTGTGCATGTGTATGTATGTGCGTGTATTTATATATATATATATAGATAGATAGATGGATAGATATATATAGATATATGTGTGTATGTGTGTGTGTGTGTGTGTGTGAAAGTATACGTATGTGTGTCATACCTACACAATTAATACAAAATATATATACATATTTGTTGAAGAAATGGATATATTATCCGGCAGGATATTCATAAATGTGTTATATTTTTCAAAAACTTATTTGAAATGACCGATCATTTCAAACTGAGTTACTATAAAAATAACGCCTTCATGAATTTTCTTTTGGATCGTCTGTCTATTTTTTAACCACTCAGCTGTCTGAGTTAGAAACAACAAAATGAGGAGAGTGGGTATAGATAGTTTATTTCCACCTTTCCATGCCTTTGCAGTATCTAGCTCAATGGCCAAGTGCGACGCTACGTTGAAGTACGTATCTTATCGGTTGCATGTTCTAATCATGCAGCAGGGTCTTTTTCCCTGATCGTTCATTTTAGATAGGCTCCCTAGGCAGAGTGACTGATTCGCTGTGTAATGGAAAGCCATTTCAAATGGAGTTTCAAATGATATTATGCATATATATATATATACATATATATATATATATATATATATATATATATATATATATATATATATATATATATATATATATATATGCATGCATGCATATATAATTATATATATATAATTATATATATATATATATATATATATATATATATAGTTATATATTTATAACGCATATATATATATATATATATATATATATATATATATATATATATATATATTATAAAAGATTCATGCATTAATTGTGCGGGTATCAACTTTTTCATTGGATAGGAATTGAAAATTGAGCACCTAATTCGTGGCAAGATATTCTCACTGTAATGTATATTCATCCTAGTGAGACCAGTTTCTAACTTAAAATCGATAGAAAATCGTTCCCTCGTCATATATCAAGTGGTTATCATAGTAATATGTATTATCCTGAAGGGATCATTTTTGTCTTGATAGAAATAAATAATTGGTCCATTATATAAAGTCTTGAACTTGCTCGAAGTACACAGAAGTTTTTTCTACGATGAACATAATGCTATTTTTTTGCAATTAAAACCAGAAATAAAACGTAACAAATGATTTCAAATCGTTTCTCTACGGTTCGATTTTTCATGGGAAAAAGTACCTGAATAGTTTCTACTTTCTAGCATTCAAAACAAATCTGCTACTTGACTTCTTCTGTGCTTCATGCAAAGAAACTCGAAAAACAGTCTCAAACCTGCTTGTAGTACGAAAGGTAATTCTCCTTTATATACCATTTTCCTGGAACGTTTTTTAGATTCCCTTGTGCAAAATACGGAAGGTGTGCCAGTTCTGCACTTAGATATAGGAGGAAAGACATAGTGTGACACGTTTTGAATGTTTTAAAGCGACGGACGTTGGCGATTATGTGGATGGATGGAGATATGCATTAGTTATTAAGGGATCGTTTTATCACTTAACAACAGAGGAAAACCAATCCCAATTTTATTGATCTCTTTTTCTTGTTCACAAACTGGAAATATAAAACCTGCTTTGGATGAGCAGGGTAGTCTTCTTTATAATACGAAAAGACTATTTTGTCAACACAGAGTCATGAATGCCAATAAGTAATGCGACATTTTAAACGTTACGAAGGTGTAGACACAGGCCATTTTATGTTGGGATTTACCTCTGGATTATCATCCGTCACCAATTGTGATAAGAGCTTCATCCAGGATTGGGACAGGGAGAAGTGAATATATTGATATATATCAAGTTCAGAATGAAGATACTCTGCCTTTGCCGGAACTCGTAATTACCAGTTTCCGCCCCAAAAACGTCACGATATTCTGCACATTCTGATTTTATCCCAGCTGTTCCAACAAGCATCACTTGGACATTATCCTGATTTTTTAATCTTTTAGCAAACATGTTTAAGAAATCAGAGACCAGGGTTATCAGAATGTCGAAGGAATTCAGATAAGTCCGAAAAATATTCACATTTTTATCAGGTATGATTTTTCATTCTTACGAAACCCAATTCACTTCCGAACGCCTAGCATAAAATCATGGGAGGGTTTGAAGATTTTATCATGCTACAAAAATCTCCACAGATTAACTTCAAGCAATATACTCATTTGTGCTCTAGTAATGGCATATAGATTGAAAATAGAATAGATCATTACAAAGCTTTTAAATTACTTTAAGCTATCTTTGACCACACATCTAAGCAAAAATCACGTTATCTTATGTGACGATTCCTTTTATATCCTTATGTCATTAAATCACAGAAATAAATTAAGCATCTGAATACTTGCTATCATGTTACAAACGGCTTTTGGCAGTCTGTTGTGCAAAGGGTGATCAATTAAAAATGTGAAACAAAGGACAAATCAATAAATAAGGTTCTCTCTTACCTTTCATTGGATTTCAGTTTTAAAAAAATTGTACACTAAGCTAAACGCAAACTGTACGGAAATGTAGCATGCACTCATGTAAATTTAACTTTCACCATGAAACCATTTTTTCTTTGGGGGAGGGGACTGAAAAGCAAAGAAATATTTTTTTCAATAATGATAGGGAGTATAATTATTACTATTATTCAGTCCTCTAGCACTGTTGGGTCGGCCTCTCCGAGTGTTTCAAAAGTAAATTGATAGATAAATTAGATCATTTAAAAACTGAAGAAACCAATGTCGAGAGCTTAGGTTGATGGTTCCTAATAATAAAAGATTATCAGAACCATATATTCGTTTTTGAATTAGCTGTTCAATACTAGTGCTATCACCTCAAAGCATGGTTATACATGAATTTATGAGTATATAAGTACTCCCAATTCATTTTCATCAAAAAGTCTTTTTTTTTAACAAAACGAACTAGGATTTTATTATTTTCTCTGTTTGATTGGCCTAGCAGGTGAGCAGAAAATAAATCCTAGTGAATGTGTAAAACGTATTTAAACGGAAACTAAAAAATGTCAACCAGCCAGCAAAGCACAATTAAAAGATTGTCGGCGTAGAAAAACTCAAGAAACTATTTGTGTAAATCTAGAACGTACAATGACATCAAGACTACAAGCAGTGACAGAAAATAAAGACAATTACGCCAAATATTGCTTTTGAATGATTTCTCCCTCAGGGTGTACTTATTTTTTGACTGGTACGTGTTCACGTTTTTGGTTATAGATTATACCTAACAATATATACTTTGATTTATATTATGCTCCTCTAGAAACAAAATCCTGGTATGAGTGGTTTAGATGGGAATTAAATTTTAATATAAAAATCAGTGGGGCTATACTTCTTTATGGACGATACTGTACATTCATAGATAGACATAGCGCATATAAACTACAACTGAAATTCATGAAAAAGCATCAGAATATACGTAAAGTATGCAGCATATATATATATATAACACCACAATATTAATGGCCTGATGAAATAATAACTAAGAAATAAACAAAAAACTGTATTAAACGAGTGTGAAAAACTGATGAATTTTATTTAGTCTGAAAACTAAAATATATTGACTATTTTCAATATCCAAGTCCTATTATTTCGAATGATTCAAAATATGTTGCCATAATATAATACAGATTTAGAAAAAAAACTTTTCATTTCTCTCTTCTGCTAAAATATTTACGGGTAATAAAAATGGTTTTCTATGATGACGTGTATTGTTTCAGTTTTATTTCTCTCCGTATATAAATCGATTTTTTCAATTATCATCATCAGTTTTGAAAGAAAAAACACACAAAACATTCGTTTATCAAAATAAATGCATGAATTCTACAGAAAATTGCTGACAACTAAAAAAACTGAATTAAATTAGTTTATTTGCGTTTCTGAGATGAGGTTACTCTCTCAAAATTTTAACACGACGAACAAACAAGATAAACGACTTTCAGAAGAATCCATGAAGTTTCTCCCGTATCTATATCAGGAAATATCTAGTACCAAAGGTTTGAGAGAATTCGTAAAATTAATTTTTAAATTCTGATAAAAAAATTGAATGTCAATTCTGGAATGAAAACTCCTTGATTAAAATCATCTCTTTCTAACGATTTAAAGTGATTTTTGAAAATGCGTTTTTTTAATTTATTTCAAACAAGTGATCCATTGTTGCTTATTCTCTTCATGGAGATTTCCATTGATAAGGGTTTTCAAGCGGCCCATTTAACAATTGAAAATTGTGATAGCTAAAAGAAACCCGCAGCGATCACTGGAGTGGCTGATTCTAATGTGGGAATCCTGTGTAACACAAAAACACATCTTTCACTACGTAAATAATAGACAGACCTACTCATCTACCGAAGCACTTCGTATTTATTTTGCATAATTGAAAATAAATTGAAATATTAAGTAAATCTGAGTGTTGTCGGGGTTTTATTAATATCACCATCATCAGCTTCTGTTGTTGGACATAGACCATTCCAGAATAATTTCTGATTTGGTATAGTTTGTCACGCTATCTTATATTTTGCCCGATACAGTTTTGCATATGATCTCTGGGAATCCATGTTTTGAGTCGTAATGTCCAGGAGAGTTGGATTATTGTGTAGCAAAAGTAGAATTTGTTACGGAACTCACAGTTTCAGATGCCCAAGGCTAAATGCTTGCATACTACCAATTCTGATATAGTGATTCTGTACTATATATGTAATTATCGTATCATACTAGCTTCAACTTTTATGAACAGCTGAGCGTTTATTGTTTGCGATTCCAGTCAAAATATAGCTTTTATTTTGGAAATCTCAGTACAGTATTTAATGAGAAATATATACGATACATAAATATAAAATTTTATGGTATCTACGCAAGGCAGAATTTGAAAAAAAAAATGTGCGAACGTCGCCAAATATAAATTAAAGGACCATGCAGAGAAATTGGAAGCCCATTTTTCCCACTCATTCAGGCGTAGTATTTAAAAGCCCCCTCCTATTTTTTCTTCTAGATTTAATAAGGAGTGAACGCATAGATCTTCAGTCTTATATCCCCTTATGTGCTGCCTGTATGCACCATACGTACAAATGTTGGCAGCCAAACAGATATCATAAGTGCCTCATTGAAGTGAAACAACATTTATATGACGTACTTTTACACTTATCGCTACATACACTGTTTGTGAAAAGATAGATGCATTATACATATATATTAAATAATAGATAATGGAGTTTTCGAAATACAGCTGTTCCGTTGTATTACAACTGTTCAGTGTGGCTGTAGACAATCCAATATCCCATACAGTATAATGAGGTAGAATCGAAACATTCGCTCCAGACGCTGCGATATTACCCCTACCCAAGGCAGAACTACATGGTCAGTAGGATAGAATTTAAATGATATATTTACTTAAACACAATTTCCAATTCGGCTGAGTGTTTCATTCCAGAGTTAGAAGAGCATTTTGATATAATTTATGATCTATATCTATCTTTCTATTTATCTATCTATCTATCTATCTATCTATCTATCTATCTCTCTCTCTATATATATATGTATATATATATATATATATATATATATATATATATATATATATCAAAAAGGTGATTCGTAACAAAAAACGCTTATGTTTCTGCCCTGTTTGATTATATATGTTTCAGATCCATATTTGAAAGATTTGAGAAAATTCTTGTGAGTGTTGCTATGGTGGGAGGATATTGTCATTTGTTTAATGCGTGTATTCTACTGTTGGTTATAAGTTACTGGTGGAGAGATTTTGACTGGATGTAGGAGTGATCTATTAGTAGATGCTGAACTATGTTCTAAGGGAGGTTCTGATTTTAACCTTGATTTTTACATTAAACTTTTTGCTTATTTTATGGTCCTTTATGATCATGATGGATTGTATTTTTCTCAATTTACTAAGACAGGGGTAAGTACTCAATAATGATGTGGGTAAGCTGTTATTATTACTTTTAGTATGATAATGTATGTTTTTTTAGTTATATCTCTTGATAAAGACTCTAAGTGATGCTGGCATTTTAATGCTATTTGATTTTCCTATTTATAAATCCCTTCTCTTTTTGTGTTTGTTTTTTTTTTTTTTAGCAAAATTGGCTATTTCGAATTTCTCATTTAGAGAGAGGTAACATTGACTTTCCATATTTTGGCATACATATGTCCGTCTTAAAATGTTCCATCATTCAGTTGGTTTGTAATTCATTTTGTTCATTTTCCAGTAATACGTACATGATGATGTATCATTTTTACGTTTTTTGTTTGTGAAAGATGATGTAAGACTGGCTGATCTAAGTTTATATGACGTTTCAGATATTCCAATCTAATATTTTACTTCTAAGGATTTTTCTTGGGTTTTCCTGCTTGGTATACTATACATGATCTGAGGCATTTGTGTTGTAGAAGGTTACTATTCTCATTGGTACAATTGCAGTCTTGTTTCCTAATGTTTCTGCTTTCCTCATTTGTATTGTTAATTTGTATTAATAACTTCTTTGTTATGTTTTGTGATAATTGAATGGAAATTTTCGGTACAACTAAAGCTGATCTTCAGTTTGTTTTTGTTGAATATTTTGCTTACGGGGGTTGAGGGGGTGTTTTCTTATTAATTGAATGAACAATTTACCTGAGTTACCTTTTACTGGTAGGTTGGATGGTGATGATTATCTTTTTTCTGTTTATCTTGTTGTTGTTTTCTCTCTTTCTTGTTCTTAGATTTCACGTTTTTGCTGTAATCAAAGTTCATTCCAGTGAAACTACTATTTTTAGGACTTTGGTATAGTCATTCTTTAAATGTTGTTTCGTTGGAAGAGTTATACGTCAATGTAGTTTCTACAGATTTCGGGATCTTTTCAATGATTTTGTTTTGGTGGTTAGAACCCAGATTTCCCCGAATTCTTCAAACAGGAATCTATAGCATACATAATCATTTGCCTGAAGAGGCCAAAAGGGCAGAAACATAGACATTATTGTATAGCCAATCTACTTTTTACTGTATTCCCAACTCTACTCCAAACAACTTGACACTTACAGTTTAAAGTTGAATGTATCGAGCAATCTATAAAATAAATCCTTCATATATCAGACATTGCTTTATATTATGCTATATTAAAAACCATATCTGTTATATATATATATATATATATATATATATATATATATATATATATATATAAAGGAATAATAAATAATTGTGTCATTCACAGTCAGCTGTTTTTTTTGCATTAAAACTCTTCGGTGTAGCTATTGACAATCCAGTATCCCTTCCAGTACCACTAGGTAGAGTCAAAACCATCGATTCAGATGCGTTACCCTTGCCCTATGCGGAAACGGGACGGTCAGTATGATCAGATTGAGCAAAAACTTTTACTTGCGCATAATTCCCTACCCAGCAGAGTGTTCCATTCCAGAGTTGGAAGATCTTTGCTATTGTAGCTTATGATAGACAAGTGCCCTACCTAAGAGTGCTCAACCTAAAAGAAGGGGAATGTTAATTATGATGATGATTAATAATAATTACGATGATAATTGATAATTGATAATTGTGTCATCCACACACATCTGTTTCGTTGTGCTACACTCTTCAGGGTGGCTATAGACGATACAGTATCCCCTTCAGTAACACTTGGTAGGGTCAAAACCTTTGCTTCAAAACCAAAGGCAGATTTTCTACCCCTACTTTAAGCTGAACTTGGCAGTCAGTTGGGCCGAATTAAGCGATATATTTATTCGGATAGCATGCAAGTAAATGCATGAAAATGTCTGAAAAAGCATTGCTTTCTTCATTTCTCTCTTTGACTAGTATGTTTCCGTCATTACACAATACTGTCATCAATCATAATACTTATAAAGATGCATAATGTATATGAATTATTCCAAATTGATAACAAGAGTCCAAGAAACGCTGAAAAATAATGATAATATTTTAATAGAAAAATCGTCCCGAGACAAAAAATGTCAATTCTTCCTGCAACTGTCAGCTTAATATCGTGCGGTGTATGAATAACTAATGCCTAATTTTCAAAGTTTTTTCTCGATTCAGAATCAGGAGGCGTTCAAAGGAGTGTCTGGCCTGTTTCCTAATTCAGGAACAGCTCAATAATGTATGTTATTATAAAAGAGATAAAATCCGTCGTCGAGTATCGGCTGACTTTATAAATAAGAAAGTTTTCGCAAAAACTTTAGCAAGACTTTATCGACGATCATGAAAAGAGAATTCAATGTTTCTCTATATTAACCGTATACTGATAAAACGGCATGCTGAATACCGTATCTTCCAGTGTATAAGTCAACCGCAAAACTAAGGTGTTGATTCAAGTTTAGTCCAATATTCGCTGACCAAGTCGACTCTCCGCCATGAGGGAGCACTGTGTTCATCAGACAAGTTCATTGGGCCTGAAAAATCTTATATGATCGATTACGTAAATACTTGATGCTTAAAAAGTCAACTTAACGCTACCATATAAAGCATTTTTCTATAAGTATTTCTTTTTTTCTACATATATTTTCTAAGTGTTGGATTAGTCCTCATTATGTATAAAAAAAAGTGATATTAATAGATCAATATGATCTTTATCAGTAGCGTAATCTTGATATAACTTTATGTATTCAAAAACATGTCATTACCTATGTTTTTAAAATACTTCCAGCTGACAATTCCAGGTTCTTGCATATAATCAAAGACAAGCTAAGCTTGATTAAATAAACACGTAGCAAACAATACTTTAATCTAAAATTCCTTAATTAAAATTTTCAGACAAAGATTTTTTTAATAATATCTCTGTACTAATTAGTAAGTTTGATGGAATTCACTTCGAATTTAGTTTGACGTGATGAATGTTTTCTATTCACCACACTAGATTAACAACTCTCCAGCTTGGGTCTGTTGGTCACTAAATCGAATCTGTCACATGTCAATTTCTTCAGGCATCCTACAGGGTTTGGGTTATCAAGTACAAAACTGGGAATCACAGTGATCAATAAATGAATTAATTCTCCCAGATATTGTTGATCTATGATCACTAAAAAAAGCTTGAATGTTGAAAATAAGCCTGAACGCTGCCGGACACAAAATAAAGGACAAAAAATGATTACAAGGACAGGTATCGTATGAATAAATATATCCTTTGGTGTGAGGAGACGATTGTAAGTTTACATCCAGCAATGCCTACTCGTAATTTGGCAATGGTGGATTTTGAGTTATAAATAACATTGTTATGGAAACACTTCCCTTAAAGATTGGAAGAACAATTTGGAAAACAATGGAGTTTTGCATGAACAGTTTGTTTTAAAATTTTGAACTGGACTATTTCTATAACAGAATATCGTACTAGCAAAAAAAAAAAAAAAAATTGAGTTGACTGTTCTGACGACAATTTCTAAAAGTAGGACCATGTACGAAACATCTTACGTCTAGGTGAATCTGAATTGTTCTTTCTACTTAAACTGGATTTTCACAAAACTCGGACTGAAGAGATTCTTAATAGTTTAAAATCATGGGAGGCTTTGAATGAATGAATGGCTTCCGTTCTGTCTCCACAGACAATTGAACATCCCTCCCTGGGTTTATGCCTGAGAAAGGTCCATGAATATATCTTGGAATGCCCTATCGTCAGAATCTCTCTCTCTCAGCCTCGCCGTCGTAGTCCAGGGGAAAGCAAATAGTGATAGGTCGGGCATCATCTTGCCCGAAAGGGTTGCCAGAGGGACTCTAAATTGGGCGTCCGACCGCCGTGAAAGGGCTTCACTCCTTAGTTTGGAATAAGAGTTGTCTTTCTCCAAAAGTGGTTTCTTTCTAAGGTTTGAGAACCCAATCTTCCCAGCCATTTCACCAATAAGTGGGACAATGTTTGTTCCATTGAGAATTTTCCACACTCTGTGCTCGTACATGGAATCAATCCGGTGACCTACTGTATGAGCAGGGGGACAGACGTGCCTAGCCTTACACAAGTGTACCGCCTTCTTTTAATGCATATTCTCCATTATTGTCTCTTATAAAGTCAGTCAAGAAATGATTCTGTGAAAAATTAGATTTTGATATTTTCTTGACATTTATTTATAAACGAAAATATAATCGTACAAAAGCATTTGAAAGTATTTGAGTAATTATTATAGGATAAATACTCGATATGGAGGATGAACCTACTACGTATGGAGTATTGGTTTGTGTTCTTTGCTCCTTGCCCTTTTCTCCAACACATGTCTTCCAATGCACCCTACTGTCCCTTTTGTTCCAGCGCCCCATTGGTTTTCTAGCCACCCCCATGAGCGTGTGGTAGCACTCATATCGCAAATCATTTCATCATCAGAACAGAAGTTCATCGTTAAAAGAAGGCTTCAATGACAGAATCATCATCATCATCATCATCATCGTCGTCATCGTCATCATCATCATCATCATCATCATCATCATCATCATCATCAGTCTTTAATTGTCCTTCGTTTGACATAATCATTCCCTTGGATTGGCCAAACGTCTCTATTATGGGTGGTACAGAGCCAATATTTTCTGAACCTGTCCAGTTTGTCTCGCCATTTTACTTTCTGACTGCCTCGATCCGGCATTTGATCTCCGAGGATCCATTTTATCAATCGTGATATCCATCGGTTGTTTTCCATCCTGTACACATGACAAGCCCATTGCCATTTGGATCTCATAATATTTTCTCTTTGATCTACTTTTTTTTAATCATAATATACTGAGCTATTTTGTGGTCTTTCCAAGTGAGGTTGAGCATGATTCTTTCTTAGACATATTGTATGGTGTTCGGTTTGCAGGTCAATCTTTTAGCTAGGTTTCATATTTCAACTTTGTGGGTGACTCTCAGGAAGGTGCATTGGTTTTATTTTAGGACTAATGGTATTTTGAATAACTGTAGCTAAAATACTTTCCTCATGCTCCCATAATTTTTCAGGTGAGTTTTTCGGTAGTTTTCTTCTTTTATAAACCGTGGGTTGTTTGCCCAGGTATTTAATTAATTCTGTAGCTTATTAGATTGTCGATATTCTGCACCAACCAACGAATTGATTAACGTTGGCAGCGAGGAAAGGAACGAAATTCACTTCGCTGTCTGCACAAACTAAATCTTCCTCCATAACTAATCCAAATTGCAGAATGATGAAGATATTAGAATACGGAGTCTAAAATTCAATGTTGTCTACTTAAATGTTTTTGAATTTTTTTCTCGAATCTCCGAGTCCTGTGTGTCCAATTTAGATTTCCTTGAGCACTTTCTGAATATGTCAGTCTAGAGTTGTCGATTTTGATGAATTTTTCTGAAATTCTTGCATTTCAGAGTCCATTGTTGCCAATTTAGAAGTGTATTTTTAATTATTTTTTACGAATTTTGGAGTGATTTCTAATTTTGAAATATTGAAAATAAAAAAACTTGATTGGCAACTGCTGAAAATCAACAATTAGATTAATAATTCAATTAATAAAATCGTGGAAATACCCTAAAATTTAACCTTCTTGATTGTAATTTCATTTTAGCAAATTGAGAAATATGCTCTCCCTCTATTTGAAGAACCATTCCCCGTGCAGTAAAAGAGAAATGTAGTTGAATAATCGAAATATGCATGGCTCGATGTTTTGGCTAAGAACTGTCGAATGACCATAGCCATCAAAGTTAGTGGAAGGGTTCCATCCTGTTATATTTAATCTGTGCCTCTGTGTGTGTGTGTGTGTGTATGTGTGTGAGAGAGAGAGAGAGAGAGAGAGAGATAGTGTGTGTCTGTGTGGGTTCCAGCGCTCCTGGTCAAACTGTATGTCTACTAAACTGGACACTAGCTGGAAAATTTTCTTCATTTACGGTGAAAAAGGTGCTTCATTTTTTGGACGGGTTCATTGATAACATTAAGATTATCTAGAATCAAAACGTTTAGTTCACGCTTTTTTAGATGTTTCCAAGTGGAAATCGCCAGTGACGTCATAAGTGAAATTGATTATGGCCATCTTCATTCATTTGTTCTTTAACACAATTTTTTTACAGGCCAAATTTTGGAACAGTAGTTGTTCAATTACTGTTTATGATGTTGTGTTCCTGGATAAGTCAATGAATATTACGATAACTCAAAAATAGAGGTAATGTGTACAAAAGATCAATCATTTTCTGGTTTATAGTGGAAAATCGATTGAAAAATCCGAATAACAACGTCCTAATGAGATGCTTCTTGTAATCAACAGTAGTATATTAAGTTAGAAAGATGAACAGTTTTACAATATGGCGATGAATATGATAAGGTAACATGACATAATAGCCTTTTATTGTGAGTGCAATCAATGTTTTAAGCACATACAATGCATACCATGAAAAACTCAATAAATGTCAGTGTTAGCGACCAGAAAAACAGGACCAGCAATTCGATTTCTGATTCAGGTGGCGGTTGTTTTTTTTGTTTTTTTTCACATTTGTCTTAATATACTTGCAAACAAGTTTGGTTACTAAGGGCTCAAACTTCGCTCCATCTTTTAGCCCGCCTTGAGATAATTACTGCAACTTTTGTACTGTATATATAGTAAATAAATTCACAGATATATGAAAGCGGTTAGTTTAGCATCGTTGGTTAGAGATCTGCATACCAATCAGTTGGTTTTGATTTCAAAGGGAAATGATAGTTTTATTCATCAGTTGGGTTTAACGTTCCGTGATAGACAAATAGTGAACATTTTATTCCCCTGTGTTAGATGAGATTTGCCCCTGTTCTTCTTGGTGTTCTAATGTTGTAAAAGAAGTCCATTCCACCTAGTACTGGAATTTGACAAAAACATGTACCCTCATTCCTCTGTTCTGCCGACGAGATCGTTATGTACTAAGCTTAGCTTAGCCTGAAATGATACTCTAATTGTTCAATATACAATGGGAACCGTACGGACTACAATCACCAAGAATAGCCTGTTTCTCATTGTTTCAACATTGCAAGCGTCCTAAAATTCAGTTACAAAGATTTGCCTAGTCTGGCACAAGTCGACACAAGTAAGGAACGTACATAAGATTGAACATAATACGCAAGTGAAATGGTCTGCCAAACGAACTTGCTTACCATATCAAGCTCCATTGAGCTGCAAACTAATCCTCAGCATCTTGGAATGTCCTGGTAAGTGTGTTTCACTCAGTTGCTTTGAATTGTATCGCGATTGCAGTCATATCAGAGGAGATATTTCTTAATCGTCATGTCTAGTTCGTCGATATGAGGCTTCCACGTGAGATAAACAAAAGAAAAAAAACTTCCGTAGCATATTTCTACGTGAGGTTAGCTATTTAAGCACCAAGAAAATGTTTCACCTTCTAGATAATTCTATTAGGTGCTGAAAGGTTGATAATTTACAACAACATCAAACACGAGATATCATCGGGCAAATGATATAAACCAACATCATCATATCATAGGGCAGTGTTCATTCAGATAATGTAGTACTGGAAATGTGATGGGATTGGGAGAATAATCCTACGATGAGTTCCTTGCATCGAGTAAAAAACGATCGATTCGGGCTATCACTGTTCCCAGCTAGATCAATTAGAAGCTGCAAATGCCAAAACGCGTGCCTTTTTGAATTAGAAAAGAGAAAAGGTGTAATATTCAATCAGGATAACGCTGCATGTTATTTCAGTCAGCTGACGAGGTTGTCAGAGCTTGACTGGGAAGTTATCATTCATTCAACGGATTCATCATATTTTGCATCCCCAGTTTACGGTTTGTTGAGGCATATACACTATTCCCTAAATGGAAAAAATCAATTTGGTGGAGGACTACAAAATCAATTTGGACGGGCTCTTATTTCAGAAGGATACGAAGTTCTACAAGTATAGAATTATGAAGATTCATGAAATATGGTTGAAGAGAATGAGTGGAAATGATATATATTTTGTTAAAAGAATACATACATATATATATATATGGAACCGTAGATCTATGAAAAGAAAAAAGGTATGAATATAGATAGGTGGATACATATATATATATATATATATATATATATATATATATATATATATATATATATATATATATATATTGGCATTTACTTGCATTAATTTAACAATTGATATTTAACACTGTATTCACTCAAATAAAATGCTGCATCAAATATGATGGAACCTCTATCTTTTGCATAGCTGAAATCTGTTTTAGGTTCTGTCTTTCCATATATGCGAAATCTGAAACTTACATGATTCATACTTTTCATTGATGTTTTGAATTGGATCCACGTAATGAATGAAATTGTATATATTTGCAGATTTGTAAAAGCGAAGATTTTACTCTTCGTTTCAATGATCTTTATGCGATTTCATAATGAATAAGTTCAAAATGATCATGATTATTATTTAGGTTCCATGCTTTAGCTCCGTGAGTGACTATTGGGAGAATGTATTGGTTGTATACTCTTCTTTTTGGGATTATTCGGATCGTCTAGTTTTCGATAGCTGAGCTCGTTCTGCCGAAGTCTTGCCATCCGTAAGTGATTCTTCGCTTGATTTCCTTTTTTTTTTTCGAGGATCTCATGGAGACTCGTTGGCCTTGGTAGATGTAGTAGTCAACCTTGCCGAGTTTTGCATCTTCTATTTTGATAGTTATGTTCATATTCTCAACATGATTGTTGTACATGATTTTCGTTTCACAGAGTTTCATGTGTAGGCTGACTTTTTTGCTTTCTTCGGTTAGTTCATCAAGCATTAGTTGAAGGTCGTGTAGGTTCTCTGCGAAAGGATGTTGTCGTCTAGAAATCTAAGGTTACTCAAGTATTCGCCGTCTATTTTGATTCCTCTATTTTCCCAGTCCCTGTTTCAGAAAATCATCTCGAGGCGGGCTGAGAAAAGTTTGTATGAGCTGGTATCACCTTGTTTCACTCCTTTTTAGAGCTGGAACGGTTCAGAGTTTTTATGTAGCCTGATGAATGAGTTGCTGTGGTTATATGTATGTTGCAGTACTTTGTTCACAGAGTGTACACCTTGTAGGCTGATAGCCTTAATGTCCATGGGAATTTTTACAGAGTTGAATGCCTTCTTGAAATCTATAAATGTTACAGCATGTGGCATTTTGCAGCTTTCTCTTCCAGCTGATTTATTGATTTAAGATGGTCTATGGTCGGTTAACTTCTTTTAAATCACGTCTGTTACCATGGTTGGTTTTCATCCAGTGTTTTAGTGATCCAGTTGATGATGATATTTCAGGAGAGTTTGTAGTTGTCGATGTCTTTGTGATTTCCTTCTTTATGTAGAAGCATTATGATTGCCGTTTCCAGTGTTCCGGGATTTTTCTCTGTTTTAGAGACAAGTTGAATAGAATAGCTACCTTTTTGTTCAGACTCTTGCCAGCTTTTTTGAGTAGATTGATGGTGATGTTATCTGGTCCAGGGACTTTTCCTTTAATCATTTGTTTGCTTTACCTCCAATGGTGTAACTTCTGGGAACTGACCGTCAGCTTCTTTTATATATTGATCGTTGTTTTGCTGCCCGTGTTTTGAAGAGTAGAGTTTCTGTTAAAATTCTTGGACGCGTTCGACTATTTTGCCCCAGTCAGTTGTTATATCTCCAACTGTTTGGGGTAGGCTACTTATTTGTTCCCATCTTATACTGAGAGTTTTGTCCATTGTTTTAAAGCCCCGACTTTTTTTGAGGGAGGTGTCGGTGATGCCTCCCATAAACCTTCTTTTGTCATCTCTTAGTTTCTTCTTTATTGTTTCGTTTAGTTCGATTCCTTCTATTTTTCCCCTCGTGGTAGTTGGTGGTTTGAGGTTTCTGCTCTCTTCAATAAATCCAAAAGCAATCCGTTTGCTCGTCTTTGTAACATGGAGTTCACTATATATTGTTCTGTAAATGATTAGATAGTTGATAGCACTATCTTTGTTTCGTACTTCAGCCTTATGTGGCATTTATCAGAGGATCAAAGCGAAGTACCCGTTCTTCTCGACTAAACAGGACCTTCAATTTTGATTGTTATTTATACTTATATTTGAATTGTTTTCTTCACGAATTCTAAACTGATTTAATTTGTTAATTTTTTTTTCAATTAGCCAGGGACAAAAGTTATATAATTGTTCTTTTTTAGTTGTTTTCTGGGGAGTATTTTCTTGAATTTTATGGAACAATATCTTACGTTCGAGACACATTATATTTTAATCACACAAATACAAAACAAAGAATACTTTATACAATATCTCATAATTTATTAATCAGTTAAAATGTGTTACAAACATTTGAATGATGTTACCTTGGATCTATAAATGATCTTTGTAAAAACATATGTTCCCGGTGGAATGGTTGTCGTTTTACATGTTTGTCGTCGACGTTTTCCTTTTGTCAATTTGATGACTTGATTATTCCTTGATATATTTCAATAGACTTTGTATGTAGGCTTGAAGAAATGATTTATATGAGTGATGGTGAGTTATGACCAATCCGATTGTTTTATAAGAAAAAAATTGTTTTTATATGAAATTGGGGTAATTTATCAAATCTTGATTGATTTGGCTGCATGTTAGCTCTAATGTTGACAAACCCCAATGAATTGCGAAATGATGAAGTTTTAATTGTTTGTTTTTTTTCTTCATATTTTCATGTAGAAAACCACATGGTAGTGTGCAAAAGCTTTGGAACTGCAAATTGTTATGCAGATTCCCTGGCAATTAATTACTGAAAATTTATAACATTTCAAGGATCTTGTAGATTGAAAAAAACAAAAACAAATCAGTCCAAATAAACAACTAATTGCCATGCTTTTTCTCTACTGCCACCGTTATTTTCTGAGACCTTTATACTTTCAAGATATTCTTGAATTATTCTTAACTCTAACAGATGGCTCGATATTTTTTAAAATCCCATCAGTTTAATACGCCTCAAGTTTTCTTGCTTTAATTTCCCTTTAGTATTGATAACCCTAAACGCTGTGTTAAGTCATCACTTGTTTTGATATTTCAATTCTTTACACCATTATTCTTCCACATCTAATAATATTTCAAGGACTGATATTAGCCATATCTTTAGTTTTGATCGGTATCTATTTTGATGCGAATTATGAAATATTCCGCATTTCAAATAACTCAAGACCCCCAAAAATATTGCCCGAAGGAAATATTATAGTGGCTTCCATTATTAATTATTTATTGGGCAAAATATCGTTTTTTTCTGATTCGGTTATTTGAAATTCCTGAACCCAGATTCAACCCGGCCACGTCCGTCGAAACTCATTTTCACACATAGGAGAAAAATATTGAATTGAGTTATATGTTTTGAACGAATTTGCATGAATCAGTTCCTTGAAGATCACATATTATTGACTTGAAAAAAACTGTTTGTAGAAAAATTAATAGATCGGAATATAATTTCCCAAATTTTTCTGCAAAAAATCGAGGTTTAGCAAGACCAAATTGTCACATTTGATAAGGGATAGGGACAAAAGAAATATCTTACCCTTCCATTCGATGATGCTGCTAATGTCTTCTGTCTATTCCTGTCTTCCCTAACACGGATTCTGGCTTTTCCAACTCTGGAACAGAGCATTTTGGTAGAAAAGGAATTATGCGTAAGTAAATATGACGCTCAATTTGGTTTTACTGATCATCCAGTTCTGCATACGGCAGTGGTAGGGGTAGAATATTTGACTTTGGGTCTGAAGTGAGTGTTCCGACCCTACCTCGTGGTACTTGAAGTGATGTTGGATAGCCACACTTGTAATACAACGAGACAGCCGTATATGAATGACACAATCATTATTTTTTAGTTATATATATATATATATATATATATATATATATATATATTTCAACTCTATTATATATTTTAGGTTCAGACGTAACAATTCCAGTCAAAGCACTAATTACGGTTTCCTTATTGATTTTTTTAATACAAATATAAAGTTCCCATTTAATTTAATAGGTAGAAATTTCAGTTGAATGTGGACGAGGCTGCAACAATACCCTGATCGTCTAAGCTCAAACACGGACAACTGAGGAATGGTTAGTGAGGAACTGTCACAGAGCATTCCATTGTTCAGAGTGGGAGCTATTTTTCTAACTTTGCAACATGTCCCATTACTTCGAGACAATATGATATTTTTACTCTGATGTATAAATGTCTGCGAAAAAAATTGACCTTTTTCAATTTTGAATTTTGCAAATTTTCTTCAGAATTTGTCAACCAAAACTGTCAAAATAGTCGATATAATATTCTTCAGTTTTCAAGTGGCTCTGCCTGAATGGTTATGTATGTATGTATACACTGTGCGTACAGGCATCGCCGGATGATGTACAGTTACACCATATTACGTGTAAATAAAGACTTTTTTTAATTCTCCCAAATTTTTCCTTCAGGTGGATATTCAATTCACAATGTAAGTTCCTGCGAAATCCATCCCTCAGTTTTTGTTCAGCAGTGTTCCCGCCTATTTCTTTAATATATGACTTTTTACTAATGAGTACACTACAAAAGGCGAGAGGAGTAAATCATTCATATCCATACGTATACATTATACAAATTATTAGCTGAGGTACCTGCATTTACTGGGGGGGGGGTCAAATCTGACAACACAGGGATGCAAACTATATTCTATAAAGATTTCATTAAAAATCCAGGCAGGCATTCATTACTTTGGAGAAACAAATTTCTGAAAACTGAGAGCTCATTTGATTACTTTTAACGTCAGTAATAAGCATGTGGTTTATGTCTGTGAAACGATGTTTTATTATCAATTTAACGTCAGACTCCAAAGAAAAATTCTGCACAGATGACATAAGCACAGAGAGAGACAGGAAGAGAGAGAGAGAGAGAGAGAGAGAGAGAGAGAGAGAGAGAGAGAGAGAGAGAGAGAGTGGTCACGTCCATAGTTTGTTATAACCAACGGGAACAATTCAGTATTATAGCTTCATTGTAGGAAGAACCCCCTCCTTATGTGACCTGCAGAGTTCTGGATGATTTACAAGTCTAATCAACTGAAAAAAAAAGCCCATAAAATTGAAAGAAATGAAAATCTTGCCACCAGGCTTTGAAATTGGTCTGTTAATTGCACACTGTACTTATTTCTAAACGCTGGTGCATTTTACTCTCACTGATTTCTTTAGCGATGAAATCATTTTTTTTATTGAAGTGCGAATGCAGACTCAGTAGAAATTGATGGATTGATTTTCGTGGAATCCGACCTTAAAAATGTGTGTTGCAGATGAATTGTTTTCAGCTGATTTTGGATTTGCCTTGGTTTTTCCTCAATGATCCCTCAACAGTTTGGACAGCGGACATTCAAGGACAGACCTGCACAAGCCAGTCTACAAATTGGCAAAGGCCCTGAGAGAAAGAGAAATCCCTATATATGGTTAACTATGATGAGCGGAAAATAAACAAAAGTTTGGAATTATAGCTACATTGTAAAAAAAAAAAAATTAACAAAAGACTTCTATGAAAAGTTTGAGTATGTTTTGAGTAACCTAATAAGTTCATGGATTTGAATGTCTAAAAAATTGGAAGCACATAAAATTTGCAAAAAAAAGTCGAAATTTAGTCATTTATGTAATAATGTAAACTCAACAACGATTAGATCAGCACTGAAAAAAAAGACATTTGTAGTTTTCCAATGATGTTCCAGTTTAGGATTATAACTACATTGTAGATAGAGCCCCCTTTAAGACCTATCAAAATTTATCTTATCGATGCTGACGAATTTGGGTTTGATTTAGAGGGCAAACAGTTCAAAATCATTTAGAATTCAAAGAGAAATAAACATTCTCTGTCAGAGATTGAATTCGGTCCACCACTTCTATTATACGGGGCTCTAACAGCTCGGTTGTGGAGTTGCTATCACATTCAAACAACG
>OY735201.1:5663158-5785658 GCA_963457665.1 Thysanoteuthis rhombus | reverse complement strand
AGCAAAGCAAAACCTTCAATGAAATTCAGGTTTTATTCACCACACAAAAACCCAAATGAGCCTATAACCTTATCATATAATAACAGTTTCATTTACATCTAAGAAGCAGGGTTTGCTCATTTGCATACATTCAATTACTACCACTTTTAATTAATTTTGGCTGAAATATTTCAAACATAACCCTATACCTCCAGATATTTTAGCGTACTTACAACCGGTTTGGACTGTTTTAGAGTCTCTGTACTTGAAATGGTGGAAAATCAGTTTCTCAAATAGGACCAGCTGAAACCGTAAGCAGCGTAAGGGTGCTTTACATAGTTCGATGCATACAAAAGTAGCGTATAGGCCCCGAAGTCTGTTGTACCAAATATCAGCTCAATCCAACGATCTAGGAAGCAATTTCTTTGGGGAAAAAAACTACGAATGGTGTGGCTCCATTTGTCAAATTGATTCTTGCGATTAAATATTCGCTTCGCTCCAAAAAAAAAAAAAAATTGTTTGAGAGACAAAAGAAAGTCCCTTGGATTTTACGAACTGATATTTCTTAAATAACCGATTCGAGTTAAAATAGCTTCTATATTTGCTTCACTACAAACATTAACAGACTCCCTTCCCAATTATCTGTTTACTTTTGGGGAGTCCCTTCTCCCAAAGGTGACAGTTATAGTTTTTGCAGCCATTTCTCGATGTTCTAACATCTCTAGCATCAACTGCTGTCACTGACTTCAATATCAAAATGTATGTTACTTCCTTTGGGTCAATGTCATACTCGAATTTGAGTTACATCCCTTTATCATTGTTGCAAATTCAGATAATTTCATCTAAATCGACATGTTTTGGACTACGTCCGAATGTTAAAAATGCAAGAAAAAAGTTAGCATTTCTTTTTGATTTATAGTTATAAAAGGTGTTATTTCGGATAATTTGACCGATATTTCGAAGAAATAAACATTGAATATTGAATATTGAAACACTTTATTATTATCAGTAGTAGTAGTAGTAGTAGTAGTAGTAGTATATATATTATTTTTCGTAGATTTGAGACATATCTCTTAAGAATCTTAATATCTGTAAGTGTTTGAAGATGTTTATGACTCGATTCTGGATATTAACTTGAAAATAGAAATTGATATAAATCCTTTGGTAGATCTATGCACAACAAAAGAACTGACATAGTTATTGTTTAGCATTCAGGCTTGTTGAATTATGTTTGACTTAAAATGGTGTTTGTATTGACATCAGATAAGAAGATCAGCAAACTCTCTAATTGCTTTTCTCTTTTCACTCTTTCCGGTACTCCCTGCAAAGGTAACCCCTGTAACCTCTGCGGAGATTTTTCCCAGGTGAAGTCATCAGATGAATGGAAGTGTCAGTGGTTAAAAAATGGACAGGGTGGATAGACTGACACTGACACTGATACAAAACCCTTGGAATAGGCATGAATCTGTCTCTTCTCTCCACCTAGCTATGTGTAAAATAACATTGTAACACTCGAACATCTAGCTGATATGGATTGCAATAAGTGAAAACTGCGCTGGAACAAAGCCAGTGTAAGGGTACTACTTTTGGTCAGAGAGGATACATGCAGTGTAGAACAATTCTTTTCCACTTTCCAACCTTTATATAACAGACACCCCTCCTTTGCTCTCGGGACAGTGGAGTGTACCAAAACGGATTTCTCTTTGCCCAACCATATTTTTCTGTACATTTAACTGACAGCATATAAAATGGACTGGACGAGCCAAGTTCAAACTCTGACTGACACTGGTACGAATGCTGTTAGGGAAGGCATGAATTTAACGCTTCTCCAAGTTATAAGTGAAATACCGTTTGCCGCATGACGCTCCCAAGTCCATTTTAACGTCACAAAAACCTTAAAGAAGTCAAAGACGAAGAGAAACTTGTTATATGTGGCACAATGGCAGGGATGACTATTGCCGTGGCCAGCATAAGGGAATTAACCATTGGAATCAAGGTTCAAGAAACCATTGTGATATCATAATCCCAACAATAATCATCAGGATATTGTAAAACTTACCATGAGCTCTAATTCATAGTCTATGCAATCTATTTCCGACACAATTTTAATACTCAGGTAGGGTCTCTTGAAGCTCTATCTATCGGCATAGTTAAATCTAATAGGAGTGTTGACGTTATGAATGATGGTATGGAACATCACGGTCTTACTACCAACACAAGATTCCAGAGCAAGAACGAACTTTGAACTCCCCCTCATCTAAATGGTCAATTTGTTCAATTAAATTGCATATTAGTTCGAAAAAGTAGATCAATTCCATCAAGAACTCCAGACCCTTACCGACTTTGGTGGTAAAATCAAATTGATTAAAGATCCTATAAAGGGCATCGACTTTAGAAGTTAGGTGACTGAAAAAATTTTCAGTCACTGTTCACATCAGATTCAACATATTAGGAAATAAAAAAAAAGATTCCATATGGCTTATCGAAGGTTCACTGTACGACTGCAAGTGTTAAGTAGAACAAGCTCAACTTTTTGAAACAAGTCTTGAAAAGAAGGGGGGTACAACCATTGCATCCTCCCGAAAGTCACCTATGAAACTGAACATGTGACCAAACACAGAGACTGACCCTCAAACTGAGAACCATTCCACGTGCACATGAAAGAATCCTACTCAACATCACATGGATTGATCACAAAACAGCTCAGTATATTGGAGAAGACACAGGAATCAGGCATATCTTTGAATCCATAAAAAAAAACTCAGATGGCAATGGGCTGGTCATGTTGCATGTATGATATCACGACGCATACAAAACTATTGTGGGTAAAATATACTATGGAATTACCATCTAGATAATTTCGAAAAGTATTGGCCCCACAATGCCCACGATAGAGAGGTTTAGTGAATTCTGGGAAAGGTGCATGTCCAATGATAGTCGGTAACAGGCTGATGATTATTTTTCTGTTGGCCCGTGATCGCCAATGAATAAGTCAAACCTCTTGACTGTGTTACGTTTCAAACGATCAGGTACGATTTGCAAGACATTTTGACCACTGTAGCTTTAAGGAGGCAACCAGTCTACGAGAATGACATTTCTGATTCTGATGACCTTTTATTGCCTTCAGAGATAAAAGGGGGGCAAAACAGGTGCAGCTTATACTAAAAAGAATCCAGGAATAATCAACGAATGTTAAATCTAAAATTAGTACCAGATGAAATAAACTCCGGTACCAGTTGAATAAGATTTTTACACCATTTATAGAAAATTTTTTGTGAAAGTTGAATGACAAATCCAATACCAGATGAATAAAGATATTATTGCCATTTTTATAAAAATATAGTACGTATATAATCAAAAAATCAAGATGTAAATCATACACGAGTAAGTGCGGTTAGCCACTTTAGTACAAACATTTTATGATTCCGATTGGGATCTAAGTTTTTCACCAGTAATAACAAGAAACACAAGTCCAATTATTTCCTCACCATCTTCACGTCCATATTCTTGCTTTAATTACTAGTGATTCACAGACTGAGTAAGATACTGGTCTAGTCACCAATAACTCGACCATGAACAGGTGATGCGGGATTACCTGTCCACCAGGAGCAAGCAGTAATGTGATCTGAACCAGACTAATCCGGAAATCTCACAGGGTCTCTCTTTATATATGATGCATATATGATAAAGGTATATATATATTGTATATATGTGTATATGTTGTGCGTACATTGTATGTGTGTATAATTGCATGTGCATATGTTTGCATTTACAATATGTACATACAGGTCTACAGGGCAGAGAAGGTGAAACAGGGCATCCTGCAGAATGCTGGAGGTTAAAAGTGAGGTTGTCAGGTTTTTGGCAACTAATCCATCCCCCAACTGGAGGACTCTAGGGAGGATGCTGTGCAGACATTTTGCTCTATTATGAGAATATAAAACAGGAAATCAAAGCAAGAATCGTCACAAAACAGATAAGTTCCTTGAGCCAACGACCATCCATAAAGTCTAGAGGATAATACTTCGATAGCAAAGTATAACTGTTGGAGTGGCGCTCAATATATCGATCTATTATGAGTACAAAATGCGAAAGCATCAGGGTTAAAGCCCAATTTCTCATCGTCCCCACGAATTTCCGTAATTGGGGGAGTAAGCCCCCTTATTTCATCAAGTCTTAAAATACTGCTGCTTTAGTGTGAACCATAATGAATGTATCATCAGGACCACTCTGCAGAGTAAGCCACAGAAAACCATTGTGATATTATAGTCCCAAACAATAATCATCAGGATATTGTAAAACTTACCACGAGCTCTAAATCATAGTCTATGCAATCTACTTCCGACACTCAATTTTAAACAATTATAATACTCAGGTAGGGTCTCTTGAAGCTCTATCTATAGGCATAGTTAAATCTAATAGGAGAGGAAACATTATGAATAATGGTATGGAACATCACAGTCTTACTACCAACACAAGATTCCAGAACAAGAACAAACGTTGAACTCCCCATCATCCAAATAGTCAATTTGTTCAATTAAATTACATATTAGTTAGAAAAAGTAGATCAATTCCATCAAGAACTCTAGAGCCTACACCGGTTTTGGTGTTAAAATCAAACCGTTGCATTTTTTCACGTAGATGTCAGATGAGATACTGCAAAATCAAATTGATTAAAGATCCTATAAACGGCATCAACTTGAAAAGTGTTATGACTGAACAATTTTCATTTACTGTTTGCAACAGAATCAACATAATAAAAACAACATTTCATATGGCCTATCCACTGCCATCGGGGAAATTACCCTTGAAATGCTCCATAAGAAAAGGAAGAACGTATTCCGAATCGCCTCCAACAACAAGATCAACAGAGTCAGGGATGCCTTGAAGAAACATTATGTCAGATCAGCCAGAAACATGGAATCTGCCAATGCTACCTTAGAGCAATCCTCTACTAAAGTCCTTTAGGCCCATGTGAAGTAACAGAAAGAGGAGCTTGACGAATGAGGACAAAGACACCAAGAAGTATACAGCTTGTTCGCAAATGAATAGATTTAGTTATCAGTATTAAAGGTGATATTGTTGAAGATTGCCAGAGATGCTGATTAAAACCTAATCAATCTTCTAAAGAAACCCAGTATTCAGAATCATTTCTTCAATCACAAGATTGGTGACGCTCTTCACATTGAGACCGGAAAGTTTTCTGTGGATGAACGCCAGAATTTTTTTCAATAAACTTAATTGATCGAAGCCACCTGAACCCAACAACATACCCGCTGTTGTTCAGATGCACAGATTATTTCATCATGATCTACTTGACCATTTCAATTCACATTATAACAACAGAAAAATTATAATTCCACTGCCTACAAAAGGGGACCTCTCCACACCATATGATTATAGTGTCCCAAGTAGTATAAAATATCTACAAGGTTATACTACTAAACAGGCTTACACCTCTTTTACATATAGATATTGATACAACTAGGATGGTTTCCGGAAAGGGAGATCTACATCATCTCAGATTCTGGTCTCGAAAAGAATCCTAGGAGAATTAAAGATCCGTAAGCAAAAAGCAAGAATAGTATTTATTTATTTCTCCGTAGAGGCCTTCGACTGTGTCTAACAGACGGTAAGGCTTCACATTCTGTTGAATTATGGTTTCCCCATGGAAACAATCGCTGAAATATACAACATAACCTTCTAGTATAGTTGAAAGTATCGATGGTCCAACCAGGGAGATTCTCACGAGAGCAGGTAATCTCCAGGGAGATATCTCATCCTACCACTTCGTAATTGTTGTGGATCACGTGTTCATGCGGTCAGTTGACACAATGTAAGATAAAGGAATTAACATCATACCAGACAAAACAGATCACGACAGAGATATGTATCGCCAATCTTGGCTGTGCCAACGACATAGCCTTAACAGCAAGACTTCTCATGACCTGTTAATCTCTGTAAAAGTTGGTCTGTCACCAAGAACTAAGAAACAGAGTACATAAGCGTTGGTGAAGAAATCGATCATTCAGCTATTTGTTCCATGGTCGGCTCTATGTGAAATGAAGCCAATGACCTAACTTCTTATACAGCAGATCTTCGAGTAACAATTCTAGCCACTTAAGAGTCAAGCTTGGTTAGTATTTGTAAGTCCAATATTAGTAGCCTTTTCAGAGCCTGTGTGGAAATGTGTTTTTACATGTATCTCTGACATTAACCATGAAGAAATCCCTGCAGGATCGTCTTGACGGCATCTATACTCGGCTTTTTATGAGAGTCTAAAACATCAGCGGATAGAAACACTGAGCAAAAACATATATCTTCAGATGTATACCATTTATTCCTTCCACTTTAGCCTGTCGGAGAGTATGTTTTGCGGGCCCCTGTTTTCGTGCCAAAGAGCAAATTATTTCTGACGCAGTCTGTCTTATACTACTTTGTCCAGCCTAGAGCCGAAGACTAATGAGCGACATCGACTGCATAGCTTAGGATATCTATCACGATGTAGTTGAATTGCGGAACAGACGATGAAAAGAGATTCAAGACAGCATTGTGGACTCAATCTCGAATGCGTTCGCTGAAAAGAAATTGTATTTGAATTAGTGATGAACAACTTAATGATACCATTTGGTATGCAACTAGAGGAACTGATGACTTTTGTTTCTATAAGTGGAAATATTGACACTGGAAAAATAAAAGTATTTAAGAATTAACGAATACAATTGTAAACATTTTGTTAAATATTCATAATAAATGTGAGAAAGTTTCTATTTATCATCTGAAAAAATCTATACATGTATCTAATCATATTAACTTGGATATTTGTACTAAGTCAGTTCGGCAACCGGTTTCAAAGCTCACTCAATTTTATAAATGTGGCAGTCGACTAAATATGACTGCTAAGGGAACTCCAGAGAAAGAGAGGGGGGCGTCAACTGTCCCTAAAAATCGAAAAGGGGGGTAGACAAAAAAGGCACACTTGTTTGATGCAAAGTTCCATCATAGATTCCAACGCAATCTGACTTGAACGATTAGAAAAGTTACGAATCTCTGGGAGAAAAGAAGAAGAGGAAAGAGAAGAGGAGAGAAGAAGGCAAGGAGGAAAAGAGAGGGGCGAGGCAAAAGTTTTGATTCCAAAGAGAAAGACTAGTAGAAAAACGACTGTCATTGATGATGGAGTTTCCCCAACAAGGATGATTACCAATCCCAGATGAACCCTAAACAAAATAGTCGTAGAAGCAGCTGCTGCTTTTTTAGTTGTGATAGCAGTAACAGGAACAGGAAGAAAGGCCAAAAATAAGGATGGTTCACCCGTTAATTTAAAGTAAATTTTATATCAATCCAATATTTTGTGGGAAATGTATATTTAACATATTAGGAACCGATTGTCAGACCAATCAAAAAGTTTACTTCAAATGAAGATTTAACAGAACCGCAGACTTTTAATTTTTTTCGTGCCAAAAAAAAAAGAAGTTTTTTCTCATTCGTCAACTTGAATGAATGATCTGAAAAGAGTGCCTTGGTACTATAAATATACCCCTAATATCATATTTATATATTTGCATAAATCATGTAATAATCAAGTCTGGTGGTATCGTAAAGCACTGATGGAAAACTCTGGGTTAGTGGTAATGATGCTTAAGCCCCAAAACTATGAGTGACCCCAAGGAGTTCATGAAATAGATGTTTTGTTTGGAGCACATCCGTCGCTTTCGCAGCAGTAAATGTATAAAATTATATCCGCAGATTTTATCCAAATAACTGAATCTTACTTTTTGCTTACTGATAATCTTCAAGATCGACGGATGACGGTGAAATCTCTCTCTTCTTGAAACAAGATTCATTTGCAGATTATCGAAAATCCACCCGTCCAATCCTATTATAAAGTATTCGGTTTGTCAAACAGCCATTATTTCAAAGAGACCCACATAGGCCAGCGCACAACTTCGGGCAAACGTACATAAGCATTGAGACAAAAAAAAAATCCAAATTCACAGCTTTACCTATATGGTTACGGAATTTTCATGACTTTGGAACTGTAAATTACACCCCTAAGCATTTTTAAAGAAAGCATATGAAAATGCAGTGTTTTTTTTCTGAAAGTGGAAATGTAAGCTCAATACTAAGCCTAAAACTAGTTCGTACAAATCCAACCTTAAAGTATGTGATCTGATGATTCGGATATGCCTGTTTTCAGAGGTTTAAACAACCCAGCTATTGCATCCCTATGACGTTGAAAAGACGAATTAGTGTTCCCTAAGAACTTATCGAAGAATTGAGCTCTTTACAGGTGAAAGTAATCATAGAAACTCCCCTAATGATGCCGATCGTTTCGGTATCAAAATGGTTAAAACGTCCCTTCAACGTTGTTCTACCCAATACAACAGCAGATTTATTCCACTGAAAATCATCTAACGTTATCTGTGCATTCAATCTTACATAACGTTCCTCTTGCTGGCGGCTATTCGCTGTTTATAAAACTGTCTGAACAGAGAAATTTACGAGTCACCATCTAATGATTCTCACCTACAAACAATCATTTTTACCCACTGACAAGAATTTTAACAAAAAATGTCGATATTATATTACTGGCCAGTGCACTCTTGTGAACCCGGTAGATAGTAATAAAGATAACTCAGAAGGTTTTTGAAAATGTTTTGATGTTTTTCCGACCTAGAGTAAAAAATTTTTGCATGGCCTTTCTATTTAAGATTAAAGACTTGGTTCGTCTGAGCTCAAAAGATTGTTTTCCTATCCCAGAGGCGACAGAACAGAAGGAAATCCTTTGGAACTGACCGTCTCAAAAGAACCATTCCGAGTCTTCAAGCTATTTTTGATAAGGTTTATGTTTATGTATCATTCTCTTTGTCAGAACATGAAACATTTTGAATTGGATGTTTGGCGCGGTTGATTTTATTAACACTAAAAGTATTGGTAGTGGCGGTTTTATTTTGATTTTATATCGCCTCAAACTCCAATCGGGCTTTGTGTCAACTTTGATTTTCTTCCTCGATAAGAACAAGAACAACCCTCACTAAATTTACGGGATACTGTAGTTTGAAATCACGACCAACTGATTGGTATGCAGCTTTCTTACTCACTAAGCTAAGCAGGCAAGTTGTATCCACCTACGCTTATGTCTATCATTGATAAAAACTAGCTGAGGTACCCCACGTTTCCTTGGGAAGAAAAAAAACAATAAAAACTCTTGAAAGAAAATGATATTTTGTAGAGATCGCATGAAAACTCCTGGAGGGAATGACTATCCGCCTCTTAAAACTCTAAAAAAATGATTATTCTGTAACCTGAGAATTCCTTTGATCAATTTTTGCGTCAGTAATTGGCATATCAGAGCCGACAATCGCAGTCAGATTTTGCCGAACTTTTATCATCGTTTGGGATCAGATTAGGTCTTGGAAATAGGTTTAGTGTTCTTTTTTGCAAAAAAAAATATTGTCAGTTTAAGGTGAGCTTGATTGAAAAAATTGGCCAAACTAGAATAAGAAATAAGAGAGACAGACAATCACGTCCATAGTCATCTATGCAGAATCGAAAGTAAAGGTGCAGTCCAGTATTATAACAACATTGTGAGTATAACCCTCACTTAGAAAACCTTTAAATATTCCTTTTTCCAAACCAGACAAATTTCAAAAAAGATTGTTGGGCTTATCAATTAAAAGCACATGAAATTAAGTGATGAGGAATTAGTACTTTAAATACTACTAGATTAGATATGTGGACTTACCCGTGGAAAAATCTCTAAACATGACATCAGCAGAAGCAGCAGCATCAACCTCTTAACGTCGTCGTTGGACATAAACTTTTCCCACATTTTTCTCTCATGGGCGTCGCAGAGCTAGAATTTTTTCAATTGGTCTAGTTCATCTCTCCATCTTGAATCCTATCGGCCTCTGTTTTGCATGTGATCTCTGGGGATCCATGTTGTAAGTCGTGATGTCCATCGGTTGTCTGCCATTCTTGCAACATGACCAGCCCATTGCTATCTAAGTTTTCTAATAGATTTGATGATGTATCGGACATCCATATCCTTCCTGATATACAGTGCTGTCTTGTGATATCTCCATGTGAGGTTGAGCATGATTCTCTCATATACACGCTGTATGCTTTCCATTTTGTCCGTCCGTCTCTTGGTTAGGCTCCATGTTTCAGCTCCATAAGTGACTATCGGGAGAATGCATTGGTTGTATACTCTTCTTTATAAGATTGTTGGGATCGTCTTGATTTTGAAGGTTGAGCTCGCTCTTCCAAAAGCTTTCCATCGGAGGGTGATTCTTTCCTTAGTGAGTTTCATAGAGATTTATTGCCCTCGGTGGATGTAATGGACTACTTTCCCAAGTTGTGAATCTTTGATTTTGACGGTTATGTTCTTATTCTCAATGTGATTGTTACACATGACTTTTGCTCTCCAGAAGTTCATGTGCAGACCAACTTTTTGCTTTCCTTGTTTAATCCTTGACAATATTGGAATGCAAATTATATATAGAAGTATCATAAAAACACTGGCCAAGCATGCGTAGCTCCTCTTAAAAGACTGAAAATTTTTTTTTTCTTCTGAAAATTCATTTGATCATCATTGGCGTAAGTTTTTTGCATGTTGAAGCAGACTACATAGTTTAAATTGGGCCTATGTTTTGTTGTCATATTTGGATTAGGATTTGCATCATATTAGGGATAATACATGTTTTTTAGAGCAAAATATGTTTTATCATCAATTTAGGGTTTAGGCAAAATTCTGCCAAACCGGTATTACCACTGATAGATGGGGTAATTCACGTCCATGGTCATCTATGACTGATAAAAGTAAGGTGCAGTTCAGCATCATAGTTACAGTTTAAGAAGAACCCTAACTCATAAAAGCTTCAAATACATATTTTCTCAAAATTGACAGATTTCTCGGCAATTTGAAAGTCCAATAAATTGAAAGCACATGAAACGGTAGAAAACAGGAGAGATTTTCTCCAACAGGTCTAAATTCGGTCCAGCGATTGGATTTTCTGCGTATCTAAGCACTGGTGTATCGTTGCTCTCATTGATTTCTCTAGCACTAAAGATGAGTTTTCATCTTTTGAATACTACCATCCCAACACACTCACAAAAAGACGGTTAGCAGTTGATTTTTGATGAAAGTCGACTTTAATAGGTGGGTTGTTAGTAAATTGTGATCAGCTGATATATTTTTGTTTTTCTCTATGATCGCTCACTGGCTTGCTGGCACACGTTCCTATGCAGATTTGCAAAGGCCACCGTGCAACCTTGGAAAAACAGACATAAAGATTGAAAAAAAAAATCACCTTCAAAGTTCTACTTACTTGGTTACCAAACCTACATGACTTCGAAACTGTAGGTTACAACCCCCACAACATTTTTTTAAAGAAAACGTGTGAAACGTGATTTTCTGAATGTGTAAAAGTAAGCCCCATCCGAAGCCCAACTACCTGTATGTGTAAAATCAAACTTGAAATATTTGCCTCAGGCAAATTGTGATCTGATGATGTGGATATGCCTTTTTTTTTGAAGTTTTGATCATACATTTTCAAATAACTAAGCCTTCTAAATGTCAATACGTCAGAGAAATTAATAAAAGAAACTTCGAAGATGATTTTGATTTGAAATATACATATCATTTGATTTCAAAGATGTAACTTCAATAGTATTTAAGGAGATTTTAGATGAAGAATGAAAAAAACAATAAGGAAAATATCATTGGCAGGCTTTTTCTTTTTGATAGCACAATCGCAGACCATACAGAACTGAAGGAACTTTTTTTAACGTATCCTGTAGGGAAATAATGAGCATTTGATTCCCAATATGCCTAAATTGATGGTCTAATTCAGCATTATAACTATATCGGAAATGGTACCCCATCAAAAAGATTATTTAATCAAAACTGACAAATTTCTCTGAGTTTTGAAGGACATATAGTTCTAAAGCATATAAAATTGAAAGGTTTAAAAAAAGCTTCCTCTGTCGGAGTTTGACTTCGATCACCCAATCCTATTCTCTGAGGCCCTAACCACCCGGCTATTGAACTGCTCTGACTAAGGGACTAAAAGAAGAATGTTCCCAAAATACATTGCCATCCGGAGTAGGTTCAAATAAATGAGTATGGATTATGCTGATTTAAAATATACAGCTGTTTTATGTATCTAAACTAGTTTTCGAAAAAATCTGGGATGAAACAAACGATTTGTTTTCCAAAACGTGACCACCAATTTCTAAAATTCGACTCAAGCTGTGTGCTATAAACTGGTTGATTTTGGAAATATCTTTGTTCCTGACCTCTGATGTGTAGTTCTCAACATATTAGAGTCCACACACACATACACACACACACATTAGTACTTTATAAAATAGATTCAAAAGATGTAGTAATTGTTTTCAGTAAGAATAAACACTGTAGCAGCCAGGTTTGTATCATATCGACTCTTTAATTCGGTTTAGGGAATTAAAATGTTAAATCATGACTCAAATCATAACTCTTGTTTATAATTCCTGCTCTTGTTCATTTTTGTATTTTTAATTCTTCTTTAATTCAATTCATGGAATAGCTCCTTTTCAAAGAAAAAAATCTCTTCATAGAGTACCACTGCAGCTGCAAGCGGTTCATGTATCAAACTGTTAAGCATTGTCAGCCGGAATTATTTTCATACATTTCCCTCCTATTTTCGTTCAACACCTCAGAAACCAAAATAAAGCCATGTTCTTCCCCACCATTCCATTCTTTCTGTCTGGTGACCTTTTAATTCGATGATTTCAAATACTTGTAGTAGTCAACGATGCAATTTAACTCATTGACTATAGAAGATGACATGTGTAATGGTTATCAAAGATAAAAGCCCTTGACTATTGAAAGATAACTCATTACTAGTTATTCTTTGTGAGGAATGCATTGCAAGGCAGAAGCTCAGATTCACAGATACAAACCGAGTAGCCAAAAACGGAATTTTTATTGAGTTAGCCGTATAACTGTGAAAACTAAAATTCCAGTCATGTTCTGTTAATAGGTTAATAGTATGAAGGATTCAAACAATAGCAGAGTTTTCTAAATTAAAAATGAAGTCAGGCAGTTGCAATGGATGCAGTCGTCTGGTTTTGTCTTGATCTTTTCTAAGCAAGTATAAGAGGCAAAAGGTTTTCCTTTTGAGGAATAATGCATAATTCAATAACTCTGGTCTGTAATCCATTTGTAAATGGATAATTCAAATAACTATAACCGATATTCGGTATGTAAAGGAAAATTTCAACACCTATATCCGGTAAACAGTATTTAAACAAATAATTCAATAACTATAACCAGTATTCCGGGAATTGATATTACATATGGTGGATTCTGATTATTCCCAATCTTTGAAATTCCGATGAGTGTTTAACTTTATCATAAACTGTCAACCCAAACTGTTAGCATTAGTTTCTTTTGTTTTGAAGTTAGTCTGACTGACTGACTATGTACGTATTACGCATATAGGTCATTCCAATGGAGTTAGAGGGCTGTATTTTTTTTTTAATCAATTTTTCATTAAACTGGTTAATAGTATGCAGGATATAAACACTTGTGTAGTTTTTCGAGTGAAGTCTGGCAGTTGCAATTTTTCCAGTTGGGGTTCAGTTGAAATTTTAAGTTCATGTAAAATGTGTCCTTAATTTGTGCCCGGCGGCATCCACAATTTTTACACTTTTTTTAGATTTGAGTTTTCTTTTGGAGCGGATGATCACGACTCATCAAAATGCAAGAAAAGTAACTGATTCATTGATCAATGCTTGTTTCTTAAAATTTTGACTTTTTTTAGTGATCCTCACTCAGCAAAAGTCAAAAGAGGTAACTTATCCATTCATCACCACTTTTAACAATCTATCTGTCTATCTATCTATAGCATTGAAGAATCGTAGCCATCAAACGTTCAAACAAGTGTCCAATACCATATCGTTTTTCTCCTTTCTCTTTTGCCAACCAAAGGAATTTTTTCTTCTTTGGGAGGAGAGAAAGTTTTTTTTGTGTCTTAATAACCTACTACTGTTCCTAAGGTGTATGTCTTGAAGGAGCTTGATTTTATATTGTTTGCAAGCAACCTGCCTTAAATATCATGAATAATAATATCCCCATCCGTGGTACGAAATTATAGCATCGAAATACGAATTTACGTATTCCATGTCTAACCATTCAAGCTCTAGCTGAAGTTTTCACGTTTTACCCTTATTCTCAGAATTTAAGACTTATATTGTCATCCTTGTGGTTTTGATCCAATCCTTCTTCGAGATTTCAAAACTTTATTCCAAATTTCGTGGATCATCAGTTGAAATAATTCTGAGAAGGTAAGAAAGCTAAAAAAAAAACGTGACGGGGAATGCAATCATATCGATAGATTAGGGTACTTGACAAGAAAATTCAGGAAATAATGAGGACGCTTCATTGAATAACTTCAGCAAAAAACTGTACACAGTGCGTAAAAAGCCTGTCATCCAAAACTTTAAGACAGAATTCTTTATCAAACCCCAAACCAGTTATATTCGTGCGCTTTGGGGGCAGTATCACTGTGATGACTAGTCCTACCGACTATTATTACAGTACTGACCCCAATTCTCACAAGGTGATTCAGACTTGTGACATCGTCTTTCACTGATCAAAACATTGTAAATACCATCCAAATTATGTATTCTTCCCTTCAATTCATGGACGTTCCAACCATGCCAACGGCATAATAGCTGGAAATAGTCGATTTTGAAACTATCTAAGAAATGGAGAATGAGGACTAAATTTCGTTGCTCAGTTTTGATAATTGCTTTTACGTCGTTTTTCCGCATATTTATTAATGCATAGTTATTTAACGCTTTGTGGTGACAGACTTACATGTCAGTGGGTGCAATCGTCAGACTGTCTACTACTATTGAAATCAACCTTTCAAATACTTATAAATAGTCAGACGATTGCACTCAATGACATGGAACTCAGTTACTGGGAAGCATTAGAATTTTTATGTACATTTATTTACATATGCTCCATCTCCGAAATCTAGCTATCTCCTCTATAGATAACTCGATCCCCCGAAAAAAATCAATATATGAAAAGATGATTAAGTTGTGCTTATAGTTGCTGGGGTATAATAATGATAGGAATTATAGAATAATTAATACTGCTATCCCAACAATTACTAATAACAACAAGATTGATGATATGGTTTCGGTGGTTAATTTTTGGATTCAATTGTGTAGGGTTATGGAATGAATTGAACCTGCCACCAATATGGTAGCTGCTTCAACAAAGTATGGCTTGTACGAATAAGGGGATGGGGTTGCTGCAGGAAATCTGGCCTTTAACTGTTTTTTTTTGTTTTTTTTTTTAATTCAAGTTGTCTATGCTAAATTGTGTATTCACTGTGTAATAATGGACAATCATTTCAGATAAGATGTCCTACATAACATGATGCAATTTATAATCATTCTGTTCGATCATATATTTATTTCCTAATAACATAATTGTCGCGTTGAAAGAAACAAATACAGTATATTTTGACCAACAATAAAAGAAATGAGAATTTCGAGTGAAAACTGTTATTTTGACCTCTGCATTACCAGCGGATGTTTAGTGCAATGTTGAGAGCAACGCTAAGCTTGAACAGCTACCCTATCAGTTGTAGGTTCGATTTGTGTAGTTTCATTAATAAGTTTCATCAATAATTTGTTGTGTTTACGTTGAGTCAAATGAAAACATTCGCCAAGTTGTGTGCGTGAAGTTTTTTAGAGTACTATATAATCATTTTCATTGGTCAGTTTTTAAAAAATACGGTGGTACGTAAGCACTTACAAGTTTTTGATTTATATACCTTCATTATTATTCAATCTTTATTGCAGAAAGTTTTCGCCGTCTACAAATCTATCGTCTAGTTAATTTTATATGGAGTGTCTCCACAAGAAATCAAACATCTGGGTAACATCCCGTCCAAGGTTTGTGAGTGACTCAAAAATGTAGGCTTCCACGGAGGAGCTTCATCTCGGGCCATCAAGATGTATGAGAAATGTGCAAAGGTTATTGGTGGTCAGTTGGACAATTCAAGACCTGAGAAATTTGCTTCTAATTTCGGAGACTGAGAAAAGGTGGAAAATGAAAGCCATACCGGGTATTTCCACCCGATATCTTGCTCAGGATTATGATTGGGATCACAAATCTGCAACTCGAGCTGAAAACTAGCATTAAATAACACAAGGAGTTCCGACGTATTTCAACCAGGAAATTGACGAAATTAAAATCGCTCTCGTGCGCCTTCACTGACTCCATTTTTATTGCTCTAACCGTCTCGTCTCAGTTATTGATCGGCAACGGAGCATATACAACGGGGATTGACTACACGAACATTTCTCGGCGTGGTTTATATTTCATAGATCCTGAATTCGGTGAAATGCATACAGTATGTTCGAAAGCTTGCAGTTGAGTGAAACTCCAATGTTCATGTATTCTTCAGATATATGCTAGGACAAAATTTTTAAATTCATCATCATCGGTCTTTCAACGTCTGTCGCTAGACAGAGACCTTCCCCAGGATTTGCAGCACTTCTCTATCGTGGACATCGGCAGAGTCACTACTTTCATAATTTGTTTAGCTCGTCCTTCCGTCCAATACTCTGCCTGTTAAGTTGCCCATGAAGCCCTTGATATTTGGTTGTTGGGCCCCAGAGCTGGTTGTTGGCCTTTTCGTTTAGTTCCCAGCTGTTGTAATTATCAAGCCACTATCTATGAAAAACAAAATAAAAGAGAATGTGCATCCTAAAGCAATTACTTTTTTCCAATGACTGCAACTCGGCTGTATAATTGTGGACTTTAAACGGCAATCTGTTGTGTTTAAAGTAACTACCAGTCATTTCCTTGACATGAGTGTGGATGTTGTAGTATTTTAGCGTTGTCTGGATCAGGTCGTGTTAGATGAAGCCGTAAGCATTATCCAAATCAAGCAAGACCGTCAGCAAGACTTCACTTTGCTCAGCTTCGTGGATAAGTTAGCTAACGTGTTGTTGGAATCCTGAGAATCCTGAAATCCGAACCCCTTGGTTAGAGGTTTTCATATGTTCATTCTATGTCGTATGATGTGTTAACCTCTTAATCAAAACTGAGATAAAGATCTCTCAAGAGAGAGAGAGAGAGAGATAGGTCTGAATTGGCTTATATGGAAAGGAGCTGCTTCTTTGGGGGTGAAACGACCTTCTACTCTTCTCTAGCTTGCTGGACTAGAGCCATTTAACCAGATCCCCCAAATATTTTCCAAAACCTCTGAAAAATGTTTGAGATAGCTTTTGGACACCATGTTAAGAATCCCACTGAGACCAAGATTGGAAGTTCATCTTGTATGATTCACCACCCAAGAGTGGTCCTTTTCTATTCGACTGTCAAACCAGGTTGGTAATTTTCCTTTAATGGCCTCATACTGTCAGTGTTAAAGATTAATACTTTCATGGATTCCTCCGCTTGTTTGAACTCAAAAACCTATCGAATTTTGCCACACTTAAAAAGGATTTAGTGAAACCATGGGGTCCTTCACAAACCAAACAAGTTATTCGCATGACCTCTATCTTATCTCCTCGGCTTTCTCTACTCTGTTTGCTTAGGCTGGGTGTTAATTTGCTGATGTCCTCTTTGCTCTCAACTTTGGCCACTCGGAACTGTTTATTCATGGTTTTTAACTTCCTCTTCTGTGGTTGAAATTGCTCTATCTCTTTGTTTAATTGCTTCTTTGGTCCGGCTGTACGTGTTCTTTCCTAAGCCGACCCAACCGTCACGAGGAAGTAGACAATAGTTGACAACTCGAGAACAAGACAGAATTTGCTGATCGTGACGCAATATGCTGATCGTGATTCCTGAAAAGTTCAACCAACATTCTGCCAAGTCTCTGCGCTGAAACACGCTTTCGCCAACTCTTCCCAAAACGTTGAGAAAATAGATTATCACCATTTTCCAGCTTTTCCCTTATGTCAAATGAACTTTTCCTTTATATTCAAATTGTTTTGCAATTCAATTACAACTTGAGGAAATAAGTTTCAAATAAACTTTTCCAGGGGCTCAAATCATTACCAGATCCGGTGATGACAATATTGGAGAAGCATGCATAATCACAACAAAAAGTATAGTATTTGAATAGAGATCTGTTACCATGACTAATGTTAAATCGACAGTTAGAATGGAATAAAAAGTCTTCAAAGGGCATGCTATTTCATTTAACAGATTAACCTGGGCTGGGAAGAGGTCAAATTTGATTTGGATCAACTAAGGGTCAGATGAGGTCAGAATTGGTTCAAATTCTCTTCAGACTGATTGCTAGAATGAATGCAAAATAAAAAAATGCACAAAAATGCATTATTGTTTTTATTTCTGTAGTTTAATTGGGACCTAAAATGAAATAATTCTATTTGGAAAATAGTAATGTGGAAAAATGATTTCGACGGTGCTATACACACACACACACACACATATATATATATATATATATATATATATATATATATATATACACACACACACACATATATATGTGTGTGTGTGTGTGTGTATGTGCGTGTATGTGTGTGTATGTGTGTGTATATCATATCAATTTGTAACAACGAACAAAAAAGATGGAAACAGATTTCATCTATTTTAATCTGCAAAAAACAATATTTACGAGGACATAGCATAAGAGTCCGTTGAGTGCAGGGATATTAACTCAAACTACTCATGATACTCCGTCCTAATTATTTGCAGAGGAATTTGCTTCTAAAATAGAAAGTCCCAGAAATATTCAAGTAGACTGTATTGAAGAATTAAGGCGCTAATCGTGTCAGGAGGGAATAAGTTGTTCCAACTTCTGAGATAATGTAACACCATAGTGAAATATAGAATAAGATCCATCAATATTTATGATTAAGAACCTCTGCTCAACTTATCTTAAACACGTAACACAGATATAAATTGAACGGACACAAAATGATAAAAATGGCTTAAGCCTAAGTTTATCTACATGCCCTCGACACTCATGAGGTGCAGTAAACCTTTTTTCCAAATATATTATTATTATTTGGAATCTCACACCAGTTGCCTGGTGGTAACCGCTGGAGTTTGAGTGACAGCAAGTCTCCTCAAGTCTCCAGCCCTCCTCTCCTAGTACTCATAGGTCGCAGTAATTCTGCGATTTACAGTTTCACATCGGTTGCCCAGTGGTTATCGCTGAAGGCTGAGTGACAATAAGTCTCCTCAGGTCTTCATTATTATTATTATTATTATTATTATTATTATTATTATTATTATTATTATTATTATTATTATTATTATCATTATTATTATTATTATTATTATTATTATCATCATCATCATTATTATTATTATTATTATTACTACTACTACTACTACTACTACTACTACTACTATTATTATTATTATTATTATTATTATTATTATTATGATAATAATAATAATAATACCCTCGTTGAAAATGCTAACAGGGGTATTATCAATAGCACAGATATTTGCGAATATCTTGGAATTAATAAGATTCTAGCAATTCCTGATAGTCATAGTATAAAAGTGAAGAGCAAATATAAAAAATACAAAAACTGATATTTCTGGAGAAAGATAAATACGGATTAACTAGGAATGACCGTAGCCATTGGGAATTGAAGTAAAACTAGATCTACCGTTAAGCAAGCTGTAGTATATGGTTATCATCACCAAGTATAACTTTGGAAAATAAACTCCGAGAATCAAAATGATATTCAAGTTCCTAAGATTTTGATTCTAAAAAGAGATCACAGGAGACAGATCAACACAACAGGGGGGCCAAATAGAAGTAAATAAGGAAGAACTCGTAACAAAATAAAGCTCAAAACACGACAGGAATAGCTTTAATATGCGTCATCTCACAATAAACCATCTAGGAAAACACTTCAAAACATAGATAGTAGAGGAATTATATAATACGTCTCAATAACCTCACTTATAACTCTTAATAATTGTAAGGTTTTAACCCCGTAGCAATAAGAGTAATTGTTCGGATAAGGTTAGTTAATTAGTTAGACTTATCGATATCCATTCCTGCAATTTATAGAATAAAAGGTAGTAGGGAGATTCCCCAATAATATAGGCTGGATACTTTGGAACCATTAAAGAAAAAGAAGTGAAGTACTTAAGGTAAGATAGACACAACAAATGAATTACAAGCAGAGGACAGATAATAATCAAAAGATGCAGGTGGATTCAAGAGATTTAGTAGCACAGACCCCTTCTCCTCCAATGTTAGTCAAGAATGGTTAAGCAGAAGGAAAGACGAATTCTTTCGTTTACTTTCAACGTCCTGACCCGAACATCCCAACAGCAATCGAACCCCAGTTTAGAGATATGCAATTCAAGAAAATTACCCGGGGGGAATTAGTAGATTTGTATTAATTTGCAAACATTATTGAAACCTGCAACATTCCTGGGAGAATTCTACGATCATTAATGTAAATACAGAGGATGATAGTAAGAATAGGTTATTCATATAGCCATTTGAACAACAACCTACTAAGTATGATATCTTAACTGACAAATGGAAATCTTAGAGGTGGAAGAAACAAGCTAAACTTGGCTCCTCACTACAAGGACCCACATATTACAGTATGATTCCTTTCCTCACTCAGATTGTGAAATACTCTCATTTCCAACATCTACTTCTTGCCAATTTTTACCGTTCACCCAATGTTTTTAACATCCGACCCTCATTTTTACACATAAAACCTCTTTTCTTAACCTCTTAAGTCCTCATTTCTTCAACATTACGCCTTGATTTTTCAATATAATACCTTGCCTACTGAACTTTCTACCATTTCTTAACATAACATGCCAATAATGACATTCCTAGTTTTGGAGATTAGTCCTATCTTTTTATAACATTAACACACGTTTTTAATTTTGTCCCTTTGAACCCCTATTTAATATTAACCCATTTTTTCCTTTAGTCAAACCTTTCTCCAACATTAGCCATACACTTTTTTTTACATTAGCACTCCACTTCTTAAAAATAGGCATCCTCTTTTTCTAACGGTGTAAAATGTGGTATCGAAATTGTTCCTAAAAACTAGTTAAATTAAATGCTATCTGATTCCATTTATCTATCTTTCTATTTAATTTTTGACAACAATTTAGACGCCCATTAAGGCATATATTTAATTCAGTTGTTTAAATCAAACAATCAAATATCAATATTCCTGAATGATTACCGTATCAAATGCATCTGATTAGAAAACCAAAAAGTCTGTGGAAGTAAAGATTAGGGTCACCAGTCTCTGTTTCTATGATGCAAATTCAAACAATCATGAATTAGGAAGGAATTTGTTACGAGAAATTATATTTGGTCGAGTATCGTTGGTACACATTAGATTTTGTTTCCACTCAAAGGAGATAATTTGAATGGCTGATTTTAAATGCGTAGGTAATCAATATATTGAAACGCAGGTAAAGCAAAAAAATGTGTAAAAATAATTGAAGAATTGAAAGAAACTCGATGCGCTTTGATATGACATGTGACCAATGATAATCAAAAAAAGTAATAGCTAAGATCACACAACGATGTTAGAGAAGATAACTCCGTAACTTCAGTAGACGTTTATTTTGGATGCATACATATATGCATGTAAGTACACGAGTATGTCTGCTTTTGGAGTTACATGCAAATGAATAATGTATGCGGCTTTGTTTGGTTGAGCATCATCAATTTGAACATTTGTAGCGTTACTACTTGCATGTGAGCATTGCAACTTGAATGAAAAATCCGTCATGTTTCAAATGAAATCTTTTAAAATGGAATGACAAGAACGGGGGCTCTGAAAAGAACTGCACCACTGCAAAGAGAAAAAGCTCGTTTGATCCTGATATGAAAAACACAATCTGTTTTTCCAACAAATAATAGGAATTTATTGTTCTTCTCTTCTCCATATGCATGCATGAATTCTGAAAGGGAGGGTGAAGACAATTGGCAGCTGAAAAAGAACATTTGCATGTAAAGAACAATACAATGCAGCAGAAAATTTGGATTATACTGAACTCCTCCAATCGTTCAGAGCTCAACCCTAACAGGACAGGCAAAGTAAACTAGCAAAAATGTTCTGCTAATGATTATCATGGCGTCAATTTGACGTGGTGACTCTCTATCAGCTAAACATATCGACACATATACACATCCTCAACATCATCAGTCTTTTAACATCTGTTGGTGGACATACCCCTTCCTCAAGATGAGCGGCACCTCTCTATCGTGGACATCACGAAGCCATTACTTTTAGATTTTGGCTACTTCGTTGCAACATCTTGTATTTCACCGGCCACAATTTAATTGATGATCTATGGGATCCACTTACTGAGTCGAGATGTCCAGCAGCTGACCGCCATTTTTGCAACATGACCAGCCCTATGATATCCCTGGCCTGGTTTTTATACAACATACCTTATTCTTTGGTGGTCTCTCCATGTATTATTTAGAACAATTATCTCCTGTACACGTTGTGTGGTTCTCAGTTTGGTCAACTTTTAGGTTAGGTTCCATGTTTCAGCTCCGTAGGTGACTATCGAGAAAATGCATTGGTTGTTGACCCTTATTGTCTGAAACTAATGAGATTTTCTTATTCTTAAAAATTGAGCTTGCCATCGTAGAGTGATTATTTACTTGATTTCCCCTTCTCCTCCATAGAGATTTGTTGACACGGACACGATTCTACAAAGTAAGTAGAATCGTGTCCATGTCAATATATACTAACAGTAATGTCAGTAGTAATTAGGACCTCCAAACCAATTTTTTTCAATTCTCATTGGTATTATTTAAAATGATCACGTTGCATTGGGTGAGAACCTTGGTCACATTTAGAGGACCTAATTTTTTTATGGATATTATCTTTTTCAAACTTTGCTTCTGTGGCCAAGATAGAGATATCCATATTAAATTATTTCATTTCGATTATACGATACAGAAGTGCGAATTTATCCATTATCTCAATGAGAATAGGTAGAGTTCTAATTGTCACTGTTCCGATTACGAAAGCAAAGTTGATAAGAATAACTGACATTTCCTATACTTTATGGACATAACTAATTAGAAAATGCCATGAATAACAAGATAATTTTTTTTAAATGGTTGTTTGGTCTTAAAAGCACCGTAAAAGCCACATACGTATTTCGTTGCTCTTATTAACTTTCATTTTTTCCCCGTATTCCAGTCTTCTACAGACCAACCTTTGGCATGAAGAGTTGTGAATTAGCGTCTAAACAGGAATGTTTTTTTACTTTTCATTTCAATCTGCTCCTTTTATCTATTGACTTACAACCGAAGAGAAAATAACCTGGGTAGAGTTTCGATAAAAAGCAACCATACTTGATATCAAACTAAATGGTAGCTGTAAAGTTGATATAAATTAATTGCGAAGTCTTTCGTAATGAAAAATAATGTAAATAATGCTTACTCAGATGAAGACATGGTGCAGAAGAGATCAGATTAAAGGTTTGATTGCGACTTGCATAAACCACAAGTTCCTGTAGTTCAGTGGTAAGAGTGGACAGGCGTTAAACGAGCCATACTTCCGGCATAGAAAGTCATCAGCTTGATCCTTGTCTGGAATTGATGCTTTATTTTGATCCACTCAGTTTATTTGTTCACACACCGCTGAAAGTGAAACCAGTCCTTGTATCATCATCATCATCATCATCATCATCATCTTCATCATCATCATCATCATCATCGTCATCATTCTTTCATCGTCCGTCGTTGGACATAGACCTTCCTTAGGATCCGCCACAATTCTCTATCGTAGGCGTCGCGGAGCAAGTACTTTCTTAATTTGTCTAGCTCGTCTCTCCCTCTAATACTCTGCTGGCCTCAGTTCCGCATGTGATCCCTGGCGATCAATGCCGTGAGTCACGATGTCCATCGGTTGTCTGCCATTCTTATAACATAGCTGGCCCACCGCCATTGAGATTTTTAATGGATTCTATGATGTCCCTCACCCCTGTCTTCTTCCGGATGTACTGTGCTATAATTGCAATAAAAAGAAAACAAAAATTCAGACGAAAGTAAATAGTTGCATAAAATTAATAGCAATCTTCCGAGGTAGCAGTTCTCCACCTTTTGAGCAATGCACCCTTGTCTGTATAATTTGGAATGTTATTCCCCCATCTCGTTTATCAGTCGGGGAAAAGTACCAAAATAATACGTTTTGAATAGATTTATATTGTTTCCATATCAAGCCATATAGATTGAAATACCGTTCAGATAATTTTTGGTGAATGTTATATACTTTTAAGCGCTGCATACCAATATATTTTTTATTCCATCATGCGAAATCATTAAAAAAAAAAACATGATTCTCGTTTTCAATTACAAGTTTTTGTAGAATTTCGCACGATACATATATAGATATTTTATTTCAATTACAGCGTGTGCTTTGCTCGCGTATAGGATCTAAGACAATAGAGAAAAGGTAAAAAAAAATCTCTCGCTTTTAGTATTCTGATGAAAAGAACCTAAAAATCATTTTATTGATTGCTATTTTTATTATCACAAACCCAAGCATTCAACAGAAAGAATCGCAAAGACAGGTGATTTTTTTTTATTCTTTACCTTTTTTATTCATTTATGTTTTCCCTGCGAGGAACGTCGGTATGTGAATGAAAACCCAAATCTCTTTCTTTCAGACCAAATTGAAAAATACTTCATAACAGAAATGTTGAGAAGTGTCGCCAAATGCTGTTAGGAATTGTGTAAACAACGTCACAAATTTCTAACAGAGTCTGATATTTTTTTCTCGTCTCTTCTTTTTTATGGCGAGGACAAAGTGCTGGATCTAATTCAGTTGCATTTATTCATTTGGTTAAAGAGTGCATTGTATTACATCTATACTCGTTAAAAGCTATTCAGATGAAATGAAATCGTTAGCTAAAATAATCTCCCACACGATGGACGCTGATATTTTTTTATAACTTCATAATCCCTCATATGACAAGTTAACACACACATGCAGACAGACAGACCACTGACAGACAGACGTAGACACATAGACACACACACACACACATACATATATATATATATATATCTATATATATATAAATATATACATAAATATATATATTTTATATCTATATATATATATATATATATATATTATATTTATATACTTATATTCATATATTTATATATTTATATTTATATATACATAAATATGTATATATATATATATATGTGTGTGTGTACGTGTGCGTATGTATGTGCCTATGTCTGTCTGTCTGTCGGCGGTCTGTCCGTCTGCATGTGTGTGTTAACTTGTCGTATGAGGGATTGTGAAGTTATAAAAAAATATCAGCGTCCATCGTGTGGGAGATTATTTTAGCTAACGATATCATATATATATATATATGTATATATATATATGTATATATATATATATATATATATATATATATGTATATATATATATATATATATATATATGTATATATATATATATATATATATATATATATATATATATATATGTCTGTAAGAGTGTGTCACATGATCTGAAATACAAGTAAGGTAATGCTCAATATACCTGGTGATGCTACTTCGATTTCGCATTGCAATCAGCCAATGGCAGACGAAGAATGTTCTGATTGCATCGCAGGGACATGTTTGGTCTCATCATCATCATCATCATCATCATTATCAATCTTTTAACGTTCATTATTGGACAAAGACCTTCCCCAGGATCTACCATATTTTTCTGTCATGGGCGTCGCACGATATCAAAAATCCCTGCCATAATATTTCTTTTCAGCCAACCGTCACCAGTAATTTTTTAGTTAACCGTATTTAGCCGATGTACTTCTGCGATTATTTTAAATAGATTTTTTCCCTCGGGAAAATTTTGCATACATTTTTTTTTTTCAAAAATATAACTATTCCGGTGTATTGAAGGTCTGAGTTACTTTTAAGAGAAATTATTTTTAAGCTTTATAAAGTGTGGTTATTACATCGTGAGTACTATTTCCCCTCTCCTTTGAGGACAAGTGGGATTCTGGTGTTCTTGAATATCGAACTTGCTCCGCCAAAAGCTTGCCGACTTAATGTGATTCCTCAGTTCATTTCTTCCTCTTTTGAGGATTTCATTGAGAATCGTTATCTTACGTAGATTCAATGGTTTATTTCCTCCAGCTCTGTTGTACATAACATTTGTTTTGCCGATCTTTTAGTGGAGGATGATTTTCTTGCTCGCTTTTTTCAGTTCGGCCATTATTTTTTTGAGATCTGGAGGGTTTTTAGTAAAGAGGACGGTGACTCCAGCAAATCTGCAGTTACTTACGAATTTATCGTCAATTCTGGGTCCTTTATGTGCCTTTCCTAGGTTTAAGAAGATCATCTCACTGCAGGCTGTTAAGAGTTTTGGTGAGCTGGTTTCATATTGTCTAACTCTTCTTCCCAGCTGAAGGAGCTCTGAGTCTTTATATAGCCTCACGGAGAAAACTGCTTTGGCGATAGGTATGTGGTAGTACTCTGATATGTACACGATCTGTACCTCTGTGTCAATGACTTCGAAGATTTCTACTGGCAAAAAGGCCTTTCAAATGTCAACATATCAAACAGCATTCTATATTCTATATTCTGCTGCTGCTTCTCTCAGTATATGTATTGAATTATTATGGTCGATGATTGAATAGCTTTCCTGAAACAGGCTTGGTCCCATTGTTGGTTTTCATCGAGCGTTTTGGTGATTGGGTTATTGATCACAATAGATGCAGTTGAGTCTGTAGTTGTTGAGGTCTTACGGGTTTCTTTTTTTGTGAGGATTTTGTAAACACAGATGAGTAAGCTAGTAGGCCTATATCGTGGTCTATCGGGATTGCCTTTCTGTGTAATAGCATTATGAATGTCGGGTCCAGGGGCCTTTGTTTGTTTGTTTGATTGATTGCTTCACTTCCTGCAGAGTTACTTCTTTGAAATCTTCGAATCAAATACTCTAGGTTTGTGGTTCCTGTTAATTTTTCTGCGTACTTATTTTGGTGGAAGAGACGTGTATTCTTTTTTGTCTAATCATCGTTTCTTTTGAATAGTTTTGTTCGGCTATGTTGCTTGATTTCTGAATTTTTTCATGACGTCCTTGGTTTCTTCTGAAAGTTTGCTTTGTGAGATCTTTGGATTAAACATGCTTGCAATTTCAATTAAGGAAATTGTTACATTGTTGCTAAGCTTGTCGATGTTCTCTCGTAGTTCGACGGGAAGTGGGTACCAAAATTAGCGCATCCGATCGATAGTCATTTATGGAGCTGAAACAAGGAATCTAACCAAAAGATTGACTCTCATACTGAGAAAAATACAATGTGTACATGAGGAAATCATGCTCAACCTCATATGGAGAGATCATAAGATAACATAGTATTTTGAAGATAAGGCAGGAGTCCAAAATATCATAGAAGCAGTCAGAAAACTCAAAAGGCAATCGGCTGGACAAGTTGTAAGAATTTCGAAGAACCACTGGGCATCACTTATCACAACGACGATTCCCACAGATCATAAGCAAAATTGTGGCCGACAAAAAGTAAGATGCCTTGGTGCACTTGATAATTTCAGAAGTTACGGTCTCTACGATGATGCCCATGATAAAGACGTCTAGCAAATCTTGAGGGAGGTCCAACAACATACGCTATAAGGCTGCTGCTGATGTTGAAGACAAGAATGATTTCTCTCCATCAAGAATTCGGAAGAATATATTCTAAGTGTTCGTTTACTTCCATTAGTTTTGTCTCAGTTACTTCCTTTTTTCGTATAAAAATATTGGCCAATCTTCTGTTTTATGGAAACCAAATTTGAACACAGTCAGAATCAACTAGGAATGAAGAAAAAGTTAGACCATTATATCGGAAGTCATAAAAGATGAAATAAGTTATGTCTTAACTTCTATGTGGAAAAAACATGTCTCGACCTCGAGAATTTTCCAGAAAATCGCACACTCGATGTTAAAAACGGTGCACAGAAGTTGTAGGCCATTTTTCAAAATTGAGTGAGCACATGAGTGGAATTTCACAATTTGAATCTATCATATATATGTGTGTGTGTGTGTGTGTGTGTGTGTGTGTGTGTGTGTATAATTTTTTTTTATATCAATGTTTTCCTTATTGATATTTTTCAAACCTGTTGTCTGGTGTTTGCCGCTGGAGACTGAGTGACACCAAGTCTTTACAGGTCTCCAGTCTTTCTCTTGACTCTCTGACAGTCCAAAGCAGTGTTGTGGTTTACAGTTTCATACCAGCTGCCCATAAGTTATCACTGAGACATCCAGTCCCGTTAGGTCTCTAGCACACCTTACATATTTCCCACACCTATCACAGCAGGGGTAGGGTCTGTACCCTTCTACCGTTTTTATTTATCCCTCTACCTGTTGTTGTTGTTGTGTAATTTTTCTTTATGGATTATTGATGTACTACTACTACTACTACTACTACTACTACTACTACTACTACTACTACTACTAATAATAATAATAATAATAATAATAATAATAATAATAATAATAATAATAATAATAATAATAATAATAATGTGTTTTTAATAACATCAATAACCTATAACGTAATCCAACAGTATATGCTTCAATTCCTATGGGGATCTCTACATCTTCATGAAGTGCAACATATATATATATATATATATATATATATATATATATATATATATATATATATATATATATATATATATATACAGAGAGAGAGGGAGAGAGAGATAAATAGATAGAGAGAGAGAATATTTAGATGGGAACATGAAATTTCCATTATTTTCTATATGAAACGGCCATGCCATATGAATAATCTTTTTATTCTATCATTCCAATCTAATAAACAAAATTCACAATCCAACTTTCAAATAACGTATAAGTTCCTAATTTTCTCCCCAACCCTTTGCTTTCAATATAATTGGTATTAAACTATTTAAGAGCAGAATAGATGAAAAAAAAACAAAAAACGGAAGAATATCTATCAATCGGGAAATATCCATTGACCAACCTAACCTCCTCCTTATATATTAATTTTATTTCATTACTTTATATTATTCTATCTATGTTTTTTTTTTAATTACCATTCACAAAAGTCTAAAATAAATAACGATTTCTCCAAATATCCACAAGTTGCTGTTTTTTTCCCCTCCTTTCTCCCCTCAAATAGACCCAGACAACACGGGAGATGTAGCTAGCTTAAATTTCTGTAACCGTAAATGTACAAACAAAGAAGAAATTAAAAAATGAAATAAAAAGCTAATATCAACACCCGCCTAGCAAATAAACTAAAAAATATGAAAATAAAAAAGGCGGGAACAGACGGATAAAAGTAGAAATAAACGGAGAGTAAAAATAAATAAATGAAAGCCCCCAAACCGACGTGCGTATCTTACCAAAATACAATTTTATCATTTGCTCACTTGGCAAAATGCCCATAGCAGAGAAGCGTCGGGCCCAGGTGTAGTGATCCATATAATATAATAATTATATATATGAGCTTTTAATGGTCCTAACAGCAAATCATCATCATCATCAACAACATCATCATTATCATCATCTGAACATCTGTCGTTGGACAAAAATCTTCCCCAGGATTCGCCATATCTCTCTATCGTAGGCGTCGTGGAGCTAGTGTGTCTCTCCATCTATTACTCTGCCGGCCTCGGATGCATATGTGGTCTCTAGATATTCATATTGTGCGTTTAGTGTCCATCGATTGATTATTATTGATCACGAAATAAATATAAATTAAACGTATACAAAGAGTATCTTATTATGGAGTAGCTTCTCTCTTCGAATTTTTGAAATGTTTAAACCTTGTGGGTAAACATGCTGGTAATGATTTACTGAAAGAAGAGCCAATGTTTCTTTATTCAATGCTGATGGCATTAAACAGTTGATGAGGAGTTAGAACATGTTTAACGGTCAATCTGTGTCTAATGTAGAACTAAATTTGTTCTCAGGGTTCAAATTTGGATTCTGACCGGGTCAAAACAGATGTTCTTGTTGTCGGGTTGCTTTTTGTTTGGCATCTGAAGGGTGACAGGAGCATTGTCTTGTTGAATGCTGACATCTGATCGTTCCTCTTTAGATAACAACTTTTGTCAAACGTGGGATGCAAGCCTTTGAGCCATATTCTGCTGTATTCCAGAGTATCTTTTTTTTTGGCACAAAAGTGTACACACATGCGTACACATTCAAATAAATAAACCCAGTTACACATACGCAAATGTATGATGTTGAACACGGATACACATACACACATTCATTATATTTGATTTTCCCAATATTTTTTTCCTTTGCAGATTTTTGTTTCAATTTTTGAATCATTTTGCTTTCTATTATAAATTCCAAATGCTCTAGTGGTTTTTGTTGTTTTTTTTTCCTTTTCTTGATATGAAGCCCTGTCAGGAGCGGAGGCTTCATTTGTCTGAGCCTGGATCAATTTCGATAAAGAACAAAGTAATTATGAAATCATCTTCATAACTGCGTAAAATATTTTTCTTCTTTATTCTTGTTTCTTTGTAAATAACATTTTGCAACTGTCTCGTCAAAATTAATCATTTCCCCTTGTTCACTCCTCTTCAATTCACGGGATTTATGTTTTGAAGTCTGTTTGATATTTTGGCACCCAATTTACCGGGTCGGTCATCAGACAACCTTCGGTCGGTAATTCTGAACAACAGGGAGAGGATGTGGGTCAGGGAGTAAGGGTGATTCCAGGTCCTTTCACTTTGACCTTTGATTCAATGATATGATTTATAATCAGAGGTTGGATTGATGTGTTTCATGTTAACTGTATCCGGTCTTGCCAGCTTCCAAAAAAAAAAAAAAAAGAAAAGAAATGCCTCCTCGATTCTACTACGCATTTTGTTTGAGGCCTGATTCGCTGAAATTCACAAATCAAAACACGAAGGCCATTAGCGTAAACATTTTCCTATGCGTACATACCTTTGATATCACGGACACATACAAGTATAATTATTTCGTCTGGATAAAAACCATGATCTATAGATTTGTTATGACATTTGTCTTCATAAATATCGAGTGTTTTTCTAGACTGGGAATCGCATAATATTTTCCAAGTCACCTGGGATGATTTTACCCGGGGGAATGTGTCTATAAAACAGTCATTCTCAACATTTTAGGGCCACCACCACTTCCGAACTCATATAACAGAGACAAACTGATGTACAAAAATTAACTTTCTATTTCTCCAGTCTATGACCTCCCTCTAATACTTAAGTAGCCCCATATGGGGTACAAGGCCCCTGTCAAAGGAACATACTATAGCATATCAAAAGGGATGTCGATAATTCCTTGATGACCCCTTTGCTATTACCATGAATTTTGTTTGTTTATAACCCTCACAATATTATATAAAATAGCTGGGTCCGTCCGCCACCGTGCAATTCCCTTGAACTTTGGTACAACTCAACCAAACCTAGCATTCACACTCAGGGGAACGTCCCAAAGGAAACAATTTCGGGGGGAAAATTGATAAAGAAAATTTCGAAATCTTTCGAATCAAGTTCTATTGATGAAGTAACTATAATTCTGAACTCTTCTCTTACTTTTCTTTCAACATACATACATACATTCTATTATTTGATATATTACATATCTATTTAAATAGCAGCTGTATCTATTTGATACTTTACGCTCCCCTTAAACTCTGGTGTAGTCCGACCAGATTTGAAACAAACATGGGATGGATATCCAATGAGCTTAGGGGAAAATGTTATCTGAGGGATGCAGGGATCGGTTTCTATTTACTATGTAATATAATACTAAACTTGACACTTACTTCCCGTTTAATATACATATATGCAGATTAATACAAGGTGGCAAAACGCCTGACAGTTCGGATTTCAACATTAAATGCTTAGCACTGTTTATTTGTATTCAGTCACGTTGTTTGATGAAAATTAGTCGTAATACAATTCTTGCTGTCATCATTCTATGATCTAATCTTACTAATATCTGCATCTTTCGAAGTCTTGAACCATAAGTTTTTCTCGATGCCTTACACGGCCAGACAATTTTTGCGTGGATTTCAGTGATTACGTATTGACATTTTTTCATGGTCTGTACTGCATCTGCATCGGTATTCTTTTGATCAATACATTTTGGTTGATGAATTTTCCAACTTTGTACGTCTTGTCGATTTGAGAAATTGAGCGCTGTCATCACTTCAAGCCTCCCATAGCTTTCCACAACAAACACGTGAGCAAACAGACATATCTCTCTATCCCTTATGCACATGCACACACACACACACACAAATGCACACATATGTACATAAATACACACACACACACATATATATATATATATATATATATATGTATGTATGTATGCATGTATGTATGTATGTGTATATAAATTAATTATTGACAGACAACCGTTTTGTTGTATTGAAACTCTTTACCATGATTATAGATAATCCAGTATCCCTTGTAGTATCGCTACGTAAAAACCCACGCTCCAGACACAGAGGCAAGTGCTCCAGTCCTACTCTGTATAGTCAGTAAGACAGAATCAAGCAATATATTTACTCATGCATAATTTCACATCCGACGGTGTGCTCCACTCTAAAGTTGGAAGATCATTGCTGTAGAAGCTTATCATAGAAGAGTGCCCAACCTAAAGAATGCTCAATCCCAAAGAAAGGAGCATTAGTTACAATAATTAATAATTGCAACAACATATATATATATATATATATATATATATATATATATATATATATATATATATATATATATATATATATATATAAGAACTATAAGAATATATACCCGGTTAATATCATTATTTCGTGCCTATCACACTCTGTTCTCTCTGTATTTACGCAGATTGAATATACTCCATGAACTATATATATATATATATATATATATATATATATATATATATATATATATATATATATATACATATATATATATATATATATATATATACATATATATATATATATATATATATATATATATATATATATATATAGGTAGGTAGAGAGAGAGAGTATTTAGATAGTGTTCAAGGTTTCAGTTTTAGAAAAGGGCTTTTTAGAGAAGTGTTTGTAGCTCTATTCGACCTGATATCTCTGCACATGATCCCTTTGAACTTCCATTTATCCTACCTTGCACAACATGGTGCAGTAGTTGATATCGATCAAAGAAAAAAAAGAAGAAATGTATTCGGGAAAATACAAGATCTCTTCTGGTTCACGTATTCGAAGACATGTCCACACAAACACAATTCAAAAAATTACACCTTACAAGATAGAAAGAAAAAAAGAAACAAAAAATAAAACCAAAGCAAACAAAGCTCACACAGCCTCTAGTATTTGATTAACGAGAAACAAGTTCCTGTTCAACTCGCGGCTTTTATTAATTTTGTCATTCAACTTGTCGAGTCGTGAGAAAGACGCGTTCCTTGCAAAAGTGGACCTTTCAAGACATGATGGAAAGTACTCTTGATAAATTGTAGTCGATGAATTATCCCTCGGAGAGTTAGGGCCTGTCTGAAATCGTGTCGACATCCTGGCAAAGATAAGGAGAATTTGGGGGACTTTGCCAAATCGCCCTGTTACAGCAAATTCAATTGTATTTTTTCTGTTTCCTATTCGTAACCAGGGGCGTAGCTGAGGGGAAGGGCCAGTAGACAATCCTTCCGTGATAATACCAGCACAATATGCAGTTTTATCTATCATAGTATATTTCGTTTAAACAATATGATCGTATTGAGTTTTAAAAAAATATAATTCGCGCTCTCACGGAAATTGTGACCGATAATCTTGGGATATTTAATCGCCAGGACCCTCCAATTGGCCTCGCTGATGTAATCCAGAGAAAAACAGAGAGCAATACATCGAACCTTAGTTTGCCTGCAGGGGCTGTTAGAAAGGGCATCATAGTGGGTGTTAGACCGTCTAAAAGGGCTCCACTCCCTGGTTGTCGAATCAGAGTTGTACTTTTCGACAGGTTGCCTTCCAAGCCTTATCTACTAGTCGCGAGGAAGAGGGATGAATTCATGTCTTTCCTAGGGCCATTAGTGAAATAATATCATGTAGATGACTTAGCATCAATAGTGTATCATTGAATACAGTTTATTGTTTCAAATGGGTCATATTCCGATTGAATATTCACCGTTTCTCTGTTTATATCATCTTTCCAGTTTAAGTTTTTTCTTTTTACTAGACTCTCATTTCCTCCGGAAGAGAACTTCAAATCTGAACATAACCGATTTAACATCACACTTTCTAAGACCTATTCTAGCCAATCTGATACTCAGAATCACACACCATTTAAACTCAGCCATCAAACATTAGAACAAAAAGCACATCGTTTAACAGATGGCCGTGAGGAGTGTCAGAAGTTACACAACTGCTGATATGTCGTTTTTTTGTCATTGCTGGTGGCAAAAACAATCAAGGAAAAAGCATAATAGGTTGAAGATACCTTGTTTCCATCTACTCGATACGACAAACCTGGTGGAAACAGAGTCAAACTCCATTCTTTCTACTCTTCTGGCTGAAGATGTTTATCGCAACTTTTGTGTTGTAGACAGAATATTTCTTTTATACAAACAGGACTGTTTTTTGTTTTTTTTGGTTCCTGGAATATTGATTACATTGAAAAATATAGCGTACAACTAACACCAGAAACGTGTATATGATATAGAATTCTCTTCATATTATTATGAATCGATTCTTTTTTTTTTTTTTTTTCGTTCCATGGAAATCTTTGTGAAAAGTACATATCTTTAGGGGTTCGACTTCAGAATATTTTTTCAAATATGAAAATATTCTGAAAAACTAAAGACATCCCTCTGAAAGAAAATCTTTCAAATCATTGAAGGAAACAAACATAACCGTGTCGTCATAAATGATTGAATGGTAAAATAATTGTTTTCACAATGTCGGCTTCAGTGTTTAACTTTGACTGGAATTTGACGGAGTTTAACTACTTTTTATGTTCTTGGTTTAAATCATTGTAAATCTAATGGCCTTGACTAGGGCAGTGTGGAATTGGAGATGGAACTATGGAAGCTGCAAATCATTCAACACAAACATAGTCACCGGGCCGATTGTGAATTTTTCACATGATCACTCAAAATGTTGGGACGAAAAAAAATTATTTCAATTATTAAATCATTCATTTAAACAAATTGAGCGACTTTCAGCTTTGAAAATCCGAGATGAAAGACAGTTCTGGTTAGCTCCTCTATGGAACCTGTCACATGACTAACATATTTTGGTAACACAATTTGTTGGGGGTGGATCTGTTAAAAAAATTGAAAAAAGGGTTATCAGTAAATGCCAACTTTTCTCGCCTTGCGTCAGGTGGAGATCACTAAAAAACATGATCGCTACCTGACTCAAAATAAGGCACTAATTTAGCATAGTGCACTTTGTAAACTTAACCCACTCCTTCTTGAAGATCATTTCAAGGGGATTTTAGAATTAAAAAATTGTTTTGCGTTGATATAATAAGGGCATTTGTTTAAATTCCCAGCTCGCTAGCCCCATCAGCTGGGCCTTCACGCATGACAAATATATAGATAGACATATGTTGAGAGTTTTAGGTGATGGTTTCTTATAAGTAAAGATGTCTGTTGATTAGGAACTGATAATATATTTCTAATAAGCTCTGTGTAATAATCTCTCTAAGGGCCAAATCGAATTTTGAAAATTGTGCAACATCAATCTCAGAATGGTTATCACTAGCTTTCCCTGAAATTCATAACCCGATGTACCGACGTTTGCTTAGGTAAGATAACCAACGACTGGCGTCAAAAGGGCGAACTAAACTACTCCAGACACTATGCAGTAGAGATGAATATTGCCGAGTATAAATAAGCTAGCTGCAGTTTAAGAAAAATCTCTGTCTGTGTCTCTATACTTTGACGAATCAGTGAAATTGCTTGATTGGGGAAATCAGTTTTTCACGAAATAAACACCTAGTTTTAATTCGGTCAAAAGTTCATTTAATCAAAACGATTATTATCTAACAACCAAAATTTTGTGAAATCGAACTTCTTATAAAAATAAGAAACAATAAAAACACGGTTTAATTTTTTGGCGATGAATGATTACTTTTTTTACAATTTGATCAAAAGTTAATCAAAAAGTTTAATGATGAACATTTTATTTAGTCAAAGTTATTTTGAATTTTTTTTTTTTTACAAAATTGCCGTTTAGGCAATTCAACTAATATGACGTAAGACATGCATCCTGAATTCTCGACAACTGAACATTGTCAGAAATTGACATGTGCCATTTATATATTAGTCGAAATAATGAGACGTACAATGTCGAGTTCGAAGTTGTTTTTTGTTTCTTTTTTTTTGTTTTTTTATCAGTGGTTCTTGAGAAATAAAATACACCATGATCACCCCGCAACTGGCCATTTTACATTTAACAAATACATCAGTCTTCACACTGGGTCAGTTTCGAGTTGAAAGTTTTTAGATCAGCGGTTCCCTTGAAATCTAATAAATTTAAATAAAACATTACTCATAACTGACCTCTCTTCATAGCTTCTAAAAATCATTTCCTTTGAAATCCACTCTAGAATCAAATTCATAATAATATCTAATTTGACAACACTGAAGGAAAGTAAAGAACCTGATTCAAAGCCGTACTTCCATATGGAAGATTATTTTCTGTGACAATTATGTGGACTGCTCGAAACACGAAAAGGCCCCGTCCCTTCGAATCATGCACTTTTGGAACAGACGGTATCCTAGAAGTATTAACTTGAACTTGTTTTAAAGAAAATTTGACGGCAGGAAAAGCAGGAATATTTAATTTTTCCCATCAGTTTTAATTTGTGCGCATTTAACCGTTGCATAAAATTAGGAAAGCATCCCTAAAGCTTAAATAACCTTTGAAAACTCATGCCGACTTAGCATGTCACAGGTTTTAAAAACGACAATCATTTATTTAAACGAGGAAGTATTATGATAATTTTAACTGAAAAAAAATCCGTCCATAATTTTATAATTTTAGTAGAAGAATGCATTTAGCTAGAGTTGACGAAATTGAGCGTCGAGGTCTGTGGTTCCAAACCTTTTCCATACCAACGATCTATTTCATTTTAATGAATTCCTCAATGCACGCCAGGTTCTTTGAAAGACCTGCCAAATCAACAAGCCCTGGGAACCCAGGCTTTTGAAAAGTCTGCCTACTCAATAAGCTCACGGACCACCACGTTGAGAAATGCTGATGTTGGGCGTTTGATTATGTTAAGATAAGGGTGTAGACTACTGATGTGATAAAGATGTAAGGTGTTGGAAAGGTAAGTATATAGGCTGTAAGACGGCGATGTGATTAACGTTTCTTGTTTGGGATTAGGATGTGGTAAGTGTATAGGGCAGTTATATGGTAATTGTGTAGCAGGGCGATGTGATTAGGGTGAATCGGGTAGAATGGTAATATCTTAAAGTTATCAAGTTTAGTGTGGTCATGTGGTGAAGGTGTAAGATGTAGTCAGGGGACATTGTAAAGGTGCAGCTGGCTATTAGAGAAATATCTGCACTGGTCAATTTACAGACTCGATATATTAAAGCATTGCGGAATTGGTTTTATGGATACTCGTTCCGGCTTCTTTATAGAAGTCTTATCACATTAACTAGAGACTGTCAGCCAAAGCTATTGAGTGGCTAACTAGACTGGTTTCTTTTTACCGATGTGTTTTCAAGTTTTGATATCGGACGTCGCAGATTGACACTCGATTAGAAATTGCTGGAAGCAAATGAAAAAATCTCCAGAGTAAAGTCTTCTCCCATTCATTGCGCTAGAAAGAAAAAAACACTAATTTTCAACGATATCGATAAACTAATATCATATCTGAGCTATGAAACCTATGCAGTGATTCAGAAATAATTAAAATAAAATCAGCAAGGAAATGATTAAAAGGAAAACCATAGCAAGAAGAAGGACATTAAAAAAAGTGGAGATTGCCGATGGCTGATCGGTAAACAACGCGGGAAATGAACTAGGAAATCAAAGTTCAAACTCCAATTAAAACTGAGATTAGCACTAATACCCTTCGGAAAGGCATGAATCTGGCTATAGATAGAATAACATATGATGAAGTGAGTGACGCTTCTTTGGGTGCCTGTTGTTTCTAAGTCTATTTCACATGTTGCCAAAACATTAAAAACCGCCAGGAGAAATATGAAGCCTTGGCCAGCGTATGGGCTCTTACGTAAAAAAGAAAAAAATGAATACATCTGTTTTAATTTGAATCTTATCAATAAAAGTCATGTACAGGTATATCTTGATTAGTGCGGTTAATAATGTTTTGTACAGTTCAAAAACACTCTATCAAAGTCATACTATGACTTGATGTTTCTTTAAGCTTATACTTTGTTATGTTAATTAGTACAACAATACTGATATCTGCATTCACCAAAACTGCAATATTCAACGTGTAGCTGTACAGCAATATGAAATGTGAATGCTCTTATTTGTTGCACCCTTCATTGTGTTATATGAGTGTTCGTCTGCTTTAGACTCCTAGAATTTAATAAAGGACATCTGCTCGGGTATAAATTTGAACATATCATCGAGGCCTTTGATTTCAAATTTCTATAGCTATAACCAGCAGCAATGTCCACTCGAAGAGTGAATGTCCGCCTTCCATAAGCCCCGGCTGCAACAGAAAAGAAAATTTACGATCATTGGTTCGTCATCTTGACCTCACCAAAAGCATACATTTGAATCACTAGCTATTCACAGCCCAGCCCTCCTTCTCTCTCTCTCTCTCTCTCTCTCTCTCTCTCTCTCTATATATATATATATATATATATATATATATATATATATATATATATATGTGTGTGTGTGCATATATTTATTCATACATATATATATATATATATGTATATATATATATATATATATATATATATATATATATATATATACATGTGTGTGTGTGTGTGTGTGGGCATGCGTGTGTGTGTGGTCTTTGGATCCTGAATTCAACTTGTCCACACGCATGCTCCCTACTTTAATAAAGAATTATTATTCTTTCACAGCACGACGAAGACACTGAACCATAGTTCGGAAATTTCTCAATGTCACCTCTATATCAAATTCCGTTCCGTCCTTCAATTCAAAACCTTTCCGATAATAACCACTCGTTCAAAGTCCAGGGATATATAATTGTCGTTTAAATCAACGTGATGCCTAATAATGCAGTTGGGTATTCGACGCAGTGTAAAGTTGAAAGTTATATAATTATCTTGATAATGCCTAGTCATACGTCCAACTACTCGTTTTGTGTGACTGTAATGATAAGAGGTTACACTTTATTATGCAACTGGCCAGGCGTCGATTCAGCAGCTTCGAGAGTTCTGCAGGAACTATATTTGATGAAACAGGCCAAAATATTGGTTTAGTTCAATGGTTGGGAAAATAAAATGATAACAAGCCTCGTTGTTGCGGGGTTAAACGCCAATCGTAGTTCTACCCCGACTGAAGATTATTGCAACAACTTATGTATTTCATATACAATTTAAAAAAAGAGTATTATAATATATATTTTTTATGCGATGTGTTAATCTATTAGAAATGAATAAGCCCTAGCGTATTTGGAACAAATTTTGTTCACATGGCTGTTTCCCTCAGTTGGTAAGAGATCTGCCTGCTAATCACTAGGTTATGACCCCGAATCACGGTAGAGGAATGTTACTTTCGGATATCAATTAGCTTTACCCTAAAAGGACATAAACAGTGAAAAGTTAACTTTTCTAAATCAGGTGAAGATTGTTTTTTACCGTCAGGAAATAAAGTCAACTCAAGCCTCAGCCTCGGCAGTAATAATTAGAGATTAAAGGAGTAATAGGGAACACGCTAATGCTGGGATCTGAAACGATACAATCACTTAAAAGACAATCAACTATCCGGAGTGAACAAGCAAACGCTGGAGGAAACATCTATGTACTGATCCTTTGTCCAAACATGTGCATACTTGAATCATGTGATGATAACGTCATTCACGCTTTGATTTTATCTTGTTCTATCTTTTTCTTTCAATTAAAAGAGAGAGTTCCAAGAAATTTGCCCATTTGATTCAGTTATCTAGAAGATTATCCGGATCTAAGCTTGATTTATCGTATCAAAGTGAGTTACGTGAAGAATTTCACACGTGTTTCTCGGTTATAAAGTGCTAGTTGTAGAGGATAGAATATCTCTCCCCATCAGTATTCTCACGAATTTCATAATAAATTGCTAGAAAATGTGTTACTGCGCAAACAAAAAATGTGCAACTTGCTCGTTTGAATGAATCATTTAGAATGCAAAAATATATTTCAGAACAAGAATGTTGGCTCGTATTTTAGGGCATGGCAACATACATCGGAGTTTTGTAAGCAATTAAAAACCCTCCGTTTGCGAGATAGGTAGTCAGATTATCAATTATTTTGTTGCCGAAATATATATATATATATATATATATATATATATATATATATATATATATATATATATATATATATATATATATATATATATATATATATATTGTATGGTATCTTTACAGGGCATATTTTGTAAAATGTGTGTCGACAAAATTAATGATGTGAGTCAAAAAATCTTATTTTTTCTTGTTACATTGAACAAATTGTAATTCACTATACGTTGGTGAAATAAAATAGATATATAAAAATTAATAGAACTAATACTAAGAGTTATCAACACAGAATAGACCATATTAGTTTTTAATTCAGATTATTGAAATATCTCGAGGAAACGAATCCGAGGGTATGATGAATGAAGCAATGATAAAAATAAGGCAACATGAGAACCATCCATGTCATATATTCTTACTGACGAAATATTATAGTCAAGAAAAAAGTTCTTATCGGATGAGTGGACGTGTCGGAGTTCTCCGCACCCCAATCTGAATATCGCCCTGTCCGTTCCCTTATAGTTAGAAATAAAATGAAAATCAGCTATTTTGTGTGGAATTTTTCTTATTAACGTATGAAAATACATAAATGATGATCTTCCCAGATCTTTCAATTACAGCAGGACATTTCTGAATTGAACAAAAAGGAAAATATTGAAAGATGTAGTTTCAAGAATAAAGTTGCTATCTGAATTGATACATAAGACGACAATATTACATCAGTTGTACCAATATATATTAGATATAACTGACACAAAATCATATAAATCACCACTCAAAGAAAGAAAACTAAACTTTGTGATATGTGCGTTGTTTTCTATGAAAGTAAAGGACTTGATGATATGAATGTACCCGAAATCTTTAATGAAAAGGGAATCCTACAAAATTTACCATGTTAATTGAGAAAAGAGAATAATCTATCCGTAAAATAAAGATTAAGATCAACAATATTTTTTTCAATTATAAATAAACAATGGAATCTCTTACGATAATCAGAGATGGCGAGATTAGAATTTCAAAATGTTGAGTGCCGGGCCTTATGTGATCAAAGAGTTTGACCACATATTGACAGGTAAACTGAAAATTGGGGAAAAAAAAAAGGAACAAGAAAACTCCTCACAAAAGGTCAAAATTATAGAGATCGAAAAAGCATTAGATATTTTTATCATACTTATGTCAAATTAATAAGGAATAGTAGAATCAGAGTTTGATGGTTAGAAAAAAGTACTCAAATAAAAAAATCAAACGAGAGAAATGCTTTAATCATTGTCACAAAATAGATCCATCGTCTGAAAACGCTCAAATATCAATAAATCTCTTGAACTTTCAAAATAAATTTCTTATAATCCCGATTGATACACTGTTGAATGATATAATTTTCATATGTAAAAAAAAATATCATGTTCAAATGATATTGTCTGACTTAGGTTTAATAGGAACATCATCATCCAAATATTACGTATCTACTTATGAACCAGATAATACTATATTCGATAACATTATATCATGTTAAAAGTTCGGACTTGAAATAGATGGAAAAATGTTAAAATTACTAATTATGTATCGGATACCTAGAATGCATAAAAATCCAATCGGTGCTCGCTTTATCGTAACCCCTGAAGTCTGTAGCACTAAACTTCTTTGCAAAGCTATTTCTAAAGTTTTTAATTTAGTATAAATCAAATACGGAAATTCCATTATGAAAGAAAATTTCATAGCAATTTGAAACTCTTTATGTAGTAAAAGTTGTAGGCCCAGTAATGAAAACTGGATATCATTATTGTCTGTAAAGGGGCTAAATCTATCTCAACTTATAATTTTAGCATTCTTCACACAAAATTCCTCATGAAAATATCATTAAAGAATTTAATAAAAAGAATAGACTTGGCATTTGCAGGAATAATAGTAAATATATTGGGTTTTTACACTGTGAGCTTTCTGATGTATGACGAAAAAGGCAACACTCACTTTACGTGCTTTACCCTCGAGGTGTTTGTAAGCTATCTTGTTGGGGAACATTACTTCAAAATAGGTAATAAGATATTCCATCAGGTCTTAATTTCCCCCATGGGAAATAATCTTGCCCCTCATTTGGAAATTTGTATTTGCATAAACATGAATATTTATTCATGACGTCATCAATTAGAAGTGATATAAAGCCAGCCCATTATTTTTTTTCTTGAAGGTTGGATTTGTTTTAATGACGACCTATATTATTTTTGATGATGAGGATAATTTTGAAAATCGTATAGGACTATATACCCTAAGGATATTTAACTAAATTATGAATATATTGGAATGCAAGCAACGTTCCTACATTTGGATATCAAAACTTAGTGGTGAATGTTAGTCGATAAACTGTTTGACAAACAGGATTAATTTCCGTTCCATATCGTGCATATGCCATTTACAACAAGTAGTATTCAATGATAAACAGTATACGAAACTATATTATCAGAATATACAAGAAAAGCAGGAGCTACTCTAAGATTTATTGATTGCATACTGAAAAATGTCAATAAAAGACGGTGAAATGAAAAAGATTTCTAGACAGTTCAATATTGCCATGACTAACCATCCTGATCCTTTATTAACTAATCAGCCCGACCATAATGAATTAATTAAAGAAAAAAATATGACAACAGGAGTATAAAAGTAGAAAAAATATATAATGTATATTGAAATCGAATGGTTAAATGATCCCTACAACGGATAAGGTGCCTTCTTCAGTGAAACGTTTCTTTGCCTCGAGCTAAAGTGCCACCGGTAATGCATAAGCCCAAAGGTGTATAGATAGAAGAGAGAAAGAGTGTAAAAGAGATTATATATATATATATATATATATATATATATATATATATATATATATATATATATATATGTATGTATGTATGTATGTATGTATGCATGTGCATGCAAACATTCAAGTAAGGAGATAGATGTAAACAAGGCTATGTAGGCTTACACACACATGCATTTTAGCTCAGGCTAATGATACATTTTCCCTTTCTTTTCTGCGAATGAGGTTAAAATTTCTATGACACCCTTCCCCTAGCCTACAAGCAATTCCGTTAAATCAACATTTTTAAATATCCGTTTTCATCCATGCATATTCCCAATAACATCTGGCACAGGTCATACACATTACCATTTCATGATTACACATCGACAAACAATTTGAAGTTGACTTCAGAAGAATCGCTCCCTTCATTTTCCCTCCATTTACCACCAGGAAAGTCATGAGAACGAAATCTCGGAATAGAATATTCTAATCATTTTAACAAGATTTCCAATTGTGTAATCCATTTTTGCTGTGAGATTAGCAAATGTCTGTAATTACAGATGTGGCAGACTTTACGCATGAGAAATAGGAACAAATTTGGTCGCACAAAGGTCGAAATGTAAAAGGTAAATAAAACATTAATTTTATATAAATCCTAAACTTAGTGTCCCATTTTAACTCATTTATCAGAAGTTACTCTGATAAAACAAGTCGACCTGAGTTAAGAGAGAAAATTCGTCACCAGCTCCTGCATACGTAACTTTTATTCGACCCGTCATGATGTCACTAGTCTTTGAAGAGGTCATTGTCATTGTAATGACATACGAGAATGAAGTCAAAACTCAATTGTAGGAGTTTGAAAATATGGACATCCATAGAAAAAAACAAAACAAACGTAAACGTGAGTGGGTGTGATATGTAGAGACGCATCTGATTAGTCATGCAATAGAAATGGTGACGGTACCAATGTCTTTTGGCTTCATGCAGCGTGCATGGTAATCAATGATAAAATTTGGTGAACAAACGCTCTATAAATGAATAATTTCTCTTGCCTTTCATAGATGTGATCGATGAGCATTAAAAATTTTCAAAACACAAGGTTACACACTTACAACCTTGTAAGTGAGAAATTTTGCATAAACTCATGCTCTAAAATGATTTTTTAACCATAAAACCATTCTCAGGGGGAAGAAATTGAAAAATAAAAAAATGTTTTCCGTGGATATTTTCAAGTCCGTCGTTGGACATGGACTTTTCCCTTGGTTTGCAAGACTTTTCAATCATGGTGTCGTTGAGCTAATACTTTCTGAACTTTTTAGTTTGTCATGCCATCTCATATTCTGCCGATCACAGTTTCGTATAGGATTTCTTTTACTCAAATTTGAGTTTGCTCTACAGAAAGCTTGCCATCCTAGGGCGATTCTTCGTCTAATTTCTTTTGGGAGGATTTCATAGAGCTTCGTTGTGCTTGGTAGATATCGTGGTCTACTTTCTCCAGGTCAGCAGTTTCAATTTAGATTTTTGTGTCTATGTTCTCAACGTTTGTTGATAATATTCAATTTTTCAGACATCGTTCTGTCTGTACATGCAATACAGAAACACTCCATCCTGCGATTCAGCCTAACTTAAAAATTTAGGAAACGTTTGGTGATAGTTTAATTGACAGTTTTTGCTGATGGTTTCTCAAAACATGCGTAATTAAGATTCAAGTTAAACATTTACTGTGCTCGATATTTCCACGCCCCTCAGTATCATGCAGATTCTGCGTGATGCGTCAATCTGTCCCAGACGCTCCCCCGTTGAGAGGCAATGACTGAACTCCAGACAGAGAGACTCAAACTAACCCAGACCCACACGAAGCAACTTTCGACGAGTCAAACGATATCTTTCCTGCCTGAACAGGCAGACAATTAGTTATCAGTCTTTCAACAGGCCGTGGGTGGCTGGGCGCAGCACGGCTCGTATACATGGTGAAGAACGAGGCAGAATAATATCAGACACTTGGCCATTTTCCTACCTTCAACTCATTCGAGAGGTTTGCAGATGTTATCGCTCCAATTCCATCCGTGTGGCGTGTTTTGTGGTTATGCTCACGGTAAGCGAGAGAAAGATAAAAACTACTCGTCAACTGGGAGGTTCTTACATCACAAGCATATCTACATTTAAAGGAGGCAAAAAATATTTAAGTTTGTTAGTATAAGAGTTATTCAATTCAGTCACAAAATCAAATTATAATTTTATCTATCTGTCTATTTATCTAATTGTGTTGTGCAACCTTATTCATGATGGCAGCACAGGCCTAGTTATCTAGTTGTATCGTGCAACTTTACATATTGGGATGACCCCAAGAAATTGTTCAGTCAGAGGTCCAGTCTTTTAATTACGAAGCTTCTTTCCAGACAACTTGGTAATTTGAATGATGGCATGATACCAGCCATGACGTACGGATGCAAAAACAGGGAAACTAACAAAACAAAATTAAATGGCAACAAACGTAGATTTGCATAGAGAGCGATGGGAAGAGCAATGCAAGATATAACGTTAGGAGTTAGAAAACGATCAAAATAGATCAGAGGCAGGACTAGGATGAAAGACTTAATGCAGATGATTGGGCAACAAAAATGGACATGGACAGGATGCTTAGCAAGGAGAAGTAGGAATAGATGGAGTAAAAGTTTAGATTGGTGCCAAAACTAACAAAGTAAAAAAAGACAAGAAACAAGATGGTGGGATGAGATTGAGGATTACCGTTAAGACAATGCAGAGTTAGTCAAATCACAGTCGGCATGGAATGAAATGAGGAAAGACTTCGTCTAGCAGGATATATACATATATGTATATATATATATATATATATATATATATATATATAAATATAAATATATATATATATATATTAGTATATCTCGGAATTTTTGAGATGAGGTATTATTATTATTTCTATTGATATTCGGACCATCCTCATCTTTGTTGTTTTTCTTACTATGAAAAACAACAAAGATGAGGATCGTCCAATCGTGTCATCTGCAGACTGCTCTTTTATTGTATCACAACTCTTCTGTGTTACTATAGACTTGATATTCCTTCCAGTACTGCTAGCTGTGGTCGAAACCTTCGCTCTGGGCCATAAGTCAGATGCTCAACCCCTGCTTTCCGTAGAATTGAACCGATTCGAGCAATACCTTATATTATATTAAGGTATAATTATCCATCTACCAGAGAGTCGAATTCCAAAGTTTGAAGAGCATTGCATAGTTGCTTAAAGCAGATGAGCGCCCTACCTAGGAGTTCTCAACCCCTAAAGAAGGGAGCGTCGAAATTCTCAACTGTATATACATATCAAATTTGGTTGAGCTGTGCAAAACACCCCCTGTGTTAACAGGAAACGAGGGTTCAATTTTACTATTTTTTACAGTGCAAACAACCCTCTTCACTCAAAAAAAGATAGTCCATACTCTTTCCTTGGGTCCATGAAGTGAGCATTCAAAATTTGAATCAAATTAGTTTGAACTGAGTCGATGTTCAACCAATATTTAATGGGGTGTCAGATAAATAAACAGAACCGGATCTTTTGTCTTTTTATACATGAACAATTGGAAAATTACACTGATCTGGGTGATAAACCAAGGGGCAGAGAGACCAACCGTACAAATAATTTCTTATAAAATATTTTGACGTTTAGTCTATGCTAGATTCTTCAAGCTCCACATTTCTTAATGAAGATAGAATGAGTGAAACGGCTGAATAGTATATAAGAAATCATTTATAAAGTTATACGGGTAACCTAGCCTCTTAGCAGAGATCTCAAAGGGCTTCGTGCTCACATATGACCAGATCAAGATCAGTGTAATACATGATACACTCACCTTTTTAAATCACTATATCAAAAAAAGCTCTGGTCATACGACCAGATAATATGCATAGGTAGAAGTACTTGATTTAAAAGCACATGTGTATCAATATTGAATTATGACTTTTTGGTGATATAAAGGAAGCCGAAAAAAATTAAAATCATTGATTGATCACCTCGAATTTTAAAATCATTCCAACAAGGCACATTGCCAAAAGATATTGGTCGTCGGACGGTTATATTTGTGACTAACCAGATCAGCTTTCACCGTTTCTTTCTCCATTTTGTGGTATCGTTTGACACGAAAATATAGAAATATCGTACATCCAAGTTGTGCGTTAAAGAAAATGTTGACTTGTTCAGCAAATATATTGCCAAAGAAAACATGGGTTCAGCTGGGGCTAGATTTTCCGCCGTTATCGCTTTGAATCGTGCAAGAGTTTGGTAGGATATTTTTGTGGCAAGCTTGTTGAGCTTATTGCATCCAGTTGCCTGTTCCCAACGCTGCAACAGAGAAGCTGGGGATTGGTTTACTGAACAGGAATGGGTAAGTCGTGTGTACATAGCGATATCAAACAGGCGTAGCACCGGAACTTGTGGAGAATTAAAGCAAAAAAAGATAAAGTATATTTTCAATTAACAAGGATTTATTTATCATGATGCCAACTGGTGGCGTGACTATCTGTTGATGCCAAAGGCAATAAAGTCAGAAAGTTTGTCTTCAAAAATTAAATTCTCTAACGCGACGGAGAAGGTGTGGTGTGCTGTGTTAGATGGAGGAAACACTAGGGTTAGTGAGTTATTCTGAAAGAGGCCTGTCTTACTGATATGAGAATCACTGATAACGAACATCCTAGTTGTTTGTCGAAACTACAATAATTATAAGTGCTAAGTAGAATTTCGTCAACTAGTTTAAGTTAAAGTATTGGGAATTGCCGAATAAAGTTTAAAAACCGGATATTGGGTTGTGGCTATTAACTTAAAACATGACGTATAGTGGATACCATATTTAATATTTGAGTGGGTTTCCAATTCAAAAAGGGAATTTTATTCTCAATTTGGGAGTTTTTTAAAGATTTATTGGAACAAGTAACGCGTAACGCTCAGTAACAAACATATCGAACTGTTTTGTATTATAATTCAATTCAAAAACTCCGATTACTGCATATAATTTTGATTTCACAATAAGGCCAAGAAGAATCTCTTAGAAAGGTAAGAGCCAAAAATGGATTCATGTCCCATGGATCCTGTAAGCCGATCTGCATTGCATTATATTTGATATCTTTATACAATTTTCGACGAAATGATTCTTTGACAAACTGGGTGCAACACAATGGGATTCGAAATAAAGATCTTCGACGAATGTAAACTGGATCTACTGGAATGCAGGCACTTTTGAAGATATCAGATTTTTTTCTGCTAAAGGTTGAGAAACTACTTTTAGATATGACGTATTCTGATTGATTATCAGACGCATTTTGTGTTATCTTTTGTTGAATTCTGTTTGTCACTTGCCCAAGTCTCCCAGAAAGCAGAGTGTTAAACATGGCGGGTTCGTTATTCTTTGTTTGCAGAAAACACGAGCCCTACAGTGTTTAAAATGTCCTAAGTAATGCCGTCTTCAATTATGCTGAAGAATCCATCTGTTTATTTTCTTACAAACACACTTGGAATAAATGAAGTCTGATTAGTGCAAATTCGGACTAACAAAATAGTTTGCGAAACTGACAGGGAACGAGCTATCTAAATAAATAGTTTTGAATGGATTGAGATGAACGTACAAAGATGGAAAAGAAACCGATTGATTCATATTCATATTCCATTAGTATTTCTCATTTTACCAGTCAACATATGTACTGAGAGGTAATGGAACGTTTGTATGACACCAATTTTCTCATTTCACACACCGAACCAGCCTTGAAAATCAGCAGTATATATCCAAGCATTCACCTCCGTTCGAAATATAGACTACCTCAAAATGCGTAACCATCCCCGCTACTATTGCATTTATGGGAACTAATTGCACTAGTTAGGTAGGGAGATTAGAACAGACTTACATGAAGAGAATAATAGATAGATATATAGAAAACAGTTAGCGATTATCTGTCCTTTATTTTCCGGTATAAACTGCACAATCGACAAATAAACTGGAAATCAACAAATGTTCATGATGTAACTATTTTGATAGCACATCTGACATGATTTAACAAAGTAACAGTATTCTCCAGCTTATGAGTAGTAAGTGAAAAAAAAAGAAAATATGACTTGCACAGCAATGTTAGTTCCCTCCGTTAATATCTTGTTGCACACCGTTTGGCACTGAAAACACTCTTTTGACACTAAAATCTTCTGGTACCAGTCGGCTGGTAGCTTACCCCACTCATCTTTTGCAATTCGCTCAATCACTTGACTTTTTGTTGGATTCCTATGGTGCATTGTACGTACTGAAACTATGATTTCTGCTCTCTCCGATACTTTTTTCGATTGGATTAAGATAAGGACTTAGGACAGACTAATTTGAAACAGTCTCTTCCTTTCCTTTCATGCATCCATTTGATTGCATGCATTTGGTTTTTGGTGAAGTATCCATGATATTTTGACTAAATCCATCGCAAAACTGGGAAGCAAATTAAACTTTAGAATCATGGGTAACCACATAATTTTTTTGTTTTTTTTTGTTTATATTTTCAAGGCCTCCAGAGTCAGGAAAGAAGACCGACAAGTTGCTTAGCCGTGAGTCAGATGCTTTTTCATTTTAAAAGGGAGCCACGGAGAGCGACATTTCTGTAAAAGAAACAGATAAGGATTGGCTGATCTTACCTAAGAGTATCTGGACGAACCATATTCATACTTGACAAATGCCCTGTAGACAGATGTTACTGAAATTGAGATTTTTGGTAATGCTCACTTATGAGTTATTCATTGACTACTACGGAATACTTTTAAGGAAAATAACAAACACTGACAGATGTTTTATGAATAATTATGCTGAACAATGTTTACTGATCTCTCCCTTTCAGACCCTCTTACTGGAAGAATGAGTCTGATCTTCACTGAATTCCCTGTTACTAAGATCGACTCACTGGCTATTGTGATAAGCTTGGGTGTTTGATTCTCCCCAAGTGCTCTATTACTGTAATCTTATATGGTCTGAGTATCAAATTTATTATTTGAAATTTAAAAAATACAACAATGGATACTAAGTAAGAGACCAATCTGGCATATATTTTCATTGTAAATCGAACTTCCTGCATAAAAACCTATCTTAGTGGAGTGATTAACGCTTGAGGCTGGGCAAAGTCCCAATAGATACATAGATACATGTAAATATCAGAACACATGAATAACCTAAATCCGACAATAGTGAAGGAAACGGTCTGTTGCTCGTAGCGGTTAACATATATCCAGCAACATGGCAATAGCAAAGATGGTTATGGATGGTAAGAGTCAAAGGATAGGTCTGTAATGTACAGTAACGTAATTTTTAAAAAAGCGTACGGAAAGTTCAAAAACGTCATTAAAAAATGTACTGCATGTTACGAATAACGTGATCACCGAGGTAAAAAAATCTTTTAGGCGTTAATGTGTATTTGGTTAGAGAACACGTATTAAAATGCAACCAGCAGATCGTTTGCTGAGCATTTGCCTGGAGGACTTTCCCCCAGGTCTACTGAACGCCAAACACGTAACCCCACACTTTATAAGTGGTCGAACGAATTGAAATTAGGATTCCTTGTCCCTACTTTGATATTAAGTTCTGTGCCCGCAGTGTGACATACCTTGAGTATTGAAACCATTGCACTGACGATATTGGATAAAAAAATGAGGTGGTTAACACTCACTGAATGGTAGGTGCCCACTGGTCATCGTACATTCAAAATATATATATATATATATATATACATATATATAAATATATATATACATATATATATATATATATATATATATATATATATATATGTGTATGTATGTATATATATATGAGTGTGTGTGTGTGTGTGAGTGTGTGCGTTTGTGTGTGTGTAATGCATGATGTATATATTGTTACAATTTGCAACGAACAGAAGAAAATCGAAAACAGATTTTATCTGTTGTTGATGTTTAATTGCAATGCTCAATATTCAACACAATTGATAGAGCTATTAGTGTATAGAATATTATTTTCACGGATACGTACCCGGTGAATGTTGACATTCCGTGCCTAATATACTCGTCAGTAACTTCGGTTGTTGACAAGTGTTAGAGGCCCAAAATGTTTTACATTCACCACGTACATGTCCTTGTAAATATTGATATATATATATATATATATGTTTTTGTTTGTGACTGCATGTATGTGTGAATTTACACAATTGTGTATGTTTTTGCAGCAAAGAAATAGTGAAGAAAATGCGCGCATAAGTGTGACTTACCCTATCATTTTAATGATAGATAAATAAAAAGAACAATACATAGGTAGAGAGATAGATATATGTGCTCAATTCTTTCGTTACACCATTTCACTCCACTCGTAAAATGACTGATCAGATGGTTCGATGGATTGGTGGGATTATGGACTTAATCCATTTGTTACAACAATTATTTCATTCCCAACACAGAGTTAATGATTTGATAGATAGATTGATAGATAGATAGATAGATAAACAGATAGATAGATAGATAGATGGATAGATAAATAGGTTTATGGGTTCACCTGTTTGTTATGCAAACGATCTTATTCCACCCTCAGTGAATGATTATATATATATATATATATATATATATATATATATATAGAGAGAGAGAGAGATAGATAGATAGATAGATAGATAGATAGATTGATAGATAGATAGATAGATAGATAGATAGATAGATAGATTGATTGATTGATTGATTTATGGGCTTATTCATTCGGTATACCAAATATTTCATTCTTCCCACTGAGTAAATGATTAGATAGATAGAGAGGTTTATGGAATCGTCTGTTTGCTACACCAATTATTTCATTCAATCCACTGCGAATGGTTAGGTAGATAGATAGATAGGTTTACGGGCTCATCCGTTTGGTATATCAACTATTCAATTCCACCCATGGAGTGAATGATTAGATAGATAGATATGTTTGCAGGCTCATCCCTTTGTTGCATCAACTGTTTCACTCCACCATGAAGTTCCTTTAGATCTGCATCTATCTTATCCTTCTAAATCTTTTGTCTGTTCTTAATTATGAACCAAACTTGAAATCATAAGCTCGTTAACCCCAACCACTACACACTACCTGCTGCTAACAATCAGCAATTCATCCCCATCTTGCATCCAGTACTTGTATTTATTTTTCTTATTTCAATTGCTTGTATTGTGTGCGTCTCTTTCTGTGTTGGAGACAAATGTTCGCATATTCATTTGTGTTTTCTGATATTTTCCTTCAACTCAACGAAAGCACATAAGGAAAAGGTTTAGGTAGTCATTCAATCAAAACTGTCACATCTCAAACGTTTTTTGCTAGCATACTGTGCTAGGGATGATCAATAGAACAATTATTAAAAAGGGGGATCAATTAATGAGTTAATCCCCTCGCCTTTTGCTGAAAAATGTCTGAATTTCAAATAAAAAAAAGTAGTGTTGATGCCCTGATACGAACAGAGAAGCCAAGTTAACGTAAATTTAAAATGCAATTTGAAACCACCGTTGGAAACCTACAAAAATTAAAAGGAATAAATGCTCAGATTTTCAACACCTGCACTATAACTTCATTCGAACGGCCTGTACGCATGATACTTAACCAGCCAGATTAACTTAAAAACTAAAGAAACTTATATTGACAGTTTTGGTTATCAGTCTCTTATAGGCCGACATACAAACAGAAGGAAGAAAGAATGGCGTGTTCATCAAAGCTGAAATTACTTGTTCTGGCAAGCCAATCAAATTCTAACTACGGTCTGTGTGACGAGAGAAAACGCAATGTGTTGCAATCGGCCATGAACAAACGAGTGAGATTATTTGGGCAGTCATTTGTTCTTTAACAAAAAATGACAGAACAGAAGAATAAAAGCTAAATAAGAAAAAACAAAAACAAATACAGGAATTACAAACCTACACGTCTATAAATTCTGAAGATTGTTAATCGCTTTAAAACGTCCATAAACTTTCTGCGGACTTTAGAATGGAAAGCAAAAAAATAAAATAAAATAAAGCTGTTACACGAGAATTATGCCAAAAATGACGAGAAAAAACCCCAAATGAAACGAATATACGACAGGATTGTGAGAAATAGTGAATGCTGAGTTTAAAGAAAAAATAATATAAATGGAAGTAAAAGGCGAGAGACTTGCAAATGCGGTGAAAATTGGGAAAATGGGCATACTTTTTTCTAAGGTCAGCCATTTCGTTCTGGTACTGTGTAATTCCCGCTTCGCTGGAGGCCATTTTGGTTCGAGTCGTATATAAATCTTCGACTAAAGGATGAAAAAAAAAAGATATTTCGCTTCATGTACTTCCCGTGGACTGCATTGATATTTTACATCGTTCACACGGCTATTATTAATGGATCTTCAATTGTTTTTTATTGTTTGTTTGCTTTTTTTTCATCTTGCGTTGCTTTATCAATATATGTATCTTTCTATGTTTATTTGCAGCAAATTTAATAAATAGCCAAGGGCAAGCATATTTCAACGCAGGCTCGGTCAAATCCTTCGGTGTCAGGAAAGATTTCATTTTCAGCAAAGAGATTTATAGCTTTTATTCTCCTTCGTAATTTTTCGCAGATTTTCGATATACGTATGTATACCAGTATGTATATACATAATTGTATAAATGTTTACTATACTTAGGACCATATGATGGGTAGCAAAGATAATGTTTCATTAATCCTCCGAGTAGGAGAAGCATGAAAATTAACATTCAGGATCCTGACTATCTCGGCTTGACATTTCTGGAAAATACACGTAAATTAGTCGAAGTTGATTATTGTTTAGATTAGCTTTTCGGTAAAGCTCGGCTATTTTGCCCTAAAATACGATAGCATAAAGGCTGCCAAAAGTTATTCGTCTCGATTCTTGAAAATGATTTGATTTTCCATTATTTTTTCATTTCGAGCGAACATTATTATCTGAAAAATATGTTACGTATTGTTTCTTTGGACCAACTTGAAAAAATCCCTTAGTTGAACAAAAAACTGTTAACATAAATTTATTAGTTAGTCTACGAGAAAAAAAATTCTGATTAAATATGATAAATATTACTTTGATAAACTAATGAATTTACCTCTAACAAATTAGATTATTTCTTTCTACTACTTAACACTCTCTTCGATGTAGCTAAACACATTATACATACTTTAAAATTCATATTTCAAAAATGGTCTTGGGTTAGGATTAGTTTTAGGATTAAGGGTTAGGGATAGGTCTGAGTTTTCCCAAATGTATGTCATGATATTTTTTTCATGTCATCAATAATCGTTAGGTCTACTGCGAAAAGTTTTTATTTTGTATATCTTTCAAAAAAACTGCTGGGATGACATTATGTATTTGGTTTGACAAATAAAATATAAACAATGTTTCGAAAAATTTATTATTTAATAAGTGTGTCCTTAATGCACAAAAAGTTTAGAAAGCTCCGGGGTAGGGTTTTGAAAACGATATCCAAGATTTGAGGAACTTCATATTATAGCAGGAACAACTGAATGTACATAAATCCTATAGCTATGAAGTTAGCTAGAAATTGAAAAACCTTGTAATCTTTAGCCCTAAAGGGGGATAAATCTTTGCAATCTTTATGATCCTATATTTTCAGGATAAATAAACAAGGATCGCGGCTTATTCCACTGAAAATAGCGGGATGCTATATTTAAGATGTTATATCTAAGGTGCTGAGTTAGCTTCAAGCAGAGAAAGGGATTAGCGAACCTTGTTTAAATACAGTTAGATTGCTTGTGTTCACTTAGCAATAATGCCTTTAGGAGAGGCATTAATCTACAATTCCCAGTAGGCCAGGTTACTTAGGGAGGAGAGGGTCAAAGGCCAAACAGCATTGTCTTGATAAATGCCATGAATGATCTAGAATATAATTATGTGTATTCCTTGATTTATGCCTACACTTTCGTGACATAAGCAACTGCTTATCGGATATTCGCTTTGGGCCACTTCTCTTGCTTTTACGAAAAATGTCATTCAGTTTGTTTTACAGCGAACCGTTATAGAGGCAGCACGTACCATATCTCCCTTCCGTCTGTCTCTCTCACCAACACTTTTAATTCCTTGAAACATCTCAATCAAAAATTTCAACGATGCAACCAAGCATTTAATTTGTATTTTCATCTGGGAACGCTGAGAAAATGCCCCGTATAAATTGTGATTTGTGAAACCTTTTTTTCTATGAGAACGTTCTTTTTGGGGAGAGCTTGTATATATGTATATATCTATATCTATATGTATCTATATTTATATATATATATATATATATATATATATATATATATATATATATATATATGTGTGTGTGTGTGTGTGTGTGTGTGTGTGCGTGTATGTGTATGAGTAATGAGATGAGGATATATGCTTTAGATCTTACATTCATAGACCACGTTCAACCACTGTGGAACTTTTCAATGCATAAGATAACGAATAGAATTATTTTCTGAAGTAGATTCAAGAAAAATGTGAATGATTGCTAAAAGTGCAGGGATATATCTTTGGTAAAATATGACCTCCCTAGGATAAGATTTTGAATTAGCTAGAATAAATTTAAGAGTTAAAGCTTTCACTGGTTTACAGTTCTTTATCTGCTAAAGGAAAATCTCATGTGTTTGATTTACAAATAATCGATATAGTCATCTATACAGAATAAAATGCAAGGGTCCCCTTAGTAGGGGGTGGTTATGAACAATGCGACGCTGAATAAGAAGTCTTCGAAATGGTTTAGATCTATATGCAAGACTTCGCATGGAATTTCTAACAAACTATCTCTCAATGTTTTTCTTGGACTTTCTCATCATTCCGCCCCCTCTCTCTCACTCTCTTTTTCTTCCCCCTTATATATATATATATATATATATATATATATATATATATATATATATATATATATATATATGTATATATATATGAGAAATTAATGATAATATTGTGAGTTTTCCATATTGTAAATTTCCTATTTGATGTTAAATCGATGTTTTAACCGGCGTAAATCACATGTAATATGTATATCGATTCTTAGAGGTGAGTTTCCTTTCTCAGACATTTTGGTAAATGTTTGAATTATTCTGTCCTCTAAGTTTGTATCACTGGAATATAACCAATAATAATTTCCTTACGCATATTGCATATTTCACGTAAGAATGTCGTAGAATGAATCGGCCGAATAGATGGGAAGAACCTATTGAATTGTCCGAAACAAAATTTGAAAGCCCTTGACTCCATTTGAGAAAATAGAATAAAGAGCCAAGTTAGAAATATGTCCCGCACAAAGAATGAAGAACTGATGTGTTTGAAGGAAATAACATATTACAGCCAAAGAGAGAAATGATTGAAACTCTTTTTGAGTAGGAAATATAGAGCGTTGAAAGTTGGTCAGCAAATCGTTCTTTTTTTTTTATGTACAATACATTTCAACTCAACTTCTGGTCGCGTCTGACGAGCTGTGTAAGTAATATTGGCAGTCACTTAAGTTGTCGAAATCAGAAAAACGCTCAGCAATGACGAGGACAACAATCTTTCAGTGTGTATCTCCTTATTCGATCTATTAGACATGGGCTTTTAGCGGACCGAGACAAGTCATATTGAATCTCTCTACTGTCGCTTTCAGTTTGTTGAATTTGTACACAATTTTGTTTATTCGACGTTATAAACGATGGCAAAAGAGTTATTGGTGCTGAATACATCTGACGTTTCGCATTTCGTCATTGAGTGGATCTTTCTGGTAGATCGGTCCTTTCTTTTCTCTTCTTACATTTTACATTTTTTAACAAAGGAAAGTGATAGTCTCGAGCTTGATATTTTTCTGAACAGAGGTAAATATGGCAAAAGGCCACATATGTTGAGCACTCAGCGTGGATCATAATTTTTACTCGAGGAAGGGCAACCTCAAAGAAACCTGCCTAATACCATTAGGTAAGATACGTAATGTATTCGATTAGCTGGGTCTGACTCAAAGTTGTGATTTAAGGGCAGCATTAAGGATCGAATTCCTCACGCCAGAAAAAAGTCATTAAAACAAACTCTAGAGCAGACTCCTTCAAATTCAGACTCAGATATCTGATCACTTACTGGTCTGATACGTGAACGTAAGTAATTTTGTATTTACCTTTATAGTATATTAGTTTCTCACACATTGAGTAAATTTTGACAAATTTTCTGATTTTGAAAGATTTTTATTAGAGGAATTAGGAAATCATCGATCTGCACCAAATTATTAATACATATTCAAATGTTATGCTTTCAGGATCCGTCTTCTAAACTCAACTGCCTTTCATCAGCTCAACAGAAGTTGTTTGGCACACTAGATATATTCTAAAAAGTGGTTAAGTTTGAAAATCCATAATAAAACAAATGTGTGTAGTACCCAGACGAATTCCATACTGTTCTGTTCGCTCTTAGATATTTAGGAAGAATGATAGAAGGCAATTGGTTTGGTTATATATGCCGAGAGGCAGAATTCAAATCATGAATGGAAATCAATACAACAAGCGATTGGAGTACATCAAATGACCCTGTAGGTTTTTTTTAAATCTATTGTTTCAGGCATTCCTTTATAACTTATATTGTGTTCAGTAGCGCAATACAGGGGGTTTTCTTTGTTTTCTTTTAAAGTTCAAATCTTCCATGAAGATGGATTTTACAGATATTCAAAAAAATAAAGATCTCTCTTGGAAGATATCAAGTAGTTTACTCCCTTCAAATTGTAATGTTCAAGACTAAACTATGTGTCCCACAACGCTTATACCCCGGAAAAATCGTTTGAAATTTTAACAAAAATTCAAAGATAATCTTTTTAGAAGATACTGAGTAGATTACTCATGAGGAAAGTTCTATACCAACCGTAGTGTGTCTGGTAGAGCTGACACAATGAAAATAACGGAGTGAAAATGGAAGAAATATTTTACCTACCTATTTGTTGTTTGTTCGAATCGTTGACTTGGCAACAGTGATTCAATATCAAATACTAAACAAACAAGAAAGATATTGAGAAATATGTCATTGCAGCTATTATAACATAGTCGGTATTTTTATATCATTGAAATTGTCTTATGAAAAACAAGAATAGATATTCCTTAGCGTTTATTTTCAAATATTTCATCGATATCACGATTGATATTCAGAAGATGTAATACCTGATTTTGCAGAAATATATGTTTAATTTGTATTATTAGAACACTTATATTTGGTATGTCCACCATTTTGAAATTTACATTCATAGTATACCTGATAAAAACATTAACAGAATATCTTGCAGCAACTTTATTTTCCTTAAAACTATTAATTATTTGCTTCAAATTTCACAATAACTACAGAATAATATTTTTTTCAAGGTATCAGGTTTCAAGCGAGGGAAATGCTGAAAGCTGAAACTCAAGAATAAGTTTCTTCTCAATCACTCTTGAGAATTTTCCCTAGGTAGGAATTAACAGGAAGTTGTCTGAATTGAATATGGTCCTCGCAAAAAAAAAAAAAAAATGCCACAAGAGTCACCAGGTGAGAACGAGACTTTATTCTATCAAATTTGTATCTTCATTGAAATTACCTAAGCTAAACCCTCGCTGGTATTGTGATCCTTCATAAATAAGTTAGGTATGGAACCAGTGATATCACAGAGGGTTGCAGGTATGAAAAAGATACGTCGAAAGTTTCATTTTCTTTCATGAGACCACAATGGAGTGGGATTAAATTCTTTCAAAAGGGAAAGGATTAAACGATTACAGTTGTATTCTTAACAATACAGGTAGGAGAAATATTTGGTTCTACCTATCACATCCCACTGACTTCACTGTCTCTGTACTACTTCCACCGCTTAATGTTATTCGTTTTCAACACTTACCAACTCAATATTTCTGGTGACAGGGAAAATAATGTGATGATCAAATATCGTACTTTGTAAATTTTCTTTTTATAAGGTTTCCTTCAACTGATTTCAGACTCTGCACTCTGCATTGAAAAACAAACAAAAAAATCGTCATATGCCAGGGGATTGAGCAAAAGTTACTGAGTAGGGCTATTATAAGGTGATAGTAAAAAAAACAAACAAAAAAAGTAACATTCAATGGGGAAATAACTCTTCTGAGGGAATTCATCGAGGGCCTACCGTAAATTTACAGCTATGTGATTGACTGACACGGTATGCTCTAAGCTCCTAAACTGACTGTGACTTCAAGGGAGGTAAGTGATAAGTTTCTTTTATGGAGCCATTTCCATTCAGAATGTTGCATTTTTTTACGACCACCCTGGATGCATCATCATTAAAACTATCTTGATGTTGCAGGTTCTACTAAGCTACGAATTAATAAAATCATGGGTCTTGATATAAAGCAAATGTTTGTTTTTTTACTACAGCTCCGCAGAACAGCTAGCTGCACCGAAAATATGCCTCTCCATCTGCAGTTTTCTGACGTCAAACCAAATTATTTACGAGAATTGATCATGTAATTAATACCTTGCTTCCATAATAGAATGTTTATGGTTGCATATCAACGTTAAAACCCTGTTGTGCAACCGATAACCGTCGAATTTTCACCCGGCAATTGCAATAAAGATACCATATCCTCGAATACAACATTACCTGCTGTTGTATATACCGAGAAATTCTTATGTAATTGATCCTTCGTGGCGTAAATACAAATATGGATAGGGAAAGTTTTTTGATGCTGAGTGTTTGAAACTATAAAGCTTCGTAGACCCCCTCTCTCTCTTTCTCTCTCTCTTTCTATCTATCTATCTATCTATCTATCTATATATATATATATATATATATATATATATATATATATATATGTATATGTGTGTGTGTGTGTGTGTGTGTGTGTGTGTGTGTATAAATATCTTCATCTTATGAACTAATGTGTATCAATGAGTTTAGTGTTCCATTTACGGTGAGAATTCTCTCTATTTCATCCATCGTAATCTTCAGACGATAAATAATAGATGTATATATCTACCGTGAAGCAGTTACCCTATTGGTTCCAGGTTTGATTCCTACAATAATCCCATTTTCCTCTATTGTTTATTCTTTTCATGTTGTCCTGGACAATCAATACATTAACTGTGTAACTACAGGGAATAATTTTGAAAGTAAGTTTCAATGTAATATAATGCAATCATATATCCATTTTTTGTCCATAACTGACGCGTTGAAAGGAACAAATCAAAGCACATGCTGTCCTAAAATAAACGAGATCAGAATTAGAGGTGAAAACATTTATTTTAGGCCTTTGCATCATCGGAAACTGTTTAGCTTTTATACATATATATATATATATATATATATATATATATATATATATATATATATATATATATATATACCCGACCGTAATAGAAGCGTTGGGATATGTATGTTTCCGGAATTTTCATTTCGTCAACAAAACCTCTCAGTATGTTTATTCCGTTTCCCAGTTGGTTCCTCCGTCTCTCTGAGTCTGAATGTATGATGTTTTGCAGGCCATACAAATTGGGCTAAAACATTGAACATTTACTTTTTATCATATTTAGTCAAAAAATGTTCGACCCCCCCCCCTGGAACATGTTTTCAGTGGGGGTGTTCGTTTTCCAATGTTTTCTTTTATTGATCCCTTGTTTCTACATGATTTTTTCATCAAAAATTCAGATTTTTCAGTGATCACTGTTCAACAAAAAACCGAAGGAAAATCTTGCCTATTGATCACTCCTTTCCTCATTCTGTGGAAGGACCCTTATCACGTGACAGCTCCTATACAGTGACTGACCAGATCTGTATTTAATTCTTTTAAATTCATGGCTTAACACGTTCATAAAGCAGCTTTTGATTTTCGACTGAACCGAATATATTAATGTATGTATCCTGTTATATTTTCGAGCAAGAACAAATCCAACCTGAACTTCAAATATCTAGAAGCACAATTCTCGCCATGTCCATGGAAACAACCAGGCTTGAATTACAACTTATTTCTGAACTATATGTGCAAGATTTTTTTTTATGTCAAGATGAGATTCTCCTCCACTTGCAATCTTTTGTACTTTCTTCCTACGCTCCAGTGAAGCAATCCTCTCGTTTTTATAATGTTGAGAGAAATCCATGGAATCAAACCTCTTGTCCTGCCAATCCTTGTCTTCTTTTCACCCGGCTGATGGATGGCTGCCCCTTTTTTTTATCGCTGAAAGGAAGACTGCAATTTCATTCCTCGTGCGTGTTTGAAATTATTTTATTGCGTACGTTTTGATACAAATCAACGGTGAAAGTGAATTGCTTCCCATAATTAGATATGCCATTCGATGGCGGATAATTATTCTGAATTCATGTTACATTTGGCAAATCTTAATAATTATTCCACATATTATGTCGTTTATCATCTTCATCTTTGTTTTTTGTATCCTGGTGGTTCGGTAGTTTTGTACTGCACCTTTCCTAAGATATGTTGTATTGAATTGTCTTTAGAAGTCGATTTCAACTCCTCTGTTTTAAGGTTCTCAATATATACACCGTAATGAGACATGGATGATATACGAAGGGTCTTCAAAAAGTTTTAAACTTGATTATGATCACCTCTCCAGTAATTGGAAATAATTGTTTCATTTATTTTGAGTGCCTTATTACAATAAAGTTTATCCAACTGTCCATTATAATATATTGATTACATACGTATTGTTTTCACAAAATGTGAATACTTGGATTGTTAAAGATATTGAATATTGATGAATCCAGTAATCCATTAGAACTTTCTCCTTGTGATTTCCAACTGTTTTCGAATTTTAAGCGCTGTTTTACAAAAAACCTAACATTTCTCCTGGAATGAAGAATATAATAGTGGTTGAAAGACTTGGACTCACAGTTCTATTCAAATCGCATTGACCATCCTCACAACCACTACGTAGATTGTAATGAAGTCGACAGTGTTAAGTTGAACAATCAAATTGTTTATCGGAAAACACAATAAAAGTACCCGTCAAAAATGAATAAAACTAGTCTCTTCATGTTGTCATGTCATTAAGCATGTTGGCTCAAAACCTTTGGAACAACCATCATACTACCTAGGAAAGCCGAAGAATATATCGTCCGGAATGAAGAGCTAAAGACTACCAAGATCAAAGTACTAATATGAATAATGTGTATAGTAATAGAAATATCCCATTCAAGAAATGGGGGCACTAGTTACGGGTGGAGACTATTGCACTGATGTTGAGCCCAAGCAAATACTTTGTGTAGTTGTGTAGCAACATGAGAATATCCAGATATGACAACAGTATTTGGGGTATGCTTTGAAAGGCAATGCTAATACTCCAATTCTTGGATCTAGAGGTTGATCCCGTCAACCTGAATCAGAGCAAAATCTACCCACAGACTCAACGTAGCAGAGAAGTTGACAAACATTCATGGCAAGTATATAGCAGGTTTTAAGCTGAATGATAGATTGGAAATATGTAAGACATTTTGCCCTGAATCTTTTTAACATGGTCCCAGAGGAGGACCATCTGTTTGGGAGGAAAATCTTGGTTTAACTGAATGGATTGATTTTAAATTTCCAAAATCTCAGATTTCACTGAGTAATTCAAACTCCAATATTTTTTTCTTTGAGGGGTTAAAGAAAACAGAGCTAATAATCATATTTAAGACGTTGTAAATGTCCTAATATTCTAACCGCTAATTCATTAAGCTTTAATACACCTCTTTAATTAACACAATGTGAATACTTTCATTAATTTCTAACATTTATATTCCCTGAAGACATGCCATCAAAAATAGAACAAAAAGGCTTTTTAGCCATATACTAGAGTCACTGGCTGACCCATTATAGTGATCTTGTGCCAGGCTAAGATTAGTAAATAACTGTTTTAACTGAATAGTCGTAGCTTGTACGTGCAAAAGACACGTTGCCAACCAACAGAAACTACATAGAAAACCCAATTAGAAACCCAAGAAACCTTTGTAGACAATTTTGATGACAGGTTTGATTCACAGTCTCAAATAAATCGTTTAGGCTCAAAGGAAATTTTGCATACACTGTTTTCTCCCTCGGAAATCGTACCAGAATAGGATAAAATCCGTAGAAGAGGATTATGCTTTTATTTTTTTGGATTAATAAATTCGACACCAATGCTCTTTAAGGAAGAAGTCACGAACGACTTTAATGGGAAATTTATAACTTAAGCAGAGGCTAAAAAGCACTCGTCTAATTCTGCATAATGTCCAATGAGTTGCTTTTAAAAAATCACCAGTGCTGCACCGCGGTCGCTTTCCGCTTCAACATATCTACATATCGGTTTTTTCGCTCTCTGATCATATTTTCAGTGTTGAAAGGTAAATTAGCATATATATATATATATATATATATATATATATATATATATATATATATATATATATATATATATATATATATATATATCGTACTTGTTTATATTCTGACAAAATGCTTCATTGTTTCTTTAACATTTCAAGCGATTATTCAAATAATGATAAATAAATATATTACAGATCAGTTTTTGAAATATTAGATGAAATATAGAGCTCTTTATATTTTATATGAATGTATGTGTGCGTGTATTATGCTCCAGTGTGTGGAGTTATATATGTGGAGAGAGAGAATTTAATAAATGCAAATTGCAATACGTAGGCAAGTCTAAGTGGCAATTCAACATTAGACCAAATAACTATGGGAATTATAACACCCAATCATCCGATACTCCCAGTAAAATTACACTTCTGCATCCTCCAGCAATTTTGGTAAGGATGCTAGATTCATAATTAATGAAAAATACTCCTATCGATACGACTGAAATCCTAGTACTACTGAAAAATATGTAGAATAACAAACATAAAATTTTCTCTCCAAACGAATTTGGAACTAAATTTAACCCAAACTACACTGATTTATAACACCATTATCCCTTTATTCCTGATTATATCATACTCACACACCCACTATTCTTTCAGCTATTCTTCTAACCAGGCCCCAAAACTCCTTCATATATAACTTATACTGGGAACTTCATACAGTCACACAGACCTTTACCTATAAAAAAATAAATACGGTATTTCATTTTGTACAACTCAGAGCAATCAGAATTTTCAGAACATCCACAATGACTCCCATGAATCCTCACTTTTATTTTCTATTTTCGCTGTCGAGGCAAAACTGCTGATGCTGAATTTTTTTCCAGGAACCTTTTAACACTAAAAGGTATATCCATGCTGCTGAAGATGGGGAACCCTTTCGAAATATGTATAGCATACTAATCAAATAATCTATGGATGGTTAAATAACTAATACTGTCCTAAAGTACTTTTACACTCGAGTCTGTCTCTTTCCCTACGTTCATATATATATATATATATATATATATATATATATATATATATATATATATATATATATATATATATATATATATATATATATATCGATAGATAGAGAGAGAGAGAGATAAAAAGTGAGATTATCTTATCAATATTGCTACTTGATTTGAAAATACTTTCAATGACCAAACTAAAGTTGTTCTGATGTTATATTTCAATATCTATCTCAAATAAATAATGCACGATGTAATATCGATATAATATAGTGCAATACTTGATAACTAAAGAAGTTTTTTTGGGGAAAAAACCTTGTTTTGTGGTAAATCCACCCTTCCTGGGAGATAAATAATTTATTTACCAATTTTGGAGAATGAATTAAGTTTGAGGTTCTTTAATCTCCTGTAATTGCTATATATATATATATATATATATATATATATATATATATATATATATATATATATATATATATATATATATATATATATATAATTATATATATATAAATAGATATATATATATGTGTATATATATATGAGTATATATGCGTATATATATATATATAGATACATATATGTATCTATGTATGTATATATTGTCTAGAAAACATTACACCTTTAAACTCTATAAGCATTAAAAACGTTTTCATTGGGGGGGGGTCACTTCAGTTACTTATTCCCCAATATCTGTTTATGTAATATATTCTTCAGCAATTTTTGCTGTTTTTTATATAAATTGTTAATGTAGTTCTATTCGTCGTTAACCTCTTAATTGCTTCTGGGATTTTAAAAGCAAAACAGTCATATCATCAAGGCACCCCAGCAGTGTTGATCGAACACTTCTTCCCCTTCAGCTATGATTTTGATTTATAGTTTATGCAAAACATGTAATTTTTTTGTTATACAGGGTATCACCATAAAGTAACATACATCGATTACATTTAAGATAGGGTTTACTTTTGTGGGTTTCAAAAAAATGTATTCATCGATGTGGGATGTGAGTAGAACAACGGATGTCGCTCACTGATTATGTCACTTATATTGAGTGTTTTTCAATGTGAATATTAAACCTGTTGTGTTAGTTTTGATCTCAAACTGCAAGCAAATCAACTTATGATACCATTTTTAAGAATACTTATTACACAAATAAAATTCTTCGAGTTGATTTTTGTACTAATATTTATTCAAACAAAGTATTCGACATTTTTTCCACTAAATTAAAAGTTAGTATTTTCCCGTCGAATACCATATTGCTTCCATCGATTCGTTTGTTCCTTTTAATAATCAATTAAAGAATTCTTTTACATATGGTTGAAACGAGACGAAACCACTTTCTAGTCGGCAGTGACTACTCAATGAGCAAATTCTTTATACTTTGACCATGAGCATTTCATGTTTTACTTCCTACCCTGCCTAACTTCCTGTCAGTCCCACAAATGGGTCAAAGCCAAAGATTTCCCCATTTCACTGGTTTTGATCAATACAATGATATTTCTTACAGAGACTATATCCATGGTTTTGGTTACTTAATCCCCTTAAAATTAAAGCAGATTCGTTTAACTAGATATTCACCATTCATTCATGTTTTTATACATTAGTTATCATATTCTTTAATTTTAGTTATCATTTTATTATGGTCAATCAGATAAATTGTAAAGAAATCAGTTTGTCTAGTTATTATTTCATTAAATTGTCTAAAAATCTTACTGATTTTGCCGCCTTGATTGATCATTATCACATCTAAAGAAACATCTTTTTTTGGTATTGAATCAATGAATCTAAGAGTAACTCGTGCTATTCTTAAAGATTCAAATATAGCTCCGTAAAATATATAAGATGAAACGCTACCTGTGCTGGATAACATACGTACGGCACAAGAACAGAATTGAGTCTCGTCTATCAAGAAATCTACGGACATACATTGAAATGTCAATTTTGATATCAAAATCAAAGTGTGTCTCTTTCGTTAAAGTTCCTTTGGGTATTTAGTACTAAACAATTATCCGAAATTCTCCTCGATCATTAAGAGAGAATATTAGTCAATTATAAAATAGATACAGCCTGAAAGTGAACGAATTTGCTGTATATTAATTCCAATCTAAACGATATGAATATATATTCATACGTATGAGATTAAAAATTTGCCCAGTAGGGCATTACCAATCAGATTTTTCAATCTGTGATGATTTGCAGGAAATTACGTAATATATATATATATATATATATATATATATATATATATATATATGTGTGTGTGTATGTGTGTGTGTGTGTGTGTATGTGTGTGTGTGTATATATATATATATATATATATATATATATATGTGTGTGTGTGTATATATAATTTGTAGTATATTTTTAATAGATTGATCATGACCGAAACAGAATCTTGCATACTAAACGAATTGAGAGTATCAGAAAGCAATTTCTGATAATATTATATTTCATACACGTGCAAGTAACTGTCAAACTCCAATTTTACAAATGTACGAAACTTTTCGAAAAAAAAAAAAGATTTCAGTTTTTATTATACATACAATTCCAATGAGAATAGAAGTAGGGGATTTCGACTCTAAGGCAGACGATATTGTAAACATCTAGATATACAACTATATGAACATGAATATACATGTAGAGAAATATACTTCTCTCTTTCTCCCTTCCTCTCTCTATTTGTATATATAGTGCTATTTTTTGACGGTTGATATATAAATGAACAAGGAATGCTCGATATATATATATATATATATATATATATATATATATATATATATGTGTGTGTGTGTGTGTGTGTGTGTATAAGAGTGCATGCGCATGTGTGTGTGCGGTTGAACGCATCATTTATGTTATATTAAATAAGAATTCTTATCAGAGATGAGCACCCATTTTTAGACGTTGACTGTACCATTTGAAATAGACAATGTGAATAGAATAAACGATCGAAATACGGGGTGCTGCAGGAATTGAACCTGTAACCGATTGGGTAGCTGCTTCAAAGTTGCGTTGCTCTAACCGATGAGCTAAACAACCGGTAAACCAATTTATGTGTGTGTATGTCTTTTTGCCCATTTATTCATGTTACATATAGATATTTATCCATAACCTGTACTTTCCAAATCTATGATTTATCTATTTTTCACACGATTCAACGATGTACCATCTGCAAATTACATTTTTCTGACATGAGCTAATCTCGACTGAAAATGATTTTAATACAGCACACCAAGCAGACTACAACTGAAACGGTAAACTCATCGCGAGAGGGGTCGATTTATGCAATGTAGAAAGAGAGAATGAGCATTGTTCTCATGGAAGCACATGCAACTTTTGAATCACTCTCTTTCACAGAAGGATAGACATTTGCGATCCATATTCACCGAATGCTTACGATTTAATGCAGGCAATTGAGTTATGCATGGAAGGCACTGAGGGATATAATATATCCGACGTGGATAAGATATTAAGGATTAGACATTGTGTAAACTCCACAAAGATCATTACCATATATCATCTGACGAAACAGACACGAAATAATTATTCGACTATATATTTTCGCTGAAAAGCACAAACTTAGAATACAGTCGTTTTTTCATTTTACAGTGGTGCAAATAAGAATTAAACAGATTTATTTATGTACGATTTCCTCAACGTAACGATAACTTGTTATGAATATCAAATCATAACATTTTACTATTTCCAGTAATATAGATTTTCCGCACAAATGTCAGATCATATAAACAAACCAGGCTGATGCAAGGTAGTTGTCAATTTCATCTACTTATTCTTCTTTGGGTATATGTAAGATGAATTTCTGTAGCTACGTAAGTACGTGTCAGTTTATCCTTACTTTATATATAGGTTTGGTCAAACGTGATGGGACAATCAGTCTAGGAAAATAGGCGCGGATTGATCTTCTCATTACGGTAGAAAAATAATGTCAACTTCTGTCTCTCACTGGAGTTTGACACCACGTTACAAAGTCTTTTGAGTTCTTGGTTGAGCTTATAGAAAAGCGTTTTGTAAAAGCAATTGACAGTGGTAGTTGTTTGATGAAACAACATTTTCTTCCCAGGTAAAGAGTGTTATTCTCTGATTGCTCATTTGAAGAAAAATTATTACTACTACTACTACTACTACTGCTACTACTACTACTACTACTACTACTAATAATAATAATAATAATAATAATAATAATAGTTCTGGTTTGTCACTCATTAGTGTCAGTCACGTGACCCACGTACTTTCGAAGCAAGCAGCACGTGTCGGGGATGATTGATTAAAAGATTGAAAAGAAAGAGTGAACGATGAATTTGTTAGCCAACGATAACTGAAATAGTCTGAACCATCAAAAAAAACAAGCAGATACAAAGGCACAAGTTCAGCACAAATATTCTTTGTAAATCAACCCACCTCTAAAAACCTTTTTCGGTGGTTGTGGTGGTGGTTGTGGCGGTAGTGGTGGTCAATAAGAATGAATAACTCTCATCCTTGAAATAAGCTCGAAATATGGGTAGCAATGATTGACCAATCAGAATTAATCGAGGGTTTTGGAATGTTCTAGATTTTCTCGATTTTGAAGTTCAGTTTCAAGATTGAACAATCTATCGAGCACTAAGAAGCTTTCAGCCTATCAAGGCAATCGTACTCGTGCCAGGTGACTTGACTACCATTTTTTGAAAAAAGCAGGAACTTTACTCTTATCTCCTCTTTATTAACGAACCCATGGAGATTTTTAGAAAAATTTATCTCCTTACCCCTTGGATCATACCAACAGTAAATACTATTATCTTACTTAAAATTAGTCATTTATAATGCTTTTGTTCCTGTTTTAGTAATTCCCTCAACTTTAGTTGTTCTAGCTGCTAGAATTCCCGATAAGTCATAACAACTTCTCATATTGTATGTGAGTCATTTTAATTCTCATTGCTCTTTGTTCATTTCCAACGTCATATTCCAATGTGTCCAACTTTCACAATTTTTACTTCAATGAGCTATCTTAGTTTTTTTTTTAACTGGTCTTGATTTTGTAGTATTATCATCTCTTTCTTTTCATCTAGTTCTTTGTTGTGAGAGAATCTAACTTATATAAAAAAGAGATAGATTTTCATGGTAAAAATGTATTTTGATGCATAAAATAGTGAACAGAAAGGCGTCTTGAAATACCAAATACCATTTTGGCACGTCTTATTCTTGGTAGAAAATTAAAGATGACTTTTGAACAGCATTGCAAGACAAAATTAGACAGCAAGACAAAATTCTAAGGATTTGCTTGTTTGATCGATTGAAAGACAGCCAATTTGCCACCATGTTCAAAAACTAAGAGAGAACGAAGGTTTTGAACGCAGGAATAGCTCTGCAACGTCCACGATAGAAGGGTGTGGCGGTCCTTTGGAAAGTATATGTCCAACAACGGACGATAAGAGCCTGATGACACTGATGAATGACCATGAATATTAGAGATATAATTCGAATGATACATGCGTATGTTCAGGCAACGAGTATCGATTGGATGCCATAAATTGAGTGATCGGATCAACCACAATAGATATTCTGTCTGCACGTATGTATAAGTGTCATTGTAACCAATTTCACTTTACTTTAACTTTATATTAAACACTCTTGACTATCTTCTCTTGTGACTTTTTTTATGTGGCTCGCAAAAGGTTACCTTCTGTGCGCCAATTTAACGTTCTCAGCCATTTTTTCTCCTGAACAATTTCATTCGGAAAGAAAGAGAAAAACTTACAAAAACGAAATTTCCTTTTGGCAATTTTCTTTAGCCAATTAAAGTCTGGATGTTAACATTTGGATCTGATCCAAATAAATCGGTTGCTTTTTTAAAATGAGATTTCGCGAACAAACGTAATAATTTCAGTATCATATATATATATATATATATATATATCTTAATGTGGTGTTTGTGTGTGTGTGTGTGTGTGTGTGTAAGTGTGTGTGTAAATATATGCATATCTATGTACATGTGCGTTAATGCATATCTATGTACATGTGCGTTAATGCATATCTATGTGTGTATGTGAATGTATTAGTGTATATCCATGTGCATATACGTGAATGTATGTATAACTATATACGTGAGAAATCTATATCTATAATTGTGTGTGTAAATGTAGGTATGAATATATATATATATATATATATATATATATATATATATATATATATATATATATGTGTGTGTGTGTGTGTGTGTGTGTGTGTGTGTGTGTGTGTGTATGTAAAATATGCAGAAATAAAGAAGAAATCAAAGAAGAAATTTAAATAAATTGCATTGATAGATATTCGGAGGTTGGTGACTAAAGTGATGCAAAAATCATTTGCATTATTTTTAATGCTTAGTGTTTTAGGCTGGAAAGCTTTTCAGACCATTTATATTCATATGTGTACAGACATGTATAAATGCATATATATGTTTATATTTGTTTATAAAGGTTTATATGTGAATGTGTAATGTGTATACATCTGTTTTATGCATATATCCATCGATCTATATGTATAAATATAAATGAATGAATAAATAGATAAATAAATGAATAAATATATATATATATATTCAAGTGTGTGCGTGTATGTATGTGTTTTAGAAATTTCACAACATCAAACATTGAAAATATGAATTATCATTCTTTTTACATTTGCATCATTTATTCGGTTATATCCTAATATCTATTTCAGCTATTTATGTGAGTTTCCTAGAAGGTTTATGTTTTATTCAGAATTATGATAGTACCATGTATGAAACTACTTTGTTTGAATGATCAGTTCTTTACCATGGATTTAAACACAAAACAGCTACCATGGCTCGTCAGCAGTGTTGATCTGACACAATCTTGCTTCAAGCTATTGTTCCATTGTTAAGCTTTCTTTTATTATTCTCAGGGTCGTCTCATGATATAAATACATATATATATATATATATATGTGTGTGTGTTTGTGTGTGTGTGTGTGTGTGTGTGTGTGTGTGTATGTGTGTTTGTGTCTGTGTGCATGCACGTATTCGCGTGTGTGTGATTACATATAAATGCAAAAACAAGTAGCAGTTTTCATTTTCATGCGCATTTTAAATGTTCATTACTGGTTTTTAACATTTTAATTTCCCGTAGTATTTGTATTATACTAGCTGAAATTCACCCACTCAGACCGTTTCTGTCAATTTAGAATCATAGCTCTCTAAAAAGCCCCTCTCGAAAGCCCTTTTCATCTTTAAAAATAGGATGTTTCACTTTAAAATATTTTCCTTGATCCATTCAGTAAGCATGCTGTATTTGGTTGAGTTTATCTATATTTCACTGGCTGAAACCCGCCATATAAGGCAGTTTCTATTTAGTTTGAACATTATTTGTATATTGAAAGAGGGGGAAAGGGTCCTGTTCAGTATTACAGCTGTTTTAGTAATACCTCTCAAAAACCTTTTCGATTTTTGTCAAATGAGAACATTTTTATATCAAGATATCCCACTAGATCCATTAAGTATACATGCAACATTTGTTGAATAGCTGCGATGTTTAACGTTGAACGTTAAAAACCATATTGATCAAGTTATCCCTTTAGGTTTTTCTGTGCCAATCCATAGGGGGCTACTGAAAAAGGGAGACTGCTATTTTATATAAATCGAACATAGTTACTTCCATTTATACAACTATACGCTAAATGAATTCTTCCTCTATGTCCCAAAAGTATGAAAATGAAATTTGGTTGAGTTACGCCAAATCCGTGCTGATGAGTGAAAAGAACGTTTTTGTCTCGTATTATAGATATATTAGCAATGAAATAAAACCCTCCAGAATTTTAAAAATGTTTTGCTTTTTTGAAAAACGGCATCTTGTCCTTTTTCCATGTTCACAAAGTATGCACATTTCATTTGGTTCAGCTATTTAAGGAAGGCTCAATTCCTCACGTCAATTCATGATTATATCAGTAAGGACCCACAAAGAGCCCACCAACCAACCAACCTATTTGGCCGCAAATTTTCCTTTCTTTGATTGTCTGTGTATCAGTTTGTGTCTCCTGATGTTCCTGGTCAAATATTTGGGGCTCAAATCTTGAAAAATTGTGTGAGTTCCATAAAAACTTTTCAAAATTCCTGTTATATACTTTTATTTGTTCGCCGCTCATACCAAATGAGCAAATGCGTGAAAATTTATGATTTACTGTCGGAACCGCCTTCTGTACATTGTTTCATAAAGGCTTTACAACTCATTTCTTTTTATAGACAATACAATATTTTTGCGCTTTTCTGCGTACGTAGCTCAGAATACACCAGTTACAAAAAGCACCATAAGCCACTGGAGTAAACTGTAAGGTACCATCCAACCCTTCCCCATCAAGAAGCGCTTTTTTTTGCTCTCTAATGGTCTTTTTATACCTTTTATTCTTTGATAATTTTGGATATACCTTATAGATAATTCTTATACATAATGGGTTCAGGTACACGCATAGGCTACAATGATTCATTCATGCAAGGTACGGATATATTTTCTCTTTTTGATTTCCAATTTCTAGCTAAGAGAGTAAAGTTAGTTGCCTACCTATTGTCGAGTTGAAAACCTGTCTATATTTGCAGGGTCCACATGAAGTCGACGCTAAATACATGATTACGGTTTTATCATTCCTTATCATCAGCATTTGCTTTTTCAATACGTATCTAATAATAGGATATTTAAATGTTTTGTTCCTTCTGTTTGATAAACCATTGTCATGATATGACAGTTTACATGAAGAGCTAATATGCATTCTATTCAGAAGCACTTTTAACCGTACAATTAGGGAACAGACCGGAGATTTGTGAGCCTATGGGTGGGGAATTTGCTTCTTGAAAACATCCTTCTGACATTTAATGCTGTAGTTCTCAACCAGGGGCAGTATACCTCCCAGAGTCCACATTGCTATTACTGGGTTGCCAGAGGCAGACCTTTCAAAAGACTGGGGTCTGTGAGCTTCTTCAGTTATTACACCTTTCAAAAGCTTGGGTCCATATGAAAATTTATTCAAATTGATGGCTGGAAGAAGCAAAAACGGAGAGAATTATATCCTATAGATTATACTACCTGCATTTAAAATCTTATGCTTGCCCTCGAGATATCAAAGGGACAAGGAGACAGCATTTGCATTGCGTTTGCCTGTTTACTCTCCAAGGCTTCTTTTCCACAAAGAAGGAGACACAAGAGTCGGGTGGCCTTAAGCTGCCATGCTTACGAGGCTAGGAGCAGATATCTAACGAGAAATACTCAAGGCTGATAAATTGGTAATAATTTGAGGTTGAGAGTCCTGGCTCCTTGAGGGACCACCTCAAAAATTCAATGAGATATTTTATTGTATAATTTTAGTTGGAATGTGGTAGGTTAACCGCTGTTACGTAAGTCGAATGAATCCAAGTTGTGTTTGTTATGTTGCTGAAAGATTTTGTAAAAGATGACGGACATTTTGCTGAGCACAAAATATTTGACCAAAACCTGCTCATCCGATCAAAAGTTATGTAACTTTGAATTTGTAATTTTTCCAAATCGTTGGATATTAGGGCAATGAAATCTAGTCTTATCACATTGTCCAAAAAGGGAAAATGGTGGAAAAAGAAATCCTCTTTCTGCAGAATTTGCCCACTTTCTGGGATAAAATGTGAGGCAAATAGGTAAATCACTGTGGGTAATTCATATTCATATTTACGTAAGATTCATGTTTCAGAAGCAATCATTCAAGTTGAACTGGTTCAGTTCAGCAGTAGATTCGTTTCCAGCTGTGTTGCTAATTTAGCTCTTCTATAACTACATTCAGCTTTTTCCTTATTTAGCCATACAATCCAAATCTCGCTCTCAACTTCAAATCTTACATTATTGATACTTGCATTATTTTTACGAGCAAAGTCATGTTTGATAGCAGTAGTATTATGACTGGAGGTAGAGTTACGACTAATGTTTATAGAAGCTCAGACCGTCATGACTGAATGGGCTAAATTTTGATCACAAAACAGCTAAGTTGACATCAACGGAATGGAAAAGTCTGCGCATGCAAAACACAGATTTAATATTTCTCAAAAAAAATTATGATGATGTCTAAAATGTTAAATTTCAATGCAATCGGTTGCACGATACAGTGAGTTTTATCACCGATTAATTCACTCATGAAATATCAATACTGTTATGCGACATTGCAGAAAATTCAAGCGGCAGAAGCATAAACTTGGGTAAAAAAAGTAAGGAGAATTCAGATCAGGAGATCTTTCATTATTCTTGCATGGTGGGGGGGCGTACGATAGTTCAATAGGCTGAGGTGACTTAGCGAACCATTTGCATTCAGTGCTGGGGAGCGATCTCAGCTCGCAAAAAGTTTCGTTGACACATCGGCATCTACCAAACTTAGGTATAAAAAAACGAATCAAAGATGTGTTAACGACTTGGTTATTTTGTGAGCATTTTTATCACGTGAGAAACTACTTCCTATGAAGTTAATGGGAGACTGTCCGAATTGTGTCTACCCCTTCCTCAGCTATGAACCGGTGCACAAATACGGTATAAGGTGGTGGTGGTGCTGGTGGTAGTAGTAGTAGTAGCAGTAAGTAAAAAGAGTGCCGTCATATTGGCACACAGCCGTCATTGCCAGGGCTTCACACATCACAAATTACACGTAGCCGTTCTTAAGGGGCTCTTTCACATGTGAAATGGGCTGATAGACAACAAGTTCTCAGAATGGAGTCACTCATTTCAACACATGCTATTTTTCCCATATTGAGAGGAGATCCATACTTTTTTCAGGGGTATTAGAGCCAGTCTCGATCTGAGTTTGAACCTGGCTCGCACATTCCATTTTTTGCACTCTTAATCGATCGGCCACCATCACTTTCAGTGTCTAATGTACTAAGTTAAATATCAAGGTTTCCCATTATGTTTATGAGCAGGAATTTGTATCCACTAGCCCTCCCATACATTTTCAAGTTAATTTTATCCTTTTTTTTCATATTCATTCTTGCCCTCCTCACTTTTGTTTTCTCATTGCAAATTTCCTTTTGTTGCGTCATCAATATAATTGATTATTTCAACTCTCCACCTGTCCTCGTAGTATGAAGATTTGTTTTTCTTTATTTTTATCAATTGTCTCTATCTCCTTCTACAACATGCTTCTGTTCTTCCGGAATGTTTCCTCACTGTCACATTTTGTATATATTTGTCTCCTTCTCCTGCCGGTTGTCTGCTATACTTCTTCATGCGCTAGCATCTGCACTGGCGACCGCTGTCACTGGCTGACATGCGGACATGTTTCTTACCTCCCTTGCTCGGCTTTACCAAACTTTTTCTTATCTTCGATAGAATGAACAATGTTCTTATTTAATCTGTTGTAATATAAAACAGTTTTAATAATAAATTAAGTATATATATATATGTATATATATATATATATATATATATATATATATATATATATATATATATATATATATATATACTTAATTTAATGTGAGTACATATATATATATATATATATATATATATGTACTCACATACACACATACACACACACATACATATATATATATATATATATATATATATATATATAGAGAGAGAGAGAGAGAGAGAGAGAGAGAGAGAGAGAGAAAGAGAGAGGGTTTGTCTATAATACGACGTTAAACCAAAATTATTTGGATAATAATGTTCTTCCATAATGATTTAAAACCACGACCAAGCGTTTGCTTGGCTACTCCTTTAGCAACTGAGCTAAATTTGGAATTCTATGGATCTATGAATTTATTGTGCATGTATAGGATACAAAAGATGCAGTATTTTTCTTCATTCGGAATGAAATCAAGAATAGAGTTTGACCCTGCAACAGACAGGTTTCTCCTTCTTTAATTAGTACATTGTAATTCATTTCATTTATTTTCTTATCCTTCTCTTCCTACTTATCAAGAATTATATCCTCTTCCATATATTTTGTCAAACTCCAACAGTTGAGATTTGAGTCCTAACCCTATTTTTGTACATAGCAACAATGACGGATGACGCCAGCCGGACCAAGAAAAAAGTAACGTCATGAACGAATAACAGTGACAAAAAGAAGTATGCAAAAACTGATATCAAATTCTCTCCCATTTGTAAAGCTTGACTCAAGCTAACTTGTTGGGCCATAAGTTATAATTCCTGATTAATCTAATTTTTCTCTAAAAAGGTGTTCAAATTGGATTGTTTCGAGGAATATATTTTGTTTACTATACTTTTTAGTTTTTTTAGAACCTAAACAGTTTAACTCTAGTATAGCGAAGTTTGTTTCTTCTCGCTTATGTTGTTCATCCTCTATTCGTTCTTATTTTGCTTGATCATCCCCAACAACCCTTTCTTCGATCCACCAATCTCATTCTTTTTTTATCTTGCCACTTTCTGCTTTAACTTCATTTCTTTTTCTTTTTTGACTGTATCCTTGTCTTGAATCGGCTTCATCATTCATAGGAAGGGAGAATAGCCAGGACTACAACAACAACAATGATCTTCACCAAAATTAAAAACCTCTGAAGTTGTTACATGGTTTCAAGCCTGATAGAAGATCCAGAAAGAATAAATAAGTTCCACTGGCCAAATTACACCCAAATTTTTTTTAATTGCATCAAATGATACCCAGACTTATCTAGATCTCCAGGCCATTTATCTAGAAAAATATAAATGCTATTTTATCAGACCCTTTCAATGGCCAAATTTGAAGATCTTTTTCGGTTGGAGGACAACTATTTTTCGAAAAGTTGAAAATTTTTTAAAACTTACAAGCTTAGTAATTTGAAGATCAGTTAGGATGGAGCCTGGAGCATCCAGTTTTGCTTTCACTCATTTAAAAAAAAAATCTCATAGATTGAGTTCTGTTCATATTTCCCTCGTCCATTTGTTTGTTTATTTTTTCATTGCTCCTTTAGTTTCACCCTTCCTACTCCTTCCGTTCCCACTTCATTGTCTGCTTGTATTCCTTTTCTAAGAATACACAGCGTGGGCCATTTAGATCTGACATATTTGCAATCATTTTCGCCAGAACCAGGTTTAGGATTATCAATGGAGATTCCTGAAGGGCTGATTTAATAAGTTCAACTGGTCAAACATCACTGCAACCATCCACTTCCTCGACCAAGTGATAATGCAGGCAGTAATAAATGATAATCTAGACGGGACCCATCTGTATGTTGCAACTTTCTTGATGTATCCAACATCTTAGAGACTGCATTGTACGTCCCTCGATAATCGACTTAATCAAATATATTTTTTAATCAATCGTCCCCGATTAACTGATGTCATTCATTTATTTTTCAATCGATTCTCAAGATACAAAAATATCCACCGATTTCTTTTTAGTGGAACAGTCCCTTTTTTGCATGAAAAACAATGTTTAATCAGTTCTCCATATATATTTATATATATATATATATATATATATATATATATATATATATATATATATATATATATATATATATGTGTGTATATATATATATAATTACGTCATCAGCGTTAACAAGCATGAGATTGCGTTCAAGATATGAATCATTTGATCCATATTTTACATTTCAGTGGTCTCCCCTTATCTGCAATTGCTCCCTCTTATCTACAGTTTATCTTTCATTGGTATGTTGACACGTCAACAGAATTCCGTTTTTGTCGAGGGATAAAAAATGAAAATGGAAGTGTTTATGTCGCAGTGAAATCTCTGATTTGTTTGCTTTCTAGTTTTGCATATACCAGTTCTCTCTCTCTCTCTCTCTCTCTCTCTCTCTCTCTCTCTCTCTCTCTCTCTCTCTCTCTCAATTTATGAATGTCCTACCCTATGTATCAGGTATGGACAACCTTTTTCATTAAACAGACCACAAAAGACATGTTTCATCTTAATTTGGGCCACACATTTGCTTAAATATTTAGACCGTATTACAGAAATCGTACTTGTTTCTATTGTAGACAAACATGAAAATTACACATATTATATCATTGATTAGCGAAGCCAAAACAATAGTAATTTTACAAAGTAAATAATAAAACTGATTTTCTGTAAAGAAAATTATAAGATTTTCAATAAATAGCTAGATTAGCTGCGGGCTATAAAATATGTTGCCGTTGGCTAAAGCTGACTTGCAGGCCTATGGTTGCACATATGTGCTGTATATAAATGGAAAAATACTGAAATAATAGATGGCCGTCAAATATAAATCCCCAAGCGATTCTGCCTCAAAGTGTTTTTATTGGTATTCTCTAGTTTATGCCTACTTGTAAAACGAAATCATAAATCATACTCATAAATCCTATTATTTTATGTAAATGTATCCGATTCAAACGTTGTAATCCCGTGCGTAACTGTACGATAAACTTTCGTTAATATCTAAGACTTGATAATTTGACTCAGTCGGTAAGACAGCCTCCAGATATTCCATTCGTCATGAGTTCAACTAAGAGCTGGTGAATAATGATTTCACAAATCGGTTTACAACCTTCGTTCTGGTGAGGATTATTTTTCTTGTTGTTATGGTAGAAAAAGAATGCTTTTTTCCAGACTTTGTACAGGTGTCTGGAAATAGCCGTATTGTTACAGGGTCATTGCATTTATATATGAACTCTGAAATGTCTTCCTTCTTGATTCACAATGCATAACTATGGACCAGGCAGAGACGTTTAATTCTTTTCGGCCAGACTTGAAATTTCCGTCCCAAGTTGTATTTCAAAGCTTCTGTTTCTGGTGTTGAGTGGGCCCTGTAAATTTTTATGCCCTAGGTGACTACATAGGTTAGCCTAATAAACGGACAAGCTCTAAACAAATAGACGATAAAATCCGTAAATTCAATTGTTGAATTATTGTCCCATTGCAATCAATGCGTGGCACTAAGAATATATGTGTACCTTCTTACGACGATGTATCGTTCATTCAATGATGGCTACCCAGCAGTCGCAGGAACACAACAAATTCATGGCAAGGATCAATACCCAATTACCAAGAACATTGGGGAAAGAAATGATCTTACAAAGAAGATATAGATGCATTTTATCACTGGTTGGTGTAAGGGAAGTAACGTAGTTATCGGTACGTGTAGGCGAGCCTTCCTAGTCAAAGATTAGTCATAATGATAAAAATGTACTTTTTGTTCGATATACCATATCTATTTATTCAGTTTCAATGCATCAGCATTACAACACTGAGCAAAAAAGCTGAGTTCAGATTGAAGAATATCCTCCCGAATATCAAGGCTTTAGTTAACTCGTCACTACTTCGCAGTAGTAACTCTCATATTAAACTTTTCAATATTTTACCCTCGGTGTAATGTATTTTAGTCGCTGATTCCATTTTCAGCGCTGCTACTGAACATGAATAAGTATCAAACGATAAAGTTTTGAATTTATTCATGCAGTATATGTTGTTGCTTCTGGTGTATGATTTTACAATATCTGTCACGCCGTGGACTGAATTATGAAAGTGGGTAAGAGTTCTGAAGCATTTCTTCAACCAATCCTAACAAGGCAATCACTGGTTGCATGTATTTCTAATATCATAATCGAAACAATATTAACAGGTCTGGTAAGTCACTCAAAAGAAATCAGCACGTGACAAACTACTTTTGGCAGCATGATAAGTTGGGGTGATCAAATAAAAATTTGAAAAGGGGACTGGTCGATGGCTGAGTTACTTCTCTTGCCTTTTTGTTGAGCAATGATGAATAAAAAATCAAAATTTCCAGAGGATAAGTGTGAATGCTGCCGGACACAAACCAAAGGGATAAAAGTAGCGTAAAATTACTTGGCAAGTTGAAACTCATCTCAACTAAAACCTTTTTAGAGATGGGTAAAAAGAAAAACTAAACATTATAAGGAAAAAATATCTTGATATACAACCCTCTTGCTCTATTGGTGTGTTCTATGCGTGATACATACATACAGAGCCAAAAAACCAGCAAGACAAACTTGAAAACCGAATAAAATTAAATGTATACAGTTTTGGTAACAGTTTTTGTTGACAGTCTCTAATAACAACGGCAATGTATTGTATATAGAGTTATACTAATGACTACATTCGATGGTTCAATCTCCATGGGGTTGAGGGAGCTTTGGTAGAGAAATATACCGTAAATTACGACGAATGATTAGAAGTTCTAAACCCAAAAATCTCTCAGAAACTCAGGATCAATTCTTTCAAAGGATGTAGAATGTAAATATAAGTTGGAGACCTGAACCAGCATTTTGAGCGAAAATCTTAATCAACTATTAAGCCATGATGCATTTTACGCCACATGTCACGCTGATCGTTTGCCCGTATATTTTTACGATGTAGTGACTGATCCTAATTATTAGAATTCAGCATTCATGTTTTGTCTATTTCAAATATATTCACTGGGATCTGTTTGTTGTGTGAAAGCGATAGTCACAAATGACACTAATGTCTTGCAATGGAATTTCATTCATGAATTATTCTATTCAGGTTAAGCTGCCCGGTATTTTTTTTTTCACCATCAGCCAACATAAGTTTCCCCATCTTGAAGTGTTTTGCCTGGCTGACCAACCATATATCTAACTGTCTATCTATCTATCTATGAGTCACGCATCGAGGCTTCTCCAATGGTCGAAAATGTAAATGTTTACTACTTATTAATGTAAATTTTTTTTTTCCAAAATTCTGACTTCTTAGTGATCAATGCCTGATTCCTCCAAATTGTTAATCAAACACTAAATTTTTCCAAGAGATTTGGTCATGTGTTTGTTTCTTTTGAGTAGTTAACCAGGCCTGTCATATTTTTGCGTTGGCTTGATCCAATAAGCAACATTCTTTGCAGTAAACAGATCTGCAATAACAGCATTTAGGCAAAGATATCTTGAGTAGGTCGCAGGGGACAATGATCATCGGCTGGGAAAATATCTTGGCGCCTCCTTTCCGTAATGTGACAGGAGGCGTCATGCCGACCTATTTCGTTGTCTCTCTGGAATAATAGCGTCTTTTTTTTAGTTTTTTTTTTTTTTTATCTTGGAACTCATTAATAAACAAAGCATTTCGCATGATATAAATACAGTAAAACATGTCATTATACATGGAGCTGATGTTCAGTTTTTATATTTTATTGTTTTTTCTCTTCACAGGGAGTTATAAGTCCCCAACAACAGCACGGACAGATGGATTTTTTCATGATTTTTCTCAACGAATTCATTGAAAACTTGAGGGGAAAACGTCTGAAACTATACAAGGCATCAAATGAGCATTTACCTAAGTGTCAGTTTTGGTAGTCATTGCACAGCGCTTGTTTAAGAGGTTTGGGCGAAAAGATAAGAGTTTTAAAGAGCTCAAACATCCGGGAAGGAAGCAATTATTTGATGATGTCACGTTAACGGAAGCAGTGAAGGCAGACTCCTGGGCAATAGTCAATAATTTTTCAGGAATACTGGGAATAGGTATTTGCGTGCAATGAGAAAAAAAAAAAACAGGAATACTTACGTTCCATCGTCAGGATACCGAATACATCGCTGTTAAAATTCCCTATGATAATGCACGTCCACCCGAGCCAGAATAACAGTTTCGAAATTAAATGATTTGAGGGTCAGGTTTCTGTTTTACCCACTTTATCTACTGATCTTCCTTTGATGGTCTTTCAGTTTTTGAAAAATCTTGGTATATTAATGGAAAATCATTATCATCGTCAGTCTGTTCGTATCCATTGTCGAACATAAACCTTCCCAAATATCTGCTAGACCTCTCTATTAAGGACATTGCGGAGCCGCTACTTTCTAAATTTTTCCATCTCGTCACACAATCTCATTCTCTGTCAGCCACAGATTTGCACCTGGCATCTTGGGATCCACGTTGTGAGTCGTGATGTGTGGCGGTTATCTGCCATTTTTGCAACATGTCCAGCCCATAATATACTGCATCCTCTTATTATCTCTCAATGTGAGGCTGAACATCATTGTCTCATGTGCACGTTGCATGGTTTTAAGTATAAGGGCTAAACAGCTTCAAAACCAAGCAGCGGCAGGAGAAGCTATTAGGGATATTTTTGAGTTAAGAGACATCGAATTTTACTATAAGGGCATGAATAACTTTTTTTTGATTGGAAAAAATGTATCCAAGCATTTCTAAACTTTTTCAATCAAGCTTTTTATCAATCAAATATTAATTTCTATTTTTATCTTTGATCTTTGAAAAACACAATTACTCTGATTCACCTAATATGATATTTTTTCCTCACTTTTTGTCAAACGAACCGAAGTCTTTCGGTCATCTCTGACATCAAAAGAGAGCTACTTATGCCTAATAATAAAAACTTATCTTATCAAAGAGTTCATGAAATAGGGGAATATTCATGCAAAAAAATTAAGACCAGTGAACACATCTTAAGATCATGAAAACATGTTGGAAACACTCAAAAACGAAAAAAAATTTAAATTAACACTAAAAAAAAAGCATTATACTTTGATATCTACTCCTTAATATTGGTGTGGAACATGGATTCTATCGCTCTTATTCGCTCTAAAACACTATCCTTCTCGCATAATCGATGAACATATAATATGATAATCGAACGAGGCTACATTATTGAAAAAAGCTAGAGCTCTCCTTCCAGAAGATATCGAAGGTTTCAGAAAGTCCCTTGGGAGAGTTTGGTCAACCTCTATAATAGATAACCTCCCCCTTTGCGACGTCATTATAGAAATCCCAATATCCTATACCTGGGCCACTGCTTTTCTTATTCTATAATTCCTTGTTTTTAATTTTTTTTCTTATTAATAGCCAGCAGTGACGATTATATTTAACCCGGCACCAAAACGTGATTGATAATATCAATGCTGTTGGGTAATAACTACTTCAGCAAACATTGGCTTATCACAGATGTGTACAAAAAGATTTATAATTTTGCATGGACAAATTTTAGAGATTATGCGATGCGTATTGTAGAAAACGTTCCAGGAAAATAATTTTTGAGCCGGACAGACATTACAGGACACATATTATCCTGATGATATGATTTCCTTTCTCATTTCTTGCTCTTCTTTGTCTCTGCATATTTTCTCTTTTATTAGAAACCAAAAGTGACAACAAAACCGTCAACACGGGGATTTTAACTAATTCAATCCTTCTATCCATCTATTTCTTTGTATATGTATACATATATATATATATATATATATATATGTGTGTGTGTGTGTGTGTGTGTGTGTGTGTGTATATTGTATCATCCACAGACAGCTGTTTTGTTGTATTACAACTCTTTAGTGTGGTTATAGACTATTCATTATCCCATCTAGTACTAAGAGGTAGGATTTAAACCTTCACTTCAGACCCGGGGGCTGGTATCATACGTGGATGGTCAGTAAGGCTGAATTTAAGCAATATATCCATTTACCCACAAATTCCCAATCCACCATAATTTTCTATTCCTATGGAGAGCATTTCATAAGCTTACAATGAACGGATCACCTCACTTGAAGAGTGCTCAACCCTGATATATATCAATCTATTTATGTGTCATGTGCACAAGCAGTACCAGTGGAGATGAGGTAGGGCTGGAAATTTAAATTATTTACTTGATTTATCGAGATTTCCAAGAGGGGAATACAATTTAAAATGTTAGTGTACGCTAATTGGTCCCTCCGTTTGTGTCTGGCAGCATCCAATCAATTTCTTTTTTTTTATTCAAATTTTATTCAGACATTTTTTTAGTGATCATCGATTAGCAAAATGCGAGAGAAGTAATTTCTATTCATTGACCATCATTTCTACCAATTTTTTCTATTCAACCCCTCCCCCAACACGACATGCTGCTAAAAGTCGTTGATCACATGAGGGTTTATATCATGTGATTAACCAGACTTGTCATCTTGTACTTATGAAGTTTCACGCCAGTAGAATCTACGTCCAGAGGAAAACAAGAGAACTGACAGTTACAACATCAATAACAACATGATGATGATGATGATGATGATGATGATGATGATGATGATGATGATGTTTGTAAAATTTTTAAAAAACTTCTCTGCTCAGAATCATTAATTTTGACAATTTTTTAAAACTTTCATTCAAATTATCAGAAACCGTCTTATCACAACTTTGAATTTTACCGAAATCCTACGACGATGACTTTTAAGCAAGAGAAGAAGATAAAACTGTCCTCACAATTAGAACCGAACTCACACACTTTAGCCAGCTTAAGTCCAGTATACACCAGGCTACTTTTAATCATTCGACAGCAGGCAGTTACTATTCATAAAGAAGAGCTGATTTCACACCTTGAACCTCACTTGGCGATAAATAAATCTTGTTTCCTGGCCAGGATTGTGTGATTGGATTGAATTTTTATGAGACGAGTTTCCTTTTTTAGATTTTTTCAGACACGGTCTTTTTTTTTTTTGATAAAGCAGTGATTTGTAAGGTTGGTTATCTGTCATTTTTACAGTTCTCAGTGGATCACTGTACAGGCATACCATGAATAGTGTACTTAAATCGTCCAAAAATTTCACTACTGTCCAAAACCGCATGGTTCAAGGTCATATCATGATATAAAGTGATTTCCTTTTAAGATTATACTCGGTTAAATGGAGTATTGCATTAACTGTGCTACGTCAAAACCAGCATTGATCAAAGGTATTTCTGTATTTGTTCTTAAGCAATTTCTCACATTTGCTCACAATGGGTTTACCATATCTATCTCTATGTCTGTATTATTTGCATCCATTGTTTCAATGCGCACTCTTTGTCTTTGGCTTATCATGGATTGTTTATATGGGAATGTGTTTGGTTACCACTTATGGATATCAGTTTCTTCTTTCAAATGTCCCCTACGCAAACCTGTTGCAGTTATTCAATCTGCAACTATCATCATCTGTCTTTTAGAGTGTTTGCCAATTTTTTTCCTTCTCATTCCCAGCCATTTCATTGAAATATCTGGCAGTAATGATAAAAGTTCCATTATCCTGTCGTATAGTCCTCATGACTCTTGATTGCAAATTCGACATTATCCTCGATTCTGATGAGTATCTTTCCTCCTCCCTTTCCTTTTCGCATATCAGTTCATTGACGCCATCCTTTGAGTACAAGACTTAATGAATTTTCATAATCTTGTTTGGTCTGTTATCCATTTTTTTTTTCAATTTAACTGCATCATGTATAGGATGGGTTCTAAATATCTCATAGTGGATACTTCTCAAAAAAACTACAATCTAAGTTTTATTCAGTCACAAAGTGATTCTTCCTGGCTGGATATCCATGTGTGTGGGCACATACTAACAGTACCAATGGAACTGAGGGAAAGAAATTTTAAATATTTATTTATTTATTTATTATCATTATTATTATTATTATTATTATTATTTGGAATCTCACACCAGTTGCCTGGCGGTAACCGCTGGAGTTTGAGTGACAGCAAGACTTCTCAAGTCTCCAGCCCTCCTCCCCTAGTAATCATAGGTCGCAGTAATTCTACCATTAACAGTTTCACACCGGTTGCCCAGTGGTTATCGCTGAAGGCTGAGTGACAATAAGTCTCCTCAGGTCTTCAGCTAACGTCTCCTCCCTCTTTCGCATATCATGACAGAGCTACTATTCGTTGCAGTACTTATATCTCTAGCACCTTCCTCAGTATCCGTGCAGTTCCCAGTAGTGCTGTAGTCTGTACGGTCTCTATCCTCCCCCTTATCCCGATCACCTCCAGTCTCTCCCTCAGCGTTTTGGGGACAGTTCCTAGTGCGCCCACTATGACCGGTACTACCCTGGTTTTCATGTTCCACATTTTCTTTAACTCCCTTGCTAGGTCCTGGTATTTTTCCCTTTTTTCACCCTCCTTCTTTTTTACTCTATGGTCCGCAGGTACAGCAACGTCTACTATTTGGCAGGCCTTCCTTTTTTTGTCTACTATTACTAAGTCCGGTCTTCTTGCCTGGATGAGGTGGTCAGTTTGGATTTCAAAGTCCCACAGTAGTTTGTGGTTGCAATTCTCCAAAACTGCCTCTAGCTTGTGCTGATACCACTTTTCCACATGGTTGAATCCCATTTGTTTACTTAGTTCCCAGTGTATCATCGTTGCTACTCTATCGTGTCTATGCTTATACTCCTTCTGGGCGAGTTGACTACATTCACTAGTTATGTGGTTTACTGTCTCATCTCTTTCACCACACATGCGGCATTTGCTGTTTGTCTGTGTTCTGTCGATTTTTGTTTTTATGTAGTTTGTCCTTATGCTTTTGTTTTGGGCTGCCATGATGAGCGATTCTGTTTCTCTCTTAAGGTTCCCCTTTCGTAACCACGTCCATGATTTCTCGTCTGCTATATCTTGCATCTGCCTTTTAAACTCGCCGTACAATTTTTTCCCTTCCCATCTTTCTTTTCTAGTTTGCTGTACTGTTCCATTGTTTTCTACTTTATTGTTTGTTGCACTATCTCTCGCACTCTCTATGATTTCTTCAATATTTGTTTGCACATATCTTTCTAGGACTGTTTTAGCTCTCTGGACACAATCTTCTATGCTGATGAGCCCCCTACCACCTTCTTTTCTCTTAACGTATAGTCTATCTGTATCATCCCTAGGGTGTAATGCTTTATGCATCGTCATAAGTTTCCTTGTTCGCCTATCCATTGATTGGAGCTCTTCCTTTGTCCATCCTAGGAATGGTCCTGTATACCTAACTACTGACACAGCCCAGGTGTTCATTCCTTTTATTAGATTTCTGCTGTTTAATTTGGTTTCTAATATTTTCCTTATCCTTCTGAGGTATTCTCTCTTTATTTTCTCCTTCATCTCTTCCCGTTTTATCGTGTCACATTCAAGGACACCTAGGTACTTGTATCGGTCTTGTGCAGTCAATGCCCTAATCTTGCTGTTGTCCGGGAGTTCAATTCCCTCAGTCATTGAAAGCCTTCCTTTGTGCATCACCATGATTGCGCACTTTTCTATCCCAAACTCCATTCCTATGTCCTCACTATATTCCCTTACTTCGTTGAACAGAGTCTCAAGCTCTCCCCTGTTTTTTGCGAACAATTCAATATCGTCCATGTACATTAGGTGGTTGACCTTTCCTTTTGTTTTAGAGAAGTGGTATCCTTTGCTGTTTTTCAGGATTCTGTTAAGCGGTATCATTGTTAGAACAAATAATAGTGGGGACAACGAGTCTCCTTGGAAGATTCCCCTTTTTATCCCTACCTCGGCTAGTTTGTCCCCTGCGGCTGTCAAATCTACTTTCCAGTCTTCCATTGAATTACCAATGAATTTAACCACCGGTTCGCTAATTTTGAACATTCCAAGGCATTCGAGTATCCAGCTATGTGGAATCATATCGTATGCCTTTTTGTAATCTATCCATCCCATTGCGATATTCTTTCTCCTTTTCCTTACTTCTCTTAAGATCATCTGGTCTATGTAGAATAAATCGTTTGCCCCTTTGGTTCCTATTCTACACCCTTTCTGTTCTTCTGGTAGTAGTCCCCTCCTATCCATTGACATGTATATTCTCTCTGCTATTTGCCCGGTCAGGATTTTCCACATAAGTGGTAAGCACGTGATTGGTCTATAGTTGCTTGCTATGTTCCCCTTTTCTGGGTCTTTTTGGATGAGGGTGGTTCTGCCTTTAGTCATCCATTCTGATACTTTGCCTTCGTTTAGACAATTTTGGAGTAGGTGAGTGAGTCTGCCGTGTAACGTGGTGAATTTTTTGAACCAATTATTATTATTATTATTATTATTATTATTATTATTATTATTATTATTATTATTATTTAATAAAATGGGGGGTTAAATTTACAATGCACTACAAATTTAATTCTACCCCTTACATGTATTCGGTCTCTTTTTCAATGGGAATGAAAAAATAGAGCTTTTTAGTGATTCATTGCCCCCCGAAAAGCAAGAAAAAATTATTCATCGATCAACCCTCTTTCCAATTTATGAATTGATCACCCTTAGCATGACATGTTGCCATATGCTTTGGTTACGGGGCAATTTGTATTGAGTGACTAACCTTATCCATTAAGTTCAATTTCCAATATAAATCTCGTTCTTAGAGCTATTTTTGAATACTTATCATCTCTCATTGCTGAACCGTATTTTGCTTTATTTAATCCATTTCCAATATTTTTATATATTTGTACTCTCGTTCCCGCTCAGCATCTTGATAATTTCCTAACTGAACGATTCAATTCCTCTTTTTTGGTTCACTTTCGTGTGCATCACCAGAGTTGCTCATTTCTTTATTCCGTACCCTATATCGAATTTCTGGCGGTAGATCCTGATTATTTGTATCAATGTCTGTAATATGATTTTGTTGAGGAAGAAAACTATTTGTAATCATTCATATCGTTGACTTATGTTGTATACGTGTACGTTAGTTTTTCTTATTTTCTTATAACCTGATATACTCAATAGAGTAATATTATTTATTCTGAGGAACAGAATTGGAGATAAGAACCCCTCTAAAACAAACTTCTTCTCATGTTGAACTCATCTGGGATTACTTCTGCAGTTTGTTCTTCTCTCTTGTTTTCCACTGTATTCCTTGTAGACTTGACCACCCGTTTCAAAATTATTGAACATTGTAATAACCATGTTAGCAGGATTATATTTTTGGTCTTTTCTTTTCTATTTCAAAGGAATAAAACCGCGACCGAAGTATCAATATAAATTTCTTCAGTTTGTGAGGGATTCTGTCTATCTATCTATCCATCCATCCATCTATCTATCTATCTACCTATCTATCTGTCTATCTATCTATTTATCTATCTATCTATCTATCTATCTATCTATGTAGCATGCGCACAGGCCACACCAATGAAGTAAGAAAGCGAAAATATTAGATATTTATCCCTCATTATGACCGAAAAATTTTTTTTAAAACTGTACCCAAAGTTTTTTTTTAATGAGAGGTTCAATCACCAATATAACTTCATACTAAATTGGTCCTTTAGCTTTTACCTGAAAGGATCACCACTGAACGAAAATTGAGGTAAACAATTTATCAATTGACCATTCCTTTCCCCAATATTTTAATGATCACCTTAAACTTGAAATGTAGCTAAATAACGTTGGTTTTGGGACATGGCTATTCAGACTTGTTTCTTTCTTTTCAACTTCTCTCAGGATGCTTTTAAGTATGCGTGAAGATAGTGTGATCTATTCTTCCTTTCTGTTCCTCACAGAGAAAACTTCATCCATCAGCAAGCAGTATTTTTCTTTAGCAAGTTGACCAGTGAAAATTTTCCTCGTCTTAGACAGACACGTTTCAAGCCTATAATTACTTTCAATGTCTACTTTCTGGTCCTCCATTGGGACAGAATCATTCCCCTTTTGTCATCAACCCGGGAATTGTCGCTACCCAAAGGCATTTGTTTCGGGTGTTAATGATTCCTGTTCTATCCAGAAACTCTTGGACATGAGGCCTTCTAACTTTTATTGTCTTGACAGATCCAACAGCTGAGGGTTAACGATAGTCCTCACTGTTAGCTACCCAAGGGACACATTCCTACCATGTCACCCAAATTAGATCTTATGATCCACACATAGTCGAATTTAGGATCATTTGCAAGTTACTATTTCTACAGAACATGTATTAATTCCCCACTGCTAATTTGGAGAACAGAAGAAAGCTCAGTGTTCTTGACAGCTATGGAAAAAAAGGCGAAAGTCCTGGACATATTTAGATATTTTGATGTATTCAATATTCAATTTACGGAGTTAGATTGATACGCTGTACGATGGCGTGGTTATAGGAAATGATGATGATTACGCTGAAAAATAAATGTTTTTATGTACAATAAACAACTTTTTCATATTGAGCAATTGCTTTATTGATTAGCCCCTACTTAGTGTCCAACCACTCGGCCTTCAATGAAACAAATTAGACATTTCATATGATCATTAATGAAAAAATACCATCTTTTTCATAACTTACTTGATCAGCATTTATGAAAGCGATTCATCTCAAAACAGAGAAAAAATATCCAATAAGCCTTCAGGTCTTTTTTAAATCCTGCATCTTGTATTCTTCTTTCTCCGATCATAGTCTAAATCAACTTGGGTATTTTTTTCAATACAAAATAAACAATCCTCTTGCTGCAAAAGCAATGATTACTATTGACACATTATATTCCAGTTGAAGAGGTATTTTCTCACGGCGAATCGTAATAGGCACTAATTAGAAACCGTCAAACGAAACGACAGAAATCAACTGAGGTTTCAACATTTCAAAAGTTGGTTGGCTGACTATGTATATATAGAGTCATCACCACCACCACCACCGCCACCACCACCACCATCATCATCATCATCATCATCATCATCAGTCTTATAATGACCGTCGTTGGACATAGACCCTCCCTGGAATTCGCCTCACCACTCTATCATAGGTGTTGCTGAGCCATATTTTCTGAATCCGCCAAGTTCTTCTCCTCATCTTGCATTCTGTCGGTACCGGTTCTACAACTGATTTCTGAAGATCAATCTTGTAATTCGTGATGTCCATAGGTTGTCAGCCATCCTAGCAACATGGCCAGCACTATTGCTACTAGAGTTTCCTGTAGGTTTTTGTGATGTCTCAGACTTCTGTTTTTCCCTTATATACTGTACTGTCTTATGGTGTCTCCATGCAAGTTTGATCACGATTCTTCAATTTGCACGGTGCATGGTTCTCATTTTGTCGTTCAGTCCCTTCGTTAGGTATCATGTTTCAGCTCCATAGGTGACCATCGCATGATTGTTTGTATATGTGTATGTACTGCAGGTACAGGCCACACTAACAAGCTAAAGGGCTTGAAATCCAAACACTCACACCTAACGTGTCTTTTTATTTTATGGGGATATTTACAATAGATTTTTAGTAGGGGTAAGATTTACGATATAAGTTTATGCTAGAGAAGCCTGTGGTGTCAATAGTTTTGTATCTTTTTTATTTGGACTTCGATCACAAATCAAAAAGGCAAGAAAAGTAAGTATTTCATTGAACATATTTTTTTCATTTTTTTACTCAATCACCTCATCACGGCCTACTGCCAAAAGATGTTGGTTTTCATTCAGTAGTTTCAATTGAGTAACCAACTTGTGTGTGTATCATTTCTCTAAAGTCTTATATTGAAGGAGGGAAGCAAATATATATATATATATATATATATATATATATATATATATATATATATATATATATATATGTATATATATATATGTATATATATTTATGTATATATATATGTACATAAATATATATATATATATATGTGTGTGTGTGTGTGTGTGCACGGGCGAGTATTCAGTCAAATCAATAAGTAAGTAGCTATCAGAGAAGATGCTGCTATATCAAAATCATTTTCAAATTGAAAAAATCTCTAAAAAAATCAGTATATATGAGGAAGCTATGCAGTATAGTGCTAGTAAGAATGCTTGCGTTGGGGACAAATACTCCTGTTGTGAGTTCGTTCCTTATTAAGTGCCAAAGAATCGTGGTTTTAAATCTGACATGTATGGAACTAGTGATTCACGAAACGACCTATTACTCAGGTGTATGTTGATTTTTCTTATACGCTTAGATATATCAGATACAAGGCCAGGTAGGGGGAGAGGAACCACGAGCCACTTTTACGCATGCTGACCTCCAAAACATATTTTTTTATAATCATACTTATCATCAGGGATTGAATAGCAAGTGTTAGCTTGAGTACAGGATACGTAAGTATCCAAAAAACTAAATTCGTTTATGGGCACAAAGGTCAGTCATTTAAAATCAACAGAAATATATCCTACCCAGGCAATTAGCGTCGTATTGCCTTCAAATATTTTCCCTACGGGACCTCAAAAACTTATCTTTGCATTCCTTCCACTTTTCGAAGTCTACGAAGTCGTTTTCCCGGACGCCATCGATTGCCTTGCTATCCTGTTCCTAATCTTGCCTACACTCTCAATATCTCAGGGGAAAGCCAGAAGTTGCAGTAAGCCAAAACCAGACAATAGAAGTCTTGATGATGCGCTTTTTTGCTTAAAGAACTTACACGAGACGTGGGGAATTTGACTGTTGTACAGAAGCTCACTCCATGGCATATCCCTACCGGATGAGTAACCCCATGAGAGATTGTCTATTCAGGCATAAGCAACATCTTTCATCCTGGCAGGTGGCCAATTTCCACTAAAGCTACACGACTGGTCCTTGATGGTTTCATACTCTGTGGAAACATTCTGAATATGGGGTCAAAGTTATATATCTCACAACTTCCGGGAAAACCAAATTGAAATTGAAATCTCAGGGAAGATTACACCTTTGCTTTCTATTTATGAAAGTCAACTGGTCTGGTTTGTCACTCAATAGAAATTTTTACTTGTAGCAGCTGTGTTAGGAAGTATCACTTAAAAAAAAGGTGATCAATACTTTAGTTACTGCATTCTTTGATCACTAAAATCTCGAATCCGGATGAACAAACACGAATGAATGCTGTTTGGCACAGAGTGAAAGACCCCTTTAGCATTAACTTGCATCTTAAATTGAACCCAAAGTGGAAACCTATTTTAGGGTAGGAATGTCAAAAACATTTTTTTTTAAATTTTTAAGACAAAAGGAGATTTAGCACTCTAGTTTAATTGATGCAGATCGAACCTGCAATTTGGAGATAAAGAATCAGGCTGAATCATTTAAAAACCGAAGAAATCTATTAACAGTTTTGGATGACAGTTTTCAAAATCTATGAAGCGGAAGCAAAAAGGTTGAAATGCAGTTGCTATAGTTTGGATTTAAAGATCTTCGTCCGTTTGTTAAAATCCGACTTATTCATTGATACACAACAATCTATCTACTGTTCATCTATCTATGATAGTCATCCAGGCAGCCAGAACCACTTAAATCTCAAGAGAACCTGCGTTGAGCCATGTTGACAGCTATGCTTCCCTGTTTCTCACATTTATAGTCATTTCAATCAATTCATTCAATAAAGTTTTCGAAAATCGCATTTGCAACAACTTGGTATTATTTGTCTGTAGGATTCTCTTAAACTAAACGTGCCTCGATGATTGCAGAATGAATTGGGGAGGCGGCATTTGCTCCTAGAAAAATCTGAATATACACATCTATGCAATATGCACTGGGTGCATATGAATATTTATGTACTTGCTTTTATCTTTGGCAGAATAAGTAAGTATGTGTATGTGTAAATTCAGAGAGGAAGAGGGATTTAGACAGTTGTCGAATATACAATTGAATTATCAGATAATTACTTAATTTCCAATGAACACGGATGAATGGTGCTGGATGGTCATTCGATGAGGAGTGTCACGTGATCAATGTCTTCTGGCAGGATGGATGAGAAACCTTCGACTGAAACTGTCAACATAGTCGAAATAGTTTTTCCAGCTTATGTCTGTTTGTACATCTACGTATGTATCACTCGTACTGGTCTTACCAATGGAGTTATAGTGCTGAAACATTTAACATGAACTGAAGAAAAATACCTTTTTGCTTTTCGAAAGTTTACCCTCAATAATTTGGTTGTGTGTATGTGATGGAAAGGGCAGTGCAAATGCTAAATTTATGCTAAATTTATTTGAGTTTCGCAGCGTTTATGTTTGTTTTTCCTACGGATTTTTATTTTATCACTGCTAAACATAAGGTGAAAAAAATAACTTATCCATTTAAAAATCTCTTTTTCCGATTTTTTATTTGATCACCCGAACATTGTACGCTGCCAAAGGGTGTTGGTTATGTAACGGTTTCTTTCAAGTCTTTCTTGTAACTATTCTTGTTCTCTCACTGCTATCATCTTGTAAATTGCGTCTGTATTTTCAATAGCATGTCAGAGTTTCTCTTGCAGCCGGAGACGGTGAAGTCATAAAATCTAATAAGTATATCCTTACCGGAGAGTGAACTTTACAGCTTATTTTGATGAATTGTTTTTCTCAATGAAGAATACTTTAAGGTTGAGGGAAAAGAAAACAACTACAGCTTTATTAGTACCAGTGCAAAGAGCGAAAGAATGAATGTTTTCAGTAAGATTAAAATAAGATTTATTGCCGTATAGACAACCATATATTCATAGTATATATATATGTATATATATATATATATATATATATATATATATATATATATATATATATATATATATATATATATATATATATATATATATATATATATAAATATGTATGTGAAATCAAATGTAGCTTGAATCTTTGGCATGTACTTTATTAAAATGTTACTTAATTTATTGAAATTATTATTTTATTTTTGTAATGCAAATAAAAATATTACTTCATTGTGATTCTTCTGAATGATAATTTGTAGACTCAACCAAAAACATCTATATTTTGATGAAAAAAATCTAAATCGCTTACACGGATCAATCAGTAATACATTTAGTTACATCAGTTACGGCATTCGATGCTACAGATGGTAGCGCATCCAAAAAAATCAGTTCCACAGATAGTTTAGAAAAGGTTTTTTTGAATTGAAAAGAGAACTATCTATGTATATATACTTAGAGGGGCACGTGTATAAATAATATCTAGTAATTTTGTTGGTACACAAAACATTATCCAATATTAAATAATAAATCATTTTCTACTGGTGTTCTGTTTGCAGTAAAAGTTGAATAAAAAGAAAGGTAGGCTGGTAGAAAGAGAATCAGTCAGCTACACAAAACATCCCTACTGAACTAATAGGTATTACTGGAACAGTAAAATATTACTACCTTGCATACAATTGGTCGTACTAAAATTTGTTTGGCTTCAAGGATATCTATATACGAGTATATCCAGCCATTTTATATTGACGAATGAAAATGCTGCCCTAGGGTAATGGCAAATAATTTTCCTGTGAGATTAGTGCCCATGCGATCTCAACAGACGAAGTCTTCTTTTGAAATCAGCTGCCCCTATGCGTTCTACTTAATCTCATTCGTGGTCTGGAATCTCCTTTTCAACGATGAGTTTTTTCTTCAGGGGAAAAAACACAAAAAGTCACAGCAAGCCCAATCTTGGCTGTAATGGGGACTGCGTGACTTTGATGATGTGATATACCCTGAAAAACCTTTGAAGCATATCTGCTTATCTGTTTGTCCAACCATTATGAACAGGATAGTCACGCAGTACTCAAGCTCTCTCAATTGCGTCTCAATACCGACGGATTAACCCAACGAGAGAATGGTCACACAGGCAAAGTAAGATTCACTCAGCCTGGTTACTAAGTTACATTGACACCGAGCAATTGGTTCTTGAGATATTCAAAATGGCTTGATACATTTCTGATTTGCTGTGCTTGTATGTGTGTGTGTGTGTGTGTTTATGTGTGTGCATGAATGATAGAGATATTTCGTGGAGAAACATATTCAAAGAATGGCTTAGATACTATTTAAAGTTTATTATCCACTGGTGAACTGAGGAGTGCTATTTGAAAATGGCCCCAGTCCCCCGATAGGGCAATTGACCGAAGAGTCTTCATGAATGGTACTTCACCTCTGCAATTGCATTTTCTCTGACATTATACGATAACAAATCTTACCAAATGTAGGATGTGGCCCTCAAAGAGCAAAACCAACCAGTAGCAAAGCCCAGCAGGTCACCAAACCTCTGGTTACGCCCCCGTAAGTACCCTTTTCAACCCACAAAGACCGTACTCCAATAGAATGCAACTTATTTTGTCCCAAATTTTTACAACCAATGCTGCACGTTACTATTCAAAGGCACATAGAAATGAGTGAAGCAGCGAGACTTTCATTTATATTTCTATTGATATTCGTCGAATGGCAATTCACTTCGTCTCCGTCCTTTGATCAGTTTTTATATTGATTTTCCTCAAGGTAGGAATGGAACTTACTTGTAGAACTAACACGTGAGAACTAAAAACCTTGGAAGCTGCATTTTGTCGAGGCATTCGTGTTGAATGAAGCTTGAAGACTTTGAAACAGACCACCTGCTCCAAAGTCTAGCACCCTTTCCTTTACACAACTTCACTCAGCAGAATTACTTTCAGTAAGTCGTTGCATGATGAGGAAGAGAAGTCAATTTGTTTTACTACAATGTAGTGTTTCTGAGATACGATACTGATCTTGGGGAGAATGGACATTTTATTCACTTTTAAGGTTTGATATTTTTTTGGCAATGGTTTAGTCAGGCTCCTCACCGGCGGCACCTGGGAGGAAATGAATAATTTTGAAAAAACAGCTTATCAAACTCTGATTTGACTTTTCCACCGTAACAAAAACAATCCTTGACAAATTTAGGGGATCCAAAATTAGCACTCCCCCACCGTGACTTGGAATCACGACCAACTGATGATTCCTCCTCGATCCTCTTACTAACTGAGCCAAATTTATACATGCAAAAAAATGTTTAAGAAAAATGCAAGGGTTTATTCCATTCTTGTAAATATACACACTCATACTGGAAAAACAGGATTTCATTATTATTTTCTTTTAATAAAAACAATACAAAAGTTCCAGTATTCAATTTCAGTTGGAAAGAGGGCGTGAGGTTTGGTCTTGCAGCAACTAGGCTTGTTGTAATAGAAGTCCCTTGGGAAAAAAAGCTGGCCAATGGCCTAGAACCAAATTCGACAAAAGCGATATCGAATCCTGTTTTGAAGGCATAATTTACGGAACTTTTTTTTCTTAACGATTCAGAGGTTTTGAATCTATTTTACGGTCAGAATAAAGTGGTTCGTTTTGTCTGAACGTTTTCCTTTCAAAGTCCTGGCGTCAAAAGCAGTTGGATCGAAACAATGGTCCACAAAGAGGACTGTAGATCTATAAAATGTCTATCTTGTATGCATACCTATGTTTGTGTAGGTACAGATGCAGACTACATTGTCACCTGGAAGTATTCTACAACTTTGGTTCAGAAATGAGTACACTTGCTTACACACAAACACACACACAAACACACACACACACACACACACACACACACACACATGAAAACATACATTTACACACAAACACAAAAAATACAAACACATATGTACATGTGTGTGTTTTTCTTGGGTTCGTTTAGCTCAGTGAGTTTAATAATAAGTACATAAAACAATACTATATATATATATATATATATATATATATATATATATATATACAAAATATATACACATGAATCATGTATATATATATATATATATATATATATATATATATATATATATATATATATACAAAATATATACACATGAATCATGTATATATATTTATATATATATATATATATATATATATATATACGTGTGTGTGTGTGTGTGTGTGTGTGTATGTGTATGTATGTGTGTAGATGTGAATACGTGCAAAAGACATCCCCAAGCGTCAATGTGTTAACTGCTGCATTGGAACGTGATTGTTTAGTTAGGATCAATATTTTCTTCTCGTCTCGGGGACAGAACCTGAAGGAGAAAAGAAATAGCTGCTTATAAAACACTCTGCTGCATCTTTTTTTATCGGTTATTTGTAACCGTTGGGGAAGAAAGTTATTTTCAATTGAATTCCTCCAATATTATCAGCGGGAATTCCGCAGTTTTGATGGCGTCTTTCAGAGGGGGCCAAACATCAGCTGAGAGAAAAAGAAAGATAATGAAAGCATCGAAAAAAAAAAGAGATGAATCTGAAATTTCCGATTCAGTGCAAAATACAAAAAAAGCCTAAAATAAAATGTATTCCTGTTAAATGTGTTCGAGAATAAACAGGTGAATCGTAGGACGAAAGATCTCACAAATAAAAGCTAGTTAATATTCTAATACAAGTTAATCCATGTGAAAAAAAATCACAGATATACAGATTTCCCCGCTATCCGAAAGTACATTCTTATAGAAAAAAAAAACTTTTTTTTAGCCAGAATGGCTTAAAGGAAAGAAAAAATTACAATTAATTTGAATAAAACTGATTTTTGAAAAATCCCAGATTACAATTATGTTCAGAGAGCCATGTCAGGCTAAGCCATCGAAGTTTGTAATCGTGGAAGGTACGGGAGACTTTTTTTTTGGGGGGGGGGGTCGCTGCTGTGAATACTTGAAGACGGTTACCAACTAAGTTTTTTAGATCGTTTAATAAAGATTATTCTTGCCTCCCAGGCCATTTTATTTTGCACATAGATTTACATCTAGATTTTGCACAAGAACAATTCGAACACTCATATGGACTCCATATTTGTATAGTCTAACCAAGGTCCATCTGCAATCTGACTGGAGAAATCTCTTTGTATGGAGTCAAACTTAGAGCAACAAAGGAGGAAATATCTTCATTTCTGTTTCCCCTACAAAATACTCAAGAAAGGTTAAGTTATCAAAACTATGTCAAAATCTGTGTTCATTGAGGTGATTTGGATTAAAAATACTGTTCCTGGACTTCTTTACGGGTCCGATTTCCTCAAGTAAATTTCGTTTAAACTCTGCAAGTGTATTAGAATCTTTGATATTTTTATGAAGGTAATTCAAATCCTAAATGACATGTTGGAAATAGTTTTGTACCAGTAATATTGTAATCAAGCTCATGTCATTGGTTGTACATGATGAAGGGAAGGTGATCAAATAAATATGCTGGTACTCTTAATTTTCTAATGACACACGTGCATTTGCTTTCTTCTTTCATGGACACCCTCTCATTCAAATCACTCAAGTAGCCCCAGTCTGCTTGTCCCACTCCATGTTCCAGTCAAAGTTAGTACTACCAAATATTGTGTTTGTTTTGAACTTTTAGTACTGTCTAAACTCTGCTCTGGATCAAACTTACGATACATTTTCTAAATAGGGTCTCTCATTGAGCGTGATTATATGGTTCAACACAGGTCTCAAAAAGTACCCTTCTTCGCCTTTTAAAAATAGTTTTGGAACTTTAGTTTAGTATCCAAGACCACCCCAAGATATTTGCACCCTTTTTTCTCGTTACCTCACCATCTTCTAATATTAAAGGAGAGTTGCCAGGCCTTTTTTTCTTGGTAGACAATATCACCTCTCAACTCATGCGTGCATTGACTTGCATTTTCTCACTTCTACGCCCATAATCGTATCTCTTTCAAATATCTCTTTATCTCATTGTCACATTTTCTACAATGCAAAAAAAAAAAGATGTCTCATCTGCAATCAATTTCGAGGTTTTCAACAAGGTTGCTGATGCACGCAAGAAAAAATAAAGTACCCACAACGGGGCCCCGAGCTATTCCCGCAGATATCTTCCTACACCCAAATATTTTCTATTTAACTTTACCGATATCAGTGAAAGAAAATCACCTGCATTACTATAACAGGAGGCTGGGGTGTTGATAAGAGAACCACCTGGATATACACTACTTCCATAAAGGCTCGTTTTAAAACAAGAACTGAATGCTCCACATGTTTTCTGCATTTCCTCGAAAAAGCGAACCTTCAAAATACGGGGAACTAACACATTGGAATTCTATCAAATGAAATTCAAAGAAGAAAGCTAAAGAACACTTGTGACAGTTGAAGAATTTCAGGTGGTAGCTACAGGATATTTCTATCAGCATAATTGTAACCATCAAGAGGAAGAGTTCATTGTTATTGGCAGAAAATCAAGGATATCACACCAATATGTGCTTATCATATAAGTAAATCAACTATTATCATTTAGAAAAAAAGTATTTATCCAGTAATGAATGAATAGAGAACCCTAACTTCATCTGAAACGATAACGTAGAAAACCATGCATCGTTAGAAAAGTTTGATATGAATTTCGTGATTGGTGCATTACCTCTATAAAGAGGTCACTACAAAACATTTCTATACACAAATGACATTATCAAAAATGTCTATCTATCTACCTATCTATCAATGAGACATGCCTATGGGCTACACCTGTGAAGATGGGAGGGTGGAAATTCAATCATTTAATCCTTTCATCATCTCTCCAGATTGATTTTTTAGTGCGAATTCAATTTAGAATGTAAGTTTAAACAATATTGGTCCCTTGGTGTGTATTCCACAGCCTTCTCGTTCTTAATTGGATATAAGTGATCAGTTCATATATCAAAATGCAGTGCAACTATATTTTTTATTGCAGTGATGTTGCATGCATCACAGTTCTGGGAATATCTGTAATAGCATGAGGAAATGGGGGTTAGTGCTTTTGTTCTTGTTTATGTGTGCATAGCTTAGTGCGTGGGAGCTGATGCTTGACTTCGTAGTTGCACGTTATGTGTACGTGTGTGCGTTAAGGCTGATTCCTTTGTACTTGACCACGCTGTGAGTGTATGCGTACAGGTGCTGAGACCTATGTTAACACTTTGTAGAATGTGCAGGCGGCTGTGGTTGCCAATAGACAGGATTGGGCTCTCCAGCCTTTGATCGGACTGGCAATGGTGGTTTCTATGAACCCAGAGTCATTGGGATTCATCACCCAAGACTAGCAACAATGACTCCTCGGGAGTAATCAGGATACGTTTAACAGAATGGTTTTAGGGAAAGATTATTTTGAAATAGATAAAGGATAGAATCGCTTAACCTGTTTTCAGATAGCATCCAACCTCACTTTTTCCTTTTCACACTAGACAAATCTAAAGATCGCTGCTGAGGCTCTCATGCTGTTGCAGTGGTGAGAGACAACAATACGAATATTGCTTTTTTTGTGCAGAATTGGGATACAAGAGTGAGGCATGAAAGTCAAGACTTACCCTGGGGCGAGAACAATGCTCCTATCTCTCGGGCTGGTCATGCGACCTGGTATCCATCAGGTCAAGCCACACCCATAATAGTTAAATAAGTTGGACAATATTTTCCCATTCGTTGGCCTCTATGACAAGATAAAATTGAGTTGGTCTGTCTCTCAGTCTCCGATGAGGTTCTGTCATTTATCTTTTTTCAAAATGACTCGTCTGAATACCATTCTGTTGAAGGCATTCTAACAGCAGGTGAGAAAAGAATTGCGCTCCGCACAGTCTGGTGCCAAAAGTCGTTGTTCAGGTAACAATTGCTATTGAGTGACCTGTCATATTTATAGTTTGTTTTTGCATGCTGAAATTGGTGCCCCCAAATTATTGAATATGTCAATCGATGGACAGCAGCGATTTTGAAAGCAATTCTATTTTAGTAAGAACTGTAGCTAGGGTTCTCAACTTCCTCACTCCACGCACTACCTTGATATCACTAAATTTTGGCATTACCATACCATAAAAGTGTAATTTAACTTTATGCCATATTGCAAAACATAGAACATTCCATATGTCTCTAAATACTGACAAAATTTCCTTTCTTCTACTCGTTTTAAGTGGATACATATCTACATATCTAACCAGAAAACAAAATCTTCGTGAAATAGATACTGATGTGGACTTCAGAGCACCTTTGAAAACTTCGGAAATGTAGAAATAGCAACGACATTAATCGTTGTGTTTATGCACCACAAAGGTTACGAGATTAGGATGATTACTATGAAATCTGTAGTGAATTTAGTAAATAATTTTATCATTTATTTATGAATTAATAGTATTGTATAATCAGAAAATATTCAGCATGCCATATATTCTGTTCATCATGTCCGTATTCTAAATTGCCACCTTCACCAAAATATTTGAACTTTTTCATTGTTGGTTGTGTGTCCGCATTTACAATCACCGCCTCAGATGAAGTCTGGAAATGTAATAGAGACAGTTTGTCATGTTTTTCTTACACCACCGTCTTGGTTACATCGAGCGGATTCTCTTGTACAGACCTATTTTCGGAATTTTAGCCAAAGCATAATAGGACTCAGTTTTGACAGGAAATTAACAGTGACGTAGCAACAGATTTTGCAGACCAGGGGGGTGGTGGCTCATTGCACAACCACCAAGGTTACATCAGTCCCCAGGCTAATGATGAATGTTCTGGAAGCTGAAAAGGGTAGCTACTCTCTGTTGTATAACGTCTTTGTTATTTATCAAAATTTAGCAAGATTTTATCAAAAAAATACATTTTGCAATAGAAAGACATGCTTAATTAGTGAGGAAAGAAACAAAAAAGATAGACAATATTTCATGAACTTCATGTATGTACAAATATATTCTTGTTATTGAATAATGTCCATAGGTGGAGTACTATTTAGGAAGCTTTTATAACACCTACACTGTACTCAATAACATAATTTTCACAGTCCTCAGACTAATGATAGATGTTTTAGCAGCTGAAGTGAATAGCTACTTAGCACTGAATAATGTCTTTGTAATTCGGCAAAATCCAAACCAACTTATAATCGTGTCTACAGAAAAACCTCTTGATATGGTAAGAGAATGATGGAGACTACGGAACTGTAAATTCAAGGAGACTTGTTCTTTCAAGTTTGATAAATGCTACAACAGGGATAAGTCTGTGTATTGACTTGACTTTGGTGTAAGTGCAAAGGTGTGTGGATTTATAAATTTGTGCGTGTGACCAGTGGCGTAGCTGAAAACTGGTGGAGACTATTCCCCCCCCCCACGCTCAACATATAGTTAGAAATGATGAGAAATGGAAAATCGTAATAAAACAGACAGGCGCTGTCTCTTAATTAGTAAAAAAAAAAATCATCAAACGCTCAATAATTATCTATAAAATTCTTGTACGTACAAGTATACGTTTCTTGATGTATAATATGAGTAGAAATGTAGTAAGTGATCTTTATTCTCAAAAGCATTTGGGGATGCCCACCGTAGAGGTCTTAGGGGAGTCTCTGAATAAACCACTCCTCCACACTCTTCAGCAATACCACTGTGTGTGACGTGAATATTTTCTTGGATGTAATCGAGTCTGTGTTTTTGTTCAGCTTTTACCGACACAAAGATCATTTAATATTGGCTCTGCAACGCCTGCGATGGGGAGGTGTGGTGAATCATGGAGAAAGTGTATGTCAAACGACAGACGATAAAAGAATGACACTGATGCTTATGATGATGAAAAATAAGGTGATATTTATCTAGAAAAAAATATTAAACGAAAAAATAAATAGACTATTCTAAAAAAAAAAAATGATTTATGGACATTTGCAAAGAAAATGCATTCAATTATTATTTTAATCTTAAGGATACTTAACCCATAATCCTTGTGCTTTTAAATTTACACAAAACTTTTAAACGTTTCATGCATGATTTGCTTGAATGTCGGCTGACTTAAACTCAATTCAATAAAACAATTACGTCTTGAATATAATTTTAAATCGACTATATTAAGTTAAAATTGTCCTGATTGGTTATTAGTAGATCAACAGTATTATTTATTTTAGAAACAACAACAACAACAACCACTACTACTACTACTACTACTACTACTACTACTACTACTACTACTAAAAATAATTAGTTAAATAATAATGATAATAATAATAATGATAATGATAATGATAATAATAATAATTATAATGATGATGATGATGATGCTGATGATGATAATAATGATAATGATAATAATAATGATGATGATAATGATAATGATGATGATGATGATGATGATAATGATAATAGTAATAATAATAATAATGATGATAATAATGATATTAATAATGATGATGATAATAATGTTGATGATGATGTCGATGATGATAATAGTAATAATGATAATAAGGATAATAATAATGATAATAACAATAATAGGAGGTGAATCATTTAGAAAATAAACAACAAAAAAGGAGATGGAACACGGAAGTTGAGGATAATGTTTGGGAGATCAAGAAAAAAGGGAAAAGAGAAAGGAGAGGAGAAGAAGAATAAAACAAAAAAATGGAGAAGGAAGAGGAAGAGGAAAATTATAATGAGGAGAAGAGAAATAGAGAAAAGGCAGAAGGAGAAGGATGATGATAAGAACAAGAAGAAAGGAAGGAGCAGCAGTAAATGAAGTATGGAGAGGAAAAGGAAGCAGAGAAGAAAGTGAAGGAGAATATTAGGAACAAGATGAAATAAGGAAGAGGAGGAAGAGGAAGATAAAAAGATAAGAACGAGAAAAAAGGGATGGGGAGAATATTGTTAAGGAGAACGAGAATAAGAAAAAAAAAGCAGAATATGAAGAAGAATAAAAAAAATGAATTGCAAGGTTAATACTCGTCTGGCAGCAACGAAAATAGATGCCAACAGAGGGTATCATTCTACTGCATGAAAACATAATTGGAACGTTGATTGCAAATGTCTGGGATAGATAAAAAGAACAGAATATGAGTTTATAAAGCAGGAATAAACACAGAATGTCTCAGAAGAGTCAGGAACATTTCAAAGCAAAGTGGAAGGAAATGAGTTCATTGAACATTAAGTACCATAGATCAGTGGTTTTCAACCGGGGAATTTTCGAAAATCCCACGGGAGCATTTTATACCATTCGAAACAGTCTGTGAATGAGCCTTCAGTCATACGTGGCCAAGATGGTGTGAAAGTGTCATGATCTAATTAAAGGAATACATACTTGAATAAGTTTAGCCGCTGTAGTGACAAACCCCAATTTTACCTACATTCCGTTGGTGAATAAATCTTAATCTTGTATTTGTTTGATAGGTTGGAACAAATAAGCAACAAATAATAAGATGAAGATTTTTCTTGTTATTGTAGTTTTTGTTGTTACAGTGGAAAAACAAGGTCATCTCTAGCCCTCAATTTAGACTGAAGTTTGACATCGGTATCCATTAATAACCATAGACAGTTCTTTAGTGGAACAATTTTTGAACTCAGTACACCGATCAAATGAATAAAGAATTGAATTTGAATTCATCATACATTGTAAACTATATATCAGGGGTTCTCAACCTTTTAGCATCACCACCCGCTTCCACATTTTCAATATTTCCCCCTGCCTAAATGCATAGTAAATATTCAAAAGGATACCAAAACATTTTCAACTTTTATAAAACAACAAAAACGAACCGATTCTGCGTCACACAATTGTTGAATAAAAGTAATACAAAATAATAACACCAACAATTTTTACACAAATGCTGTTCTCAAATAACAACATTGTGATCACTGTGTCTGGTGTCTGGTGTCAGGTAATCTTTAAGGAGTTTTACACTTATATGCATCACGTTCTCACCTACAGAGAGTGTGCAATAGAGGGATGCATACGTACATGAACATTACCATATTTCTGTATATAATTACAGAATGCTCTTCCGTAAAATGATGATAAAAAATGTTGTTGACTCACTTTTTAATATTAATTACAGATTTTAACACATGGAATTCTATGCCACCAATGAAAATTTAAAAAACACCCACCATTTTCCACCCCTATGGCTCGTTACCCATCAGTTGGTGATACCTTAAAGTTAAGAAACTCAGCAATAGATCACGTTGAAAGACACAAAATATAATTAGAAGGCGAATTGGGATAAGAGTATTTATCATTTAAATGTGTTGTTGCAATCTTTTATGAAAATTTTGGATGCGTGGTGCTGCTTGATTCATTCCTAGTCAGTCAACCAGACCAACGTGAAAACTGAAGGAAGTTATGCAGAGGGTCTTGGTTATCAGTTTGTAATAGAGGTTTCTAAACTGGCCGGGTAACAAGACAGCAAAAAAAATCATTTAAAAAACGATCATGACGATTTATCTTTTAATAGCGGAGGTTTTGATAAACTGCTAATGAAGTGTTCAGCAGTATGGAAATGGGAATAACGCGTACATTTCTCGAATCAGTTATGCCTAAATAAATACATGATTTATTTGTAAACTGAACCACAAAATAAGGCATCAGTGCTGATATAATTACATATATGCATGCATGTATGCATACATGAATATATGTATGTATCTGCACGTGTCTGAGTGCAGAAATCTATTCCTCTTGCTTATAGGTATATTTACATAATTTAGCTTATTCTGGCACATGATGACATCATGGGAGAGAAAGATGGTTGTATGCCAATCTTCGGAGACAGTATTCGATATTCAGACTTCTATCAAGGCGTTGATACCGACCACTACCACCAGGGGGAGAATCACATGTACTTCAAACACCAAACAATCAGATCTGTCGATATATCTAGCTATTTATCTATCTGTCTATCAATATGACAGGCGTACAGGCCCCACTGATGGAGTACAGAGCAGAAAATTTTGATTAACTCCATAATGATATCAAAAATAGTTTCCTTACGTTTTCCAAAAAAAATCTCCCAAATGGGTTTTTAGTTGGGGAGGGGTCAAATTTAGAATGTAATGTTCATCTTAATTGGTTCCATAGTTCGTCTTCTACAGCGGCTCAACATTTCTTCTTGAGAAATTTGACTTTAAAATGATCCAAAGGTAGCTATGATGGGTAATTAATTTATTGACCACCTTTTTTTTTCGAATTTTCACATCGATCCCCGCCTCTTACGGCATACTGCCAAAAGAAGTTTGTTACCTCACAGCTTACGTCGGGCAACAAACTCGACCAATCAATCTTTCCATGTATCTATCTATCTATCTATATCAGCCTCTTTATGTCAAACTAGTCGGCTAGCTATGAATCTTATGCTAATAGACGCGCATTTATAAGTACAACACATCAATGTAAACGATCTTTCTTTGCATGGTAACTCTTCGTTAACATATCTAGATTGGATCACCAAGAAGTCAAACATCTACTCTTACATTCATTCTCTTCATCGAAATGTATTTCTGGAGTAATAACTTTTGATTAAAATGAACCTCGTATCTTTTCTTGTATTTTGAAATTAGTTCTTCTAATCTGTTCTCAAAATGGGTTGATCTTTTTTATGAATTACACAGCGCTCACAAGAAATCTATGAATTTGAAAAAGCACATATAAAATCACATTCTGAGTGAAGGCATATTCTTTTGGTCACTCAAATAGAACTTTTCGGTGGAATACATTGTGAATTTACCTGCATTAGATATTTGAAGTATTTCAATACGAGATGTATACCAGCTTGAATGTTTAATGGAAATACTAAGTAGAGAAAAGGATGTTGGACTAAATACACACCAAGTAGAACACTTACTGAGGTGTGATAATCCAAACTATGACATTTCTGTTGAGCGTCAAAATGAAAAAAAAAAGAAAGAAAAAGATTTTCTTCTTCATTTTATGGCTGGTGTTTTCGAAATATTTACATTTAAGAGGATTTTTGCTGACAAATTTCAAAAAAATGAATATCTCACAAAAGATATCCACATTTACATGGATGCAAATGCATATATACATATATATATATATATATATATACATACATTATAAATGAATGTGAAAAAATAGACGAAAAATAGATCTGACTGAAGAGTATGAAAACAACAAAAATTAAATTATCTCCTAGGCCCGATTTATTTTCTCTCTTTCTTTCCCTCTCCCTCATTCTCCCTTTCTATTACTTCTTTCAGCCCAGTAGATATGTGGATAGAAAATGTAGCCATCTATTTCAGATTTCACCGTGAATTTTTTTCTGCAACCCTCACTCTCTCCGTCTCTCTGTCCCTCTCTCTCTTTCTCTCTCATTATATATATATATATATATATATATATATATATATATATATATATATATATGTGTGTGTGTGTGTGTGTGTGTGTGTGTGTGTGTGTGTGTCATATAATTTGAAATTACCTCCCTCTGTTACACAAAGGGAGAGCTTCTTGGTAGGAAAAGCCAAAATAGAATAACAAAAATGGGACTGATGCAAGAATCAAGACTATAACTGATACAAGGCGAAGCAACTCGTTCGCCATGAGGCTATTGTGACTTTGAATTCCATGCTGTTCACACTCTCTCTCTTTCCCTCAAACACACACACACACACACACACACACATATATATATATATATATATATATATATATATATATATATATATATATATATATATATATATATATATATATATATAATTTGCTATCCAAAGGTAAGGGGACACGAAATAGTTTGAACAACCTAATATCGTACATTGTTAATAAAACAAGCAATTGAAAAAAAATAGCACTGCTGCAGGAATCAAACCTGCAACAGATTAGGTATCTCCCTTTGTGTAGCGTTGCCCTTACAATCAAGCTTTTACCATTTGATTCCAGCAGCATTCTCATGTCTTTTAATTGTTCGTTCTATTTGCACTGCCTACGCTAAGTGACAAATCTTGCAATAATGGCCGGTCGTTTTAAATAGAATTTCAAATAATATACTGCATTCATGATTATTCTGCCAGGTTATATAATCAATTCCCGGTCATATATATATAAAATTGTTGGTAAAGTATTAATAAGAGGCCCTAAAACCAGGTAACTGTGCATATAGCTTATGCTGAAACAATCTAGCCATAGTAATACCTTCACCAATCCCATAACAAAAAAACTTTAACGCATACTATGATTAAGACTGCAAAGGTAACAATATTATCTTACTCTTTAAGTGAACAAATTGTGAAATATAGTACATAAGTAAATCGGAATGACTGTTCAACATGAGCTTTGACTCCTACAGACACTTAATAACGTCATCCAGCTACAACAATATTCTACTAATATAACAGCACTTTCGACTACCAGACCACAATTTTAGCAGTGATGCTAAATTCACTATTTCTGAAGAGATGAAGTATAATAATACATTGAACGAAGAGACTAAGATTCTAGACTCCTATGAGGATATGTGAATGAGATGCTTTAAAACACTCTCACTTTATTGACTTAACAAATGAAACAACGCAAAATAAAAATGACAAATGTATATCAGAGTATATAACCTTAGGAACATACATCTTACACAGATACTTTAGTACACCACCTCAACAACATCTAAACACCCCACCTATCTACACATACCAATAATGATATAAATCATTGAGAAATGAAAAATGATACAGTCAACTCAACCCAGATAATTTAATCATAAGCAAAGAAAGTCCATATCCTCGTGATTAAAACTCCCGTCTATATAATCATGGCCCTTTAGGTCACACCAACACAAGTTAGTTTTTTTAGGCATTTCGAATTTTCGTACTTCTAACCTGATAACAACCATGAGACCATTAATCATACTCTCTCCTTGACTTCCTCACCTCTTTTAAATACATACAAGCCCTCTTCCATTTCCATTGCCTTTAAACATACACCATAGAATGATCTAATCCCATATTGCAAGATATAAGTTGGACATTGATTGATGTCAATGATTACCTACGGCTTACACGCCCTGAACCAGTTGATATCCAGAGTCACAACACACGAGAATGATAATACAAACCCCAATCATCTACAACACCTTACACGATGGTTCTGATGTCGGGAAACTGCCCATATTCGTGCATGCACCTTCTAAAAACATGGACCTCTGACCGTTGACCATGGAGTTGAGCTCCGAATTATGTATGGATATTACAAAATTATTATAAAGATCACATACATACTAAAACCTCCTGTTTTGCCTTGACTTGAATAATACATATCTCTCTATCTCTCCCCCTCTCTCTCCCTCTCTCTCTCTCTCTATCTCTCTCTCTCTCTCTCTCTCTCTCTCTAAAGATGAGATTTATCCATGATGGATATGATAGACAATATGGAGAGACGAAAGTTTGGAAACTGGATTCTCTTTATCACCGTTTCACATTTCGAAAGTTTGGTCATGTTATCAGACATCAAATGTGAAAATCTATTCATGCTCTCAAAAATATCAAAAACAAATTTCAAAATGAATGTATATACGTATATGAATCTGCCCCGTCCTTTTCTCTCTATATATTTTCCAGTAGTACAAAGACGACGAGCAGTAAAGTTGCTCATGACTGCTTTGAAACTCTATCTCAGCATTTTTCCATCTTTAAAGAATGAAAGAAACTCGATAATCAAATAATATCGATGAAACAACTTCAAATTAATAACAGCTGTGTATAGTCCCACGGAACAAATACAGAGGTATCAAATAACTGATGGTTCTATATTTAAAAGACTATTACATCGCCTTCATGAGTTGCAGATGATAAAGAAAATGACGATGGAGAAAAAAAATAACTGATGTCTCTTTACAGCATGCCGTATTTGAGGTCATTAATTAAAGATATTGAAAAAGAGACTTCAATGAACGGATAATCTCTTTTCCTTCTTGTTAGTTCTCTAAAAACACCAAAATTGCACAAGACAAGCTTGGAAGATGCCGGGCACAATATGAGCAACCAATTTAGAAGGAGATACGTCATAGATTGAAACCAATATATCGGTTCGGGGGAGGAAATGTTTAAATTTTCAGCCATGTTGCTCCATCTTTGCTGCCTATAAGAACGATTCGTATATAGATAGCCAGACAGAGAGACCAATTTAAGAACTAAAGGAAACAACGATGATAGTTTTGGATGACAGTTTTGGTTGACAGTTTCTAAGACAAAGAAAAAAATCGAAATCCCAGTGTAAACAGTAAATACGCCACATGAAACGTTCCTTGAAGATCAAATTCCCTATCACTGATCGATGGAACAATCGTGTTGACCATTAAAATAAAATAAAGATACGGAGAAAAAACGTACCTGAGAACAGTCGGCAAGGTCTCATTTTTATTTGGTGCCTGACATTTAAAATGTCTGTAGGATGATGGAGGAAACAAACATCGCCCCGGTTCGTTTCATGTCACTCAAGGAGAGAAACTTATTTATTGATCGAAGGTCATTGTATAAATTATGTAAATATGTCGAGATATTTGTGGGTAGATAAATCTCACACACTCGGGGGAAAATTCTTTTATGACTGACGCTGGTCACAGAGGTATTCAGACTGGACACTTGAATATAATTAATATTTGTAATATTGAATAATGTTAGGATCAAGAGCGTATTACAGACCACAAATAAGAATTAAGGCTGACCAAGCTCATGGTAAATAAAGTCAAATTTTCAATATATATATATATATATATATATATATATATATATATATGTGCACATGATATACATGTGTATATATATATATATATATATATATATATATATAAATGTGTGTGTGTGTATGCATGTGTGTGTATGAATATAATCATGTGTGTGTTTGTGTGTTTATGTAGATTTTTGTATATACGATTATATAAGTGTGTATATCTCTGTATGTATAGAAAATACACCGATGAACGAAAACATAGACTATCTTGTGACAACAACACATGTCAGGACCAAAAGTATGTAAAAAAATGGGGCTCCCACTGCAACTTTTCCAGGAAGAGGTTCGGAGAAAGGCATATGTTTCTTGGACGGGGGACAAAAAGGTGTATTTTAAGTATACCTTAGTGGAAAACCCTCTTAGGTAATACACATTCCACCCTCGTGGAAGATGCTACCCTCATCGTCATTTGTAGTGTTAGCAAGTACGAATTACTCTATGGTTCGGACGCTCGATAGTTAATTTGACCATGGATAGAGATATAAGATCCGACCCAGTGGTGACACGGTGCTGCAAATACCTATTAAAAACGATGATAATTTAACTATACAGAAAAGTGGTACCAGCACAAGCCGAAGACAGCCCCGGATAATGGAAACCCCAAATTACTTAGGGACTTCGACATCTAAACCGACTACCTCATCCTGGCAAGAAGACCAGACTTGGTAATTGTAGACAAGAAGAGGAAAACCTGCCAAATAATAGACATGGCTGTGCCTGTGGACCATAGAGTGAAAAGGAAGGAAAGTGGGAAAATAGCATGATTTGGCAAAAAAAAAAAGATGTTGAACATGGAAGTCAAGATAGTACCAGTCGTAATAGGCGCACTAGGGACGGTCCCAAAGAGGGTTAGACTGGAGGGGCTCTGGATAAATGGAAGGATTGAGACAGTACAGCCCACAGCACTGCTAGAAACTGCACGGATACTAAGGCAAGTTCTAAAAATATAAGGTCTACTTCAGTAAATGTTAGCAGTGGCCTAGAAAAGGGAAGGAAAAAAAAGTGAAGATGTGAACCAAAGCACTTACATGATATGCAAGGGACAGACGAGATGAGGGCTAACCATCAAGCAACTGGTGTGAAACTGTAAACCACAGTATTGCTGTGGTTTATGAGACCGTGGAGAGGAGGGCTGATGTCTTTAAGAGACTTGCTGCCACTCAACCTCCAGTGGCCTGCAGACCATGGAGTAAGAAAGAAGGAGATTGAAAAACGGGTAAAATACCAGGACCTAGCAAGAGAATTAAGGAAGATATGGAACATGAAAACTAGGGTAGTACCGGTCATAGTGGGCGCACTAGGAACTGTCCCCAAAACGCTGAAGGTGAGACTGTAGGAGATCAGGATTATGGGAAGGATTGAGACCGTACAGACCACCGCACTACTGGGAACTGCACGGATACTGAGGAAGGTGCTAGGGATATAAGGAGTGCAACGAATTGTAGCCCTGACATGATAGGTGAAAGAGAGAGGAGACGTTAGCTGAAGACCTGAGGAGACTGATTGTCACTCAGCCTTCAACAATAACCACTGGGCAACCGGTGTGAAACTGTAAATCGCAGAACTACTGCGACCAATGCGTACCAGGAGAGGAGGGCTGGAGACTTGAGGAGACTTGCTGTCACTCAAACTCCAGCGGTTACCACCAGGCATCTGGTGTTAGATTCCAAATAATGATGATGATGATGATAATAATAATAATAATAATAATAATAATAATAATAATAATAATAATAATAATAATAATAATAATAATAATAATAATAATAATAATAATAATTTTCATACAGGAACATTAACTGGGTTGCGTCAAATACTGGCACTGAACAATTATTCTTGATCAACCATGAGGTTCCAACTTTCGAATCTGCTCTCGTTCGGTGGGAATACCTGACCCAAGTTCCCCCATTCCAAACGGTCAGTTTCCACTACTTTGTCTCCTTATGTTGAAAGCCAACATTGTGAATGAGAAAGACAAGGATCTGGGTGATATTTATAAACGCCAAATTGTTTGTTCAGAAGACTACGCAGGAACACTACCGGAACGGTATGGTTTGTCAAATGCTCAGGTTGAGTTGTGAAGAGTTACTATCGGCGGTGGTCTGAAGAAGGAAATCACTCACCGATGACACACAGCATTTGTCAGCCAAAACTAATCGATGCGAGAAGTGAAAGGGGTTTTCTGTGCCAAATTTATAAGCTATGTTGAATTGCAGATATCTTTGATAAGGGTCAAGAAATGCATATCGGACTGCCTAGCCACAGGTCTTTCAGAATACCCATGTTGACCAATATAGATCGGTGAAAGAGTGGATGGTCAAAATTGGATCCTGTATCAATTAGATGTTACCTGATCTGATCAGTGTCTTGACAAAGATTCAATTGCATTGCTATAACAGAGAAACAAAGGTATCAGAGTGAATTGTTGGAAAGACAACTAAATGTGGTCAACGTTCCTCGGGAAAACTCTTGGTCTTTATATTCAGGCGGAAGGTATCATGTTGCTTATATCCCTCCGTGATTAGTTTTCTACCTAGGGAGAAGTATCTTTCTGTGGGACAGTGCAGCCCACGTCACTGGACGCATTGTATGGGAATGGTGTCAGGACCACGAACTTTTCGCAATACTGTCCTCGCCACACACACCAATATCTCAATCCTGTTGTGCATAATTCAACAATGCAGAACTTCCACTGGGAATCCTGCAGCTATTACAGAACCTGTTAGCAACATCTTTTCACTATACATATTTATAAATATACGCAAAGGTATTCCACCAGTAGAGTATTTCCCTCATTATTCTGGTTAATCATTCTGAATTTGTTTTGATGACACTTTTCTACTCAATTGGCGTTATTAAAACATTTTACTACGTATAGAGAAAAGAGAGAATTTATATCACTAATTATTCTATTTACCTGAATACCGATATTTTATTGCAATGGCTTTTTCAATATTTATATGTGTGTGTGTGTGTGTGTGTGTGTGTGTGTGTGTGTGTGTGTGTGTGTGTGTGTGTGCATGAGTGGGTGTTTGTATTTTATTTGAACCCCCTTAACTGGTACTTGATTGAAATTCTTTTGGTACCAATCACTCCTGAAAGACGTTTTCTGTACCTTTCGATTAGGCATCCGTCTCTCTCGAGACAGGATTTCCGAATTGTTCTGAATCCTTAACATTCTAATGCTCAAGTTAATAAACTGCTGTATACACTACATGCCGCAAACAAGTTATCTTTGGAGTACATTCTGGGTAATCGTCTTCATGGAATTTAAAATACAAACCAAGATCAAGCTCAATAGCATAGGGTAGATTTTTTTTTCCGAAATGATTGACTGCTTTTTCAGTGAATCTATTCCAGCTTAATCTCAGCAAGTGTCGTTGCAATATTGTAAATTGTTTAGACAAGTACAACTGTTTCAACGTTCTTCATGTTTGTAGGGATATCCTTTTTGGCTCAATTTTGGATTCCAGACCCCCTTCGTGTCTTAATTTTCCTTTGACCATCTGATATTACACGCATTCATTCGATATCAATTTTTTTCCATTATGAACGATGGTGAACCAGGATATGTCAGAATGTATTATGTGGTTCTTGTTACCTTCCCCAGATTTATAAACCTCAATCAATTTTTCTTTATGTGTTCGAAGCACTCATTGGTTTTCCCCATGATTTGGAGAGTGAATGTATGTTGATTTGGTAAAATGAAAAGTTATCTGCCTTCTAAAGTGATTTTATCTTTACAACTTGTTGGAGGGAGAAGTACAACTCATTTGCAGCTGTCGAAATGACCTAACTTACAGCCAAACTGTTTTTTCATTGGGGCCAAATGATTATGTGAACGTTGTCATTGTTAATTGTGGAAAGAAAATGATTGATAATGATGATTCGTTCTGGTGTACTATCAATTTATGCACTAAACTGTTTTACTAACACTAATTGAGTTGATGAATCTCCTGAAATCAAATTCGGAATGATTAATCTGAAAAAAAAAGTAAGGTAGCATATTTTTCGTACACACACACATAAACTCACTCACACACACACACGTGTGTGTGTGTGTGTGTTTGTATGGGTGTGTGTTTTTACAGACGCATATCTATTCGTTTTCTATTTTACGTGTCTGTGTCCATTACTATGTGCATTTTCCATTTGTTTTTCCGTATTTTAAGATATAGATGTGAGTTCTTTGTACAAACACTTTCACTCTCTCTTTCTATCATTCTCTCTCTCTCTCTCTCTCTCTATATATATATATATATATATATATATATATATATATATATATATATATGTATTTTCTAATATGCTGTTATCGTAAATCATTCAAAAAGAATGCACTTTGTACAGATGGTGATTTTTGTTTCTGTGTGTATGTGTGTGTGTGTATGTATGTGTGTGTGTGTGTGTGTGTGTGTGTGTGTGTGTGTGTGTGTGTATGTTCGTGTGTGTGTATTTGTGTGTGTGTTTCTGCTTGTGCTTATATCGGTGGTAGTTATTCCCTCCAGCTCATCAAATGTTAGCCAACGTACATATTCATCCATAAGTTGATTTTTGTGTGTGCCAAGACAATTCAAATAGTCTCTACTTCAACCGTAGATCCTTAGTGTATTGTAAGCTGTTCATTTCTCATATCCAACTCCAGAAACCCTTATCTTTTAAGATCTACTAATCTCGTGCAATTGCACAAATCCTGCATTAATATTGAATAACAAACATTAACTTTACTCAACGAGACAACCTCAAATCAAAAACAAAAAATCGATAACTGTTTTCAGATTATCGACAATTAACGCGTTTAGTGTCTTTGAACTAAGAGAAAATACACATGAGAACTCTTTGGCAAGCAAAGGGCTTCATTTGACCAAAATTTTACAAGTGCTAATCTGGAAATAAAAATATTATCATCAATTGCCTATACATAGTCTAAATCACACATTATGTAACTCGAATATCAATTTGTTTTCTGTCTTTCTTGAAGGCAAAAATCATCAATTACCCTTTTTTTCACTATTTTCCGCGTTCCTTCAATTTTACCTGATATACTATGGTCAATTTGTTAATAAAACAATATTGATTGAAATTACATGCAGAGACTACATAACCAATTACTAAAAACTAATTATCAAGATCGTTAAGCGGAATTATACAAATTGAAGGCTTCAAGTTGCCTAATTCAGCTCAATTTAGCTTTGCCAATTAAGATATTTTTTCAATACTTCGGATATGGAAATCACTCTCAAATCCAAAAATTAAAAAAAAAATGTTCTTCGAATTGGCAACACTCGACACAAAAATTTGAAAGAAAAAGGATTGAAAAATATCTTAATTGACAACTCTAGAAGCTTGTGCAAAATAAATCAGTTTTGTTTTTTATATGACTTTTGACAAATTATTCCCTTCTGCAAATAACATTAACATTTAACCATAGTCTCCTGTAGCAAGTGTTCCTGAAATGCTCGTATTGCGTGAATCGTTGCAATTTGGGCTGCAATATCAGAAATATCCTTTCAGATGTGCGTGGGAAATATGTTTTAAAAAAGACGATTAAACAAACTGATTACACCATGAAATGCAATTTTTGTTCCTGGGTAGTGAGTGTTATTTTCTAATTGCCTAGTGTTAAGAGAATAGAAAATGATTATCATTCCATTCAAACCTTGTTTTTGTGGCCAGGATAGTGACATGTACATGAATTATTGTTTTTTCTCACCCCATGTGATTGGAGACGTGCAAAAATGCCCATTGTCTAATTGAAAATAAGTACAATCCAAATTATTCCTGCCTTAGTCCTCAAAACAATGTTTTAGGTGAATAACAGACATTTTAAATACTTTTCACAAGATAACACTTGATACCTGGAGATAGATAATGAAAAAAAGAAGCAACAACGCTGAACAGTGTTATATAAGCCTGAATATGAGCCTGCAGCTGTATTAGACAACGGATTCAGCGTATCTAGTTGATTTTATTCAAAGGGATTTTATGATCTAATTATGTAACCGCTATATGTAAATAACTTTCTTGCAGAATCTGTTTTGTTAGATCTGTGCTAATTCGTTCTACTTTTTTTTCAACATTGCTAAATACTTTCCCATTCTCGTATTCTTAGTTTTAGGCTATTATCTATGAATTGGATTAACGTTTGCCTTTATCTAAATAGCTTTGTCATCAATGTTCAGAGTTATCATCGCTTTATTGTAGCTATTGCTTTCTCATTGTGAAGTGAAATTCTCCAATATAATTTTTTTGGTTTCTGTCTTTGAGGTATTCTGTGAGGCAATCATGTTACGCTTTGCTCAAAATAATCTCGTTTTTATATTACTAATACAGACAGAAGTAAAAACAAGTCTGCTTACTGACTAGATAGAAACCGTAAACAGACCAACGTCTTTTAGCAGTTGGGGGAGATCAATCAATAAAGAGTAAATGTTCCAATTTTCAGCGCTTCAGCTCCATTGGCGTGGCTTGTACAGGAGACACATGTATCGATAGATAGATAGCCAGCGAGAATCGATTAAAAACTGAATAAATCTGTGCAGCCAGATTTGGTGACAGGTTTTGGTTGACAGTTTCTAATAAAATCAGAATGAAAATTTTACAACATCTGTGACAAACGAAATCAACGGAAAGAAATAAAATCGAAATTTTGCGAACAAGCTTATTTAAAATTCAGAAAATATTCCTGCAAATGTCAAGAGACCAGAAAATGGTAAGAGGTCCTAATGAAAACACTTATAGCTAGTTTTCCACACAAAATCAAATCCGTTAAATGCTAGAAATGCGATTATTTTTTATAAGTTCAAATAATAATTTTAATAGTCACATCGAGAGATCGTTGAACAACCATAGCCATCAAAGTTCTATCGTTTTTTGTATGTGTTTGTGTTAGCATTAATGGATATTCCAGCGCTTCAGACAAACAGAGTTGGAAATGGGCATTGGAACTCCACTAGACATCTTATAGAGGAATTTTTTTTTTATTTTTGAAAAAAAAAAAGTACTTTGACCTTTTAGTTGCCTTATGTCGACATTTTTAATAATGGCATCTAGATTCTCAAGAACATTGATGTTCCCCGATGCTTTTATTCTAATTTAGATATCTTTACAATGGGAAACGTCGATGATGTCATGAGTAGAATTTATTATGATTTCAATTATTGTTCAAAGAAAGTCTTCACACAACTTCAAATTTTGACAAAATGTTTTTTTTTGTTTTTTTTTCACTTATTGTGTACCCAGTCGATTTATTGTTATTATACTCTTACCAGGGCTGGATCCAAGATTCCCGGCAAATGATATTCAAATCAAAAAGGAATAAGTAAAATGAGGCTTCAAATAGAGGAATCATTTTTTTTAAAGAATTTTTTCTTATTTTGAAATATCTTTATCAACATATTTCAAGAAAAACTAAATTTTATATCCCCCGAGGGGAAGGGTTCAGACCCTTACCCCATACCTTTGATCGTACTTTCTTGCAAATGAAATAGTAAAAAAAATTGATCACCTTTGGTTCTTATATCTGATAAATTAGTATCTGAATCCGATCTGCATCATTACTAATAGATATTCTCAGAGAAAGGGCAAGGGTCAGCGATAGAGAATCCATTAAAAAACCTACATGGCAATGGGCTGGTCATGATGCAAAAACGTCGGACATCCACTGGATATCACGACTTACAACCTTGATCCCCAGAGATCATATGCAAAACTGGCCAACAGAAAATAGGACGGTGTGACGAACTAGACAGATAATGGCAAACTATTCAGAAAATATCGGCTCACAAAATGGTAGAGTCTGACAAATCCTGAGGATGATCTATGTTTAATGGTGGACGCTGAAAAGCAGCTGCTGCTACTGCTGCTGTTGCTGCTACTGCTGCTGCTGCTGCAGCTGATGATGATGATGATGATGATGATGATAATGATGGTGGGGATGGTTATGTTTGTATATTGAGCCGGTGCTTATAGAGCTCAGTTGTTAATATGAGTAAGTTAAATATTTGAACAAATCGACGACTCTAATTTTGCAATAACTCCCGTAAAACATAACTGATTTTTAAAAAGATTATGTCATATTATAGAAATCATTATTGTAAGTAGCTTCCCAATCAGAACTGTTCGCGAAAAAACGATTCTGAAAAAAGCTAGATATTTTTTTTTAGGGAACTTTTACTTCAAATCTTTTATACTGCAATGCACGCCCAAAACATGGAAGTGCATTTACTCTGAACTTCTGTATACACTTGATTAGACCTTGCAAATGTTTCTCTGAGGAAAACAAGGATTTTTCAAATCGTGGAAATAGAACGAAAGTTTTATTGTTTGATGGATTTCAAAATTTAAACAAATGATTTATATTAAAAAATGAATCATGTCTAGTTTTCTTGCCTCTCTGGAAACCGTTGGTTAGTGTGTTCATTTCTTAATTGGAAGATGCGTACCTGCACATTACGTTGATATAATTTGCATCATTATTTGCAGCTTTTTAGCGTAAGTCGTAGGAATAGACCTTCCCTAAGATTTGTCTGACTTCTCTATCATGGGCATCGCAGAGTCAGTATTTTCTGAACTTAATCACACCATCCTATATTTTACCAGCCACAGTTTTACGTATAATCTCTGGGGGTTCACGTTTTGAATCGTGATGTCCATTAATTGTATGACATTCTTGCAACATGACCAGCCTATGGCTATTCTAGTATCCCCAATATACTCATTTTTTTGTGATCTACTAACGTGATGTTGAGCAAAATTCTCACTTGTACACGTTGCATTATTTTCAGTGTGAGGTTAATTTATCAGCCAGATTCTGTGTTTCAGCTCCATAGGTGACTATTGAGAGGATGCATTTCTCGTATACCATTTTTTGAGACTAATAGGATTTTTGTTTTCTTGAATGTTGAGCCTGCTCTACTGAAAGCTTTCCATCCTTCGAGTGATTTTTTCGCTTGACTTCTTCTTCTTTCGAGGATTTCGTGGAGATTTGTTGTCCTAAGTAGAAATAGTGGACTTCTTTTTTCAGGTTTCCGTTTTATATTTTCTTAGTTGTATCTTTGTCCTCACAACTTTCAAAATACAGAACAAGGTTATTTTAACATTGTATAGAAATACGCAGTTGCCAAACTGAACAATCTTATTTTTCAAAGTTCAGTTACATGTTGGTACGAGGCTTTTTAAACAGTTATTTTCCGCTGCATTAATATTTTTCGTCTATTTTATGCTGAGATATTCTTGTTTAGTCTTTTTACAATCATGCTTTCTCCATGCAGGTAAGGATTTTCTTTACTGGCATAGTATATAAGTAAATACTTATTTATGTAGATGTGTGATGCTGTCGTTAGTACCTGTGAGCAACAAAGTTCGAATTTTTTTAGTCTAGCGATTCGTATTTCTGCAATAGCAATTTGATAACGTTCCAAACCACCTGCTTCACAAAACTCACAGGAAAATTGCATTGATATTTCTAGATTATAAATTATCAAAGATATGCATTCGCTTCGACGTGAAGAAAATGTTGACTGTTAGATAAAACCTGAAGTGACTAGAAAAATACGATCACATGGAGATACCCATGGTTTTGATTAGCGCAAAGGTTTCGATGTAGTACGGTTAAATTATTGCAGTACTAATCAATGTAACTTAATACAAATTGGAAAGACAAACAATGATTTATAATAGAACCTTGATCAATGTAATTCCGGACAATACCGAAAAATTTGTATAGTTAAAACTGCACTGTTCAAGGTATAACAGGATTTTTTTTCATTCCACATATTTTGTACAGTTTTGTCGTGTTTTTATTTCTTTGGAATCGTTTGAATTGCCTGCTTCATTTATAACAACTTTTCACTCGTCCTTAGATATCGTTGGGAAGTAGGAACAGTGATTTTGTTATTTCATTCGTTTGTTTTAGTCACATTTATTCTTCACTTGAGTAGTTAAGTTTGATCCATCTCTGACTCAATAGGCTCCCCGAATCTTTCCAATATCCCAATCAACCTTACATTTCGGTAAAAACGTACCCTACCGTGTCAGTTGCAAACTTCTAACGACCCAGGAGGATGTGATGGACTCCCCTGGCTTGGATTCAGAGTTGACAGTTTTACTACCGATTGATGAAGAGACCTGTCGAATCTGCTATTTATCCATGCACACGGAAGTAGAAGAGATGGATTCATGTCTTTCCCAGCTGAATTTAGGATTTAGTTTGTCGATTTCATTTTTTGATGTTGCGAACCGTTGGGTGATCTGCACCACAAAAATGTGATAAGGCCGTCGCTACTGGATAGTAAGATTTAATAGTGCGAGATACGACAAAAAGTTCCATATGTAGCTATGTCTTTTTTCAACACCCAAATCTTCAAATACCCGCAATTAATTTCGTGTCTGGAGAAAAGATCGGATAACAACGTTACGGAAGAAAAATACGGACAAAAAAAAAAAAATTGAGTATAAGTACCGAATTTTTGATGGTGGTCTAAAGTTCTACTGTTATATGTATTCGTGTATTCTGGTACTCCTGGCCATACTGTTTTATTTACAGATTCGAAAAAGTCCTCTGGATTCTCTCAGAAAAGGTCTTGTTTTTATTTTTGGGAAAAAACGCTTTTTTTTTCATTTTTTTATTTATTTTTTCCGGCCTTACTTCGTCGCCATACTCCAGAATTTAGATGTATCTAGATATTTGCTTCGTTTTTTTTTTAAAAGTTTTTTCTAATTTTTAAAAATTTTTTTTACTATATTTCATGTTTTCCACTGGAAAATGTTAATGACATCGTGAATAAAATTTCTGCTGACCATATCTAGACTTTAATAGAATTACATGGCTTTGAATTTTGACGCTACGGCTGTTCAGTTATTGACTGTGATGGCGAGCTTTTATATTGGTTCCAAAATGTATGAAAAATCCTTAAAGCAAGAGTGGCAGACTCAAACTTCATTCATTTAACGAAAAATGAATTATTGGCGATTACTCTCAAAAGTTTCACAGTAATACGATTTATTCGTGAGTTACTTTGGACTAAACTTTCATTAGTAATCAAAGATGTATAACACCAGGGCATGCATCTTACAAAGTAAATTATGTGAATGGACGTGGTCCGTTAGTATTTGGCTATAATTGGTTCTGCGATCCATATTCGGTCTAGCCTTATCCTTCTTATCGCCAACCATTTCAGGAATCATCTTATTAGAAGAAGAAGAAAGAAATTCGTCTTTCCTTTTCTGAGAAGTCATACGTTTAA
>OY735201.1:5618158-5660658 GCA_963457665.1 Thysanoteuthis rhombus | reverse complement strand
AACAGCAATATTGATCTATGCTGTCCTGTTTCTTGATCTACGATGATTGGCAAGTAGTCCAAGATCACTTTTGATCGGCTGGCACATTGATCTGGGTGAAATATTTATCACTCTAGCCATAATTTTCTGTTTCCTCATAGGATTTGCAACAGCTTTAATGGCATAGGAGATTTTTACTGTCCGATGACAGTGCAGTCGTCATACGTCTTCGACTGTCCGGTGTTCTTTGAATCAGTTTATCGTACGATGCAAAAACCCCTTACTTAAGTGAGTAGAGCAGTTTTGAAATTGCAGACTGTCAATGACTATTCTCATGAAAGCCGTTTCTTTTGTGTTCTTTTGTCTTTATCAACCTATTCAGTAATCAAACTTCAACTTTACAAGACGATTTTATTGAAAATAAGAGGGACAGAGAGTCAGCAACTTTTCTTTTGACAAAACACTATCACTTATACAAAGGTGTCTGTATGTTTGTTATACATATTTTCAGTCGAAGGGAAATTCAATCCTGGACAAAATTTAACGCATCCAGGTGGTACTGGGGCATATACTTCCTTGATAGCTACATACGGATCTTTTGCGTACCTGCCATCTTCGTATAAGGAGATATGCGTACAATTACCTATGTGTCTCGATCATATGTATATCACTGTATGTAAATATTTATCACATGTTATAATTGTAAGCAAATGGAGGTTGTCTCTTTAGTGACTGATAAACATAGCAACTTTTGTTACAATAGTGTTTTTTATGAGTTTTTACTTTGGGTGTGTGTGTCGCTCTATTGTGATGTTTTAAACAATCATCACTATTAATTTCATTTTGTTGCTATTCAATTCAGGGTTTAGTTCAGCATAGAGTTATATGTTAAACAGAAACCCCCCTAACCTACAATGTCCTTATTTTTTTCTCAAAACGGACATTTTCCCAAAGGCCACGGAAATCTAATTGATCGACTGCAAGGAAAAAATAAATTATGATAGGGCCTTCGGTTTCGACTGAACTTACGAATATTTATCTAATTTTTTTTTTTTTAAATTAGCATTTTTTTTATGTTTATATAGAAATATTGGTCATTTTTTGTTTTAAGAATTTTTTTTTATTGTGAAAAGACATTTATTTCATTTTAGGAGACATATGTATGATTAAATGAATAAATTTGAATAATACGAATCCTGTTATTATTTTGTCAGAAGATAGACGGTGAAAGAAGCTGTATCAATCTAAATAAACGTTGTGATTATGAAAAATAACAGAAAAATTATGATGAAAAATGATAGCAATCTAGTAAAATTAATATTAATGATTGGTTAAAACATCACAATACTGCAACGCTCACCGGAAAAAATAATAGCTATAAGTACTAAAGCAGTAATAATTTACATATTTATACATTGTACATGATGCAGCCCTCATTTGCCAACAATTATAACATGAAGTGAATATTTACATACAGTGTAACGCAAATAATTCGAACACAAAAATACTGGTACAAAAATGTCCAGGGACGCAATACGTAATAGACCTTTCACTATATATATATATATATATATATATATATATATATATATATATATATATATATATATATATATATATATATATATATATATATATATATATATATATATATATATATATATATATATTATTGTGTCATCCACAGACAGCTGTTTCGATGTATTACATCGATTCAGTGTGGCGATAGACATTCCATTACTACGAGGCAGATTTGATACTTTCATTTCAGACCCAGAAGCCGATATTTTACCTCTGGACTACGGAACTGGACGGTCAGTAAGGCTGAATTCAAGCAGTATATCTATTTACAAAGAAATTCTTCATCCACCAGAGTACTCTATCCCAATGGAAGAGCATATATATATATATATATATATATATATATATATATATATATATATATATATATATACACACACACACACACACACACTCGTTAAATGTGAACATTTCGAGCCACACACCGTCTGTTGTTTCCTTTGGGAAGCTGTTTTCAAAGAAAGCAATTAAGACAATGTATGCATTACATATACATGTGTGTATTTGTGTGTGTAAATGTATGTGTGTGCGTGTGAGTGTGTGTATAGAGAGGAAGAGAAAAAGAGGGAAATACATATAAGTGTATGTATGTGTGTGTATATACGTTCAGAGAGAAATTATGAAAAATATGTATATGAATAGACATATATGAGTGTGTGTTGATGTGTATGTTACAAATATATGTATGTGTTTATGCTTAAATAGTGAGCAATCCTTAATTTAATGTTTATTGAGCACAACAAAGTATATCATTTCTATATTTTGACCAGTTTTTTTACGTTTGCAGGATAGCATGTTTATAAGTCCAAGTTCATTTTTTACAAGACAAATAGTAAGAAAAGCTAGATATCACATCTTTCGATTTTGGTGCTGGTATTCGAAAAGGCTTTCAACAATTCTGCACATGAGTGGCCCTACTTTCATACATATCTTATTTAACATCATACACTTTTTGACTTGAACACGTTGATCTTGATAGCCACCATAGAGTTGAAAGCGCTCGAATGATTCTTTGAACTTGGACGGTTCTTATATACCTGCGATTTTCTGTTGAGACATATTGCTAACAGGAAAATAGGTAAAGAAATTGAATCGACTAACACACACACACACACACACACACACACACACACACACATACACGCACATACACACACACATATATATATATACCTGCTTCTCTTCATATATATATATATATATATATATATATATATATATATATACATATATATATATATATATATATATATACATATATATATATATATACATATATATATATATATATATGTATATATGTATATTTATGTGTCTGGGTGTGTGTGTGTGTGTGTGTGTGCGCGCGCACAAGTGTGCGTGCTAGTGCACGTGTATAAAAGGAAGGAAAATGAAACTTTGCATAAAAACTGAAACATCATTTCTTTTCTGATTGTGCTTGTTGAAGTCTCTCTTTTAAAATAATTATTTCTTTCACGATCTCATTCTCAAAAAAAAGGAAAATTTAGCTCCCCCCCCCCCTAAACTGCGAAATTTCTACAAGAAATAGCAGGCAATGCTCTTCGATAATGGAAGGGAATGACATCATAATATCAGGAAAATTGGAGACAGCAACGTCACCACACAAACACGAGGCACAATGACGATAATTTCAAGACGCACGAGAAAACGGTCAGTCGAATTTGAGGGTGAAAGAGATTGTAGTCATGGATTGATAGAAAGAGAACCAATGTAAAATACATGTTTTTCTATATTTATACCCAGGAACAACCGTCTATCTCCCCTCTATTCTCTCTTCACACATACATACCTACACATGACACAAATAAAGATGTATGTATCTACTGGCTTTATGGTATTTACCTTAGGCAGTGACTCCATCCTCTCCTTAATTACTCAACTATTTACTTATTTATTTTAGAGTGCTTATATATATAAATATATATATATATATATATATATATATATATATATATATATATATATATATATATGTATGTATGTATGTATGTATGTATGTATGTATCAACGAGTCTGTCTGTATATCTATGTGTACAAGTATAAAGCCCAGTGTATGTGCATATGTAAATATCATTATATGCATTTCTGAATGGCTTACCATATATATATATATATATATATATATATATATATATATATATATATATATATATATATATATATATATATATATATATATATATATATATATATATATATATATATATGTGTGTGTGTGTATATATATACCAGGGCATGAGTATGAACCATTCGTATATAAGGAGAGCTCAATGTGCAAAATATGCAAAATTAGTTTGAGATTCTATTTTACTTCCTTTAAATAAAAAGAATGTTTAACTCACCAAATTCAATCAGCTATTGTAAATCTTCATTAAATAAATAAAAGAGATCAGCGAGATTTAACCGAGAAATAGCTAATTTGGCAACCCTGGAAGGAATTAATCGACGGAGAGAAGATTTGAGGGGGTGCAGAGCATCCCTGCAATTCTGAATCGGCAGGCCCGGCTCATGCCTACGCAAACAAAACATCAATACTCTTGCAAAAACATGTCCATCTTAGTCATTACCAACAATTCGAAAATTAATCCACAAATTTATATTAAATAATTCAAATAAAAAATTTTATGTGGCTACATCTGATTAGATTGACTCCCCTTGCAATTTTGTGCAGTTTTTAAAATATTTTCTTGAATTCAATTCACAATTAAATTTCGCTGGTGTATGTTATCCATTGAAAAGATTCCCGTAAGTCAGAAACAGTCTATAAGTCTAAGAGTTAAGGCACTAATCATGCTATGAATATGCGCAAAGGATGAGCAAAAGATCAAACTTAAGTATAGATATTTCAGAAAAAAACATCCCTCCTCTACCGTCACGAAACAAACTTGCATTAATTAAAAAAAATGCTGCCTAAGTATAAAATGTATACATTTATAGATGGCTGGGCGCTAGTATATGTTTTTTTTACCAGTTTTTTAAATATAGAGCTTACGGACTGGAATGATAGTGACGTCCCTTGCACAGTGTTGCTAATTTCAGTTTTTCATCTAAATCTAAGTGGTTTTGATTTCGTCTCTTGTAAAAATTAAGATTGTTTTCAATTAAATTTGATATTATATTTTTTAATTCATGGATATAAAATTATCAAATTGAGTAATATTTTGATGAGATGGAGATTTGAAAATAAAGTTTGATTTATTAATGATGAATTATATATTTTCTAGATTATATCTATCTATCTATCTAAGTATATATATATATATATATATGATTGTGTCATCCACATTCAGTTGTTTTGTTGTACTAAAACTCTTCAGAGTGGCCATAGACTATCCATTATCCAACCCACTGAAATGAGGTACAATCGAATCCTTCGCTTCAGATACTGAGGCTGGCATTTTACTCCTGCCATACCCAGATCTGGAAGATCAGTGAGACTGAATTTAAGCGATATATTCACTTTCGCACGATTCTTTTTTTATCAGAATGCTTCATTCCAGAGTTGGACAAGTATTGCTCGTAGCTTATAATGAACGAGTCACCTTACTTAAACAGTGCTCAACCCTGAATAAGGTAGCGTATATATATGTATATATATATATATATATATATATATATATATATATATATATATATATATATGGAGAATCTAGATATTTCTAGGTGTTTCAAGATTTCGGGGACTTAATTTTGGTTGTGGACTTAAATATGAAGAAGTCGACGCTTTCCTTACCAGTTTCTGCTATATCCCAACACACGGAAAGAACTAACGCACCTTAGGCCTGACTCCCGGGCTTATTATGCTTTTTTTGTCCCAACCTTTCTTCATTTACTTGAATGTTGCTTAGTCATTCAGAGTCCGTCTCTCTAATCAGTTCTTATCAGCGAATGGGAAATTTCTACAAACTATTTTTGTAAATGCTGCTGTTACTCAACTTTGGGCCCCAAGCCAAAATCTAAGTTTTGTATGATTTAAGTTTCAGAAATAACGGCGTTATATCGTAATTCCCATTTTTTTTTTATTTACAGAATTGATTTTTTGTCCTTAAGCGAATTTTAGATAGACGGGAAAAGTAAAGTATTTAATGCTCTCAAATGTGCTTTCGTATATAAATATTCTTTTACACACGCACACATACACATGAAAATATGTATTCATAAAACCGAAACATATTGGAGCATTTGAACCGCATAGACTAGTTATTATGTTTGTGAGCATATTTTGCATGTTTTCAGAATGTTCATGTAGCCAAAGATTAATGGGTTATACATAAAACCTGATAGATAGATAGATGGATAGATAGATAGATAGATAGATAGATAGATAGATAGATAGATAGATAATTAAGAAAAGATGGGGATATCTAGCAAGCTGACGAGCTTGCTAGATATGAACAGGTGGAGAATAGATAGATTGATTGATGATAATTGTGTTCAAGACGAAACCAACTTGAGTAAATAACGATTGCAAAATATGATTTTCCTGGGCAATGCTGTCTATCCTAGCATGTGCAATAAGAACTTGCGATATTCAATTGGTTTTCAAACTGCATTTAGGGTTTCAGTTGAAAAAACTCTGTTCACACATATTACCGTACTTCCCAGCTGATAAGAAGCATTCTTTCATGTAAAATGCCTTTAAAAATCACCCTGCTTCTTATCACGTTAGAGTTTAGTTGTGAGGAGGAGTTTGCCAAACCTTACCAACTGAACCAAAGCAACGTATTTAATTATGAAAGAGTTCTTTTCCGAATAATATCTAGATGGATATACGTTGTAGCTCACTACTCGAAGCGTCCTACGTACCAATATGCTCTACACTAGATTTCTGGCTATTTCTGTGTTGTCGTCCAAGTCCAGCGTCCAAAACTTGAATTTGCATAATTGAAGAAGATCCAAGAGTAGCATTGCAGCACTCAGCTAGCACAAACTATGTTAGAGATTAGTCGGGACCCCTGACTAATTGTTGGGACGCTCAAATGATTTGTTTCAACAATGAACGAATGCTGGAAGCCAACAGAGGGCGTGATCTTTAACTCTTTGCCCCTTTATGAAAACAGCCGGCACAATTTACGGCTGATTGCAATTTCATACTTATAACCGTAATTTGATATTGTGCATATCGTACCGAACGTTATCACGAATCAGACTGGCGGTCCTGAATAAATACCAGCAAGCCACCCACGGACTGAGAGGGTCAAATGGGATGAGGGAAACACAAGAACTCTCGATTTTATGGATAACTTAATAACGGGTCTGCTCAGGGTCAATAGAAACTGTCACATAACCAATGTCTTTTGGGAGCATGTTTTGTTTAAAGTGATCAATTAAAACTTGGAAATAAATGGGTGGTTTTTTTAATAACTTTTTTTAATCTTTTTGTTTGTTGGGACATGATCACCGAAATAGGTTAAAAAAAGCTCGGGGCAGAACCCAGCCGGATACAAACAAACGAACCAAATAACCAGAACCTTACAGTATTAATAGAAACCCTTATCAAAGCCTTTTTTGGATGTGAATTTAAAAAAAGAAAGTTTTTTTTTCTGGACGTATCAAGGAACCGCTGTTTGAATTCCAGGATTTCTTCTACCTCCAGTGGTGTGGCCTTTATGCGTGATACAGGGATAGACAGCCAGTCAGCAAGACTAGCGTAAAAACTGACAGTTTGGGTGACAGATATGATCGATGGTTTCTAATACGGACTGAGCCAATAAGGTACTTGGTGCAGCAATAAACGCTTTTTCGTTTTGCAACGTGGAAACTGACGTCTTGAGATATGCAATCATTTTATTGCTTTTTTTTGCAATTCACATCGATAGAGAGAAAATTCAGACGGCATTGTTGTAGGTCAGATCCATTTGATCTGAGAAACGGCCAACCAACAAAGCTATTTGTGCAGAGAACTACCGGAGAACTTTGAATCAAACGCCAAAAACAGGAAACATTGTTGCCTCAAAGACTTCTCAGACAAAAGGAAAATACCATTATTGATTTTTGACTAATATTTTTCTTTATTTTAAATTCTTTTAGTTACTTTCATCGCGACTTACCCGGTCTGTCAATATACTACAGTGAATAAACAACGCAGAACACAGATGAATAACTTGGAAGTACCCCAAGAGCGCATTACTCTGCCATCACCATCATCATGACGACTACTTGTGCTTGAAGCAGCCTAAAATAATGATTACCATGGTTCAACAAAATATCATTGAAATACATCGAGAGTCTTTTAGAGATATCGCGTAGACAGTCATGACATTTTGGAGATATGTGATTTCAGCATGTTTGATTTGGGATGAACATTGATAAATAAACCACTGTGCAGAGGCAATTCTGCCAACTTGATCATAACAGACAAAGTGATATCAATTAGTCGATTACTTTTCATTTGTCTTCATGTCTTATTTGTCAAATGAGCAGTCTTCTACGGAAAACCCTTACAGGCATAAAAGTTCCAAAATAGCCCTGAAATGTAACATTCCTGCAGGCAATTGATATTTCATGTACAAACCTTCACTTGTTTATTCACTATCTCTAAGTCATTTCGACATGGAGAACGATAATGGAACACCAACTTGTTAACCGATAGTAAGAGCTTCAATAGCTATACAAAATGAGCAAATGGAGAAAGATCATTGTTGTGGAACGATGCGTATTCAACTTAATATGCCCAAAATGCTTATGAATGAGTGATAATAAGAAAGGGATTGCAAAGTCAAGCTTAAAGTTTGGGGTATTGTCAAGAATTCTATAGAATTGTTTATATGGGGACAGGTATTCACGAAGCAGTTGTTTTATGCTGGTAAGCTTTCTGGCAGCGATAGTCCTGGGACCATTCTAGGATACTCAATAGTTTTAGGGTGACTGTTGATTTTGATATGATTTTAAACTTCACGCCACAAACATCTTTGATGTCATTTTAATCGCTGAAGTAAATTGTGTTGTATCTGTTTTCCCTATACCAGGTAAAAAAATCAGTCTCAGAAAGATATCCTATTTATCTGCAAGTTGCTTACTTGTGCAATGGTCTTTTTTCCGCTTTCACAATTAGTTTCTTTACAAATAAGAATATCCAGGTTACTGGAGCTCTCATGTCGTTTGAGTTATAGGGCTTTATCTCTTTTTATTTTTTATTTTTCTTCCGCGGATCGAGGCAGTCACATTCATTACTTATTTGAAAGACAAGCTCTGACGATGGAAGCCATGATATAGCCACACTAATATACAAGTAAATATGCTCTCTCCTTCTCAAAAACTGCGCTACAATCAACCCGTACCAGGTGACATTGATATTGTGGCAAAGAAATTCAATGATTATTTTCTGCCTGGAAATGTTCGGTAAACCGTCGATTTAATAGACCGATAGGAATTTAGTCAATGTTAGAAGTATGTTGGATCCAAAAGTCACATAGAATGATATTTCGAATCACCACGAATGAAACTGCCTAAGCAACGAACCATGTGGACTTCAGATTCTTTTTTTGTTGTTGTTTTTCCCTTTGCTTGTCTGCGTGTTTTTTGGGGCACCCCTGGTCACATTTTCCAAGTTACTGCCTTGAAAAATTGCATGAGTAAATCACAAGGTACCACCTAAAGATGTGTCCTTTTTTTGTTTTTTTTAAATGCTTTCTGTTGTCTCTGAGGTTAATTTGAACCAACCATGTCCAAGTTTTATGCTAGTGTCTTTTTTAATAGTTTTAGAAGGAACATCTCTTTTTTAGATAATTCTAGATTATTTTGATCTAATTAGTTCTAGTAAACTTGTTGATTATGAGGAATCATTTATACGATACGGATATTTTACTTTTTAATTTTTTTTAATGTAATGAAAGACTTTAAAACTATCTACAATAATGCACAATATAATGTTTAGGTTTTTTCTGTCCGTAACCATTGACTTTTTCATAAAATAATCTCTCTATCAACCTTTGTAAACAATGGACTCTTCCACAGGAACATTTTTTTCCAGTTTTCTTTCTTAAAAAAAATCATCCGTTAGAAATCAAATACAGGTTTTTGCCATCTTTCCGAAAGTTCTCTTTGACTCTCGATTGCTCTTTTTTTTTCGATAAAGTGGAAAACAAAAATAGCATAAAGCTGTCATATTGCAGCAAGATATTTTAAAGGTAACACGCCCACACCTTACTTCCTCTTGCTCCTACACCCTAGGTCTCCTTACTTCACAACACTACGACTGCCGAGCTTGAGATACCATCCGGACGGCTTTTTGATATGAGGACCCCTTAAATATGGATTATTGGTAGTTATTCTTCGCTTCACGTCATTTTGACTTGAGAAAAACTTTTCAGGGGGACATTTTACAATCAGATACTGGGGAAATCAGTACATTATGTTTTGCGCCGATCACCTGGTTATATGATATCTCTTTTTTCCCTTACTGCGGTCCAGTGTACCTTTGAGTTTTTAAGACCTATTAGTCCTATAGATTGTTGAACAAGCAGTTGATATTTTGTTTATGCATGAACAATTTAATTCGGATTCCTCAACACCTTTTCGCTTTTTGCTGTTCTTCCATGGAATAAGGACAAGATACATTCGACCTTTTATGCTAACCATTCTCCGGAATTCATTGAGTCAGTATTGTACGGCAAAATGTGTTATTTTGTCTTGGTAGGTCGTTTACTTAACAAGTTATGATATTTTCTATCTCTCCGGTGGCTGGGTTCAGAACCGTACCAAGTATCATATATGATTAAAAATAAACCCAATGGGAAATGATTTCTGACTGGAGATAGGCAGAATCTAATAAACACTTCAAGGATTAAACAAAAAACAGGTGGTCTAAGATATCTCCGTGGTTTTCTCGAACGTATTTTTTCGACTCTGCTCTTGTAAATAAGATTCATTTTGGCATACTTGGAAAAATGTCTATTATGAAAGAGAAATGAGAGGTTATCTACAATATTTTAGTAACTATTACACAGAAATAGAATAAATTATATCTAAAATAAACTCTTCTAAAACTTAGACACGGTAAAGTTGGACTGTTTTACAACATCACAAACTTTTTCGTCTACTTCAGTATTTGCCAAAGAACCAGACTACAGGGTCGGCAATTCATTACAACGGCTTTTATGACCAGCGGCAATCCAAACATGTTTTGATAGCCCGTAAATAATCATGCTTAACATAATGTGAAGATATAACAAGACGGCTCAGTATATCAGAAAACAAACATGGGATAGAAATATCATTAAAAAAAAACATAAGAAAACGCAAATAACAACAGGCTAATCATGTTGCAAGAAAGTCAGAAAACTGATGGACATTACGACTCACAATGTGGATACTTACAGATCATATTGCCAGCAAAATACCAGATGGCGTGAGAAACTAGACAAGTTCTGATCATATTCGCTACGCAACGCCCACGATCGAGATGTCTGATGAATCTTGGGGAAAGGTCTATGCCCAACAAAAGACGATAAAAAGCTGATGATGATTTCTTACTTACAGAAAACACAACTACAGGTCTCAGGTGCTTTTGTCGTAAACTTATCTAAAAAGAAAGAAGATACGATCAGTTCATGGGCCTTTTCTATCAGTGTTTAATCTAATCATTCCGATTTACTATTACTCTTTTGATAGAAACAAGCCAGAAAGTCAGACCACAGATGCGGTAGATCTTTCCATGAGTGAAAACTTAGCAAGGACAATCTTAGTAATGTTATTTCCAAGTTTACACCTGAATAAGAGTGAAGAAGACATCTTGAAATATAGAAACACGTGGATTTCCCTGGAATAAATAAAAAAAATCATCATCATCATCATCATCATCATCATCATCATCATCATCATCATCATCATCATCAGTCTTTTAACGTCCGTCGTTGAACATAGACCTTCCCCGGGATCCGTCACATATTTCTATCATGAGCGTCGCGGAGCCAGTATTTTCGGAAAAATATTGGATACATAGTACATAATATTACTAAATCAAATGCACCATTGATACTCGAATTTTGATTTGATAGATATTTCTTCATTTATTAAAAGTATTTATTTTATCACTATAAAATAAATCCAAATATTACTTGTTTTTTTATAGTCTCACGAATAGGAATATCTGACTTCTGCACAGAACCAAAAGCATCTATATTCAAATTAAAAAATCCAAATGGGCACATTGAGCAGGAGACGTAACAGGGCGATATCTAAATTAACAACACTGAGCAGGGGACGTAAGTAAAATTTTGGTATGTCATTCTTCGACAGTTATCAACGCTATAGATGATAGCGCAACTTCGAATCTATCAAGAATTACGATGGGATTTTTAAGAAATAGTAACCGAAATTTATTAAGAATCTGAGAATCTATCTAATTAAAGAAATGTGTACCTCTGTATGTGTGTGTGTATGTGTGTGTGTGTGTGTGTGTGTGTGTGTGTGTGTGCGTGCATCAGTGCATTGTGATTATTCAACAGTCATTGTACAAAGTCGAGATTCAACAGATGTAGTCATAAGCACACCAGGCAGTGCAGTCTTCAGATTGAAGTTTTTTAGTTGGGAAATCTTACAAAACACGGACAAATCAGATCGTACGGATTAAAGTGATGAATTGAAACTCTCCAGCATTAAAGAATTATAGATCTAAATTTAGATATGGAGTGTTTAAATTGGGAACCCTGAAAAGGAATAACCAACATACTTCGAATCTATACTTTCGTACGATGGTCGGAAAATCATATCACATGACTTTTATGGCAGGCTGTCCTCAATACAATAAGGCCTATCCCCACCTAGATGTGCACCTTTGGAACTGGAACTGCCCAAGATAACTAGATAGCAATGAAAGTGTCTATCCCTGTTGGCTATAGATTTTGGTGATCAGCTATGAAGATGCAAAACAATGGTAGTCACAGGGTCGCTGTTGAAAGACTCTAATGACACTAATAACATTCAGTAGAAGTAAATCATATTTAGAAGAATTGAATAAATAATTTGATATTGATCCAATCTAATGTTATCCTTTTATTTTATTTTTTCTCATCTTTACAATGTACATTAGTAATAGCCAACATTTTCAGAAATGTCACTGGAGAAGTATCAGAGCGTTAATGGCTTTAATTCTTTAATGGGGTTTTGATTCGAGGCAGGAATCGAGAACTGCTCATGCTTGAAAGGAAATAATAAGATATCCGGTTCTTGCATAAGTGAATGAACATAACCCGCGCGTGAACTGAAACTAATCGTCTTAAATGTTATCTAGAAAAATAGTTTTTTTTATCTAAAGTTATTTTTGAAAAAGAAAAAAAAGCGGAAGAATTTGGCATTATTGGTACCAAAATGGCCATACAGACCCCAAAAATGCATTTTTGTAAGAAAAAGCAAAAAGGCTGTTTTACATGGTTCTCAGTGGAGTATCACATTATCAAGGTTGTAGCCAGAAAGATGTGACCAGGACTAACTGGGCTAAGCCACACGGACACGCACACATACATATCACTCAGAGGGAGGAAATATCTTGGCTGGTTGGTCAGAGCAATATGTGGGGCTACAATGATTCGAAATACGGTTTGGTTAACCACTTATTAGAAACTGTCACTGAGGGGGTTGGAAAATTTTTGTAAAGAAAAATGAAGAGTGGGTCTCTCAATTTTGAACTCTCGAATTAGACCGTTGCAACTTGTACGTGCATGACATAAGTAGATAGCCAGAATCACTTGGATACTGATAAAACCTATGCTGACCACGTTGGTCAATTTTAGTTGACAGTTTTTACTAATAATGAAAGGACTGTAGCAAAAAATTATGGCAACGAGGAGGATCGCAATAAACGCTGTCCATCGATCCTACGTGATCCTATGTGAGCATGTAATAATAAACCATAGCACTACTGTGATTGGTGAGGACGGCATGAGAAGAAGGCTGGACACCCATGGAGACTTATTGTCACTCAGCCTTCAGCGATAATCAGTGGGTAAACGTTGTGAAACTGGAATCCAGAAAACTGTTGTGGACTTTGAGAGTTTGAAGAAGACTGCTGGAGACTTGAGGAGACCTGCTGTCCAGCAATTTAATCGGTCACGTTGAATGTGAGTTGATATCTAAACTTGTAGATCAGTTACAACTCCATAATCATCATACATAATCCAACCAATTGTTGGAATACACAGGTATCAAAAGATTCACGCACCTAATGCAGATTTTTAACTCTTTTAATGTATTTGTACACAAGATAAAGGATGAATTAAGTGGCAAATCGGTTTTTTTATGAAGTGATAGACTGATCCTCTGGATCAATACATTTCAGCATCAAATGACCTTTATTTTTTTCGTGTTCTTAAGATCAATTCCAACCGATCATTTTCAAGCAGGTCTATTAGAAACACAATTGAACATTTTGATCAAACATTCTATCATCTTATAGCAATTCCGTTCAAATGAAAATGTTACAGTCAAGTGATTTGCATGGATTTAGTTTCTAGCACCAATAAATTTGGATGGGAATAAATTCAAATGCATCAAACGTACTGAAAGCAACCTTTTAGACCATTTTTAGGATCTCTGTACTTGGATTGCCGGTCACTGCGATTAGGAATATATGTTGTACTGTTATAAAGTTATAAACCTAATCCCTCAAATAATTAATTCATTAACGACAACATATCTACATGACATCATTTTCGTTCGTAATATTATAACCTCTCTCTCTCTCTCTCTATATATATATATATATATATATACATATATACATATACAGATATATATATAAACATATACATATATATATATAAACATATACATATACATATATAAACATATATATATGTATATATATATATATATAGAGAGAGAGAGAGAGAGAGACAGACAGACAGACAGACAGACAGACGGACAGACAGAGAGAGAGAGAGTTAGAAAGAGGGAAAGAGAGCGAAAAAATAAATTTGCATATAGCATGCGTCTGTTACCTGTAAATCAGTTTAATTTCAAAGTGAGTGTTGAGTTAATTTCCTGAGCCATGAGTGATGGAATAATGCCTCAGTTTGTGAGGTTTTATAGGACAGTTGAATACTGATCACTAGAAAATAGAAAATAAGATATGATATAAAATGTATAAGTATACTTCAAGAATTAGAATAGCTTCATATAACGGGCAATATTCTCACATTAGTATGAGTGTATGCTATTCCAATATGATGCAATAGATGGATGAGTCAGGAATCAAAAATGAGAGTCTAACTTATTTGAAAACCAACTGGGGAGAAAAATCCTCACATGGCCAATACCCATCGTAAGCACAAGACTCATCAGTAGTTGCGGGGCTTTGGGCTGGAACCAGAAACAGGGAAATCCATACAAGACGCTCAAGACCAAAGCCTGTTAACAACCAGGCACCTATTTCAAAGAAGATGTCAAATCCAAAGTGTCGCTTTTTATACACGCCGAGAAGACTATTGAACATTTATTATTGGCTGCCCTATTTTAGCCCCATAAGAATTCAGAAATAGGCATAATAAGGTAAGAGTATGACTCCAGTGGAAAATATGCTAACATTATAACCTATCAGATAAAAGGTATGAGCACAAAACACCACCTGTACTAAAAGGTGATGCTGTTACTTTACGATGGGATTTCACCAAACATATTGGCTACACAATACAAGACAATACACCAGATATGATAATGAAAGTTTCCAATTATAATAAATGTTATTGTATAAACATGACCATACCCCCTTAAAGAAATCTTAGCTATGAATTTTGAAAGCTTCCAAATATATAAAAATCTGATGAACAGATAAGCAAGATTTTGGCGTCTAAGCACAGCCACTATCCCAGTAGTAGGGGCATTAGGAATGAATAAGAAATATACTGGTGTGTACTTTTAAAGAAATTCCAGGAAATTCACCTTTTTCTGAGGTACAAAAGATCTTGCTGATAGGCACTGCTCACACACTAAGAAAAAACTTTCACTTTTTATATATCCCCCAGCCTAAGACTTATACCAACATAACCGACGTAAATGTCTTTGTGAGACTTTTTCTCTAATTTTTGGGGGAGATTTAAAAATTTTTTTTAAATGTCTTTTTTTGTAATAAATTTCAAATTGTATGTGAATGCCTATGCTCAATGGGAAGGAAACAGATGAAAATTTTATGGGAAAAAGAAGTAAGATAAATTTCATTTACCTCTGGTCAGGACAGCAGATGGGGGAAATGATGATGATGATGATGATGATAATAATAATAATAATAATAATAATAATAATAATAATAATAATAATAATAATAATAATAATAATAAGAAGAAGAAGAAGAAGAAGAAGAAGAAGAAGAAGAAGAAGAAGAAGAAGAGGGGAAAAAATACCTGTTTAACGTACAAAGAAATGGTAATGATCCTAAATGCAGAAAATGTGCCTGTAACAATTGACCATGGGGTAACAAGATTCTCGATTCTTGCAACAAATGAATATTTGACACGACATATAACATATCGCCCCATATTCTAAAAACTAATACGAACACCAGCCCGAACCAGTGCTTCAAGCAAAAGAAATGACTATGCCATGGGACTCCACTGTACATACTGATAGCACTATTGATGCGAACAGGCAAGATATTTTATCGACTAAAAATCGTGCCTTTGAGTAGATGTGCCTGTCCCAGGGGATAAAGTAATTGCTGTCAAGAAATTTGAGTAACTCTCAAAATGTAAAGACTTTCTAATAGAAATCAGTAGAACATGGCAACTCGGGACCAAAATTATACCGTTTGCGGTTGGATCTTTTGCATTACTCGAACAAGGAACCAGTGAATTTGCCGACAATCCCACCGTATATTAAATTCAAAAAATATCCACAGGACACATAATTAGAAACTTCTTGTGAGTGTGAATGTATGTACTACATCCAATATACGTTACTCCATGTAGAAATATGTTTGAGAAAATGTTTTATTGTCTTTATCTGTAAAGGCTTTGGAGAGAGAGAACAAGAAAAGGTGGATGGGACCTTTCCTTCTCTCCTCTATCTAAGGACCGGACTGTCTTAACTTACAAAGTTGCCTGGCTTAAGTTTCTGGTTGAAACCCGGAGAGTTACTTATATGAACTGAAATCTAAACCAACAACATGATGATATACAACATCAACAACATTAACAACAGCAACAACATTATCGGTAATGATAATTCAATGGCAGTCAATTTTGAAGATCTATCCATGTCTACGTTGAGAATGGAGCTACTAGAAGCCTCCTAAAGAGATCATGGAATGCATTGTCATAGATACTGTACATTGATGATATTTTTTCAGATAAAAGGAAGATCAAATGAGTTTTAAAACAATATTTTCATATCGAAATTCTTTTGCCAAAAGAAACAGCAACAAATTAAAATAAATTCTGCCTGTGAATTTTACAAAGAAGAAGTAATTCCATTGGACAGAAGTGATAAAATCCATAATCATCCCTTCATGATAGAATTATACTGAAAAACCCATTTCTACAGATACATACTGAAACAGACTTTGGATTATCCTGATTACATCATTACGTCAAATCCATTTTCGCAATTCATTAGAATTTGCAGGATTGAGGTCTTACTGAAGACTACGGAAAGCATGCCCACGAATGTACAATGATAAATGTTGACAGGACATGCATGTAAATATAAGTTAAACTAATTCAGGTGGCAACAAAGGTTGAGGAATTAAATTGCCAGGACCTTCTATTTTAAAATATGGGGAAAAATGAAGCTTCTCATAATGGAGTGCCCTTGATGATCAACTTGCGAAGTTTGAAAAACTTACTCTCATCCTGCATATATATCATCGGATAATTATGGAGGATAATCAAAAATTCGCAGCGCTGTTCGCAGAGCCTCTGATAGTTTTGTAATAACAAAAGAGAAACTTTTGATCAATCTTAGTCTCTTGTCAACGGAAATCTAAAGAAACCCCACATGCAAAAGATGGCAATAAATGCAAGGAAGGTTCTTGTCACTCTGAAAGTACTATTCATCCTACAGAATATCCAAACCAGCTTCGATTTCTAGCAGGCTGTTTAACAAAGCGTCGTAGCACTGTGAATAATGAACTGGCAGCTACAGAGTTAAGCAAACATTTCAGTAAAATAAAATATGTAGTTTCGATAATGTCCTCTGAGAACATGTCCTAAAGTAAGTGAACAAAGGCCTTGACATTCTAGCTCAAGGGAGTAAGAGGATGTTGAGGCTAGAAATCAATGAATTGGATAGTTTGAACATTAATTTCGGCGAACTAGGTCGTATTCACTATACGATATTGAGTGATTTTATCCTAACATAAAGAAATGCACCACATTTATCGTAAGATTATTGCACAACTTTCAATTTATATTCGAATTTCTTTGACAGAACATACATAACACTTTTCCATTTCTTTGAAATCATTTTTTTTTCAAAAAAAGCACCGTGTTATTAGGACTTATTATTTTCCTGTTTCCATTTTTACCGTTTTCAAAGTATTTTTTTTACATTCTAAATTGTTTTTATACATTTAAAATTTGACCGAAGAAGATAAAAAAAATACTTAGAAAAATTCAGCATTGTTTAAACATATCATATTAAAAACAGTCTATCTTTCTTTTCATGATGATGATGATGATGATGGTGGAGGTGGTTATAATATAAGGAAATACCTGGACATGGGGAGGGAAAAGAAAATGGTGTGAAACATGAAAGTCACTGTAGTACCAGTAATAGCAGGTGCACTCGGAACTTTATGAAAGGCACCGAAAACTTGAAATGAGAGGAACTTGAAATGAGAGGAAGGATCGAGAATATACAGACCACAGCACTCCTGGGAACTGCATGAATACTGATAGGAGTACTAAACATGTGATATACAACTCTAGCTGGTAACAATGGCTTAACAGTCAAGAAAAAGGCGTGAGGGAAATGGCGTAAACCACAGTGTTACTGTAATAGGTGGGAAAAATTAGAGAGGAAGGCTGGAGACCTGAGGAGATTACGGTCACTCAGCTTCCAGCGATAACCACCAGACAACTAGCGTCAAATCATTATCCATACACTGTGTTTGACCGTGTGAGTGTTTAGAGGAGGGCTGGAGACTCGAAAAAAATTGCTGTCACTGAGTCTCCAGCGGTGGTTTCCGAGCAACTGGTGTAATATAGTAGAAAATACAAAATGAATACGTCAGAATAAAATGAATTTTCGTCTATTAATTTAAGGGCTCTGGGAATCGTCTCAATACCTCCAAGAACCACCAAGGAATGCTAAATATGCGATATTTCCCTGTTTCTGCGTAATACTCCTTTTTTTTTGTTTCCCCTCTTGGTTTCGTTTTTTGCACCAGAATTTCTCCACCCGATGCTTGATAATGTCTGACTTGAATATTTTTCCAGTATTCATCAGAGATTTCTTCAATTACCGGTGGTTATTTTTCGTCTCACACATTTTATAAAGATTTGTTACCGCCTGAGCAATCTCATTGAAATGACTTTCACTTTTGCCAAGCCTCACCCTCCCAGGTTTGTTTCATACCATAACTGTTCTTCCTTTTTTTATCACTTCTCTTCCCCGAGAAAGATTTTAAATTTTGCCGTCGTCTCCACTGCCTACCCCACACGAAACTTGGGCATCCGATGGGTTATGCTGACTATTTCCTTTTGCCAAGAGCCTTCATTTCCAAACATCTTCTTCGAGAAAGAATACAGGAATATCTTGTACTTTTCAGTTTCGATCGGTTCTGGTTACGATGAAAAACAGTGGCTCCACAAGCCGATGTAACAAAATATAAACTGAAAGAGAAATTCAATGAATAAAAATAAGATCTTGAATACTGGGGTTTTGGAGAGAACGGAAATTAGAACGAGTTTCCTGCAGAGATTTGAGTGTAACTGTAACTCACCACTCTTTCATCCAACTATTCTTCTTCGTCATCAACAATTACATTAAGACCTCTTGTAAGGAACGATACGTGGCCATCTACATTTTCAAGTATTTTCCATCATTTACGGTTTATTTTTTAAACATATTTGTACAACTTTGGCAAAAAAAAAATCTGCTTAGTTCTGAGTATATTATCCTCAAATCCAATCCTATTTTCAATCAAGTTATTCTAGAGGTATCTAAATACCTTAAATCCCACTATGTCACATCGAGTTTTTGGAAGTGTATCGAATATGATTCAATATCGACTGTAAAGTATACCAATGAGTTTCATGTCCGTGCATTCTTGTTTGCCGCCATTGTGAAAAAGAATCAGTTTTACACCTTATTCTTCAATTTCCAATTGTGGTCCACAGAATTGTTGACAAACCCTGATTTACTATTTACCATTGAAATAGTTTCTACAAACAGCATCTCGACGGGAATAGTCAAACATTTACATTTTCGATAATCTGGGCTTCGACGAAGTGAAAGGTTACCATCTAGGAGCCATCTGTGAAGTCATAGTTACAGATTTAGTCCGGCTAATTAGTTGATTGTGCAGTTACGATGATATTCACGAATTTAGTGAGCTTATTATAAACTGTTACGGTCAAGTCACGTTGAATATATATTTGTTCTCCTACGGTCATCAAAGTTTAGCAACGTCAAGCTTGTAAAGTATTTAAATGGGGGATTGTCTAAGAATACCAGCCACGCCGACCTGCTAGGGAGGCATAGATGTACCATTAATGTTTCTTTGTGAAAATTATCGCTAGAGAATCACCCTCAGTATTAATCAAAATTTCATAATTCTGATTCACGAAAATAACTGATCTAAAATCTTTAGAGAGCTCTGGTGTTTAGATATATCAGTTAGCGATGTCATACCAACATGTTTTTATTCGCTTCAGAAACTAAAGGTAGGAATAAGTAAGTACATACCAGATAGATTAGCAGGCGCTAATCATTACATATTCATTTTCAAGGAACAAATACGACGTCGTTGGCTGGTTCTATAGAAACTGGACAAAAGCCAATCAGTCTAAAGAATAAATTGTCGACAATAAGTCGACAAACAACACTGAGTTGATGAAAAGACCAGCTCTTTTTTCCATAATCAGACATTTTTTTTCTCGTTTTCATACATTTTTTTTCAATCTCATTCCTGGTTTAAATAATGGGGATTTCTTTCTCTTAGGTGTAAGCCAACACAAGGACTTGAACTATTGAATAAACAAGAAGACGCCTACACGTACGTGTTTTACTCACTCAGGGGCAAAAATGAATCATTAATCCAAAGGATAATTTTTGTTTGAGTAAAATGATGGTAAATCTAGGTGAAAAGGTTCAAATACTTCTAAACAGTTGAGAAACAAGTGAGAAATGCTATTTGGAATAAAATTGTTATATCTGTTCATAGTATAAATGAATCACCGTAGCTCGAGCGTGTGCTAGGAGAAATAATGTGAAAAATCATTTTGTATTATCTCAAGATATAGATCTTTTATCTGACATTAATTGACAAATAATTGTCATTTGAAATTATTTAAGAAATATCTACACGAGATTTTGGCGTTTTTGTCCAAAATGGCCATAGAGTCCAATAAATAAATAATTTTTTTTTTCAACAAACTAAAAGGAATGTTTCTTGATGGTGCTTTGTGGGGGTACACTTGACTATTCTGTCACCCAAATGAGACCGACAGCGCTCGGATACACCCGACCAGTGACATACGGACATTCAATGAGAGCAATCTATAGAGCCCAAGGCGCCGGTACTGACACTTGCCTGCCGGAGATAGTGTTGTGGTGAGTGTCAAAGACTGATTGCACCGGTGCAATGCTTCAGCCAATGAGGTTATACTGAGGCTGCGCATTGTTACGTACATTGGGGGCCTTTTGATTCTTCTTTGGGCTTTCCTATGATTACTCAACCCAGCTGCGGAGGATACAGTGCCCCGGAGCAGCATTGTTCTATCACACTCAAGAGGTCGGGATTGTCTTGACGCTTTTGTTATGGCAGTCGCATCGGCTGGAGCTATTTTTCATGGGTGTGTCCAATTTTCCCCACGTAAAGCCCCGACCTTGTGTCATATTTTCTTTGGTGGGAGAGTAAATGAATAGCACACTTGGCTATTTGCAATGAAGGTCTTGTTGGTCACTCAGAAGAACCTGTCACGAGACCAACGTCTTTTTGAAGAGTGCTGTGTTGGGAATGATTATACTCTAGTTGAAAACTATTTGGTGCATTCTTCCTTTATAGACGAAGGAGAGAATGTTTAAATTTTCAACCCTTTATTTTTATTTCTGTGACCTGTGTGCACTTTAAATACATAACCAGACTGACCCAGTTAACTGAAAAAATGCTCATGTGTACAGAGATAATGTTGACAGTTTGGTTAGACAATTGCTTATATAACCTTATCAATATCACAGAATCAATTCCATTGTGTTTTTTCTTTATCTTTTATCAGTAATATTAGAAAAAGAAACAAAAAAATATGGCATTTTTGTCGGAATTAATGAGATTAGGAATTATCATTAGTTGGGTATGTCAGTTCAAATTTGCACAATTGGAAGAGGTTGGGCTAAATATTGTGCGGAGGAGCCTACCATAATTGTCATGTAAATTAATTTTCCATCCGTCATACGAAACTATAATTTTGAAGTACTTCGATCGATTATTTCAATGATGCCAATTAAGATATTTTATATCTCAGATTTGGATTTCGAAACAAAAAGTGAGAAAATCTTATCTTTTCCCCGTTGATGGAAAGTTATTCCTTGTACCTTCTTTTTCGATTAAAATACGGATCGTAAAAATTTTATAAGTTGAATGATAAGAAAAATGGAATATAATTCTTTACGTTGGTTTTAATAAAATGAAAAAAAAAACGAAAAAAAAATGGTTTATGATGTCGTTATTAGCAACAATCAGAACGCATATTTTTTTAAAATCTGTTATGTCATTTATATCTCTCATTTGCTCCATACATTTTAAATGTATGGCCCCACGCTCTCGAATGCTGCTAACGTTAATGACGTATTCAGGGAGAAAACTCTATTCATATAGGTAATTATTGAAAATCTTGCGCTCACCTCATTGCAAGAACTGTTGATCCTAATGACTTCAAACTAGACACTGTAATGTCTGGTGCACATCGACACATCTGGTGAATATCAGTTTGATGTACAACGGCCAGTTGTTTAGTTATCTTGGAACACACATAAATACGCTCACACACATACACAAACATTTCTAAAATAATAGTAAGGATTGATTCTGACTTACTCGGGAAAATGTTCTCATTTTTGTTGTGTGACAACGTTTCAGTTGTTATAACCTCCGGGTTCTCCCGGCAGCCTGTCCTCGTTAGCAACCATCTGGTAATTTCAAACTGAACCCTTTATTCAATCATAGAGATGAAATTGTTTTCATTCCACTTACCATGACAAAGAATTCTTCCAGGCGACAATTGTGCAGGTGAACAACAAATTACATCTAGACAGTCGGGGGAAGGTAATGGAATCTTGTATCTGAAAGTCAAAAGTTGCAAGGAGTCTGGAAGAGACACATTATTTTGTACACAAACTTCCTTTTCTCCTCTCTTTGCAGCTATAATCTGTAAAAGAATAACCTCCATACAGCATGCCAAAAAAGTATTCGATATCGTTAGTATATCGGTATATTTATCACCCCATAAGAATTTTAGTAATAGGACTTCACATTAGCATTTGGGATACGCATTTGCAAAACGGTTTTAATTTCATATTTAGCATCTTTCAAGCTGGCATTGTTCAACTTTTTTTACCGATAAAATTTGCACCCTCTCTTTTACCGTACTTGGCTGCTGCTATCTCTCCATATCCTCTTACCAGCAACGGCCTCAACGTTATGGTTGTTTAAATGTAGCTTATCAGCTTTTGTCCAAGTTTCGAGCAAACTGTCAAAAAGATCTCCTTTTCACTCTCCTAGCCAATCAAAAGAGAGAATGAAAAGCCTTTGAAACTCATTCTCTATCTTCACTGAGGCCACATATTCCTCCTCTCTTTACCTAATTCTCTGTGGTCGAGCAGTTTTCAATTTCGATGAATTAAAGAGGGGCGTATTTCATACATTTTATTGAACCAGAGTGTCTACCGCTTATTACCCGTAAAGAAAGTCGCCATGTTTTTCAGATTTGGAATCGAAAAAGGTTTGAAGCATCAATAGAAGAAGATCAGAGAGATAGAGTAAAATGGAGAACGACATATATAAAGAGAGACCGACAGAGACAGAGGTTGGCCCCTTTTTTTCTGACCGAATTGGGACAAGTTGAAAGTAGAGAGAGAGGAGGGGGCATACATAGTCAAACGCTTGCAAAAATATATTAGATAATTTGATGACAGATTGGGAATAAAAAAAGAATATTCTCACTGATTTCAAAGCAACAGTCCCTTGGAGTGAGGTCGCCAGAAAGAAAGTCACCAAGTCTATGAGAATCAAATTTATTTTATTTCAGGCCAAATTTCACTACAGTCAAACTTTCAAATGTTATAATTTCGTTGAAATTGTTAAGAAATTCTGTGTTCTGGGGAAATATTGTCATTTTGGTGAAATTCTATTATCTTATCAATATATCTTTGAAACGAATGTCAATTATCGTTTAAACACCGTCTCATATTTGAACAGAGTCTGTTCTTGTCAACAGCTACTGACGTAGGGATAGAACTCAGGACCGATAGGTAGGTAACTTTATACTCTTGAATAGCCATTTCATCAGTCGAGCATTTTCTTCGGTGCTTTTCATAGCAGGTATTATGCATTGATGATATACTTCAGATTTTAAGCATATTGGCAATCATACATTGCCGGAAAATTGCTTTTCTAGGACCCATCCATATTGACTATGACTTTGATGACCTCTGCCATGTCTTACTAGCAAACGTGGATCTGAGACAGGAGGAGGTTGAAGGATATTGTATAGGTAACTGAGCAATGGAAATGGATATAGCTCTTAGTAAAGAGAAAGGAAAATAAATTGAGCTCAAGTCCCACAGATTAGTGCCCGTGAGACAGTAAACGCAGTAGGAAAATACTATACATAAAATGGGGGAGACTAGATACAAAGGATCACCGGGAATACATGGCAGAGATATGCGCAATCCGACTCGACACTGAAGGGGATGGAAAGGCCATCGTCCAGCAGTAGGCTTTATGCTGACCGATGATATACATATATTTAATATGACAAGTTGTATACTGAATCGTTTAAAACTGATTAATCAATGGTTTATTCTGACTTTGAATGATCTAATTTGATTCTTATTTCTCGGTTATTAACTATAGTTACTTTTCAGAACATAGGCAAGTGATGTCGAACTCCATTTAGAACTTAGTTTGTGAAATCTCATCATAAATGCGAGATTGTCTGAATGCTTCAAGGAACTGAAAGCAAGATTATGCACGTCAATGTTACGACTTGCTAATTTAATTCCCTGTGTTGCATATTCGTCTCTAGTGACTCTCACCGGGGATGTGAGTGAGTCTGTACTTGTCTAATCTACTGCCCGAATAAATGAATAAACGGCGAATTTATGCCTGGTTTGATATACTTGAACTGATCAGAGTCATGAATAAGATTCCATTTTCACTCAATATTAATGGCTCACAAGATCAGCATGCAAATGGCTTGACGATGACATACGGTGTCCAAAATTCAAAAATAACGAAATCATTTGAAAACAAACTCAGAATAGAACCGAAGCTCATAGCAAGAGCAATTCCAGTGATAACTGCAAGTGATAGAAATAGATCAAAATGGATCTAAGGTCAAATTAAGACGAGGATAGGATGCAAATAATTGAACGACAAAAATGGAAATAGGTTTGGCGCTTGGAGAGAATAATGGAAAGCAAACAGAAAAAAAAATGAAGACCAATTGTTGCCCAAGGGACAGTGAACAAAGTAGGTAAATCCTAGACATTGATATCATTGACTGTAAGACATTGCAGTAGTTAGCGCTGTCACAGTTGTCATTGAAGTAAATAGGAAAGCCCTTGTCGAGCTGTGAACTAACAATTGCTGACGATGATGATGATAATGATCTACCTGGTTTTATGTCTATTACGCCAAAAGGCTCGGGGCAAAATTAACTATTGGCGAACGAGTTATTTGATTATTTGGCCAAAACAAATGGGAATAGAGGTATGGGAGATAGCTGCGCCCAACAGTTCACTAAACAAGTCTTTACTCTTTCAACCAACCGTGACATACCAGTGACATGAACCATAAGAATAGATCACTTATCATCAAGTCAGTTCCAAAAAAAAAATTAGTGATCTTAGATACCCCCCGTTTTTGTAAGTTAAATATTTTCCAGCGTTCTGGTTTTTTATTTTTAAAAGAGGATATGTCAAAGTTGATTACCTGTAAATTACTGGTGGTGAATATTATTGTTGATATTTGATTCATTGCTTCAAAGTTAGATAATTACACACATTCATAATGCAAATGGAATATAAAATAGCATATTTGAGTCAGTGAAGAATTCGATTGGCGGCTTTGTTTATTTTTTGAGCGTTTAAGTCGTCACTCGTTTGCTTATCTCCATACTTTAGCAAATATTTCTTTGTATGTCAGTATTTAGCTACTTCTAAGAACACCGGAGAGAGTTGACCTACGAAAATGGGATATATATGTATGAAATCACGTATTGATTTTTTATCAAAACTCAATTGATAATTGCAGGGAAGCGTGAAAGAAATTTGTTGTGAGGATTCCACACACACACACATATATATATATATACATATATATATAAATGAGAGAGAAAAAGTATTCACCACATAAGAAATATGAATCAAAGATAAAGTTGAAGTACAAAAGAGAAAAAAAAATTCAAAGTCTTGGCTTTGCCATTTTTGCAAAACACAGACAATCGTCTGGAGCAGGCCAAATCTTTTTTCACTCGACCGCCATTTTTTCTTCCCTTGTTATCGCTCCCGACCATCAATCCAAACTCTTCTGTGACACTCGATGCTAAGTAGCCTCTTGTTTACCTCCTTCAAAACCATACCTGGCTATCTTTTTTTCTATTTTCATTTTGCTCGAAAGGCTTCTTTATTTTCCTTTCTATATTTCATCTTGCCCAGAGATTCTTCAATACTTGGCTACAGGCATCGATATATTTTCGTCATTTTTTTCCCATCACTTTTTTTCTTTTCCATCTTTTCTCCCTCGATTTTTACGTCAGTCCTTTGTTCCCGGGTCAAAATAACCAAATGTATGCTCAATATATCCCTTTATATTCGATGATACTTTAACTGACTGTCTGGGTGTTTGCGTCGAATGAAAACTCGTGCCAGTTTTTACTCTGATGTTTGTCTGGATGAAATTCAAAATTTTGATAAATTTTCGTTGGATTGTTTTTTTATATGAAGTTATATGCACCGTTTAGTTTAAATATTTTCGGGAACTTTTGGAATAATATTCAGCAATGAGAGATCGGAATCTTTTTTTTTTTCTGAAAACAAAGCAAACTTCATGTAGTCTGGTTATAAGGTCTTTTTAATCTTAAACTTATATTGATACTGTTTTTATCTGTTTGCTATATTTGGTGATACAAAACTGCAATTTGTTTTGATGTTTCTCTATAAAAAATCTTTTAGTTAATGGGGGTTGCTTATCGATTTTTTATTTTCTTCTGAAGAAATCGGACATGAGAATTAAACCGACATCATGATTATAATTCATGAAATTTATTTTTAGGTATTTGTGACTGTGGTTATCTACAGTCATTTTTGCTTGGATAACTGAAAACAGAGTGAGATTTTGTTAAAATCACAAATCTACTTCGGCAACATTATGAATATGTTTATAAATTTGGTATCAGTAAAAAGCTTACTCATTCGGTAAAATAATAACATATTTTACATTAGTTGCCGTGGTCTGTGTCCGAACAGAAGTAAAAGAAAGGGATTTGGAATATCAACTGCATTGAAAAATGAGAATCTAAACTCTTGAAATAACATTTTGAAAAAATTGGATCGTGATCCAAGTGAAAAAGCTGCCGACAAAAGTTATTCCCCTTTGAAATTCGGTAATATTTTAAAAAAAGCGTTATTCAATTTACTTTCCATTATTATTTATTCTATTCATAGAGTACTTCCAACCCCAGGACCAGTTTCAAGCAGTTTGTAAAACTAATTTTAATCTACTTCCATCCCCCACCACAAGGGGAGAGGAACCAAGTAAAAACCAATCAGGTGGTTTTTGAAACCCCCTAACCGTGATAGTTTCTCGATCTCCCCAGTTTCAATTCTTTTCCTTCCCTTCAATTTCAAGATCATTTCCATAAACTTTGAATCAGTAAGCATACGTTTTGTTTCTATCTCTTCTGATCTACCTTTGGCCGCCGTATGAGCAACTTAAAGCTCCATCGCACGACTTCCGTTCCGTCCTTACCCTCCTTTGATATTTTATCGGTTTTCATTTATGAACCAAATGAGCACACACTGGCATCTTTATCTGGACATGTTTCTCTGATGTTCTGCTCTTATCGTCGAAGTATGTTGCTTGATGGACGTGAAGTCTCTTGAAAGTTCGAGAATCATCGTTTTTTGTCCAAACTCATTACATTTGATGTTTATACCGTCACATGTGGGAAATCATTTTCAGTATTCTTGCTATAATAGGAGAGTTCTTAAGATCAGAAAACATGATTATGAATATGATTTGCTGATATATCAACACCGATTTGGATTGGACCCAAAGGGACCTTATTCTATGCCGGTGTGCAAAACAATCGTTTGTTAGTTTTTGGTCACTTCGTTAAATTTGCTTCCCAAGAACTCAAAAGCTTTCATGATAAAACGCATTATATGCTAGGGTGCGCTCAATCAATATTCACCTTTCTTTTTCCACAAAACACATTTTACGCATTCTTAAAGATAGAAAGAAAATGGGATTTCGTTGAAGAATGCATTATACAGGATCACGTTTTTCCTTTTTTTTCCTCATTTCAAGAAATTTGGATTAATGCTTTCTGTCATGTTTTCTGATCGATCTGCCATTTTTGTAGCAGTCCACAGAGTAAGACCTTTGATCTGTTCCTAAATGCAAGCATAGAATAGAAATATGCCGTTCTATATGCTCAAATTCTCTCATAATCAAGATTATATAATCAACATTCCCAAAATATTGTTCATTAGCTAGCAAAATATACACATTTAAGAAAATCTGATTCATCATTAATAAGTTCCAGTCATCGCTGCTATTATGAGGCCAAAATATGATTGGTTATAGAATGGTTATCCCGATTATGAATGGCTATAAAATTGCTACCTCGATTGTAAATAGCTATAAATGGCTACTCTGATCGTAAATAGTTATAAAATGGCTACTATTATTTTACATAGCTATAAAATAGAAACTTTGATAGTAAATAGCTTTGAAATAACTACTCCTATTGTGAATTGTTATAAAACAGCTACTCCTGAAGCAAATAGCTATGAATGGTCATCCATATCGCAAATAGCCATAAAATAGCTACCCTTATTGTAAAAAGCTATGATTGGCAACCTCGATTGTAAATAGCTATAAATGGCAACCCAGATTTTAAAAAGCAACAAAATAGCTATCCCTGTTGTGAATACCAGAAAAAAAAGGGCTACTCCGAATCTGAATAACTACAAGATAGCAACCACAATCGTAAATAGCTTTGAAATGGCTGTCCCGGTCATAAATTGCTGTAAAATAGCTATTACCCGGATAATATACTGTTACGGTTAACGTGCGGGCTCACAATTTGTGTACCGTTTTTAACATCGAATGAGCGCATTGAGGCAAATTCATGAAGGAAAAACAGTTAATGCATAAACTACTTTAGGTAATCAACTCACAGGACACACTCACTCACTCAATGACACAAAATGGTACACAAACGTTGTCTGCTGTTTTGCCCTCGGGTTAGTGAGAGTGTTTAACTCCACAATTTACAATCCAGGTATCATTTTCGTAGCAATAACCAATCAAGGTGGCTATTTTATAGACAAACAAATTTCGGACACATATGGGTGGTGATTATTATTACAAATACAATTCTGTGCATACAAATAATTTTGGGGTACTGCTATGCCCTACATGGCCTTATTATTATTGCCCCCAAGCATTGAACACCATTAAAAACAATCAAAATGAGTTTTCACTATTGAACTCTCTATCTGGCCGTCGAGGGTATCAAAAGTTGCTGAACAGAAGCTGCAAAGTCGTGTTGTTTGAGTTCCAATATCTTTCCTATTATTTGACAGCACGATTATTTACAGGAGCCATTGATTCTCTGAAACCCTTGCTTTCACAACCACTTTACCGGAGAAGATAGGTCACGTAATAATAATTCGATAAAAGGCCTCATTAGTCGCTCAATAAGAACAGTTACATGGCCAACATCTTTTGGTGCTATGCCATGTTGAGGATAATCAATTAAATGATTGGGAAAAGGGGTGATCAATGAATACGGTACTTCTTTTGCATTTTGTTTGGCAATGATAATGGAAGTTTGAATTGAAAAAAATGTGAAAATGTTGCTGAGCATAAACAGAGTGATCAATTTAGCATAAACTTACACAGCAAATTGGAACACCCGATTAATCTTATTAGGGAGGATTTAAAAGAAAACATGATTATCAGACATACTAAGGAGTAGATTTTTTAATTTTTCGGCCACTGACCCTGGTCTGTACGTGTGATACATAAATAAACAGCCAGTCAACGAGACCAACTTGAAAACTTACGAAACTTATGCTTACAGTTTTTTTTTTACTGTTCCTAATACGACGCTGACCGATTGATTACACACATCTCATATGATTGAAACATGAAAAGAGTGAGAGACACATTGGATATGAATTGAATTATTAAATGTAATACCTTAAAATAAAAGATGCCTTAATATGAATGACACATATAGAATTGAATTTATCAAACAAGAGCTGTACTCTATATTCAAAACATTCTTATGTAATACCATTACTAATGCAGCCTCATTATGGCTCTCGTAGGCATTAAAAGTTGTAGCATTCTGGAAGTACCGAATTGTGAATGAACCTAACTTACACTTTAGGCCTTGATTCAAGCTACTGAGTTGAAAGAAAAGTAGTTTGTGAAAATTATCACTACACTGGTTCCGGCCAGTGAGTGTTATTTTCTGATTGCTTACATGTAAATTGCATAGAAAACGGCTATTTTTCCCTACAAAAATTGCTCCTATGTCCAGGAGAGTCACATTCATATGCAATTGATTTTCTTACTGTCATTAAAAATGTGCAGGGTTTCCCTTTGTTCGATTAAAAACAAGTAAATTTCAAATCTTCCCTATGTTTGTTGCCAACGCGAAATTTGGAGAAAATGATTGACTCCTCCAATACTTTTAAGTCGTATTGAATCAAATTACCAAAGAAACAGAAAAACAAAGTTACATAGTGTTATAGATATACATATTCATTTTCTTTTCCTTTTTCCTTGTCAAGTGTGAGTAGTTAGTGACTTTTACCGCCAAAAATAACACTATTGTACTTTCCTGTTAATATAGACGAGGTGGGAAGAAAGCATCCAAATTAGAAGACGTTTGCTTTCCAACGTCACCAATCACGTGTCTGCCAAAACGAACCCAGCGACCCCACTCACTCTCTATTTTTCACTGTTCCCGTCTTTTTGTTATATATATATGTATGTATGTATGTATGTATATATATATATATATATATATATATATATATATATATATATATATATATATATATATATATATATATATATATATATATATATATATATATATATATATATATATACATATATTGTTTTTTCTACTTTCCTAACACTTTTCCTTTCGCATCCAATACTACGAGACTTAATCTTTCCCATCTCCAATTTTGTTCTAAAAATAACCCCGAATTTGGCACTGGTCTCCCTGTGTTTGTCTGGACAGCCCTGAATCGCTCTCCCCAACGTTACCCCAGCCTCTAGTTAAGTACTTAAGAATTCGTCCTTGCCAAGGATTCTCCCGGCTAAACAGCGCAAAATTTGGCAACTTCAAAATAAACTCAATTGCGATGCCTAAAGGATCATTTCATCAAGTCTACTCGCATATTTACCTGGTCCCCCAGGGGCGTTTTAGTTTCCAGGCAAAGAAACTATTAAAATGTTTTCCTCTCTGCACAAGGCAGATATTTTTCCTCTATCAACTACCCAATATTTAAAAAAAATAGATGTCAAAAATCCTTCTTAAAAGCAAATTATTAGATGTAAATGAAAATCGTCTTTAATTTGATTTCACGCCATGTGGACAAACTGTATGTTTAACTAATCAATACGTGTGCTTGGCTGACTGGGGCTATCGGAAAATTCCCTGGGACAACCAATAGAGGGGACCACAAAGGTATCATGAATAGCAGTTGAAGTTCCTTTGGAGGAAAGCCCTTTAGGAAGCCAAGCCTGTGGCATCCGAATCTCTAGCTACGCCTCTATTCAACACATTGTGATACACTGATTTCTGATATTTGTATCTTCTGATTCTTAAAAAGGCTCAAAATTTAAACCTAGAACCTTTTTTTAATTTTCAATACTTTGGGAAAAAATTATTGTTTGCAGAAATAAACTGACCTGATGAAAAATAGAAAAACAATGTTCCAATTTTCCTGCTCTGCACTGTAAGTTCAAGATCCAAAACAATAAATCTCTGGTAATGTTCGCTGGATAAGGGAGGTTATTTGATGATGATTCAATTATCTGTTTCTGATCAACTAATTATATACATCCCGAAACGTTGAAGTATTAGAATTGTTAGAAACTAGAACAATCATTAAAATTTGAATTAAATGTTCAAGTACAATACATCACTATAAATGATGGATTATATCATCATGGGTGTAACATGTGAAGGCATACTTATTAGACAATGATCATTCATTTTATAAACATTAATAAAACATGAAATATATTCATTAACCAAATATAATACTGTACAAACAGATCATTTTGAAGAACTACCATTCCCAACGAGGTCTTATTATTAATGTTCTTGGCGTTAAATATCTTTCAAAAAAGACATTAAAAATGGGTTTTTACTCTTACACCACCAACGTGGCTATCGTAGATATTGGAAGTTGTAGGTTTCTGAAACAACAGAATAAAAAAAAAAACAAACAGTAAAAAGTTACATCTACTTCTTTCATAGTGTAGAAAAATAATATTGAATATACATATTCCCTCCACTATCCTTAGGTGTTCCAAAAGAGGCTTTCTGTCTGACAGAATGGGATAAATTAAAAAAAGGAAGTAGTCATCGTTTATCCATATATATGGGACAAATCTGAGCGTCTATAGAGCCCCAAAATAGATACGATAATATTCCAGGTTGAGTAATCAGATTTGTGATGTTGGGAGGTACAGGAGACGAGGGCGTAGATGAGCAAGGGAGGTGGTGTGCATCTGCCTTTATAAGTACACGCTGCAAAACAAAAGCTGGACCCTTTTATCCCTTTTTCAAAAGACACAAATGACAATGGTGCTAACTCGAAGCGGAAATTTGGAAAGCAACATCTACCTGTATCAGAATTCTATATAATGTTTGTTTAGATTTGTCCAAACAGATGCTTTTCGGTCAATTTGTCTGTCCTGCTTATCTTGAACAACAGAAATAGGAAGGAAGGGAGAGATACAGTCATTAATTAATAGGATTTGATTAAAAAGTGTGACATCATTAGAAAGTATGATGCATTAAAAGAAATCCATTCTGATCATTTTTCTACAATCTACTCATTATGTTAAAATAGAGAAACAAGCCAAAATAATTGCTGAAAGCGTCCAAAATTCGCCATTTAAGATTACCTACGGAAGATATACTTGCAGAATATTTTATGTTGCAGTATTTCACAGGTATGAGAATCAGCTGTATTGAAAAATCCTGAAAAGACTTGTTTCAGAGGAAGGGTCCATTGCGGTTAGAGGAATTATTACCCACAAAAGAAAGATTACATGGTTACAGGCAGAGAACCTAAAATGATACTATCCATTACATAAGTAAATAATCCCAACTATTATATTCTATATGAAACTTTCCTGAGTGAAATAATTTTCAGACTTTTGCGCATAGGGAAATACATGTTTCGTATATCCATTGAAAACAGAATATACACTACTGTATGATGACTTCAAACCTCATTTGAGAAGGGAAAAACAAGAGTCAAGCATATCATAAAATCATTTAGAAAAATCAAATGGCAATGGACGGGCTATGTAGCAAGATTCTCAGACAACTGCTGGGCATCAAAACTCCCTAAGTCAATCCCCATAAATCATTGAAAAAATTTGGTCATTATGATTTGATCATTTCCACAAAATATTGGCGTAGCGATGCCCCAAACCGAGAGAACTGGCGGATCCTGAGGAAAAGGTGGGTGTGTCCAACGACAGATCCCAAAAAGCTAATGATAATTTGGATAATGATGGACTCGTCAGGGCATCGAACAGATGTGGTATAGGAAGATGATAATTGTTCTCATCTAGTGGACTTGAACTCTTTGGTCACATTAAATGAAGCTATTCGTGTCCCAACAAAACATGTCTCGAAGGAATGATTGAAGGCGTTCAATCAGGAATTTGGCCGCTGGAGAGACATCACTAACTGAACTGAACTGATCTGGGCCTTTTTTAAACATAGTTCAGCAAGGTCGATGTCACAGGAAAGTAATATCCCAGTTTTGTGTGGTCGTTGATGAAGTGAGCACATTATAATTGAATCCCTTGCAATTTTACAAAGGATTATATGCTTGGAGATGAATAGAAAACTTAATCTTTCTTTTAAAGTGAAAGTTGCACTTATTAGAGATGTCCCAATGCCAGAAAGTTGTGAAACAATGACCAGTACATAGAAATACTATTAAAGGGTAAACTGAGTCTCACACACACATCCAGGAATATCCAGGAATTTTCTGATGTCATGGCACTAGAAGATGTCAAATTTTGATGCCCAGGCAAGGGACAATGCTGAATTTAAACGCCCAGGCGATGGATGATGCTATCCAGACTCACAGGCATTTGACAATGCCAGATTTTGATGTGCAAAGACTAGAAAATGCTTAATTCATGCACCTGGGTAGCACCCACGCACTCAGAAATGCTAAATTACGAGTCCCAGTCAATGAAAGATGCTTTATTTCGACGTTTGGACACTGGAAATTGCTTAATTTTGAAGTGCATCCACTCAAAGATGCTGGATCCTAACGTCTTGTCAATGAAACATTCTTCAAGGATTCCCAGCGTTGCACGTAAAAATAACATGACCCCCGAAACGAGGCCACGCTCACTCCTGCGTACAGTTTACAGTTATTTGTTTGCTCATGTTGTCAAATTTGAGGGTTTTTCCCGGGTGACTCCATGATGCCCTGCTAGCACACGCACACACACACACACACATACATTTATGCATATAATGATACTAACGAGATCATAAGTTAAATCTATTCCCAACGTCATGTTCCATGCATTAACACCCCGAAATGGTCCTATGCACTCATCAGAAGGATATTCTTTTGACCCTTTCCGTCATTAGGGTAAATGAAAGAGTCTTTTCTTAAGTGGAATATAGTGTACGATCAATATTGAAAAATTTCCAAAGAACAATCTTCAATGAACAAGTGGAAAAAATATTTTAGCCCTTTTTTAACCACTCAACTAACAGTATTGAGTATCTTTCGAACAATTAAGCATTCAATATATACACACGTGTTAGTTTTACATTCATTTATCTTTCAGACACACGCAGACACACGCGCGCACACGCACACACACATATACATATATATATGTATGTATACATATATATATATATATATATATATATATATATATATAGTTTTTTTTCATTTACAATAGTCATTAATAAGTATGATATTGTATCAGTTGTTTGTATACACATGTATGTTAATTTTGGCACCTGCAAGTCTCGAGACATGCTTCGATGTGAATACTGCTCAAGTTTCATTCTTTCTCACTTTGATGATCAGTTTATAACCAGGACTTTCAGCTCTGTCTTCATTGATCACATATTTCCATTTTACTGTTGGTATAACTTGATATTATCATGTGTGTTAATTCTTTCAGTTCGGGCATTTTCCAGTGTAATACTATCTGGTAGTAGTTTCATTTGCTTATAAAACTATCATCTGCTCAGAAACTATCTACAAAAATGCAGTCAAAATGAGTTTCTTCTGTTTCCATGAAAGTCTTGCTGGCTGGCTATGTATCATCATGCGTACATGCTGAATCAATTGAGATTGATGGCTGAAGATGTAAACACTTATTTTTCATTAATACTAGAAAAATTTTATTTGTTTTTTTTTCAAATTACCCAGTTTAATTTAATGAGGACATAATTTACAGTGTAAGTTAGCGCTAAATTGATCCTTTATTTTGGGTCTGGTAACATTAACACTTGTTTATGGAAAATTGAAGGCAGGGAACTAACTTTTTTCCAATTTTGTAATCGATGCCCCCCCCCCCCAATAAGGCATGCTGCCAAAAGACATTTGTTAACTTTCGGTATATATTGAGTTTCTAACCACACCGGCTTTTTCGTGTTTGTGAAGGATGAGCTATATCAAATAACTCTTTGGACTCAAGCTGAAAACTATATTACGTTCACAGGAGAGAATTATGTCCAATCTCACATGGAGGAATCACAAGACGGCTGAGTACATTAGAAGAAAGACTTGGGTCAGATATATCATAGAAATTATTATGAAACTTAGATGGCAATTGGCTGGCCATCTAGCAAGAATGTCAGACAGCTGCTTGACACAACGTGGATCCCAAGACATCGTATGCATAGATGATGCTGGCAGAATATGAGATGAGAGAGGGGCAAACTCAACGAGTTCAGAAAGTATTGGCTCTGCGACGCCAATAAATAGAGATGTTTGAGGAATCTTAGGAAAGGTTTATGTCACACGACAGACATTAAAATGGAGGAGAAGAAGAAGAAGAAGAAGAAGAAGAAGAAGAAGAAGAAGAAGGAGAAGAAGGAGAAAAAGAAGAAGTTTATTAAAAAAAACTGCGAAAATGTATCTGTTGATATAAGCCATAATAGTTTTCATGAAGATGGTATTGAATGGAATCGTGTAAAGTGGGAACGCAATTGCAATCAATTTTTGTGTTTTGGAAATATTTTGAAAGTTTCTAATCCCCCTCCCAAATGGTGATGCTGACATGCTAGACTTAGTCATCAGAGGTTAGGGTGATGGTAGTCACAAGACAAGAAGTGCATTAGGGAGAGAGAGAGGGGAAGCACGGAGTTTCTTGTACAGATCGCTGCGAGACAAACGATGGACCTCTTTTCTTTAAAAGTAGAAAAGCGGCGTAAAGTAAATTCTTGAAAAATTTTGATTTTTCTTTCTTGATTATTTTGGTTTCGTATATAAATCGATTGGCCTTACACAGAATTGGTATTGAAGTTGTGCAGGACGTGGTAACATACTTGCTAAGATAGAGCCTACATAATGTCTAAGGCTGTTTCACGATAAAAACCGAAGTTGAAGATTTTTGCCCCCCCCCCCGGCACCTGTCTCCTTGGGCTTATTCTCCAACATTTATTGCCATGTTTCTCTTACCAACGAATAATGGACCCATAAGTGTCCCCAGAAACATTAGAGGTGAGTCCCCTTGGTAGAGCTTTCAAAAGCTTAAGGTCTGTAGGGTTATTAAGAAGGCAACCATTTCAGAAACAGTGACCTAGCTATAAATTGGCTAGCAGGACTTGGCTTTTCCGACATTTAATGAGATTTGTATAATGTTACTGGAACTGCATTTCATGAAACTTTGGGGAGCCCTTTATATTTTGGACAAGATTTTTCGGTATTTCTCTTAGTTACACTCTTGTTCACGATCGTTAAATCTTCAGCTTTTGTGGTTTTCGGCACCACTCAGGAAGCCAATTGAACATACGCGGGTATGATCCTGAAATATTCATCACGAAAACCAATCATTATGCATGGACATTATCTTCACCAACTTCCATCTTATTTCTTGGAATCCAACCTCGAAGGTTCCACCTAATCAGCTGTCAACCAGGAAGCCATATAATTAACGCAGACCAAGGAAGAAGCCAAGCTTTTGACTAATTGATTACGATATACGTTTTGTTCGTGCCCAGTCTGTCACTGGCGATGGCAAAGGACAAAATCGGTTTCCGTTTAAGCGTAAAATCTTGCAAATCAGTCTATAAAATTGCAGACTGTCTCGTTGCGAAACACGGAAATGAGGACGCCAGAAAATCTTTGCATTAACCGGAATGAATATAACGGGCCTGTCGATTGTGAAAGGGAAGTTGCCTAGTAAGCAAGTGGGCGTTTCCCAATCAAATCAATCCATCCGTTGAATAGAATAACAAAATGCTTAGCACAGACAATTATTTTTATTTCTTTTGGGGAATAATCACATAATTAAATTATAATGATTTTGTATACACATGTTCAATATATACAGTTAAATAGGATGTCTATCCGTCTGTATCTTTGTTTCTGCGATGCCCAAGGCCATGACAATCCAACATAACTGCAAATAGATAGTATGATATGCTTATGCTTGTCTGTGTTTGTGTTGGCAAAAGAAAACTAATATTACATATCAAAGATAAAATATTCAATGAACAAGACTTTATGTAAATCAATGCACAAAGCTCTATGGTCCGTAGCCCAAGATAAAAAGCCGTTCAAATTACCAAAGCAAAATAGTCTCTTCTCTATTGGTCGGACCAAAATCTTTTGTCCTTAGTTCAAAGTGACCATGGCTTCCATCGGCATTTAACGAAATCGAATCCTGATTCAAGCAGGTCATTTCTGGATAACGTACAATGATTCTGCCACACAATCGACCAACTATAACGAGACACTTTCAATTGTCAACTTGTGACTAAGGATCCCACTTAAATACGTTTAGAGATCAAGTTTTCAATCAATTGCATTATGGAACGTACATTTATATATATATATATATATATATATATATATATATATATATATATATATATATATATATATATATATATATATATATTCGTTTAGAGATCAAGTCTTCAATCAATTGCATTATGGAACGTACATTATATATATATATATATATATATATAATGTGTGCTTTAGAGAGTGAGACAGACTCGGGAGTGAAGTGCTTGGTGGTAACGTTTATTATTCCTTATATGTCAATAGTCCATACATGTTTCGGGATTCTTCCCATCGTCAGTGGTGTGTGCTGTGTGAGTGTGTATTAAAATGTACCACGTGGAACCAGAGTCCACTGCCATGAGCTATGCATTGTGGGTGAGTTTTGTTGTCAGGGCTACTGGAGGCCTCCTGCTGAATGGAAGAATGACCAGCAGGTATCAGGTCTTTGGTAAAATATATATATATATATATATATATATATATATATATATATATATTTATATATATATGAATATATATGAATTCTCATCTGGGTCATACTCAGTCCATATGAAGATGAAAGTAAAGGCTGTTTAATAGTTAAGAATCAATGTTGATATTAATGATGTTGGTTCTGCATCCACACTCAACCTCATTATAATGATCCGATTTTTGTTTCTTTGTCCGGCTGTTCGTCACAGAAGCTGGAAAGATTATGAAATTAAAAATTAGATAGGAAAAGAAAAGAAAAGATTACTCATGGCTGCATGCAATAATGGTATCTGTGGAATAATGATTCAATATTGAAAGTGTTTATGGCATAAATTCGAAAGAGATTGCCACGCTATTTTCAGCTGTTAAAACCATCAGCGATATCTACTTGGAAGAGTATATTAGCTCAACTCTATTATAGATCCAACAATGTCTATACATAGATTCATGATTATATTCGAAACGGAAATAAAACCCCTATATGAAGGAAGATATTTTTGATTAAATATTTTTTGAGTAACGAAATATTTTCCCAGAAGAATTACTCCATCTGAACCCAAGATTTGATAGAAAAGAAGCAAATCATAATGTTGATACTAAAATTGCACATTCCAATAATGAACAACGTCAAGACACTAGAAAAGATTGTTTCAAAAAGCTTTTATGAAAGATATTTTTCATCATGAAGTTATAAATAAATAAAATACTATTTTACCTATTCCGTTTATTGGCTTATTTTACACGATTTATTTTGCTGTATATCATTCATGTAACAAAGTACTTTGTATATCATCTGTTTATATATGTATTTCATATATAAAGCTTTAGAAAGCAATTTCATCACGTTCGAAAAACGATGTCAAATATTGTTTAATTTTCTACGTTGCTTTTTTCTTAATCAAAATCATTAAGACAATACGTTGCCCTTTCGTAATTTTCTCTGCTTTTTTTTCCAAAAGAACTATTACTTAATAAGTTAAGAAAAGTGGTATTCCTTGAACAGAGAATCGGGCGAAAGGACGTGGCTGAATAGCGACAGAGAGGAGGGAGCAGAAGACGAACGAAGAAAAATCTGAACTCCTGCAGAATGAGAGGAGAGAGACAAGAATGAGAAGAAAATTGGTAAATGGGAAAAGGAACAAAAGACTCTAGAATACGTTGGAAATTGGAAACAGGGGGGAAGGGGAAAGAAGACGGATGAGTTGAACATCTCCAAAAGGAGAAGAAAAGATCTATACTATGAATAGGAATTGACTTTACATCAAGCTTAAGTGTCGCTCAAAGCAGCTGTTGAGTGAGTTTTGCTCGATGGTACTTTTACCGGACAGATAGCAAGTCAACTGAAAGGATAGTTTGGTAGTTGTGTGTCCAACATAAGATACCCCAAAAGACAAGAGATTTCATCAATGGCAGTTGTATTGTTAAATGGAAGTTTTAAGCCAAGCATCATTTGTCCATCAAATCCTCGAAAGAAGAAGAAAACAAGCGACGAATCACTATAGGTTGACATTACTCTGATAGAGCCAGCCTTACCTTCAAATACCAGATCATCCCAATAGTCCTCGAGAGAAGGGTCTGCATACTCCCAAGTCACGAACTGTGCTAAGACAGGGAACTTGACAGATAAATTGGTGCTCAAATGGAGTACTATGCTAAGTACACATAGGAGAATAATTGAGCACAGTGTATTACAGAAAAAAAGAATCCATTTGGTAACTCAAATGGCAGTGGGCGAGTCATGTAGAAAGAATATCAGACAACCGTTTGACATTGTGACTCAGAACGATGGTTCCACATAATTTCGTTTGGAACTGTGGTCGATAGGAAATAAAATGGCGTGTTGAACTACAAAAAAACCCCTAAAAGTTTAAAAAGTACTGGCTCCATGACGCCCATAAGAGGTTTGGCGTCCAACAACGGACGCTAAAAGGTTACTGCTGCTGCTGCTGCTGATGATGATGATGATGATCAGCATCATCATCATCATCATCATGATCATGATCATCATCATCATTCAAATCTTATGAGTACTATTTACTCTGATAACTCTTTTGATCAAGAAATGCAACCAACAATATCAAAATAAATAGTAATGAATAGGTCAGGAAAGTCATTCAATAGAAAACGTCATGTGATCAATATATTTTAGCCGCATGCCATGTTCGGAAAAAAATGGGATGATCAATGGATAAGTCACACGTCTTGCTCAAAAGACACTGAAAAGACTGAATTTTAAAAAAAGCAAATGAAAACGTTGCTGAGAACAAACTATATGGCCAATTTAGCATGGAATTGCACTGTAAAGCGACTGTCCGCTGCCAAAGAATATCATTTTTCTAATCATAATGAGTGAGTGTTTGAATTTTTGAAGGAATTAGATTTTCCAGATATATACATAACCATCCAGAATCACTTGTGAACTGATGAAACCAATGTAGACTATGTTGACAGTTTTTGTCGATGGTTTTATAAAAATATAATGAACTTAATCTATAGATCATATGATTTATATTATTCTACTAAATACCTCTTTCACAAATCGAATATGATTAAACAGTGATCACACACACACACATACACACACACACACGCACATATTTATAAAACTTGGCAGATTTTGACACAAGACCATATGAACTGCAAGAGAATATGAGGCACCAAACTTCCCAGTGGCAAAAATGTTGTTTTCATCTGGCGATGGTATACAGGGATGATTTCAACAGTATCCTGCAATTTGATTAACTGGAACTTTCGGGATCGCCATCAGCGTGAACCACAATTTCGCCCACTGTCCGAACACTCCACCCTTCCAACGGTTGAAAACAAGTTTTTGCAGGAAACTAAATGTGGAGTGTAGAAGTGTCAACTGACCTTGGTGACACAATGTGATGCAAAAAGTCGATTGGAGGGTCAAGCTGTACACAAGCTCACTCAGGGATCAAGTGTATGACTCATGCACAATGAAGGACCGCTCGATTCGTTTCAGCATTACGGCATTGGCTCCAACGATATTCAGCATGGTATGAAACTTTTCAGATCGACTTTACGAACAAATTAGGAAAAATCACAAAAAAACAATATCCAGCTAAATTGTTGTTTTTCCTGACCTGACAGTTTTTTTTTTTTAATATAACCAAACGTTTGGCTAAAATTTGCATACATTCTGGACAGTTTACATCCCTCTATGGACAGGCAAGTAGGTCCATGGATATCGGACAAGGTTTCCTGAACAGCTTGCATCAAGTGGAGAAACATGTGAAAGATGACAGGAAAAACACTCATGAATAATTCAGCTGATAAAAAAGGATATATATATATACTCACAAACACACGTATATATATATATATATGTGTGTATATATATATATATATATACATATATATATATATATTGATAACTGTGTGAGTGAGTGTTTATATATATATATGTATATATATATATATATATATACGTATATATATATATGTGTGTGTGTGTGTGTGTGTGTGTGTGGAAATATGGAAGACACTCGAACAGGAGTGAATGCAAAAACAAAACATTCATTCCATTTTTTTTATATCTAATCCTT
>OY735201.1:5558158-5615658 GCA_963457665.1 Thysanoteuthis rhombus | reverse complement strand
AGCGAGTTATAATTCTTTCCTGCCTCATGGGACATATTTGAGGGCAACTTTTCTTCTTAAAAGGTGACAAATGAAAATCTAAGATGAGAATGAATAATCAAAATAAACCAGAAGAGCCTATGAGGCCAAACAAGTCAATCTTTCAACGAACAGTGAACATAAAGAAACTTGAATGAGGCCCACCATTACTCATATGGGAAAAAAAAACGATAGATTGCTGCAATAAAAAATCTGGTGGTTCTCATGGATGGGGGTGGGGGGGCATATGCCCCCTCCCCTATCATCGGGTCATTCAAAGTTCTGGACAGCTATATGGATTAAGTTTGATGATTATGTCAAGTGCTAACACTTTTATATGGGACATAGTATTTGCTACTAAAACTCCTTTATAAGGTTGGGTTCGGTTAGGTTTTATTCCCTACTAATAACTGTTTTATCAAATGCCACAACAACTCATATTTTCTTCAAAATAGATAAACACATTTTCCCGAATAACAGTTGGGGTGGCAATGGAGGTGAATTCAATGAAAAAGGGGACAACAGTGTAAAAACATCTGAGAATCACTGATTTAATTCATTGATGGCATCATAAGAAATAGATGTTTAGGAATGGTGGGCCTTAGTTTCTCAATCATAAGGCCAGACACGTTTTAGGGAGTTCCAATCATAGACATTTTTGAAATTTATAAATCAGTAAATAATTGTATTTCTCGACTGATAAAATGCTACAAATGGTCGAAAGCACGCTTCAATAACTTGACTACTTTTGGGAGGTTGGAATAGCATACTGTACAAGCAGGTTCAAGTCGCTAGCTGTCCAAGCTATTTAACATATTCACGACCCATTATCAAATACTTTTTAGGAAAATCTGCCACTCATCTGTTGGAAAATACAGGACATTTATTGAGATTTGGATTTGGTCCTCAAAAATGGTTCACATATTTAAAAAAAATATGAACATTGATTATACGAAGTAATTCTGTATGATATCAGGTAATCATATCCGATCAGCAAAAAAGTGTTGGGGATTTCTTTATTAAGTCAATGTTCATTAATGTTCTGATGATGTTTGAATAGCCATAAAAGTATCCATAGAGTGACATGCAGGAATTACTTACTGATATATACTTCGCACTTGACCTTCAACAAGATGTTCAGTGATATAGAAAGGGTAGGTCATGGCTAGCCTTATCCAGGGATAGGTCTCTCATTTCTGGTAAAATGATGTTTCAAATAAACACATTGAACCAATTACACACCTGTCGCATGAACGCAAGATTAAGTAAATGCTCAGAATCATATTGAACTGCACCGGATCAATAATTTATCACGTGGTGTGGTTATGTGGATCTTGCAGTTAAATTTCATATCAAGCATCAACCTAGCTTTTCGCGTGTACGATTGTCGAGAAGGGCTTTTAAGGCAACGATCGGTTATGCTGCTAGTTGGACCCTTGATGTAGGGAGATATAAAACCGAATGATCACCGGTGCCTTCGAGAGAGACGACTGGTTTTATTTCTTCATTTTTTTTATTTCTTTGCTGTAGCTTTGTTGGAAGGCCTAGTGTGAACATGTGTTTTTCTGAGTAAAACAGTTGTAGTAAGAATATCAGGTCTGTTTCTATTCAATTTTACTCCGTAGCAAATAGGTAAATTGGTACTTCTAGTACAACTGGCACACAAAATACCTCCATAACCAGACAATCAAACCGAGAAATTCTGTGGCGTGTGGTGTTTTGTATTGTGTGGTGTAGTTTGGACTACTGATGTACGAGAACGGAAAGGTATATTAGTGTCTGTAAAACGTAATGGACAGTAAAAGACTTTTCAGTTCTATGTGGGGGCTAATTTCCAAAAATACCGATCTTACCATACATATCTTTCCACTTCTAGCGTCTCATCAGCCGGGAAATACAATGATTTAATTAAATAAATTCAAGAATGTCTACGAATGAGGAAATCCGTGGAAATTGTTCTAAGCAAATCAAAGGCAGGAAATACAAAATAAAAAAAAAGTCAAAACCAAGAAAAAACAAAGACCAAAATGCTCAAGCCAGGAAAAAACAATTTTCGACGACACTTGAAAAAAAAAAGACCCGATCACAAGGTAGAACAGAAAAAAAACTTGGAAATAAAGTACGCTTTCCCATTTCAATTGTTTTAATCACATTCTTCTGAGATGTTTATTTCTTTCTTCCTTCTTTTCTTTCTTTCAGGTAAGAACAATCAGGATAATTGATTTACTTACCTTGGGATTTGAACTGCGGATGTGAGACTCGCAAACGAGAAACAAACGTAAATTATCCTTTCCTGGCCAGACAGAGTATAAAGAAAAAGTTCCGTTCTGTCTATGCTTAACCAGATAACAACTCTGTCTTCCGCTGATACAACATATCCTTGCCCATACAAACACACAAGGGATAGTGATATGAAGCTCCGATGCTTATAGCTTAGATTTAAATCATTGTCTGAATTAGGTTTCGTGAAGTAAAGTCAAAATATATAGATGGAAGGATGTTAGTAGAGCCCAGATTTGCAGTAATTCCCTCCTGTACTGCAGACACACCCGGTTGTCATCATCATCATTATCATCAACATCATCATAATCAAAAGCAATCGTTCACTGCTGAACAAAGTCTCTAATTGTAGACACGAATTTTCTATCTGACTTCTCTATTTTGTGTGGTATTTTCCTACTGCGTTTACCGTTTCAGGAGAATCTATCACTATCATCATTCATATAGATCAAAATCACACTGTACGGGGCATTGAACTCATATGGAGGGGTGTATGTCTGCCTAGTAGTCCTGCGTTTCCTCTGTCTCGCAAGGCATATTGATTATCTCCGGAGACCACCCCACCAGGATATCTTTATTTTCTGTCATGCTATTTGTCTTTAAAAAAAATATTCCGTGTGCTAACTTCGCTGAAATATTTAGTGGTGCTTCGATATATTGAAGAGGGAAAGCTAGAATGAAGGATATCACACAAATAATTACGCAACAAAAATTGAGATGGGCTGGTCTCCCCACAAGGAGAGATGATGATACTTGTAAAAAATTTGACTAACCGATACCAATGAGACAGTAAACGTAAAAGAAAATAGACCCAAACACAATATGCATAGATGGAATGAAAAGATTAGCACAATCTTAGTCGTCATGAAGAGAGATGGGAAGGTGCTTTGTTTAGTAGAAGCCTCATAATGGCTTTTACGGAATGTATGTGTGCATGTGAGTCTGTGCGTGTGAGTGTGTGCGTGCTTGTTGGTTAGATGTGAGGTAATCCGACCAAATAGTAGAGGTGATTTGACAACGTGGAAAGTGAAAATAGATTTTAGGGGAAAAACAAGTGTTACATCTCAAACAATGTATCTTTTATTGCGAAGATAAACTTTTATGAACTTTTTTTTGGTTTCCACTCACATTTTCAAGAAGCGTGTGCAGTTGTTCAGAAAATCTGTATGTTGTTTGCATGTTTGAGTGTAAAGAATGAAAAATGAAAACAAGGTATTTTTTATGTGTCTCCTATTTGTTTAGAAGGAGACGAAGGGGATAGTTTGTATCAGTGAGCCAGCGAGAAAAATGAGGTAAAATAGGGGGGGGGCAATGAGAGGGGGAGTCAATTGAGAATCATCAGTTCTTAGGAATGTGCTCGGTATCACTTTTATCATTGTACTCTACAACTTTCAACATTCGTGAACCATTCAGTAATAAAAGTTAACGCTTTTAGTCAACTATTACTATTTGGAGTTATCATTAGGAGTTATCATTTTAGTTCATTAATTTATGGTTGTGTGGTATCAATGGGGTTCATATACAAAGATGAATAGGTTTTTGAAAGTCATAACAAATAAATAATACTATTACTGAAATATCAGACTTCTAGTCGATTATCACTCATTGGAGTTATCATTTTAATACAGTGATTAATAATAATGTGATATACATATACGAAAATGAATACAGAAGTATTTAAAACTGAAGTCATAGCCACTTCACAAACATCCAAATACCATAGGAGTATAGGCTTGGGAAGGCAACCAGTCTCGGAGGATAACTGATCCGAAACAGGGATTGGAGCTCTCTTATGGTTGATTGTCTGGACCAGATTTCTAGGTGTACCAAACTTTTGTCAAAAAAGGGTTAAAATAGTTTATACCATCAAGAAACCCCCTGAGTTTACGCAGTTTCAATATATAACAAGTTTTCTTCCTGATTATTTCACTTTCTTTTGGAGGTTTGATTAGTAAAACGGTAACGATTCCTGCAATGGAATCGGTAACCTGACATTAAAACTCGTATAGGGGGTCGTCAAGGTTAAGATAGCACTATTGCTTTTGGGAGAGGCATGAGTCCATCTATTTTACCCTCTTCCAGCTATGGTGGAGCAGAATCGGTTCTTTAGCCTCGAGAAAGTAATGTCCAAGAGAAAGAGAGCTCTGATTCCACATCAGGCACTGGAGCATCTTTAAGGAGGTTTAACGCCGAATTCGACGACCTTCCGTCAACTCCGGGCAGCTGAGTTGATGCCAGACATATTGCTCTCGGCTTTTTCTTTAGACTACATCATTGATACCAAGACGGGTATTCTGTCGACTGGGAATCCAAGGATCTTAAAAAGCTTCTTCCAGGCAAGCACCCTTGAAGAGACTCTCCATTGTCCGTTGAGACAAAATCGAGGCCTTTCATATGCTCCAGGCCCTTTGCTATCCTAATCAGTAACTGAATGAAATGAATATCTTACTGTTTTAACATAATTCTTTCTCCGATTCAACGACTTGTGGGTCCATTATTCAACTTCTATTATTTCTGAATGTCTTACCCACGAGTAGAAAATTCAATTCAATTTTTCTATTTCCACTTAAAGACAAGTAGTTTTGCTTTGGGCTGTATAATTCCCCCCTATTCAAGCAGCCCTGATTTCGCTGTTCGTGACAAAAGTCATATGTCAGTCTCCAGTCATCAAGTTGGTTAGTTGAGCGTTCATTATCTATTGATCTTCGGTCCTATATCTAATATTCACTTTCCGATTCAATAAAACGTATTTGATTAATTGCTGTTGTTTCTTGAAAATCATTTATTATTCAACTCTGAAAACAAAGTTGGAATTGTGTAATAGTGACTGTGTATGATAAGTGTCCAACGATCCATTTTTAGAAAGTTGTTATTTCAGAGCTATGATGCTCCGGGTTTTTTCAGGCTTGAACACTTTATGAAGCATTACGTGGAGAGCGCAAACTTCAAAGGAAAAGAAAGCCTGGACATTGTAGCTGTGAAAATCATGACAATACTAACTTATTAAGAATGGTTCGTTTATTATGCATTGTCGGTCATATTTATTGTCCTGTGTATTTTTGTCTCTCTGTCCTTCAATTTATCTGTCCACGCGATATCTCCAGAAGTAGCCTATAAAGTTAAATGAGATTCCGTCGAGGGCCGGGTAATGGGCTAAGAAATAAGTTAATTGTGTGACAGGTCTAGGAATTCGTTTCCGATTGGATGAGTATACGTATTTGATAGGGTTGTGTGCTCTTTAAATTATTTCTAGTTTTACTGGTGTTATGCCTCCGTGTTTGCTTCCGTATGAATATCCGCTTTTGTATATGACTCGCTGGTTTTAACAGGTCTTCTAATTCGAGTTGTATTTCCCTTTGCTTATTGTTATTACTATCATTATTGCTTACCTACAGTATTTCTTTCGTTGGATTTCGTTCTTTATCAGATTTTCTGTCTGTCTAGCCTTTTTTTGTTAGGCTCGTTGGACTGTTCCAAGTGCTCAAACAACAATGGGCACCACGTTTGCTTTCTTTTTCCACAGTTCCTTTTCATCTCTCTCACAAGGAATAGAAATGTGTCCAACTTTTCATTTCGTTTTAAATTCATTCTAAATTTCAAAAAAGCCCACATCTAGTTATCATAAACAATGGGGAGAAGACTTTTTGATTGTTTGTTTTTGTTTGAATTATTTATCACTTGTTATCTCTGTTGTACTATACTTTGGCAACGCGGAAATCATTTGAGTTTAAGCTTCTTGAATTCTTCAGCACTTTCCTCTGTATGCTTGCAGCTGGCTGGATTGTTCGATTTTCCCTCAGATTTCCAGTTTTCTATTTCTGGTTAGACTCTTAACCATTATTCTAAGCACCTCGACGGCGATGTATAAAATCATTTTCCTTATGGTCTGTTCATGCAAATTTGTATATAGACTTGAAAATGTACACGAGTATTCCAGTAGACCCATTTCAAACATGTGTCTCCTTCATCTTTGGAAATTTAAAAAAAAAAGGATTTTTTAATCTTTTTTTTTTTTGCTTGTGTGCTATTTTGACAGTTATTCTAATAACATCTAGATCCTAGAGAATACAGATGATTCTATACGTTTTAATTTCTACTTTCGATATTCTCCAGGGAAAAACACCAGTGATGTCGTAATTAGAATCATTTCTGACCATATTTATCCTTCGATGGAATTTTTTCTGCAAAACTTCAAATCTTGAATATTATTGCAAATTATAGCATATCTTGATTTCATAGAATTCTATGCTTCCATATTTCTTCAGTTTAACGATTGTTTATCGCTCAGAATGACTACCAGTTATTTTCAATCCTATTTTCGGATAATCATTTTTGAGTTTTCAGATCCCATAATGTACTTTTTTCCTGTTCTACTGCAAATTTCGACTCTTAAGGTAAATCTTCTGCATAACGTATTCCTCGTGTCTTTCAACAGTCAACACAATGTTGAGTACTTCCATCGTGTTCAGTCTCTTTCCTGCCTACACCCATATCACCGTTATCTGGTGTTAGGTGTAAGAACTATGCAGTTTCATCAGTTTCCTCGTCTTTTGATCAGATATCCCCGAGTCTTCTCTTGTCTAGTTTTAGAACTGGCCCGAATGTCTTAATCTGTATTCATTGAATTTTCAGAACAATAATATCTGATGGCTCTCACTTGAAAATTCATTGACGACGTCTCCTAAATACTTTAACATTTCCTCAGTATTCTTACAGGCTATCTTCTGAATAGTCGAAGCACCGAAGCCCAACAAATGACCTGCCCAAGTAACCAACCATATATATGTATAAAATGTGGATTCGCTACACAAACAAGTTTATGTTTCTGCCCTTTGAAGGCATGAATATAAACTTGTTTGTGTAGCAAATCCACATCTTATTATATATTTTCAGCTCGACTCACACGTCAGACATTGCTTTATATTATGTTATATTGTTAACCTGATTTGTACAATGTATACAACGTATATATACATATATGTACTAAGTATATATATATATATATATATATATATACATATATAAATATATGTGTGTGTGTGTGCACGTGTGTGTGTGTGTGTGTGCACGTGTGTGTGTGTGCACGTGCGTGTGTGTGCCTGAACACTCTTGATCAAATTTTGGGGGTTATAGCTGTAAAGATTTGCATGATGACACAACTTGGCGCCACTCAAAAACCTCAAAAAAGTGCTTTTAGGAGTTTCAATAATTATTTAGAGACCAACAATGCTTGATCTGTTATTTTAGATAATTCTAGATTTAAAAAAAACTAGAATCCTGTTAAATTTATGGACGATTACTTCTGAAACACACTGGGGCTGCGATGATTCATTTATGCGAGCTACGGATATTTCTATTATTTTTCGTATTCATTTCAGTCCCAGTTTATTTGCAATGCTCGTGGAAATTGTACCCTTTAGGAGTTATGAATACTAGTGACGCGTCTATATTCCTGAAAGGCTTCGGTTTTCAAGCACAATCCTGATATTTCCGGAAGTTTTCACTCTCTTCCAATCTTATTTTATGTTTTGTCGGGTTGGAAGGATGGCAATAAATATCTCGTGGACTTTTGTTTCTTTATGATTGCTAAATATAATAACTTGGCAAGTATTGTATGATATGAGCTAATATCATTTTTTTCTACTTGTTTATCCATTAGTTCGTTGTCTCCTCAAATGGGATCTGCTGATTGGTTGATTTTCTTGTCTGTGTTATGTTTAGAATCTGATCAAGCTGAACTATTTATTTGACTTTAACACAAATCGACGACATTATTTCTGTTGTAAATTGTGTGAAACTCACCAAATTTCTAATAAAAATGGACATCATCTTGTGGAGACCTATATTTTGAATAACTTGTTTGACTACGCTGAGTCGATACATGGAGTTTAAGGATTTCTTTTACTTCATATTCAGCATACTGTAATGCAAAGCACTTTTTAAACACGGAACTGGATTACCTATAGCTTCTAAGATATTAGTTTCCGAAACTACAAATGTTTTTATGTCTAAAAAAAAAAAAGATCCTCCGATTTATGAACCTTAACGAAGGTTTTACAGTCGGTAATGTGAAGATGTTTTGAACTAAAGCAGACAAGTTTATAATCGAACATAAATATGTTACCAGCTGTAATGTATTGATGGCTGAGATAGTTGATGAATTGGATTTGTAATCAATCGAATTGTGGTTCGAATCAACTTGAAAAGCAATTTTCCCAAACAGTATAGCCGAATTAGGCTTTGAAAATCCTTTAATTAACCGGTTTAACATTTATACTAATTGATTCAAGTAATATGATTAAAAATAAACATCACTGAAAAAGAAAACAGCTCTACCTCTTAAAATTAATTAGAAAATTTAACAAGTAATTTTTTTGCTCCAAATTTTAATCCATGAGATGTTTTCGTTTCTCAGATAATTTATCAGTTGTGAAAAAGCTGATTTGCCTAACTTTCAAGGTTGGGGTCGTATCTCCAATGTAAAAAAATTGCATACTTTTTTTCCCCATTTATGCACTCACAGATAACATGAATTATTTCTTTGCATTTTCTTAGCATCATTTTATAATAAAAACATTTTTTCCAAACTTTATTGAAAAAAAAAAAACACGTGGATTTTATTTGATTGAAAAATCACACCTTATATACGTCAAAGCACTGCACCATATATACAATCACAGCAACTCCTTCATCAGGCTGCATAAGGACTCTGAACCCTTCCAACTCCAAAAAGGAGTAAGTCAAGGTGATACCAGCTCACCCAAACTTTTTACAGCCTTCCTCGAGATGATCTTTGGAAACATGAACTGGGAAAATAGAGGAATCAAAATAGACGCCGAATATCTAAGCAACCTTATATTTGCAAAGAACACCATCCTTTATGGAGAGAACCTACACGACCTCCAACTAATTCTAGATGTACTAAACGAAGAAAGCAAAAAAGTCGGCCGACACATAAACTTCAGTAAAACTAGAATCATGTGCAACAATAATATTGAGGATAAGAAAATATAGTGAAATATCCCTTATCTTTTTTTAATTCATCGGTCTTTCATTGTAAAATCTCACTAGTCCTTTCGGAATTCATATGTTTCTCACTGTCAAATCTTCGTAATTTCTCAAAAAAGGGAAAGAAAAAATCCCACATAAAACAAACAAAAAGCTCCATCCAAGATCAGAAAATATCCTTTTCTTTTTTTAAATTGTCATTTACGCCATATTATTAATACAAGATGTTTAAAAATAAATAGATATGATACTCAATCATGAAAGCGCTCTACAGGAACAAACTCCACACCCTCCCCAATAACAGCCACCAGAAGTGACCAAATTAACAATAAATGTTTATCACTTAAGTGCAACCTCTGTGGACCCTTACTAAGCTAAAACTTACAAAATAGGAGAGTTATGACATAACTACTAATAGAATTAAAACTGAAAGACTGCTGTAATAATTCACTGACGACCGAGAGAAAGATCTTCCCAGGTGAGAAGTTAAATGCATTAGTGCTAATCTTGGCTAGCTTTCAAGATGTCAGAATCGAAAATCATAGCTACTGAACCACTTAATGAAAAAAGAATTGTGTAATATCACCATATATAACATCACCGTCGACTAACTCAAAAAGTTTGGTGATACTAAAGAACCAGCCGTTGGCTAAAACGAAGTAAATTCCCAGAAAAATTGGAACATAGCAATCGTAACACTGTAACATAAAAAAGAAACCCAAAAGACCCCAACAAACTGGATAATAGACAACTATATCTACTTAAGACAAGGTGTCGCCATGAAAACCTCGAAAGAAAGAGAAATCAAGTAAAGAATTTCTCTAGGATGGCAAACCTCCAGTTGAGCAAATCCAACCCTCAAAATAAAAAAAAATCCCATCATTTCGAAAAAAATGATTAAACAACCAACGTATCTTCCCGATAGTCATGTATTGAGCTAAAAAATGGAACATAATCAAGGGACTGAATTGCAAACTGAGAACCATACAACTTGCAAATGAGAGGATCATGCTCTACCTCACATGGAAAGATCATTAGACAGCACAATATTTTAGGGGAAAAAAGTGAGTCTAAGCGATCATATATTCCATTAGAAAACTCAAATGGCAATGGGCTGGTCATATTGCAAGAATGGCAGACAACTGATGGACATCACGACTCGTAACATCGATCCCCATATATCAAATGTGGAACCGAGCCTAGCAGAATATGGGATAGCAAGACAAAAAATTTTGGTTACGCAACACCCACGATGAAAAGATGTCGTGAATCCTGGGAAATGTCTATGTTCAACGACGCACAATAAAACCCTGACGATGACAATAATGATAACACACCCCGGTTGATATTTTTCGTCCATATTCAGAATATTCTAACATAAAAAGAAAAGAAAATTTATCAATGCTGCTGCTAAATTTAAGTATCTTATTTCACAAAGTGTGATTTTGCTACTGCATTGATAGATTTCTGTCTATGTTTTGTTGATATATTTTTATGAAATAGATGAAAATCGTCCATGCAGTGACACATGATAACTATTTTGTTGGGATCTATGTATGAATAACAACGTCATTTTTGACAGATATATTCAAATTATATCAGGAAACGTCGACTCATACTGTCAGCATTATTTTCTTCAGTTTTTTATGTTGTTCTGGCTGGCTGCACGACATATACATATACGTGTGTGTAATGCTTACCAGCTGCAATGGCGGTAAAGGGTTGAAAATCGAATCATTCATTCCTTTTTATGCCAAGAAAATATTTTCAAGTCCCCAGCAAAAGCTTTTTCTATAAGGTTGTCACTTTACAATGTTCTTTTTTAAGTTAAATTGTTCCCTTAGTTTTATATCTGGTTGCATTCATGCTTGTTTCTTTGAAAATTCGGACTTGAAAAATCAGGGCCCCCAAAAAAAGGCGGAAAAGGAACTGATTTATTGATCACCTTTTTTTAATTCATCTATTGATCATCTCCAACTCAACACGCTATCTGAAAACATTGGTCACATACAGTTTCTATTGAATGACTAACCAGATCCGTTGTTATCGTTGGCATCATTAGGCGTGAGTAAATGATCCCAGCGCCTTCTCTTCTTGGAGACTAAAGAGTGATTGCTCAGTTGAAAACCGGTTTTGATTGTCCTCTATTCATTCATGTTGAGAGACTTGAAGAAGATAAAAAAAAAGGACGACGGGTCAGACACTTGCATCACCCTGAATGCTGTTCCCTCTCCCGTTGGGAAAGATAACAGCAGAAACGAAGATGATTGATGAAACTTATGCAGATGTTTTGTTTAGAAGCAATAATTGTCATGAATGTTTCACCGAGTTCAGAAAAAGAGAATTCAACATTGTAGAAAACCACAAGAATATGACTGCGCATTTTTCTGATGATTCTACTCAATCACCATTTGAATTCCATTATAGAGATCCATCACTCAACAGTCGTGAGATGCTTGCAATGTATGGGGAAATTCAATAAATGGAGAAATGGTTTCCAAAAGAATTATCAGAGTTCTTTATTTGCTTGCATATGAAAGGTGAACCCAAGTGATACTGTTGAAGAAAACTGTTAAAATCGTCACCTTCAAAGATTGAATGCTACGATTCAAGGAGAAAAAAGGCCAATTTTAAGACAAGCAAGTCAGAATGTCATACTACAGCATGACAATGTACATCTGAACGTGGTTTTATCGACTATAAAATACAATAATAGAGTTTGGATGGGAAATAATTGCTCACGTGACATATTCAACTGACTTTTTGCAAAGGATTATGATGCATTGATCAATTCAGCATTCCCCATCTGGCCAGAAATTTAAAAAATGTTTTCAATTCCCTAAATTTCATGGACAATTTCAATGCATCGAAACCAAAGTTGTTTCATTGAGATGGAACTCAAAAATGTTCAAAACATTGGCGTAAGGTAATAGGAAGTCATACAAAACAAGATGGATGAATATAAGTACTGTTCATCATTTACTAATTAATAATATAAAAAACTTTTGTACACGGCAAATCCCATTCAATCAATATTCTCGACATTTAATTTAGGTTTAGTTTTGTTTTTTCCCTCAGGTTAAAACATATGTTCCTAAAGTTAATATATATCCCTCTTACTAATTGACTTTGTATAAGGACGTAACTGAAACTATTCACTGAGTATTGATTCATGTCTCCTTCGTTTTTAATTTGGTTTTGTATTCTTTTGGTGAATGATTGAAAATTTATTCGTCGACAATATTTGATCAATTCAATGTAGTATTAAGAGATAGCCTCAACAATAATTTAAATGCAAGGGTATGGAACTATAACTAAATAAAAGAGTTCATAGTCAGAGATACAAATAGAAAAGAATTACATAATTCATCAAATATGCTAGCTGATTTGACCATCCCTAGGACAGAAATCCTTCTTAGTAACTATCAGTAACCAATTATGTGTCTGACTAGTGCATTTTACAACAATGCAAATAATTTTCTTTAGTTTGTAATGGAACTTGATGAATTCTTTTTTTTTTTTTTTGCATATTAGTCCTTGATTTATTTTTAAAAAATGTAGGGTTTGTGTTCACTCTCTCCTCCATAACAATGGTCTACCCATCTAAATAATTGTATTTGATATTATTTAGCCCGAATCCATTTATCCTTATGCGGCCTCTTTGGAACTAAAATGAACCGTTGTTATAGAATTAAGGTACACTTGAAAAACAGCTTTGATCTGTCATTCAGACCAAAAGCCCCGTTTTGATCTTCCGCAGGAAGCTAGCACTTAAACCATTAGATGTAATTCATTCTATTAATGAAACGTCTGAAAGCAAATTATTGAATGGATGTTTTTTATCGTCTCATCCTTGTCCGAATGTTTTACAATCGTTGTTTCATTATCTTCTGTATTTTGCATTGTGTCTTCTCCACCTCTTACTCGTTTCGATTTGGGGAAATATACATCCAAGTGGCATAAACTAAGTATATCAAATTCATTAAAGTGGCGTAAAGTAATTTGATCATTTGAAACTGTACATCAAAACACATTTCAATCCATTTATTTACAAGGATTGTGAGTTATTTACAAAACTAATGAAAGCAGAAAACTTGACCATTTCAAATCTGTATTCTATTAAAAATCTTCTACAAAGAAAATAAATAAAGATTAGATACAGGGTTAGTGGAAGGGTTATTGTTTAAGATTAATACTATGGCTATTGCTAAGAGTTAGTATGACGACTGAGGTTATATAAGTAATTTATGGTAAAAATAGGAGCAGCTGTGATTATCATTATGGCATCATATGTACCAAACTGCCACTAGAATATGTCAAAAAAAGTTTACGCCAACAATACAAAAATGATTGGTATACACCATTTTGTAACATAGAAAGAAGTTTTATTTCGATCGACTTGCTTTAGGAAATACAGTTGATTTAAAGGTAGCAGTACAGGCAAAGGAATCGGCGATACGAGTTCAAACTCTGTTAGGGGCTAATCGCTTTGCACTAATGCTTTTTACGAAAGGCATGAATCCTGTTTCCAGTGAGGAGTGGAATGGCAGTACAGAGTGGGCTCTGCTTCCCTCTTGGCTACATCGACGAAGTCGAGAAAACGTCCTGACGACTAGACATTCTATGATTTACATACGCTTCGACCAGGCATTAGCCCTTGGGGCAGGAGACACTCCAGTGCCATTCCCCTGTCGGTAGGGACAGAACGAAGGCAATTCATTTTACTTGTTACTATAATTACAAATAATGTTTTTGCTGCCAATATATACAGTCCAACGTCAGAACAGAAAATCTACAATTCAACAACCCCTGTCTGCGATAGCCGCCGTCTTCTTAGAATATAAATTTTCAACTCGTAGTCAGCGATGTATATTTTTGTTCCACATGATCCGGAGAATTAATCTTGACGTTCCCATTCTACCATCACCGCTCTGCCTGATCAAAAATCGAAACAAATTAGGTTTCGTGATCATTTGATTCGTTGAATATCAAATAGAAAAAAGACATCAAAGCTCCCGGGGGCGTTACAGAATTATTTACCGCTTCGCAGAATTATGCCTTGTTGTTCTATATGATTAGTTTAGCATTATACGTGATCGTTTGAAAGAAACAGCGAATAGGTTTGCGGTTTCCCCTCCAATTACTTTCTTTCCTTTTCGTATCTGTTGCCTACTGAAATTAAAATCACGCACGGGATTAGATAGCATCAAAAGTCGCTTCCAACGTTGATAAAAAAAATAACGTTTAACGCTTAACATCATTACGACATGCATAAGAAACAAATTGAGAAAAATGGTTCGAATTACAGGTTCGGCAATAAGGTGTGCACAAAACCTTACCGTCTAAAGGGTCCAAGGCTTTTCCAGCAGGGCTTCTGAGAGATTCTGAACCCTAACCGAACTTTTGGGGACTGGATCAAATTTGAGAACCACTGCAAGCTCATTTTAGTTAGAGGTCAATTAAAAAGTAAGTTTATCCCCAATCAGTCCCTTTGTTTATGTCTGGCAGCATTCACGTTTCTTTTAAAAATTATGTGATTCTTGTGAACCCCCCCCCCCCAAAGGTGGGAGAAGTAACAAATTTATTCATAATCCCGAACATGGAATCCTGCCCCAACATGTTGGTCACTAGACGGTTTTCAATGAGCAGCTATCCAGACCTGTATATATCTAGATATTTGCGGAGATATTTAACTCTTTCAACAAGTGTCATATCAAATTATATGCCTGCATGGTTCAGACGTTCATATTTGAGCGATTTTAATTCCTCCTTGTATTCTGTCTTCCACTCTCGTGAATCAATCAATGGATCAGGCTCAACTTTCCATCTGAATAAGCATTTATCACCCAAAACGTAAATTTGCATTTAATTGGTCGGGTCGTTGTGCTGTAACTGTGCATGGACAATAGAATCGGCGATCCGACTTCAGAATCAAGGAGGTGCTATTTATGTCCACTTTGCAATAATACCCTCTTGGCATGGATTCATCTTCCCTCAGTTGAGGGTAAAATAACAGGACGGTCCTGGAGACAGGCAACGCTGAATCAAAACAAGTTCAGTTTGACGTCCAATTCAACATCCTCCTGACAGCCTAGGTGATATCAGACAGCATTGTCAGCTTTCCTTTGAAATACATCAGTAAGGTTGGAAGGGGGATTGTGACAGCTAAGCATATCAGGATCCATTCACTTAGTCCAGGCATGTACCCTAGGAGATATCTCAGTGTTGTTCCATTGCCTTTAAAACAAAACAGGGTGAATTCAACTGTGATATCATCAACGTCAAATATATATATTTTACAAGTAAGTTCACTCGCTGTAAAGTTAACGTAACCAGAGCTGCTGATGTTTAACATTCATCTATGGAATTAGCATTTCAGAGTAATTATTGATTCTGTTCCCTTTGAAATGGGGCGGGACTTCAAATTGTTGCTAATTCAGGTTGTTCATATTTAATTGCATGATTAAAAGAGCGGAAGTCAAGGGAGGTACTTTGTAGAAAGTGATTAATTGTAGGTGAAATTCAATAATGATCTACTGACCGCCTATAAAATACGTTATATAAAGGTAAGAAAGTAATATCTCTCTAAAGTACGAGCTTATTATTTCTGATTTGCTGTGCCTAGCACACAGTGAGTTATCCCCTGGGATCAGCGAATGAAGATTGAATGATTCAAAGAAATCCCAGGATGAAACCAACCACTTGTTCTTATTGAAGTGCTGCTGGCTTGTAAATTATCTTACGATTGGTGGCCATAAAAATCTTTTAAATAGTAATTACCAAAATTTAGGCACACTCACACTGACCCAGAAGCTGTATGAGAAAATAAAATAAAGATAATGATAGAAACGTATAATTGGAATAATCGTTCAGTTTCAAAGTATACTCCATGAAATGACAGGATCATTTTAAATAAAATGAGTGATCGAATATGCCCCGAATCACTGTGCCCCAAAGTACCGCTGAGAAAGATGACCGTACATCCTTGTGAACAGCCCGCTCAAAGATAGCATGTTAAAGAGGATATGATTCTAACACAATGATGTTCAACCCCATATAGCACTGATAAAACGTTTCTGATAGTTGTCAATCCGTCATAAAGTCTATATTAGAGTCTATTATGGAAATCTTATTTTCAGTGTATTACATCCAAATATCATTTGGGGCTTAAAATTAGGTCTTTTAGCTTGTACACTGTACAGCAATGCTCAAGCAAGGAAGGCTTCAACAAAATGATATGGCAGATGAGTTGACTTGAGAGGAAATAGCAGCTATGCCGTTGAATATTCACATTAGCAAAACATTCCTATTGATCCCCTGTGTCCTGCGATCCACTGTGCCCCAGTTTCCACTCTCTCCGTTATTACCTTAGTGCAGTAATTAATGGAGGTATGGTATATATATATATATATATATATATATATATATGTATATATATATATATATATATATATATATATATATACATATATATATATATATATACATATATATATACATATATATATACATATATATATATGCATATATACATATATATATATGCATATATACATATATATATATATATATATATATATATATATATACATACATATATATATATATATATATATATATATATATATATATATATGTATGTATGATTATAAAATTCTTGATATTATACATAAATATTCATTTGAAATGATCTCGCTCCGTTATATAGTTGATGTATAACTAAGCCCAAATTTCATACATAACTGTTGCGTTAAAAGAAGCGAATAGACCAAGAGAGAACGAGATAAGAATTTGCAGTAAGAGCAGTTATTTGCACCTTTACATTACCGGCGGCTCGATGGTAATACATTTAATGTACCACTTAATCCAGACAACGTGAATAGAATGAACAATTAGAGAAAATGGGACTGACGCAGGAATCGAGCCAGTAGCATCTACAGCAACAGCTTGATCGTAGTGATATTCTTACTATTGAGCTAAAGAGACGCCGGTAATGCAGAGGCCCAAATTACCTCTTTCACCCCAAATTCTCATCTCGTCTATTCATGGTCTATCTGCTTCTTTCAACACAATTGTTATGTATCAAGTTTAAGCTAAGTGATACATCAACAATGCAATGACGGGGAAAAAATTCTATATAATATAACACGATTAAAAATCATTTTGCCGGATCATATACATCCATTTTTTAACTCGCATATAAATAGATTTTTACAAACTTACGTACACACACACACACTATGTGTATATATATATATATATATATATATATATATATATATATATATATATATATATATATATATAATCATGAATATTAGCACCCGACAATGTGAACAAGGAAAGACAACTTTGCTCGGACTGAATTATTTACTTCCATTATTCATTTTTTTCAGATGCTGATATTCATTACTTATCATGCTGCCAACGTAGAAATTATGTATGTAGAGATAGGTGAATACAAGTAGTTCTGAGACTAGAGAAACGCATAAACAAATCTGGCCAGCGAACGAAGAGGGGGAGGAAGGGGTCGTGTCAGGGTTCACGTTGCTCAATCGGTTAGCACAATCATGGTCAACATAGTTGCCTTCATAAAAAAGGTGCAGGTTCTAGTTCCAACAGGGGATCACTTCTCTAATTTTCCAATATTAGCTGTACTACTGATAACTACCGTGAATAATTCGTTCCGATCAAAATTGTCCTCCCTTATGCTCAGACACACACACATATACATATATCTTTTTCCAAGCAAGTAAAAAAAATGACAGCCAGGAAATTGAAAAATACACTTCACAAATTAAATACTACAGCCAGCAAATCAAAAGTTATGAGTGGAAAAAAAGAAAGCAAATTATATAATACAATATGCAAAAAACCCCAAATAACTATCATTTGCAGCGATTGAAACAGTAACTAATTTCTTGATAATTCATATTAATCAATTCAATTATCATGTCGTTGTTTTTAATTTTCTCGCTGTATTCTTCCATTTAATCACTGTATTTTGAATCCGCTTACCACATTTTTTAATTTGCTCGCTATAATATTCAACTTGCTGGGGAAAAAACAGTATAGCTCAGCCCGGCCCTGGTTAAGTGATAGTTATGGAAGGTAGAATGGGCAATTTTTTTCTCTTTACGCTGATTATCGTTATTCATGCAAACTTTAAAATTTGTGTTTCTAATTCTTCGTAAGAAATGAAATATTATATTAAAGATATTAAAATGATTTTTAATTGTTTATTACTTTATTCATTCTTGGCATCAATTGACAAAATAATTTCATTTGGAATACTTTAAAGGTAACTGAAACGTTCAAAGAGCTACACAGAATTTTTTTCCCATCTTTCATCAATCAATTTTTTGTTCAATTTTAGATCTTTTTATGATGCAAATTTCAAATAATGAGAATGACTTAATTGCCCACAAACCGATGAATTATTCCACGTTGTTAATCGTGACATTACCCATAATTTAATATCTGTCAGTGGAAACATAATTGGATTCTAAGAGTATTTTCATAGAATAGGCAGATGGAAGAACTGAAAATATTTCGAAAATTGAAAAAAAAAAGGATAACTTGGCTTAGTCACTCAATAGAAACCGCCATGTGACCCACGCCTTTTAGGAACATGCAGTGAAATAGGTGATCAATGAACAGATTGGCAGAGAGCATGATCATTGAATAAATTCCTTTCTTTTTTTTGCCTTCCATCCTTCTGAGATTTTGAAATGACAAATTTTCCTGTAAGAGCCGATACTCTTTTGTAGTTCTCAACATTCTGATTAGGCCGTATGACGAAACATGTCAATGTAGCTAATTATTCCATTTTAAGAATTCATTTCTTTTCAACATTGTCTTCTTATATATATATATATATATATATATATATATATATATATATATATATATATATATATATACGTATTTCATCTATGTTGTCTAGACCAAATGATGCATTCACTGTGTCATAACGAGAGATCATTGGAAATAGATTTTCCGTATAATATAACGCAATTTACTATCGTTTCTGTCGGAAACATCCATATTTTTATAACGAACATTCACAGAAACACAGACACACACAAGTATATATGTGTGTGTGTGTGTGTGTGTGTGTGTGTGTGTGTGTGTATTTCAGGTTTTCCATTAAACTGCTACCGCCATTATGGCCTCAGATTTTTGGAGTTTTCAGGAGTGTGGAGTAGCCACTAAGTCCCAATTATTGGTGAAATATCCTGTTTACATAAGTTGTGGATTGTGTATTCATACGCATGTATATATATACATTTTTCCATAACAGGACGTAGAAATAATCCAACTAAAGTCATGGCCTTTCAAACCCTTGACCTGAGACATCCTTGAAATACTGCTCGAGTTATTACCCCTTGTCTTTGTTGACGTCTCTGGTTAGGAGAAAGACACTTTTACGCACACACACACACACACACACATATATCCATACATATACAAACACACACATACACATACGAACACACACACACACATATATCCATACATATACAAACACACACATACACATACGAACACACACACACACACACACACACATTCATTATTTATACTAATATCTTAGTTTTCTGTTTGTTTGTTTGTTTGGTTGGTTGGTTGGTTGGTTGGTACTTTGTCCTCTTGGAAAACTACAAGGCTGATTGGCCGGATATTTTGGATCGAGAATCAAATAAAATTGACTCCCTTGAAAATATTTCGAGGTATTTTCTAGCAAATGTTTGGTTTCAAACATCTGAAAAAATTAATTCAAGTACAAGGACTTACCTCATTCATTCTCCTTACCAATGGTAAATATTCTTTATTCCAATAAAACCATTTCATGTGCAAGTTTTGGTGTTTTTTTCGGCGAAGGTTTCTTTTCCTCCCTTCCCTTGTCTCATTGACAAAAAAATCTTACTTAAATTCCCTCCATTGTGAACCAAAGCTTCCTTCCACTACTTTTCTTTTCTCATGAACGAAAATTCAACATACTCCAGTTCATGATGAAGGCAACGAGGTGTAAGGTTGAAGGAATCATATTCTGGTCATTTTCTAAGATAAACTTGAAACTAATTATTCTCTTTTTTTTTTAATGAAGGAAGTAGTGTGAATTATTATTATTAATTTTTGACTTCTGTTAAACGTCATCCTATTTTTTTGTATCATTGTTCTAGTAAGACCAGCTGATTACAACTTGAGTATTGCCATCGATCTCTGACATATTAAAACTAAAGACCTACGTTTCTGTGTCGATAATTATTTTCCTTTTGTTTTGATGGTTGAATAAAAAGGAAAAAACATATTTTTCACTGTTTTGTCTAATTCGAGGTTCTGTATATCCTGGACAACACGGGGTATCCCTGCTAGTATTCATACTTTTACACGAAGAAAGGAGAGGCTAAAATCTTTTCCTGGATACTTCTGTAGTTCTGTTTGAATATGTGGGGTCTGTCCAGAAAGGATCTACCCATTTAATATTATCAAAAAAAATTCTGAAAGTCTACCCGCAGCAATAGTTCCAACCTTTTAAAGTACTCAACTTGGGATTTCATATACTCATTCTAGCAACCCTTCAATTTTTCAAAGCAGTCAATGAAACCCTCTCCCGGGATGGTCATCTGCTCCTCCGACATACTTTCCCTAATGTCGTCCAGTGTCTGAAATTTCCTTCCTTCCAACGGCGAAAAAACAAGTCATCACCATCAACACTCTTTAAGCGTCCATTAGTGGACCTAAAAATTTTCCAAGGATTCACCAGACTGAACGTGTCTACTTTGTCTCTCCATCTTATATTCTGCCGGTTTCGATTTTGCATGTGATCTCTGGGGATCCATGTTGTGAGTCATGCTGTCAATCAGTTTTCTGCCATTTGGGTTTTCTAATGGATTTTATGATATCTCGGGCTCCTGTTTCATTATTAACATGTTATGCCATCTTGTGTTCTCTCCTTGTAAGATTGGCCAGATTCTTTTGCGTGCCCGTTGCATGGCTCTCAGCTTGAGGATACGTCTTTTGCTTAAGTTCTGTGGCACGGCTCCATAGGTGACTATCGACAGAACGTATTTATTGTAAACTATTCCTAGGATTATTTGGATTTTCTTTACCTTGAAGTTTGAGCCTACTCTGCCGAAGACTTTCTGCTTTCTTCTTTTAAGGTTTCCATGGAAATTCGTTGTCCTTTACTTTTGCATTTTCGATTTTGATCATCCTGAGTTCAGTTCTGACGTGATCGTTGCACATGACCTTTGTTTGGTTGATCCACGTGAAGAATGACTTTTGCAAAGTTCCAAATCTGAATATTGGGATAGACTAATAAATCTGGTGATGCAGGGTTCTGGAAAAAAACATCACAAGTTGCATCGCTGATATGCTTGCTCGCTAATTGTCGATGCAATGGTCACACAGTACACAAGCTTATTTAATGTTGCCCCATTCCCCGTGAACTAACTCCACCAGAACGTTCATTTACACTCATCTGCAGTAATATTCCTTATTCGTCCGTTGCCTAGTTACACAAGGGCCATGCAAACGGTTCTCAAAATATTCAAAATGGTTAGATAATCTCTATCAAGGACTAGTATTGGATATTTACCATGAATTCACTGGTATCTATGTTCCAGCTTCAGATTAAAGAGATTTTTGATATGGTTTTTGTAATAGTAATTGACGCTAATATCATTCGTAAGCACGACAAAGTTGTATTTACGTGATAAGTAGATACTGATGCTTTCGTTAAAACACTTTTTATGTCTATTTTTTGTTATAAACAAATTTATTAACTGACGTTAATGCCGTTCACAAACACGACAGAATTATATTTCCTCCACGAATCATTATCTTGTCTATCAAACATCTTTTGGATTCAAGATTAATAGTATCATTTTTTTTATAATGTGTCTGTATTACACTGTACAACACCACTTTTGTTCCTGGGTAGTGAGTGTTATTTTCCAATTGCTTACGTGAGAAAAGCATAGAAAATTGCTATCCCCTCTAAACTTTTTTCTGAGACAGGATCACCGGTCATTCAACGTCTGCCGTTGAGCAAGGGCCCTTTTCAAGATTCACCAGTCCTTTCTATCATGGGTACCACGGAGCCAAATCTCTCTGAATTGCCTGATTCGTCACACTTCTGTTTTTGTCAGCCGCAGTTCCATATATATAGACTCTTAAGATCCACGTTGTATGTAGTGAGACCAGCAATGTCTGGCATTTTTGCAACATGACCAGTCCTTTGATATTTGAATTATCTGATGGTATGTACGATGTCTTTGAGCAGTGTCTGCTTTCGTATATTCTGTGCTGTCTTGTGGTCTCATCTTGCAATGATGAACACTATTTTCACTCATGAACGTTGCACGGTTCTCAGCTGATTACCGATTTTTTCCCCGATTGCATATAAAAGGAAAGTGTAGAAAGTGTCAATTATTCTCTTCAAAATTTGCTTATGAAGTCTGGACAGTGATATTTATATGTCAATGTTTTACTTACTTAATGTGATTATCAAAATGCCAATTTTCCCTCTGTCCGATCGAATAAAAAGTAAATTTTTAGTTATCACTGTTCTAGTCATAAAGGCAAAGCTTGTACCGAATAATTGCCATTTTCTATACTTTTTACACATAATAAAACTTAAAAAACCTCTTGATACTAAGGAACAAAAAAGCTCTGAAAAGGTAGTATAGCTCTATATGTAAATGAAATCAAAGTACGAATCTACTTAATCCAATCCTTACTAAGTGTTTCCTCTGTCTCTAACAGAATATTATTCTGCTGTTACCAATTACAGCATGACCGATCAATGTTCCTATTTCATAGACATTTTTCCGTGCCATTTGAAATATGATTCAAGACGATGGACTCTACTTAGAAATTTGGTGGCTATGTATAAATGTACGTTTTTCATCCTGTTAAGTTATAGCAAGAGAATCAAGCTTAGAAGAAGAACAAGATGGGCGATAAGAAATATTTTCAATATGAATCGCCAAAAGGAATCTGTCAACACAGTCTACTTATTTATTAATCATCCTTTTTCCAATTACAAATCATCTAAATCAGTCAACATCAACAAGGTCGACATTAGCATGATCTTTTCGGTTTTTACGTTGGTCGGACTTGCTGGGTATCAACGTATATATCGTCGTACAGTCTGCACCATAGAGCAATAGGAGTAAAAATTTACCTTTTATTAAGCTTTGAAAAATTTTTTCAAACATTCCTGCAAATAGGTTGCAATGAATGTCCACGGCAAATTGGTATTGCTGTGTTCGCGGTGGTTCTTTTGAAAATTCGGACTAGAGAAGTAACTTATCAGCTGATCACACCTGTTCAAATTTTTGATCAATCAAACACACCCACTCGCATGGATTGCTATCAAAAGGCGTTGGTCACGTAACAAATTTCATTGAGTGACTAGTCATACGTGTTTGTGTTTCAATTTATAAAACTATCTCTAATAAAATTCTTGTCGTAACATCTGAGGGATTCAAAAGTATTTCAGAACTTGCTTTGTCTTCAATACAAAGTTGTAACGATAACTCTTGAGGTAACCACTTGATTCACGAATATAACACTCAGTACTCGAGAACAAAAAAATCAGCCTTTAAGTGGCAGAAGAATAAATATTTTAGAAAATGATATCTGGAGCTAATTCAATACCTGATTAACAAACGGGGTAGCAGCGTACCTAGTTGATAGACCAGTGTTTATATTCATCTACAGGAAAATTGAAAAAAAGGGACTATTAGAAAACTCCAGAATATCTCTGCTTGTTTGATTTTTTGAAGATTACTCTTATCTCATCTACGTATGTTACATTAGCCTATAACTTGTACAAAGTTAATTAAGTTGTACATATATACATTATGACAGCCATGCAATAGAATACTGTGACTCTAAGGAGAGCACACAGTCATATATTCTCGTTTGAGCAGCGTGAACTTGGGAAATGACCGTCTGAAGTCTGGTGCTATCTTGGCAATAGGCAAAGCCAACCGTACAACAATCTTATTCCTGCATATGGCATCTCGTATTCCCAGACAGTCAGATACATATGCTCACATAAATATAGATAGGATATATAAGATCAGCAAATCAGTAGCCAACCCAATGAAAAATGGAAAGTAGAATAGACAGCTGCTGGATAAAGCTTGGCAAAGGTTATTATGAAGAACCGAATTTTCCAGGGGGTTCTCCTTCCCGACTAACAATCTTACTAACCTTGATACTGTTAAACTGGAACTTGAAAAACCATGAAATATATCAATTCTCTGAAAGAAAGTTGAAAGTCAACCAACCCATGCACATAGATTACATAAAACTATGTGCAAAGAAAAGGAATACATTTACCAGACAACAGAACTCTAAAAGTAATAACAACAAAAGTTTGCAATAAATATGTTGTGTTTTGAATATAATTTCATAAAACAAAAGAAACGAAGGATAATATGAAAAGGATACCTTTGGAGATGAGAAAAATCCATGAAATTATGATAAATAGCAGAAGTCTGGTTGAAAGGGGGGAAATGAAATATAATATTGACGGTAATGGCATACTAAGCAAATTTTGAACCATTTCTTGGATGGGCAAAGAATGAACTCCGATCGGTTGATAATCTAAGGAAATTATGACGATGCACAAGGCGCTACATCGCATAGATGCCACAGGCTAAATATTCATGGAATGTTGGAACGACAGTGGACCATTCATTAGCATAGAATACTGTATTCAGAGGCAAAATGGCAGTGGAGAAGGATATTTAATCATGCAAAGAAGATAATAGTAAGTAAAAATAGTAAGCATCAAACCAGATTGTTATGAAAACAAGGAAGCAAAGATGATTTCAATTGGAATTCAAGTGAAGATAGAAAATATCACGGACAAAAGATCATGGACCCATGTATCCAACAACATAAAATCCCAGAACAAATACATATGGACAAAATGTGTCATAGCGAAGATTAACAGAACCAAAAAAAAGACAGCAAATATCGCCTCTTTGGAGAAAGTGATGAGACCAATTATCCAGTTATTGTAACTGACTTGACCAAAATGAGTACAGAAAAAGACATGATAGGATAGTGACACTCCTACACTAGGAACGATGCAAACGACTATGAGCACATATATATTTAAAAAATGTACAGAAAACATGATGTATCGGTGTCAGCTTTCCAATAGGGTATCTTGTCAATTTGTATCTGGAGTTTAATAGCAGCTATAGTATAAAACAAAAACAAAAACAAAAAACGAATTATACAGTTATTACACCATGGGAAATGGATGTTATTATGGGGAGGACATAATCTTGGCTGGCAGATCAAGTCATATCTGAAATGCATTAAGATGAGGAAAAAATTGTTGCCAGTTATTCAATGGACTTTGAAGGTGGCCATTTTGAAATTCAAAACGGGTGATACTGAATGTAAATTTCTTCCGATAGGCATTGTTCATGGTTCTGCCCGAAAGTGTAATCACCTTTTCTGCAGCATATCACCTACCCTTCAACAAAATTCTATTGAAATTCCTGGAGAACTATTGGATTTATCCTGGACCAAATTCAGAAATGTATGGAGAAAATGCAAAAACAAATTCCTGAATCCACCCCTAAATATAATCGCATTTTCATTTACTTGTCCCCATTTCCACGAAACGGTATTGAAATTAATTGATAACTTGTGGAGATACTGTCTGTAAAGGTAGGTGCGTATACAAAAATGGAAGAGGAAAAACACAAAGCTATTCCCTATTCAAAAACAAACTTCTATATCCACCCCAAAATTTAATTGATTGGTCCTCAAAATGTCACTTACCCTTCCACAAAGCTTGAATGGAATCCTTCAAGAACTTTTGGAGGAATGATGTTGAATCATCGTCCCGAAACAATTTGAGCCAGTAAAATTGATAGAGATTATGAAAATTGTCCAGCATCTTTAATTCTCAACGAGGATTTCTTGTGACTTTTGGTATGGAGTTATGAATACTTCATAGAAATGCATCGTCCTGAAGAAATAATGTTTTATTTTCTTCTTCAATTTGAACCTTAGTTTGCCTGGATTAGTAAATAAGGCAAGATAGAGATATTTCAATGTATACATGTCAATGATATCAGTTCACTTTTGCAACTATATTTCTTCGTCTATATGCAATATTATTGTTGGGCCTCCGGGAATCTGTCGATATGCATACTTTTTTCATTGTCTCCCTTTTAGAAAATTGATGGCAAATACACTTGAACGGCAACTGATTTTTTAGAATCCTCGCTTGCATTCTAATGGTCTCAATACTTTCGTTGAAATAAATGTTCAATTATACAAAAAAAACTGCACTGGAAAATACGTAAAAAAATTATTAGACCATCTGGTTCTATGGATAAAAAGACAAAACAGGTCTGGTTAGTCATATATTAGGAACTGACACGTGACCAACATATTTTGCCTATACGTCGTCTGAGGGATGATCGACTGAAAAATTTGGGAAGGGGATGATCAACAAATTATTCCCTTATCTTGCCTTTTGTTAGGATGTGATCGCTAAAAAAGTTTCAATTTTCTACAAACAAGCTCGAACGCTGCTCGACACAGAGTAAAGGGTAGATTTAGTATTAAGCAAAATCGCCAGGTGAACCACTGATAAGGACCTATTCAGGAACAGTTTCCAAAAATTGAATGAAACTTTTTTTCCCGACATAATGAGAAGTGAATGTTCAAATTTTTCAGCCCTCCAGCTTTATTTGTGCTGCCTGTACACGTGACGTATCCATTGATAGACTTGCATAAAAACTTTACACATTCATTTCGACAGTAGGTTGACTATTTCTAAGGAGAATGGTCAATTATGGAATAAGTAATGATCAAGGCGTTTGACGAAAGTCGTCAGAATTTCGCTGCTTCTGGAAGAAAGTTGAAAACATGACTGAACATTCTCTTTTCAAAACCTCCAACGTTGTTCAGACGATTGTTAGCGTCTGTCCACCGAGTGTATCTATTATGATTGCACGACATTTTATTACAACAGTATAAAAATAGGTCAGAAATATGATTATTTCCTCTCTCTCTCTCTCTCACTCTCTCTCTCTCTCTCTCTGTCTGTCTGTCTGTCTGTCTGTCTCCCTCTCCCTCTCTCTGTATATTTTCAACTTCTTTTTTCTAATTTTGGTCTGAAAGAAAATGAATTTCTTGCCAGTAGACCATACAACGTTCGTCTCAGGTAAAAAGTAGTCTGAAATATCACGTATTGCAAGTTCGTCCACGAAATATGTCATGAAGGAAGAAAGAAGGAATAGAAAAAATGAAAACAAATTCAAGTTCTCCAAAGTAGGAGTCGTGAAATTACCAAAGCAAAAGGAAGAAGAATATGACTGAATGTCAGACCACATATGCACTAGATTGTATTTGTTATGTGTGCGTCTGGGTGGGTGGATGCTTGTCGGTGGGTGTGTGAATATCTTGTAAAGGCAGTGTTGTGGACTTTATTCTCAAATTTACATCTAAAATTGAGTCGTGAACATCTTAAAACACCTAGAAACGTCCAGATTCTCCAGATATATATCTAAAATGTTGGAAATCAATTATATTTTATTGATAAATCAAATGCAAGTTTTAATTCATTTAAATATTTCTTTATAATTTGAAATATGGCTCATTTTATTACTATGAATTGAAAAAGAGCGTCACTTATTTTAATCGAAAATCGTTTAAATAGCAATTTCTAAACGCAACTAAAACCATCTAGATTTCGATGAGAAATATATCTAAATTAGCTGAACTGAACAAGGAGTGTACCTCACCATCTGAATTGATGATGATGACATTTTGATATGTCAGCCAGTGGCGGTAAACAATGGTAAAGATACGAGTGTAACTAGAAATGATAACAAATTCCCTTTCTTCAAAGTGAAAGTCAAAACATTGCATCAATATATATATATATATATATATATATATATATATATATATATATATATATATATATATATGCCGAAGAAGTAGTTTTTTTATCTGATTTTATAGGAACTAATGTTGATGTTGACATTTTTTTATGAAACTTTTTAATCAAACAAAACACACAAAGTGAAACCCAGGGATAAAAAGAAAATCTTTACATTCGTACTTTTCTTTAGAATCGATTTTTTCTTTAGTTTTCATGACCATCTAGCTGGCTGTGTTGCACATTCAGGTTCGGCAAAAGGGCTTAATTTGCAAGTATTTACTTCTTATTCCGTCTAGAAAACTTTTGCCTCCTTTGGCTTGAATCTTATCCAGAAAATGTAGTACAGGTATTCCTCGCATTTTCGAAAAGTCTCTTTTACTCCGATCTCTCGCTTCTTGGTTCAACCTTTGTTTTGCAACGACCAGTATAGCGGTAACACCACCTAACTCAGTATCAACTCAGCCTAACATACAATCATCATCATTTATTGGTCTTAGAGCATTCAATCTTTCTACTGCAAATTAATTTTAGTTTTCCGTCGCTTTACATGGTTCCAGCTTACAAAAGATTTTTATACGAACATTCAGCTTTCGGATAGCACTGAGAGGATAGTACCTTCGATAAGAATGCTCTACTAGGCAGCACTCAGAGAGCCCATATCTCTACCATCGCCATTGTCAAAAGAAGTAATTGAGCATGAACCTGTCGAATAGCCTATTGCTACCCTTCCCTGAAATTTCACCTGAATTCCTTGAAAACTTTTAGTAATATATAAATTAAGCATCCAAAAGTTTTTTATCTAACTGAAAAGTTCAAATTTTGACGATACACCAAATGACGTCACGTAGTACGTCAGAACTTTCAGGAAAAAGTAAATAAATTCATTGTGTTATCTTATCTCAAACCAATTTTTTTAGCTCAATATTTTTTTATCAAATAAGCGTTGATCAAATTAAAAGATCGTATATTTAATATTTTGTAAAATAGATTAATTGAATGAAATTTTGATTAATTTATAAGTAACTCTTTATCTATTTTACCGAAAGCCACCAAACAATTATTCTCTTTTTCCGTCTGATAGAGGAGAAAAATAGAGAAAATAATAACACGAGTGTCTATCTTTGATAGTTTCTTCTATCTTCAAAAATTAGACAGGATTTTTACCTTTGTAGCTCTCTTTTTCTAGCGGAAACTACATAGAATGCGTTGTTGGTAGCTTGTTCCAATGAAGAGTCGTCGACGTCTTCATAAATGAAAAACGCCCGAGCCTCGTAAGATACTGACCTTATACTATGAGAAACAACGTGGCAGCAGAGAGAAAAGGTGTGGAGAAAAATTTTAATAGAAAAGATTATTTATATAAACTGTATCAACGGTGATATGTTTGTGTTTGAGAATTTGCCACTCACGAGAAACGCCCAAACCATAGTTATTGTTCTCCAGATTTATGCGTGTATGCATGTTGTAAGCACGATATCTATATTTTATCTTATCTCCGGTTTTATACGGTTCAATTGCATTAAGTTTATTGTATATATTTGACCAACCCTCGCTCTCTCCAATGACACAGATTTCATCAAGTTAACATCTGTATATGAAAAAAAATTGTTCCTGCATTTACGAACATGGCCGTTTACTCTGAAAGTGGTTGTTGGTATATCATACCTTTGTGTTTTTCCTCTCTCTCTTTCCTACATTTTCAACTGGATACTTCATTTTTTTTAAAAATATGTTTCACTAAGTATATTACAAGTGAAATCTTATTTTATTTTCTTCCCATTCTTTATATACTTTTGCCGATCAAGTGTGAATACATTAGGAATTATTAGAATAAAAAATTAACTTGTTTACTTTTCCTGAGGACTTCTGACGGATAAAGTGAGGTCATCAGATGTAACGTCAAAATTTGAACTTTTCAGTTAGATCTAATCTGGAGTGCTCATTCTACATATGAACCAAAAGAACTATTCTGTATCCACTCTAAATCAATAATCCCCTGCCCTGTTGCACAACCTTCAACGAATCGAAATTCATTGAGTACTTCTGGAGATATTGTGTGGATAGACTGACGGACGGACGAAAGACGAACACGACAAAATACATATGCCTCTCCTACTTTGATGTCTTTGACGAATAAGGGTTTTAGAAATGAAACGGGAAGAAAATACTTTATTCAGAGTCAGTCGTTGTCCGATTTTATATGTGAGAGACCTCGATAAGATGAACAATAGGGTTGAAGAAAGGTAAAATTTATCCTCTGATTTTATTTGAACAGCTCGATAGAACCGTGCCGTTAGAAAGGCATGGATCTATTCCGCAGCTTGGTGAGTTATGAATGACGCCACTCCGGGTGCTCGTCGTCCCGAAGTCTATTCAAAATTGAACAGCCTGAGTTGATAGTTCGGTCAAAAGTATCACTTACTTATATCTTTTTTTTTCAGTGTTCTTGAAAACAGACAGAGATTTCCACAGAACACAGACAAAAATGTGACTAATATTTTTGTTGCAATTATCCAGGTGTCAGTGATTTGAAAATTTTGATTAATTGTCGTTAGGCGAGTAAAGGTCAATTTTGTTCACGAACCATTGACGTTTGTGAAATGGTGCCTTGAGCGTAGCTTATAATTTCGAAGTAACCTGGGTTTATACCACAATAAATCAATCAAATAAGTACGTAATTTCCTAGACATTGAAATATTACACATGAACTCATCTTGAATCTGATATATGAATCAAAATGGCTGAAGAAACGTGGTTAAGTTTATGCAGAGTCCAACTGATGGAAAAAAAGACGGTTATCCTAAAATCGGGGACTATTTACAACGAATGCTTTTCAATCGGGTAGGTTAGCGTCCAAAATTATCTCTATTGTGAAGGTGTTACAAACACAAACAGAGAATTACAAATGAGATTATTATAACACAATAGGGATAAAAACAAGACGAATAAAACATTGACAAAACAATTATAAAGGTAAAGCGTAACGTTCCTTAAAAGACAAATCAAATTGGAGCATGACAGCCGGTGACAAAGTCCCTGTATAATTTCCCCGCGTCAACTTAGTACTCCATGCATGTGTCAAGTCTATTTGAGAACAAGATTTTATGACCATCCTTTTGTTGGCATGCAAATCCAATAACAGATACCACTACCCTAATCACTCAGCTTACAGGGCATTCAATCATATGCTGAATGCACAGGGATATTTGTCCTGATGAAGAGTTTTCTAAACTCTTCGTTCATACCGGGATCGAACTTTCTGTAAGTGAGGCAGGCGCGCTAAACATGTTATCCAAGCAGACTTATACTGTGTTTACAAATGCAATTTCTAAAAATAAAAATGCTGCCACAGTGTATGGAAGCGTGGGCCGATCGTAAATTATCAATCGTAAAGATCCCCATTCTCATTCAATCGATGTTTTGATGTTGAAAAGGGGAAAATCAATGGACAATTGATGATGAAAACCAAATACATAACTTATAGAGTAATAAATGTGAATAGATTAAATTGTTAAATTGTGGTTGTCTATGTACTATTTTTTAACAAAGATTGTATGGAGCTGTGAGATTTTACGATCTGGACCACCTTTCTAACATTGAGCCAATATGAATCAGCTGGTGGACATTTTCTCTGTAATACTGTAACAAACTGAAACCAACTCATTGATAGAATTTGGATTTTTTGAAAAATTCAAGCGAAAAGATACAAAGTAAAAATCAGGGACCATGTCAATTTAATGTTTGTATTTTTGAAATTGAAGTGATATAAGGATGAAATATTGTTTAGAGTTCTGAGAAGAAAAACATTCTGTTCACTGAGATCACAATTACATATTACACCTGATTAAGGCTGTTGAATGGATCCTTTGAATCTCGTGTTAACGACGCAAAAACAGGGAGTTTATTCATTCAAAACACTTTCTTAATGATCGAATATAAAACCAAGTTTTTAGATTCAATCATTGGGGTTCATCATATCAAAGGTTGTTTTGTACTTGAGTGGAAACGGTAATAGATATTTGTTATTCAATTGAAGAATTAAAATATGAAATTGACAAATAATTTGTTATTGTAACCCATTCTACACTTTTTTGATCCATCCGTAATAAGCTTGAAATATTGTTTCCAGTATCGTATATCATTCTTTTTTTTTTTTAAATTACGCCGTCAGTCAACCGACTTTTGCCGCTTCGATAACCGCTCCTCCTCCTCAAACTGACCAACTGGCGAGGCTTCAAGCATTGAATCTTGTTTCGTTTTATCTCCGTAACAGTTGGTCAAATATGCGTCTTCAAACTACTACAGTGTGCGTCTGAGGGTCGAGCCGCAGCTGCAGTAGTGTTTCCCAATTCATTGTATCATTCTTGAATAGCATGACAGACGAAACGGCAGCTGCACAAAAAACTGAAAATGCTATTAGTATAGTAAATATCCCTTCACATTATCATGAATTTTGGATGGACGTGACATATCCAAATCATGCTCAGTCCATTTGATTGGCTGGCCGCATGATATCCACTTGAACACTTTCTCCTCAAGATTGAAGCAGACGATATCAACCTATTGTTGAGATATATAGTCAGCATACTCTCCCCCTTCCTTTTCTCTCATTGACTTGTCATGTATGCAATTTACAGATTTATACACATTCATAGAATACATATCGAAAAATAATCCTCGACATATAGAAAATCTTATTCGTTCTCGTTTTCGTATGAAATTTATATTGACACACACATATATGCGCACCTACTCCCTCTCTCTCTCTCTCTCTTGCTCAGTGTAACTCTCTCTCTCCCTCTCTCTTTCTTTCTCTCTCTATATATATGCATAGTTTGAGAAGCATTACAGATTCAACTTTTGAAAACATCAAAAAACCTTTTTAAAGACTTTTTTGTGTTGTTTCAGTCACGTATATCCCAATATCTGCTCATGTATTTTATGAATTTTTCTTCAGTTGTTTAATGTTTTACATATACTCTGTTATTATGTTATTTGTAAATCCACTCTTGTTGAAATCATCAGTTGTTAACCATGTAACCGTTTTGGGTATTTAAAAAACAAAACAGTGATATTGACATGACAGCCCAATAGTGTTGATCTAACATCACCTCACTTTTCAACCATGATTTTAATATATAGCTTATGTCATACGTAATTGTTATTTTATATAAGATATCATCATAATATATTGTATACAAAAGTTGTTTTATATTACAAATCATTTAGTCTATTTGAGGCTTGGTTTACTTACGTAGGTTATTAAAAACATATTTAGTAATGAGGGGTCAGAATGTTTAACAACAGAAATGGCTTTTTGTTCGTGTCACTTCCATTGAATGTTCTCTCGTGTGAATATTAAATCCAACGTATCAGTTTTATTTTAAATTTGCACGCAAAACAACTCATGATATAATATTCAAGAATAGTAATACTTAGAAGAAACATCTTCAAGATGATTTTCTACCAACATTTTCAACTGAGGAATTTGACAATTTTTCTTATCAACGTTAAAATCATCTTATCAACGTCTTATACCATAACACTTGAATACTATCCATATCAAATACCATTTCAGTATATATATATATATATATATATATATATATATATATATATGTGTGTGTGTGTGTGTGTATACATATATACACATATATATGTGTGTGTGTGCATGTGTATTTGTGTATATATATATATATATATATATATATTGTTGATATCTCTGCGCATATGATTACATATACGGGTGCAATCAGGGATATAATATATACATATATGTATATATGATGTGTAAAAGTTGACAATGTGGGAAGGGAAAAAGTTTCAAGACTAATTAGTATATCACATTTTTTTTCAATTGAAGAAGCGTAATTGCTTGTGTTCCAGACATACAGGGATTCTCAAGAGCATGGAAAGCGAGAGTTAGTTTGAGAAAAATGGTGAAAACTACAGAAATGCCGGAATGGCGGTTCAGGTGGAGAAAATGCTGGGTGTAGGTTCGGAAAAGTCGGGTCTTCATCATTGTATATAAGAGGGAAAAGATTTGATGTATAGATGGGGTTTTATGGACAAGTGGATATCCTTTTTAGTAGATAAATCTGTTTGGGGGAGGAGAATGCCCTGTTGATGATGTTGTTGTGGGAAGGATTACAATACTTAAGAATTAGAAAAATACGGATCGTTGAAAAATTGAACATGAATGTGTGGATAGAGACAAAGGAGTTTATGAAAGTACCTGAGGATCTACACGTTTAGCCATCATCGACTGGGTTGCACTATTAACATGAGGTGTTATTATATGTTACTTACGGCTTGATTTGCTAGTGGATAATTGGAAATTACCTGGGTGTTGGGCAATAGAGTTGCAGATTTGAGGGCAAATTTAATGCATCTGTTCCTTTTGGAGATGCTTCTGTGTTTGATCAGTTCTGCTTTCTTGTATTACGGTGATAAAAAGTTGGAGCAAATGATTGAGATGTTTATCCAGTATTAGGGACGTGATGTGCTCGTAAATCGCTTTTTGATACACATATATCTCCTAAGTGAACTGAACTGCAATTCTCAGCAAGTATAACCTTTTGGTGTTGGGTGACTGTGACATAATAATATCCTGCAACAATCTTCAATCTCTTCTGAAACATTTATCCAAATACAGAAAAATGTATATCGAGCCTTTAACGAATCCAGTATGTGTATTATTTTATTGTCACACCAACCACAGTGTGGCAAAACTAGTGATTTCTTCATCGTATAACTGATCTTAACCTTTTTAGCGACTGATGCAAGTGGAAAGGGATAATGATTTCGTATACCAATACTCTGATATGAAAACTCCAATTCTTTGACCACTGAAACGTTTTCGTCTAATTCATTGCAGTTCTACAGTTTTTTTGCCGGATAAGTCAGATATATTTCTCATTGTGTATTCTTATGATAAAGTCTCAGGACCATTGCAGTGGGCTGATAAGCTTATTTGCCTCTCTATTTCAATAATTCAATACCTCAAAGCTACTGACAAGGCCAAATATAACATTGATGGTCGCTAAGTATAACAATTCTTGGGTTTCCTGCACTCTTTCCTTCATTCAACTATCATTCTTAAACGAATCAAAACAAGAATGAAATATTGATGATATTATTACTGTTTTTGCTATTGGTTAATTGGGAGTTTGATTTAAGGTTCATAGATTAATAATCTATCTCTGTGTGTCATAGTAAATCTTCAAACAATCTTAGTTGAGATATTTTACTTCATTCCCCGCAAGAAAATATTTTCTAGGTATATTTTTGGGTCACCAATAATCGTGGGTCCATGTGTATTATCATGTCGAAATATCTATATGTGCTGTATATCAGGAAGGATTGCCATGAAAATAAAAAGCTGTTCGTTTATTTCAGATTTGCAGTTATCTTTTTCGTTAAAATATATTGTAGACTTTGTTGAAGTAACTCATTTTTGTCTAATATTTATTTGGCAGCTTTTGTATTTTTTGATGATTTTTGATCATATAATTCTTATACTTGATTCGTCAGAAATCATTCATGGTGTAATTGAACTAATGTCCGATGATAAAAATATTGTATATAAAGCAGTCTATAACTTGTTAAAGCATGCAAAATTATTTTCATTTCGATCTGGCCAGCCTCAAGCTTTTTTTTCATTTGAAGCAAAAGTAAGTCTTTAAAGAAGATACTTACTTTATCGCAATGTTTTATAACTTTTATCAAAAAATATGATAGCCATTTGTAATTGATTGTATAACGTAAATAAACATAGAACGATATAACTACACGCATAATATTATCAAATTCCGCAGCAGCACACTGTGTATTTTTTGAATACTTTTTTCAGTCTATTGATTTCCAATTATCAAATTTTAAAAACCAATTAAATGTTCTTGAGAGAAATTTCCATACCTAAATGTCGCTTGGTGATTGCCTGTGGGTGACACAGCTTGAAATGTTGAATTTTAGCTGAAGTAACCGAACTAAAGTAACAATGAGATAAAACTGTCTTTAATCTAAACATATTTACTCAACAAGCTGTTTTCTATTAAACCTTGAATATAGGCTGATTGGTGGAACGTAAGCTGATTTATATGAGTACATATGTAACTTATACTTCATGTTTTTCAATATAAAATTCAACTGTCAAAGAAATTTACACACAAGGTTGAGCACTCTTCAAGTGAAGTAACTCATCCATTGTAAGTTTATGCAATGCTCTTCCATAGGAATAGAGCACTCTGGTGGATGAGGATTTTCTATGTAAAAATGAATATATCGCTTAAATTCAGCAATTTCAATTCCGTAGTCCAGAGGTACGATATCGGCCTCCGGGTCCGATGTGAGGGTTTCAATTCTGCCTCACGAAACAGCTGTCTGTGGGTGACACAATAATATATATATATATATATATATATATGAATATAAATAGGGAGAGGGGGTGATTATTCAATAAAATCATCACAGTTATTGTTTTGGTGAGTGCTGTCGATGGCCACCAACAATCAAATGCAGATATGGAATCTGATAGAATCAAGGAGTACAGAATGCAAAAATAAAATCCAACTAAACATTCCATCGGTTAGTTTCATCGTAGGTGTATTTATTTTACCATATTTTTGAGTGAAATGCTGGTTCGTCTAGTTCAGGGAGTTGGCAGGTTTTTTTTCTCTTAATAAAGAATAATATATACATTTCAGTAAATAAAATGCTGTCGGGAAAATGACTCTTAAAGATGCAGAAAGAATTTTTTGTTTACACGTTTGAGGTTGATGTAAAAAAAGAGGATATTTCTGATCTATTTGATTGTTCACAATGAGCTGACGGGGATGGGAGATTTTCGTATCTTGGTAGGTGTGATACAAGTTTTGTTTGAAATAAGAAAGGTCAGTGAGAAGGGGGTCAGGGGTTGTTTGCTTCTTGTCCCTGTTGGTATTTGGCTTGTCTTAGATAAGAATAGGCAGTGGCAGGAGGAATCATGATGAAGATGGTTAGTTCTCTAGAAAATTGGCTTAATGCTCTTCCAACACTGGAATAGAGCATTTGTAGATGGGGAATTATGCATAAGTAAATTTACATTGCTTGGTTCGGTCTTACTGATATTCCACTTCCGCGTAAGGCAGGGGTAAAATGTCTGCCTCTGGGTCTTAAGCGAAAGTTTTGATCTTACTTCGTGGTACTGGATGTTGGATAGTGTATAGCCACACAGAACAGTTGTAATACGACGAAACATCTGTCTGTGGATGATATAATTATCAATATATATATATATATATATATATATATATATATATATATATATATATATATATGTATAAGCTTAGCTTTGCCGACAGAAAATGACAGCATTTGTGAAGTAACTCGTAAAATATCAAAATCATCATGCTGCACCAAATTTTCTTGTTTATATTCAATGTTGAACTATTGTAGAGATAAAACTAAGTAAAAATGCAATATATCATGTTTGACGTAACATACAATTCACCTTCTACTAAATTACGTCACTGTCTATGTAAGCATGAGAGACGACCAATTTACATACATACTTAGGAAGATTCAAATCTTACACTAGTCAGCTGCAGAGTGAAATGCAGAGAGAAAAAGTTGTGTTGTGTTGAGTTCGATCAACTTTTCAAATGACAATAGTTTGTTAACATTAGAATGAGCGTTCTAACATTGGTTGGAAATATAAAGTGACTCACGTGTAAGTGTATTTGTACGTGAGTGTGAATGAATGGGCACACGCATGCATGTGTATAAGCCAATATAGAATTTTTAATTCAAATGAGTACGATCAAATATACCTACACGTTAAGGCTTGTGTTTTATTTTGTACTCTATACATGCACATATATAGCTGCTTATAATTGTATGCATGACAAGATAGATAGATAGAGAGAGAGAGAGAGAGAAAGAGAGGGACAGAGAGATAGAGAGAGAGGCAACAGACAGAGATACAGATAGAGAGAGTTCGGGGAGAGTCTGCTGCCTATGTGTCTCTGCAGTATGATGATATCGCCTGCTTAAATCATGAGGAGAAAAAGTGTTCAAGTGGATATCATGCAGCCAGCCAATCGAATGGGCTGAGCACGATTTGAAATTTGTCACGTCCAAATATGATTCATTATGGCGTGAATGTATAAAAAAAGAATTGAATTAAGGAATCAAAATTCAAATAACTTTCATCGATTTCATTTCAGTTTTGATTTTTCTCGGCTTGCTTTTGTTTTTGCTTCGAAATCAAAATTAATTACGTCCTTAACCGTAAGAAAATGACAGGAATAATTTGAAGGGAAATAAAAAAAAATAAAAAATTAAAAAAAAGATGGAAGGGAAGGGAAGTGGAGGGGGATGGAGAATGGATACGTGGGGTGGGGAAGAGAGGAATGGAAGGGGGAAGGTTAGAGAAAAATGAGGAAGGAAAAGAAGAAGAACAGAGGAAGGAGGAAGGAAAAAAGGAATATTGTGTACTGAATGAATAAAAAACATTGATGAAAAAGAAAAAAATATCAATTTACGGAAATTAAATCCACGGATAAATAGTCAAATTAGTGAAGAATGTTTAAAGGGGGAATTCGTTCAAAAGGAATATTCTGCTTGGATGAGGGGAGGGGCATAACAACGGAAGAGGAAGTGAAAGGAGAAAAGAAAACAGATGGATGATTGGATATAAAAAGAGAGAGAGAGAGAGGTACAAGTGTACCATAGTATCCCTTAGGGTTTTCAATCATACGAGAGTGGATAAATAGATGGGTATATAGATCGATAGTGGCTAGATGGATGGTGGATAGATGGATGGAGCATTAAAATGAGAATTAGTGATAAATAAATTGATAATTTGTAAAAGTAAATTTTAAAAGTTTAGTCATGTTCTCTAGGTTGAGTAATACATTAACCGTTAACTTTTCCAAAAAGTTTCGATATAATAGAACGCAATTTATAATTCATTCTGTCAGACCAAATATGTCCTTTTTCTCAAATGTATAACTATTGCGTTGAAAGAAAAAAAAGGCCAACAATAAGCAAGATGAGGATTTCGGTCGGGTCATTGCATTACCAGGGCTTGTTAAGCTCCATTGTATGAGCATCTCTACCTTGAAGCAGCTACCGTATCGGTGGCAGGTTCGATTGCTGTAGCAGTCCCATTTTGGTTTATTGTTTATTTCATTCATGTTGCCTAGGTTGAATGATATATCAACCTTGTAACCACGGGAAATCTTTTCAAATGAGTCTCTATATATTATAACGCAATTTATAATCTTTCCGTCGGATCATTTATATACATTTCATAATACATATCTGCTGTGTTGAAAGAGACAAACACACTGAAAATAAACGAGATGAGTAGATATCTTATCGATCGCAAATTCCTTGATTATCTTATTCATGTTGCCTAGGTTTAGTGATACATTAACCATGTAATAACAGGAGATCATTTCAAATGAATTTCTATTAAATATATCGAGATCCAAAATCTTTGATGATAATCTATATTTTAGGACTTAAAAGTAAGTGATACATTGAGAAACTATGGTATTGGACTTTCAGTATATGTATACCCGGAAAGGGAATGGATTCAGAGTCAGAGTTCTGAGGATTGACATAGTATCGAAGGGACAACATTTGGGCCTTGTGAGGCCCCCTTCCCACATGGGATTTGTCTCTATCTCCCTCTTTACTTTGCTCTCTCTCACATAATCGTCACTCTGTCTCGACCTGAATACGATTCGAAGTTGGCCAATAATGAATCAAATGCCAAATCAAGTATTCATGCTTATTGTAACTGTCAGCAAGAGTGGATACCTGTCAGCCGAGGCAAAGTGAAAAACACCCAGGTGAGATGATATGTATTTAGTTTTCCCCCAAATCAAACTTTTACAGCAGGAAAGATAGATAAATAGACAAAGAGAGGAAAGAGTGAAAGAAATGCGCTATCATGGCAAAAAAATCGAGATATCCAAAATTGGAAGAAAACAGGTCTGTTCACTCACTCAATAGAAACCGTAGAGTGAAAAATGTCGTGTAGGGAGTGTATGATTGAAAAGCTTGTGAAAAGGTTATAGTTGTTCAATTACTTACTGATCTTGGCTTTTGTTCGACCACTAAAGCGTCTGAATTGGAAAAGAAATTACGACCTTACTGAGGAACAGTTTAGCAAGGACTCACATCGTAATTTTTCTAGGGGGAGGACAAAAAAAAAACGTGTTTTCACATAATAAGGAGTGAATGTTTACATTTCAGACGTAGAGCTCAATTGGTACGGGTACATTGATAGAAAGATGGACGGAAAACTAGGAACATTTTATAACTGATGAAATCTATGCGGAAAGTTTTGCTTGACGTTGAAAGTTTTGGTTGTCGGTTTTAGTAAAGTGAAAAGGCTCAAATTGCTAAGAAAGAATCAAAATATAAACACAAATAAATAGAAGATTACCGTTAAGAAGGGATGAGTTAAAGAGGAGAAACTAGTGTTTATATACAACAAAAATGAAGGTAATCGAAAGAAAAAAATGCTTTAAAGCACATGGTTAAGGGAAAAAAAGGAGAGTAAAAACCGGCCAAAACTCGTGATTTGAAAATCACTTTGAGCTATAAGCCGGAACAGTAGCAGTTTTTTTTTTACGAATTGTTTGCAGCCATTGTAAAGTGATAATCCTCGTAAATCCTCCAGCTGATCAGAAATAAAGAGCAGTAAAAAGATGGGGGAATTGTCTTTCTTCAAAGTTAAATTAATTGAAAATCATGGTAGTTCTTTAAGGTTTTACTATTGAAATATTCAAATAGCTGGTTTATAAGAATACCTATTTTCTGAACAGTTGCTTAAATTGAATGTATGTTTCCACGCATATACAGATTATACATTGATGTTTTATATTCCCAATGTCAACGTTCAACAAAGAAAAAAATTTCAATGAAAGATTTTGTTCATAGGGTCGTTATACATAAAACTGGTGTATTATTGTCATATTTATAGATGACATAAGCCATTTTTGACAATATTGTGCTAATTTTGCATTCCCTATGTTATCCTGCAACTTTCGAAATGCACACCTATTTGAGGTATTTGGATCTGAGGAGGAAATTAATATGGTGGCAGTTTGGTACATTTAGAGCTATGTTTTGAATATATCTCGCTGAATTTCAGCTAATTTGGCTAAGATACGATTGCAAGAATGACGAGTTTGTTGCTTTCATTTGCTTTATAATTGACTATTATAACCTTGACTCTAACACTGACCCTAAACAATAAGCATACTCTAAATATAAACCAAACCATAATTCCTTTGTAGATAGATTTGATGAAAAAAAATCAATGGTCCACTTTCTTGGCTCAATTCGTAGATGAATATATTGAAATGTATATGTGTTTTAATGTTAATAAACACAACATAATGGATTAAAAATATTTTGCACCGTTTCAATGTGTCAATGTAAGGGAAGCTAGTAATGTTAGTGCTGAACTTATTGAATAATAAGATGGAACCGATAATTATGATTTCATTAACTGAATTCAACATATAAACAAAATAAGGCAACGTTTAGAAATCACAGAGTTCCTTATCATCATTGTCAGCTTTGTAGCGTCCGTTGTTGGAAATAGACTTTCTGTACGATTCACCACACCTCTTTATCATGATCGTCACGGAGCCAGTACTTTCTGAACTAGTTGAGTACACCACAAAATTTCATTTCCTGTAATGTGATTTTTCTTTATCTTGGAGATTGAGCTTGCCAGCTTAGGGTGATTTCTGTTCGTCATCTTGTATTACCCTACATTTTACAGCGCTGCGTTTTAAATTTCGACTGTCTTCACAATGTTTGTTATACGAAAGGGATTTTGTTCGTTTCTCCTAAAATACAGGCTACTTAGTTTACATATGAACCAGTTTTTAAACTCTGGATTCCATTCTAAGCTTCCTTGGCAAGTTGGTAATGTGCAATTTCTTAAGATTTCACAGCCTTTCAACAGCTTCAGCTTATATTTGACGAAAAAAAGTGAATATAGCCCTTTGGCGCTCAGAGCATTGAAGGTTATGACAAGTGCTGAATAGGTCATACATCGACTTCATAAGCTTTTTCAGATCTTATGGCAGGACTTCTGTAATATTTGAATCTTATGGTAGGTGGTCCGACCAGGGTCACATCGGGCCCACGGGAGAGGCAATAGATATCTGGAAGATTTTTTTTTTTAGAGCTTTGCATTGAAGCTTTCAAGTCGTTACAGTACATCTGTGGATAAAACAGGTTTACTATCGTTTACAAGTGAATGGATGTAGTAAGGAGTACTAAAAGGGTTCTAAAAACAGGATTACTAAAAGACAAGGATGTCTTTGAAGTGCAAGGAGAATGTTATGCAACACCTTATAAATTGCTCTGAAAGAACCCTGGATTGTGATCTTCTGTTGTAGTGGTAGTATTAAGGAAGAAGAAACAAAATTCGTTCGTCTGTGATCTCACATTATTCAGAGGTGCCCTCTTTTTATTCAAAAGTAGAATGAAAAAAAAAAAATCAAACAGAAGGGTGATATTTCCTTTCTTCAAATTGTCTTGACGAACAAGGTACGTTTGAGGTCTGAGTACTTTCATAAGTTGGATTTTGAAGCGATGGTCGATGGAAAGTTAGAGGAGGAAAGAGACCACCTTATAGCTATGCGCAAAATACTTGGCGTGTCTCCTTGTCAAGTTTATATATGTTTTATCTGGTTGAATACACATGCTGATCGCTGTCACTCAAAATGAGTTCCTCTGGGAGCTCAGCGCAGTGTATCCTTTAAGGATCAGCATATGCTTGAGGAAGGACCGGGTTCACAGTCAAGTCTTAGCTTGACAAGATGTTCTGTTAATCAGTGGTGGAACCAGGACAGGGACAGACGTAGATCAAACCTATTGCTGCATACGGCATGCAGTATTCCCAGACGGGCGCCGATTTGTGTGATTACTAGGCACGACGTATACTCTGGTGATATCACAAAAATCGGTGTATCTGATGCAATTTGGTTGTATACCATACGCACATAATCACCTGATGATGTATATTTTGTTGATAACATCATTAATTATGCGTTGTGTCTTCAACACTAAGGTCATGTAAATGAGTGGGAAAGACTTATCTTTTGATGAAAGCAGTCAAGACCTTCTTTTGTTGTGCCAGGTTTTGTAATACATTACCCTAAAGTCAAGTCGGTTGCTGTTTCTAAAAATAACTGATACTTCATACTAATTTTTACAACTTTTCCATTTTCCTATGAATTAATTCTTATTTCAGACATTTTTTTTATTCAGTGATTTCTTTTTGATGTTCTAAGAAGGAATGTCAAGTGTAAAACCAAATGTTGACGGATACTGAAAAATGCTGTTAAAAATTGTAAATACAATGTTGCAGGTTTTGAACTGAGTCTCTTCTTATTCTTATGAAATATTTGTGTTGAATCTCACTCTTATTCTTACAAGGTAGAATGGAAATTTAGGGGAAATGGAAAGAGTTGAAACAAAGCAAAAAAACATGCTTGAAGATCTGAGAGAGGAAAAAAGTTTGGCATCCCTGGTTTAAACGAAAACGAGGCTATGGAAAAAGGAATGGATTGTGTAGTATCACTTAGACCATTCATTCTCGACGGGAACAGTATCATCCCTAAAGGGAAAATTAAGCTGAGGGGGTTGATAGATTGGTATAAACGAATAGGTCTTTCTTTAAAACAAAGATGATCTCTTTGTTCTATGTCGGTAAAGTAGTGAAATAATGGGAAACTACTCCTGTGTTGAATTACATAATGTTTATTTGAAAGAAATGTTTTAAACATTAATTTCCGTTTCCATTATCCTGCTATTTCAATATGCAGGCGCACTTAAGTAGCCCTGAAGCAGCTGTAAACATATGAAACTGACTTGGCTTAGCCAAGATAATCCATTAAGTAATGGAAAGCAATGTTCCTTTTGAAAGATGTAAAGTTAAGTTATTTTATGTGAGTATTCGGCTAAAAGCATTAGATAACGTACAGTGGTTCACAACATCAGAAATCTCGCCAAAAGGGACAAAAGTTGACTTGAAAGGGCGAATAGATATTTGAAATAACTAAAAGGGATGATGGGAAGGAAAGGTTGAGAAGCCCTCTTAGAAAAAACGGGTTACAATTGATGACGCATCGAGTCAACACCTTGTGCAAGAAAAAAGGGGCCAACCAAATTAAAAATTCATATTCCACTGATTGAAAAAACTTCCTCAACCAGATTGTTCTTTCAGTTTAATTAAGAAAATGTGTTCGAACACTCATGTACGAAGTGCAAGTGCTGTCCAAAATGATTTAAAATATTGCCAAACAAGTAAAAATATCAAGTAAATTCAAGCGGTCAATAGGAGAGGGTACGTCAAATTAGTAAGTCTTAAATAAGTTTCAAGTAAATACACAGTTATATCGTTCAGTTAAAACAAGAGCCGGCAAACGTCATTGGATACTGGTCGGATTAGACATATTTTCACGTCGGACGAGCTGCAACAAATAAAAATTAACCGATGACAATAAACAGCGATTGACAGAGTTTGTTTTTTTTTCCATTACTTTATGATCATATTCTTATTTTGCAATAAAACATTGATTCATTTCGAGGCCACTGCAAAAAACTTTTGCTTTACTTTTGGCACTGGTTATCAGATGAGAAAAAAAGATTATATGCAGCTTCCTGATTCAATCTATTGAGTTCCATGAGAATTCTAGAAGACACAAAATGGTGCCACGAGTTTTAACTCCATTGCAGTCAATCACAAGATTTCTAATCATTCTTGATTGGCACAAAGTTTGATGACAATCATAAAGTTGGTATGAAACGGTTTTTTTTTTGGTAAGAATCAGTCCAAGAAGGCAGGAGATGGAGCCAGATCATGCAACATCATCATTTGGGCTCGCATGGGTTACCTAAGAGCCAGCAGGCAGTACCGACACATTATAGCATGATTGATGATTTCAAAGATAACCTCAACCAAGACATTATCAGACGTCAGTGGATTATTTTGACCAAGCGTTTTGATTATGAACTGAGGTTAATCAGATAACTGCGAGTGATCGGAATTTCCATCGCTCAATTTCTATGGCTAACTCAATGAAATATCTGTTTTATTGTGATTGATGGCAACCTAATCCTATCTGTGCATCAGGGCTTTTATCTTTCTAACTGTAAATGGCTGGAATTTCTGTTACTGTAGTTTTTTGGCTGAATCGCTGAAATATTTAGTTCAGTGCTATTGATAACAGCTCAGTTCTATCTCTGATTAAGGGCTTTAATCCTGAAGCCCATTTACTGCAAACGATTGGAACTTTTGTAATGGCAGTTGTATGGCTATGCCAATAAGATATCAGTTTTATTGTGATTAATGGCAACCCAGTTCTACCTGTAAGTCAGGGCTTTTATCTTGCAATCCAATAAGTATGAATAATCGGAATTATCATTATTGCAGATCCGACGCTTAATCAATGAAATATTGTGGTTGATGGGTACTCAGTTCAATCTGCTAATCAATACATTTATCGTGAAATGTATTATCTTGCAACAAAGGATTTTATCTTGCAATGAATGTCTATTACCCTTAATTGCCTTCCATAGTTTCCTGGTTAACGCTTTCAGACATGTTTTTTTTTTTAAATTGAAGTTTAACATCCTGGCTTTTATGCTACAAACTGCCTACTCAAGGATGTAATACACTAAATTTCCCTGCGTTTGTTAGCACGTTCTTCTTCGGCCGGTACGTTCTCCGAACATCCAGTTGTGCAGTTCATCCAGCAAAACTAAACAAATTGTGAAAAGATCCCCCTTCTATATTACGGATTATTGGACACCCCCTGCCCTTAAAAAGCGTAGAAATGCATTGCTTGGAACTACTAGGAAGCTGCATACTGTGAAAACAGTCCAAAGATAGGTTTTATCGGAACTTGATGTGAATTGGTGAGTGACGTAAAGTGTGCGAAAGAGCAGAACCATGGTTTGTTCAGTCGGTCGAAGACTCAAAAAGCTCTCAATTCAGGCAGTCAGGGAGGATCATAGAATCACTTGACATTCGGCAAACACCTGAAAAGAAGGATAAATGGAGAAATCTCTTCTCATTCTTCAAGACGATTCTATAGACCAAACATTCTTTTTGTTTCTCTATCTACATTTTGAATACATGTCTCAGCGACTTTGTAAGTGTTTCCTCTCGTCTTGATTGTTTATATCAGATTCTGAAACAGATTTCTGTTGGCGTCATGGTTTTGTAATCCGTCCGTTGTCAACATACAAACGTCCACACAGGAATGCATACGTCATTTCTCTCTTATTGTTATAGTCTATATTCCTATGATTTCTACCCATTGATTCGCACCACGGATGACAATATCACAGTGGGGTGAAGATTCCTAGATGAGTTGGAATAAGTCCTGCATGCATAAAAGTACTTTGTAAGAAAGCCCTAGACAAGGCACATCCCTCTGCCTCTACCAAAACCTTTGATTATTCATAGAGTAAAAATCTTTTTGTCAATCAATCAAAATTCATCGAAGAGATGTATCATATACTTATGCTGACTAATCTTGGACGCTCTCACTGCATCAATGTAAAGGACCAATCATAAATGAGCAAGGTGAATATCATGTCAAACGTTTCTTATGTAAAGAAAATTGTTTATCTCCTTCTACAGCATTGAACGTCAGCAGTTGATAACGAGTGAAGTCTGTGGCGATAATTTTCATGTAACTTTCATCCGAAAGGCCACGGCACCCTTTGCTTTGGATTACAGGTTAACACAACGCTATCTTTTGTTTTCATTCTTTTGATAAGAAAAAAGCAGCAAATTTTACATTTAAAGTATGAATTAGAATGTTCTACTGATATTTTCTGATGCCAGCGTACATTTTTTATGCTGGTAAAATCTGTGACACCCATTGTGTCATAACTCAGACCCTTAGACATTGAAAATCTATCTATAAGTGCTGGAATGAAACAAGACGGAACCTTTGGTGAAATCCCCTCGGAGGATTGTTGCGTGTTGCAGATTCAATTTTTTTTCAATTTATTGTCATGTAACTATCGATTTTACTGTAATATTTCTATATTAAGATATTTCTGTTCGGTGCTTTCTGACAAAATGGTTCAACGATATCAACTCATTTTTTAAAATAGATTCTGATTTGGTTATATAGTATTTTTTTATGATTACTTTCTGGTATGTATCAACATATAAGCATTACAAATGAAATATGATAAATGGTAACTATTTTTTGGAAACAGACCGAGCCTAACTTAGATTCTGAGGCCCTGGGCCGCAGTACACTGAGCATACATAGAGACCCTGCACTGTCTATAGTAAACATTCATTACAGGAGTGATATTGCCACCAAGGGGGTGCAGGTTGAGCTCAGTGGTCGATAAATTGTTACATATAAATGGATCTTTTCTCTATAAAGAGACAAGCTCTTATGCCATACTGTTAAATTCAAGAAATCTGGAACAGCTACTCCTAATTAGGGAATTACAAAATAAGATTATTTTTTAAAAAAATAAGTCTTAACCATTAATTCCTATTTCTGATATCGCGTTATTTATTCATGGAAGCGTGTGTAGGTTGTCCTGGGACTAAAAAAATGGCTTTGAACAATTCATTATTGAATTTACTTGGCTTACGCAAGATGAGGCTTTACAACATTGAATACAATGTTATCTTTTGAATATTACGGTGAACGATTTTGATGTGAGATTTTATTTGGCTGGAGACATTAGATAATGTAGATTAGAGCAGGCATTCTCAATGACAGCTAAATTTCCCCTGAGGAACTTGAGCTGAGGGGTGGGGGACCATAGATTTCGAGGAATTCTAAAAGGGGGGTGATGCAGGAAAAAAAGATTAAGAAACCTTAATTTGAAATGCAGATTGATCATCCTATCCAGACCCAGAGACTGGGTTTTGTCTTTTTATCCAAAGAGAGGATGATTTGATAGATCGTGGATGTTGCTGTCCTTGCAAATCTCAAAGTGAAACTGAAAGCTTGAAAAATATCTCGACCAGTCAACGGGATGCAATTTGACCCGAAGTGGATAAAAGTCAGGCTATGGTCTGAGGGCGATAAATTGTCACAAATAAATGAATATCTTATATTGAATATAGACGATCTTTCTTTCAATATTTGTAAAATCAAAAAATAAAGTCTGACAGCTTTGTGAACTACAATATTTATATATATATATATATATATATATATATATATATATATATATATATATATATATATATATATTGTTTTAGTTAATTTCCATTCTTGTTATCATGTAATTACATTATGTAAGCACAAAACATTGGCCATAAACAATTTATCAAGAGATTTACTTGGCTAAGCCAACATTTACATTACATATCGGAAATGTAAAACGATGAAATGGGCATAAAAGATCGGTTCACAATTCGTTGATTGTTACTGGATTGACTGTACAAAAAAATGTAGAATCAAGCAACAAGATATGAGAATTCATTTGACTGAAGTCATAATGTAGAAAAGTCATTCCCTATAGTGGTAATATCACCCGTGACAGGATAGAAATCGACCTGAAGTAGCGATGATGGGTGATAGTTTCGGAAAATGACCTGAGAAAACATGGGAATAAAGTTGAAATACTTTGGCGTATGAAATATTTTTACATGTGCACAAAGGATGAGGTTCCAGAAATAACCAGAATTGTTACGATACATATATATATATATATATATATATATATATATATATATATATATATATGTGTGTGTGTGTGTGTGTGTGTGTGTGTGTGTGTGTGTGTTTGTGTTTATACGTGCATCATGGGAAGTTTATGGCCAATGGTCCACAAACTTGTAAGTCTTTAAGACGCAAAGGCTCATTCTCCACTTTCTACAAAGGATGGGCAAAACTATTTTCATTTTTTAGATGCACTAGTATATCTAGCATCGATAGTAGTCACTGACTGATACACATCTTAGGAAGTCCGGTCAGTGTTTGTAGTTTGGGTTGATTTCTTTCAAATATAGCGATAGTGGCTAAATGTTTCAATTTATCAGGCGAATGATTTTCGAAAAAATAACACAAATAATCATTTGATTCAATTGACGGTGATAAAGTAAGTGGTATTTCCGATGAATTGAAAGATACTTCTGTAAATTCAGGTTTGTAGATTATAGTTTCTTTAACTAATAATCAGCAATAATTATATCCTAGATTTGATATATATATATATATATATATATATATATATATATATATATATATATATATATATACATTTATGTATACATATATATATGTATATATATATACACGTACATACATATATATATATATATATACATATATATATATACATATATATATATATATATATATATATATATATATATATATATATATATATACGTAAAATGTAGATGTTCTTTGGCACTTTTAGATGTTATGTCCCTTTAGTTTAGCTGTATATATACAATTGACCACTCTAGCCCTTTTCCACACAAGGAAAGAACTTGCACCCGTATGGTCTGACATTGTCTTTTTAAAAAGAAAAATTGAATCATGCCGTATTTTTCACATGATTCATGTTGACTGTTAGCAAAATTGTATCATGTCAACAACAACCCTGTCCTTTCAATTGGCAATCATCAAACCACTATGACATCACCCAAAGCTCTCAGCAGATGAATGGTAATCTACGCCATGAACATTTTGGTTGACGACTGCAGGTCCACCCTTTTTTATTTTTTAAAATTCCTACGTCGTAATCAATCAGATATCCTGTTTGTGAAATCGTATTCTTTTTACCCCACCCAACGAAGTAAGAGAGAAAATCTCTCCGTTTTTCTATCGTTCTGTCTTTTCACCTGATCTGCAAAACAATATTTCTTTGTGGAGAGGTGTGTCGTGGGTTGACGATGGATGGTAAGGTAATGGGTTGGAGTAGGGGTTCGTTTTCGTTTGAGAGACGTTTTTTCTACTTTCTTTTGAATACATTTATGTGGTTGTTGATAACTGTCAAAATGATATCTCCAAAAATTCTCAATGATTTTCACTGAAATTGTTTGGGTAATGGGTTAATGAAGAAGAGAATTCGTATGGGGGTTATTCCATTTTTTTAGTGTACAGCATTAGCAGATGTATGCACTTCGTAGTTTTGCCGAACACAAATCAAAATTTCATTTTATATGGCACGTAAGCGTTTTTCCATTGTAACAGTATGGAAGGTTCCGCAAAGAAAGATAAACTCGTCATCGTTTTGTAACAATGTTTTGTTATCTAATTAAATTGTAACCAAATATTTTTTGCTGTTTTATCAAGGTTTCTTTTCTAATAGGATGAGTTTTAATTCAATGATGCCAGCACCCAATTAATTCTTAACGAAGGAACCGTCACAGACAAGGTGTAGTTCATTCTTCAAATATCTTTTTATAATGACCAATTAGAACGGAACACTTCAGTGTAGATTCACCAAATGCATTTATTAGTGAACACCGTTTCAGAGTTTTTGTCTCTAACGTTGAGAAGAGTCATTACTATCCCAACTTTTCCTCTGATGATCCGATCTTTTCTTCCAATGTTTCTATCTTCACCTCATATTTTGTCTGATTAATTGTACAAGCGTCTCGTTTTCCAATACTTTACATCCCCGAACATGTAATATAGGAGAAAATGACTATTAAAAGACACCGTCTTTCTTTGGGGATATTACGTATTACAACTGGAAAAAGGTAGTAAAATGAATCGGCAGAAACGTCACGTGAACATCGAATATGGGAAGAAAATATTTTATTGTCCTGGACAAATATCGGTTTGTCAGTTGATTTGAATCTTCAAAACATTCAAGTGTTTAAATTTGGGTTGAACCAAAATTCAAAAAGCTGATTTTCTGATCAGGCAGTAACGATCGTCAAATTGATTTGTGTGACACAATCATCTTATGTGGGTTACCAATTATATTATATTTGCGCTATATCATATAGAAACGATATTTGAAATGATCTCCCGAGACATTGAGAGTTTTTCCAAATTTCGTTCGCACAATTGAATTCCATCTTTGCTTCCTTGATATTGTTAACACGGAGAAACAACCGATCGATTCTTCAAACTTGTCTCAATCAAATTAGGAAAATTAATGATTCCTCTCAAAGTTAAAGACAATGAATGAAATGGTATCTGTATGTTTTAATGAAATGTTTCAATACTAAGTCAATTTTGCTACAAACAGAACAGATAAGTTTTTTTTTATCTATATATCTTGACCTGTTTATACTTGAAACACACATTCCTTTATTTTTAGCGTAATGACACTGACCTGAATTTTATAGTGGGTTTTCCTTTATTTATAAAGCAAGTCATAGACGTTAACATTTCTTTTTATGGAAAAATCAATAAAATTCCTGAGTAAATGGATTTTGCCAACTTTTATATTTGAAGGAATCGAAAAGTTGCTTTTCTTTTGTTTTATTATAGCTGATTCATTTTTATTCATCGTTGCTACGCGCTTATGAATTTAGTTTCGGCCATTTTGTCAGTATATGGCTATTTCAATAAAGTAATGTCATACATATAGTTAGATTGGGAAGAAATATTTAAGAATGATCCTTTTGTTGGAGGGAAACAAGAGGTTCGTGCAAGTACTGCCTCCAGTCAGACCAATTAAAAGCAGCAAGTGACAAATTGTCCAGAATTAGTTTGTTGAAAGAATCTGGTATTCTCTCAGGTTAACCCTACACTACAATTTTTTAGTGACCAGGTAGAAATTGCTATCACTTGGTCGGGAGGTTTCCACTCATCTGAGGTATTCATTGTTTGTTGCACCTCCATTTTACCTTTTATTCCCGATGTAACAATATTCTCTGAAGAAAATTCATTTTCATGAAGAACTTGAAAACGAACATAACCCAATTCGTTGGTCAAACAAAATGGTAAATATTTTGCTGAAAGAGGTTAACGTGAAAAAATATGAAAAACTTATCTTTTACTTTGTACAATTAACCAGTCACGTTATTCAGGCAATCTAAGGTCAAATATATAGAGAATATGAAGATCTCATCTTTGCGTAACTATTTCAAGGAAGGTAATAACAACTAGAAATCAGCATTCGAATTTATAGGTTTTGTCAGCATTCGACCTCTATCTGCTGGAAACTGTCACCATCCATTCTATATTTTCACTTAATTAGCTCTTAAGTGGTAAACACAACTACTATTAACAAACAAAACGTGTATACTCTTTTGAAGATACTATGTACATTCACATACACACATACACTAATCGATCGGTGAGGCAAAAAGGAATGATCCCATCAATGTCAGCGAAATAAAAAATATATATCAACAGATACGGTCCAACTGACAATCAACCCGGGAAACTTTCGATGAAAAAAAAAAACAAAGTGAACTGAAACGAAAAAAGCGTTATAACTCAAACAAATCTAAAGCATTAGAGTGACAATCATTCCAAGAAAAAGAATATATATATACACAAATAATTTTTTCCGATGGATTATTTTCGCTATGCTTTTTGAAAAACCACAAAATCAAACAAAGTTTTTGAAAAGAAATATATAAATTGAGGCGAGATGTTGCACAGCAAAATAAACGAAAATCTTGAAATAATTGTAAATGTTTTATTTTTAGTTTGTTCCCTCCAAGGCTGCATGGAATCCCAGATATACGAGGGTGGATCAAAATGCTTGACACGTGGTTATTTGCTGAATGTTTAATTCATCACAGAATAATATTCGATCACTGTTATTAACATTCACTGCTGATATCAAATTGTCCAAAACCCCTACCTGAAATAAATTTCCAATTTCAAAAATTATTTCATTTCATTTCACTCCATACCAGTCCATCCTAGGGTATCCATCACCGTTCAAGGTTCAGTTTACAGCATCCATGTTTCCACAGATGTCTCTTAAGGTCAAAGTTGGGTGCACATACTTTATCGCAGGTTGGGCCGATGAATTTGCTCCAATTGCTTTGAGCCAGTCTTTGATGTCTGCGTGCGCAGAGACGGTTTTTGATTGCTGTGCGCGTGAACTTGAAATCCACAATCGCTTGGCAGGACAAGGGAATGTCAGATTAAGCAGTCATCTGTCAAAAGTTGGGGAGTGATGTTAATGTGTTTGAAAATTTTTCAACTGGTCTTTGAATCTTTTCATTTTGAGGTCCACAGGATCTGACGAGGTAGGCGATCCTCTGATAGCCTGGAAACGCGACCGACCGCCTTAAGCTGCCGAAGCGCAATCGTAGTCTCAAAACTAGTAATATTAGCATTCAAGAGTATCGTCAGCTTTGATATAGAGCCCTAAAAGGTGTTTCTTAAGAGGCTCTGTCGGTAATAGATGTAAAAGCCTTCAAACCAGACCTGTCTATTGTCTATTGACAATAGTGCATTGATAAAGAATGTTTTTATGTCAGAGAAATTCTGTTGCAAAGAATAAACACGGTGTTATGGGCCTATTGATGTCCCTGTGTAATTGCCAACGGTAAGAAATAATGAATCACTCGAATAATTATTCATAATTTAATTATATATTCGGGTTGACAGGAGGCCCAGATGTCCTGGAATAGAAGTAGGCTGATTGTGCTGCAACCGTCCTTCAACCACCAAGCCTAAAAAATCAGCATTGGAAATCCTGGCGTTTCTTGGTGTTGATCATCAATCACTTATTTAGATAAAGAAGAAAATGTAATTATTCTTGCCTCAAAACGAATCACCATTGATTATCAAGGAGGTATTCAATTAACTTTCAGATAGGAAACATAGCTGCCATTAACAAATTGTATAAACTTTTGTTGGGAATCCATACGTGCAAACACATACGTACGGATACACTCATACATACGCATACGCCCAAAGAGACATACGCACCCGGATCGATCAGAATAGCTGAAAGACAAACCCCATCATCGTCAGCAAAAAATAGATGATATGTCAATAGATTTGGGAGAACCTAAAAAAAAAAAACAATTTGTCATCGACAAAAAATGTCCAGAAATTTGAAAACATGGGAGTGACGATCATTATAAGTATTTAATCATGAGTTACACTTACTTAGTCTTTCAAGGAACTATAGGAACACGATAAAATGAAAAGAATTAAGGCAAGTGATTTTATACCAAAACAGGTGTGGTTAATCTCTCCATAAAAACCATCACAAGACAAACAACTTTTGGCAGCATGCTTTGTTTGAAGTGATCCGTGACAGAAACAGAAAAAAGGAAAGATCAGCGAGTGAGTTTTTTTTCTTTCACATTGTGTCGAATTGTTAAAAAATCTAAACTTGAGTGAAAAAATATAGTTAATCGAACCCTTTTTCAAGTACCATTTTACAAGGGGGGTCAAAAAGATAATACAAAAACTTCTTCCAGACAGGATAAGAGTGGATATTTCATTTTTTTTTTTTTTTTTTGCTCTACAGCTTCATTGGTAGGGCTTGTCGCCTGACACATAGATAGATATATAATCATATAGATGACTAGTTATAATCGCGTAAAAAAACTAAAGAAACCGTTTATGGCAGTTTTAGTTTGTGTTGGCAGTGTTGGTTGACGTTTCCCAATAGAGCAAGTAATTTTATAACAAGATATGCCAAGTCGCCGGGAGCAATGATTAACTTTTAATGAGATGTTGGGTTTTTTTTTTAAGAGTAATAGTCCTTTAATATAAGTGTATTAATGTCACGGGCCAGGTGACGAAACTGTTATTGACACTAAAGTGAAATCAGCAAATTGAGTTCGAATTCCACTGAGGTTGATTAAGCACTAAGATTTTTTGAAAATGATATTGATCCATATCCAAGCCCTTCATTTTTGGTATGCCCAGCGGCTGAAATATTGTGAAGGAGTGATTGGGTGAGCAATTCTGCTTTTCAGGTAGTAATTATTGTGAATAGCTGTTACACTGATTTCCACACTCTATATAAAACAACTGGCTCTGTATGACACCGAGTTACCCCCTTTAACATTGATGCAGCCAAATCCAGTTTAGTGTGAAAACATAGTGGACTGAGGAAGCAACTTTGAATTCTGGGTTTTAAAAATGACTTGAAAGATTTTGAAGGGATTCTATTGACTTGTAATTACATTACAAAACTGAATCTGTATTTTCTGTACTTTGTAACAGGTTTGGCGTAGCTCAACCAAATTAGATATTTCATACATAATAGACTCAAGTCAAAAACTTTGACTTTCTAATGAAAAATAATCTTGAAAATCTCTTGAGGGTTTTATTTCCTTGTAACTAATCATAAATCGTTTCTTTTACTTTCCATTCAATATACATGCATATATACTAGCTGGGAAGCACTAAAAAAAGGCTGGTTTTCAGCTGCCCGAAGGGGACTATGTCCTCTCCCAAGGCAAGTACGATGCTGCGTAGCTAATTATGTATAATTCTAACTAACCAATGCATTTGTCTACGGCGGGTAAAATATTTAAAGGTTGAAGAAAAATAACTAACACTTTCAGACATGTTAAATGGTTTCTTTCCATTCAGGCATGTAAAATAGCAGGGAAAGTATTTTTTTTTTTACCATTTAAGCAGGGAGTCCCCCATTGATACTGTTACTTTAAAAGAAGGAAATGACTCTTTTCACTTTTGATTCCTCGAAGTTGACCGTTTAAACATTATCCCTTAAAAGTATTCCTTTGACCCCTTAAAGATGGGAAAAAGTCTCAATTATTCTTTTGAACACTCAAAGGGGTCAAGAGTTCCCCTCCATTTTCAGTTCACTTGAAAAAAGAAATAGTTTCCCTTCGTTTTTGCCAACTTAATAGAGCAAAATCTCTACAGTCTGAAACCCAGATCAATTTTATTCCAAAATCCCCTTGTGACTTTTGAGTATGTTTTAAAAATTAGGTTTGGCTGGGCCTATATTTATTCAATTTTTTTTCATAGCGTGACAGGCAATCAAACACCTCTCATATATTAGATATTCAAGTGAGATTTAACGTGATATACTTAGTGTAATAAATATAGATATGAGGGAAGCGAATTAAAGAAAATCTACCGTCATTTTTTTAACACTTTGCAGGGAAGAAAAAGTATCCATTCAAGATGGTTAGTTTCCTTTCACTTTACTTCAGTTAAAAATATGTATGTATAAACATATAAGATAAGAAAAATATGTATATTGTCGAAGAGTAAATCTTCGCTTCGGAATAATACTTAGATTGTAAATAGAATACCCCGGCCCCCTCAAAAACCATCCAAAAGTTGTTTTTCTTGAAAATACATTGTTATACTAAACTCAGTTCCACTGAGTAGACTTGTAAAATTTGGTTTGGCTACACCCTTGTTCAAGTGCTTTCAAAGTGTGACAGACAAACGCACAAATGAACACTTCTCACGCATACATTTAAGATAAGCAAAGTATTGCAAAACAAATTATACAAAATTCATGCAGAATTCTGTTGGTATTTCGGAAGGGTGATTTTTATCCAGAAAAAAAAAACCCTCTTAAACAAAAGAATACATAGTCGTATTTCTAAATTTAATCAAAGAGTTCTGTTACATGACATGCACGTTCGCCATGAAGACAGCGGGTGATGTATATCGCACGAATACAAACAAAAGCGCAAATCAGTGAAAACTCGGCAAAAATGTGAAAAAAGTTATAAGATTAAGTAAATAAGATTGAAGATAATCACAGTGATGACGACACAGCAGTCGCAGCGAAAGTAAGCTGTTTTTATTCTTCCCATTAAACAGGAAAAAGTTACATTCGAATCGAAAGTTATTTTAGGTATAATTGATATTACATTCGCCATTTTAAACGCCTGCCTCCGGCTACGGATTTTTAGATGATCGGAGTGAAGATGTCATGTCTTTGTATATTCACATTGCCTGGGGAAATGTTGCAATTTTTTTACTTTATTGCATTTGTAAAACAAAGAATGTTCTTCAGTTTCCTTCGATGAATAATAAAATTTCAAAAACTCACAAGGATTAAATTTAAGAAAAAAATTTTACTCCTTGCAGTTATTGATCAACTGCCAAATATGGTGGAGCTCAGTCTGTGAACTATATATATTTTATATATATATATATATATATATATATATATATGTGTGTATATATTTACTCAATCACGCGTAAGGACTCCCTCTAACCGATATCCCACTGCCTCGATTACTACTAGAGATAACCTCCTCCAACGTACTTGCTAAGTACCAAAATAGCCTGATACTAAACCATTATCGAGCTCTCCAATATCCATGACAACCGATTCTTGAGAATGC
>OY735201.1:5545658-5555658 GCA_963457665.1 Thysanoteuthis rhombus | reverse complement strand
CGTTAATTTTGAAAAAGGATACTTAGAAAATATTTTCACTGAGTAGTTGTTCTCCATTTCAAGGAACCCAGCCTCTTGATCGAAGCGGGTGGACACTTAGATTCAGATATATTATATTATCTTGGAAAATCGATTCCTGTTGCGATGAATAGTTTGACGAATGACTACAAAAAACTGCATTTCCCAATATGGATTCTCCTTTGAGAGAAACAGAAATAAAATGTGATTATCCATTTAGCACCATAATTAAGTCAGAGGTGTGAAAAATCTGAGAGTTTCCTGTGATATCTTAGAAATGGTAACAAACAAAATAGGAGAATAGATACTTAAAGCTATTATAGTTATGTAAAATATTTATGTGGTCTTATCTAAATCTCCACCCAGAACAATTAGAGACTGTCAACCAAAAGTGTCAACATAAAGAGTCACCATCAACGTAGGTTTCTTTAGCTTTTAAGTAGGTCTTCCTGGTTGGCCGGCTATCTATACCATTTGAAGATTTTTACACTTGACACATCGCTAATAATATCTATTTGAATGGAAAAGGTCAGTTTTTGCAACTGACTCCGACCCCAGAAGCCAGTTGTAACGCTAAACGAGGATGATTTTAATTTGTTGAAAATACATAAAATTTCACACATTTTTTTCATGTCTCGATGAACAAAGTGTTCTGAAAATATGTATTGTTTTTGCACTTATATGATAGCATCATTCACTTATACTAAATAATATTAGAGTATTATAGCATCGGCTAATTAACTTATTATGCATAGTACATAGGTCAACCTCAGGTAAATTTGCAAGTGTTACAGTTGTTCAATCTCTCCATATTTCATTGTTGGACAAGAAGAGTGTAAGAATTTACAATGCAACAAACTCTTATTAAACATGCATTAATTGTGCTGAACTGCAAATGTTCGAAAACTGATTTTTCTCACACTCAAGGGAACGTAAACTGCGACCTGGGAACTTCTGAAAAGCTTTTTGAAACTTGTTATAAATGATTTCTCTAAATACGGACGACTCAAAATGATTGTGCAAATTAACTTTTTGAAGAAACTGATCTTGAACAACGTTTTGCAACCATCTCTAATTCTACCTGCTATGACAGAATACCATGTGCTAGATAGACACACTGACTCTGACACGTGCTAACCATGCAACTCAGTCAACAAAACCATGATTTAATCTAAGTATGAATAATTTACACAAACAGCCAGCACAGTATGACAAAAACATGGTTCGAGGAAAACACTACATTTCAAAACATATTTTTTCAATAAATCTAGCAGCACATAGTGATTGTCCCCTCTCGGCAAAGTAGGGTTTAACTGTTAATTTGAAGTATGAGTTTCATCACTCTAACACCTTTCTGACCAGAGGAGTATGACTTTTTGCAACCACCCCCGTTACAAATGCCTCTACTACAGCCTTTACTACAAACCAAAATACTTACTTATCGATGAACCTTTGACAGAAAAAAACAATCATCTTTATTCTCAAACTTTTCAATGAACTGTTTTATAGTCATAAATATACTTTCCCTATGATTTCTCTATGTCTCTATTAGATCATATTGCTTCAACATTTTCAATTATTATATTTTGTAGACAAGCGCCAGAGAGATGCATCGTTGACTGTATGTCAGTCGTTGTAATTAAAACTGTCAACCAAATCTGTCACCAAAATACAAGCACTGTTTTGTTTTTCTTCTGTTTTCAAGTTGATCCGTCTAGTTGGCTGCTTAGCTGGTTATGTATGCATGTATGTATTTTTGTGTACATCACAAATACAGGATATATGATTTGAGCTTCAAGGATGAAAATATAAGCATTTACTCCTTATTAGGACTGTATGGGAAAATCCAATTTACCATTTATATTTAAGCTAAATCGGCCTCTTACTTTGTATCCAGCAGTGTTCACTTTTTAAAAATTTTCATCGTTTTATAAAAAGCGAGTTAAGTAACCACGATGCAAATATCACTACGATTCCTGATCTCCAATTAGTCACCCCCAACATGGTATGCTGCTAGAACACCTTAGTCACATGACAGTATCTATTGAGTGACTAACCAGACCAGTAACTTCAACGTTTGCAATTATATATCCGTGGACAAATTTGGTGGAGATATTTTTATGGCTCCATCTTATTTGTGGTAATTCAATTTTTTTAAAAAGATTGAAATTAGTAATTATTTAACATATCCTCTCTTTCCTACGATTTCGCCAACTTGATGTAGCAGAGGACGCTTGGAAATTTCCACTCAAACTAATTCTAATCAAGCATTCCAAAGGAAATTATGAATTACCGGCATAAATATATGTTGCGTGGGGGGAGGGCAAAAAAATTGGTAAAGGAGTGATCAATGGATGAGTCAATACTCTCGCTTTTTGCTAGACTGTGATCACTAAAAAATGTTCCACAGTTGAAAAAAGGGGTATGAACTAGAGACCAATTTTGCATAAACGTATATTGCATGTTTAATACCCCACTAATAAACTTATTTTGGAAGGTGAATCTAGAAAGAAATCAACACTCAGTGAGATTGTTATGTGTCCTAAATCTTTGATTTCTACTACGAATAGTATGGGCTAAGAGAAGCCCGGAGATAGATACATGCATAAATAAATAGTATGATTTCTACCTCAAAGGTATCGAGTCGTTTAATTTCAACCAATAAGGGCAATGGTGCTTCAGTTTTCTTCAAAGTCCCCCCTTTGAGATCTTACAATCTCATCCAAGCTTCTGTTCCATTTTCAAGACGGTCTGTAAATTCCTCTTGCGCGACCTCTATTTATGCCTCGAAAAGCTTTCCTTGAAATTGACCATGTTCAGAAATATCTTCCTTTTCAATGAGAAAAAGTCTAAAATCACAAAGGGGAGCCAAATCTGGACTATGAAGGAGCCAAAGAGGGATAAAACAACCTGCACAAGACGTAAAAAATAGACACGATCAGTAATTGTGAATGTGATGGTCTGAAAATAGAGCGGCTCATTCAATGACATCTTACCGCACCCTGATCCAACCAACAGGAGGTTGGAGTGCAGTGAGGTCCCCTATAACTGGTTGTCAATCTATATCAAACCCTTGCAACCGATTCTCAGGATGACTGGATATTTTCAGGACAGACAATATGGTAATTATTAGTTTTCAGATTCGGGATATCACCAATATATATCAGAAGTTAGTTTGCTCGATGTATGCAAATGGGAATGGAACAGGTCTCGTTAGTCACCCGATAGAAATCGTCAAGAGCAAATTTCTTTTGGCAGCATCGAGTTTGAAGGGGGTTGAATTAAAACGATGGGAAAATGGGTGATCAAGTAATAGGATATATCCCTAAACTCTTGTTGGGCACTGATCACTGGTAAATTTCTGGATTCTTTAGGAAACAACACCTTCCAAACAAAAAAACAAAACAGAATAAATAAAGCTCGAATTCGGCAATATACAAACGGGGTCAATTTAGCATAAAATTGTATTGCAAATTAATTCTTGCCAAAATCAAAAATCCTATTCTGGTTGAATATTCAAAAACATGTTCCTTTCTAGGCATAAGAAGGAGTGACTACTGAAATGTTTAGACCATGATTCCTAGTGGTGCAGCCTGTACACGTTATAGAACCAGCTAGGTAGACTAAAAATCGTAAGGACCTATCTTGACAGTTTTGGCTGGAGTTATTGGTATCTTATTCATTTATTTGTCTAGAGAGATTGTGGCTGAGCTGAAAACTATTCATCGAACAGAAATAATCTTACATTTTGACCGTAGCCAGCAGATTGAAATGTCATCATGGCTCAAGGATCTAATCATATACCATACCATTTTGTCTGATCAGCAACCATTCAGCCTCTCTCACCTCTGCTCATTGTCTGTCTGGACTTTCAAGTGTTTGAGTTGGTCGGTAGAACAAACTCAACCTTCAGAGACAAAAAAATCTCGTTAGTCCTGAAAAGAACGGAAGACAACCGATGCATCCTCCAAATAGTCACCTATGGAGCTGAAACATGGAACCTAACCGGGAAATTGACTCACAGATTGAGAATCATTAAATGTGCAACATGAAAGAATTATGTTTAACGTGGAGAAATCTCGCCAGCTTAGTGTGCGAGAGAAAAAACAAGTGTCAGATCTATCATGGAATACATTAGAAAACCCAAATGGTTATGGGCTGCTCGTGATGTAATAATGCCACACAACCACTCATCGAGGAATAAAACTTTTTTTTCTCAAGAGACAGTTGTCAATAGAATACAATGGGTTTTTCAAAGAAAACAATGAGCACTCATGCTGAATTACTCCAATAGTTTGTGTCTAGCGGTTTATGCATGTATTTTTTAAAAAATTCGGACACGTTTCAGTGATCACTGTCCAACTAATGATGAGCAAAGTAACTTATTTATTGGACTCCTTATTTTTCAATGTTGCAACTGATCACCCTAAACACGGCATGCTATCAAAAACCATATTGTCATGTGACAGTTTTTGTTGAATGACAAACCAGACCAGTTTTTTTTTTTTTTTTTTTTTATCAAGTTCCTTATTAACATTTTTTAAAAATGATGATGCCTACTTACTCGGTTTAAGTTCATTCCATACGGATATTATCTTTACTTATGTGTCGGCTTAAGTTTATTTGTTCTGCCATCTCTGCCCAGAAGCATCCTCAAAGTGCACTGGAGTGACTTAATTGCAAACAAATAAGTCCTTGAGATTGCCAGCCCCTCTACAATTGAGACTATGCTGCAAGATACACAGCTGCGCTTCGTAATACACGTATCGAAGATGAAAGATTCAACTTCCAAACACATACGTGTCAAAACCAAGGTGGTACGTAGTCCCCTTTTTGAGAATCAAAACAGGAGCCCTTTTTTTTTAATTTTGGGGATTGAAATTAGAGGAATTTTTTTTTCCAAGTGATGGGTCAAAATTGAGATGGAGATTTCTTTAAAACTTTTTCGTGTCAAAATCGAGAGGAAAATGTAAGTATATGATAATGAGTTATACCAAGGTAGATTCACAGACTTTGACGAAAAATATACCGAATATAAACACGTTGAGAAATAAAATGAAAATTGTAAAAAAATTTAATTTCATTGTCGGAATCTATGTGGTGTTGGTAAGACGAATAATTGGGGAAAATATTCGGTACACCATGATATAAGTGGATATATCTAATTCTAAAGACAAACACCACGGAAAGCTGTAGCATTGTAAATGAGAAAATTTGTACAATAATTTGCATCTTAATACTTTTAAAAGCAAAACACGTAGATTTCAAAGTTTTATAAAAGTCGGAAAATCATTAGTTTCTCATACAATTTTCGGCACTTATATAATAGAAAATGAACTTTTTTATATGTATTGGAAGGAACATTTATTGTGAATTCCCCGCTCCTTATCATTTAAATTTTTTTCTTCAATTCTTAATTGCTGCTATGTAATGAGTTTGCACACGTACAAACTTAGATCAATGTCAAATTAAAATCTAAAAATCCTTTTTCTGAAAATGCAAAATTATTCATGAAAAAAAAATCCAAGTCTTCATCTTTATTTATTCATTTTATACCCTTGGCTCTTCTCAGCGGAAAGAGAAAAAATATCAGCATCGAATTTTTTAAAGTGATTTTTTTGATCATTTCGATTAATTCATTTTTCTAAAATTATTGATGTTGTTTCATTCTCTCATTTACTGTTAAAGTAATTTATATTCTTTTAACGAAGCAATTAGGAATTATCAAAAAAAATATAAATGTCCTTCAAAATCACAGCTTCAGCTAAATTTCCATTTTTTGTTGTCTTTTCAGCAATTTTTGATTGAAGAATCTTTCTTAACGGTTGGACTTCACTAATTAAGTCTTGTCAATCAATTGACTTCTGGTCACAGGAAGAAAACATCGACCCTATTTTTTCAATATCTTGGCATTGAACGCTTCAACCCACATACATGTCATCTGTTATTGCTGATTATACTTTTCAATCCCTCTTCCGACTTCCAATTACTGATTACACCATTCTTTACTGTTGAAAAAGCTATATCTCGTCGTTTTTTCTCTACTGCGTGTGACTAAGTTTTACTACATTTCTGTTGAGTAATTGTGAAACTAATATTTCCAAATCAAGTCATAACTATTTCATGCAAAAAATTATATTTATTGATTTTTCAAATACAGCATTTGGATCTTTCAAAAGTTCAAGACTTGTTAAGAAAATGGCGTCAAAATCATTGATTTAAATTTGATAACTTTGTCATAGGGTTGTACGGTATTTGCTCAAGGGATTTTCTTAGATGAATCTTGAAAATTTGCCAGTTCTCCTATTGAAGTGGCTCCCGCCGGAATGCAGTTTCAATATTTTGGTTCAAGTACTGATAACAATTCATCATATTTAGATTTTGTCCTTTTTTTGTTGTGCCCTAGACTTGAGTGAGAATAGTAGCACGAATAGCTCCCCGTTCTCTGCGGGAAATTGAGATATCCGGACTGCTGGGTATGAGTTTTTGGGAGAAGATCATTACAATCATGTTTAGACATTAGGTTCGGAGTATTGAGTCTTTCTCAGTGACACAATTCAGCATAGCTACTGACTCTACGAGTAAAGTACCTCTGCACATCTTCAAGAGCTTGAATGTCTCTGTTATCTGATAGTAACCAAAGAGAAGAACAATAATCCACTTTATAATTGTCAGCATTGATGTTGAATTGCAATCGCTATTACGAGATATCGGTAGGCGTTTTTTCTCATTTCATATTTATGTGAGGAGTCCATAAGATTTCTGGGAGTATGTGTAATTCATTGCCTTCCAGGATTGAGTTTAATTCTATGATTTGTCTGCTTTCTCGATCAAAACAAAATTCCTGTGAATGGGTGTTCTAGTATGACTTTGGGTTTTTTAGTTGAATGAAACAGGGATACAGATTTATATTCAGCGAGGGATATGTTGGGTTCTTTGTGCCATTTTGTTGAGCTTGTAACTGCAGCCTCATTAGTGAATGCTGCAATTGCTTTGATAATTTTTTTTCAATTGCAGATATCAAACACAAACCTTCTACAGTCTTGAATGCACATTTCTAGATCGTTTATGTATTCGAAAAACAGTATTGGTCCAAAGTCAGTTCCATGTGGACTCAACTCTCTGCCTGAACTTCAAAGGATTATGGTTCACTTAATTACATCAGTCTGTCGTTTACTTGCTAAGTATTCTCTTATCCGTCGATAGGACTTTCTTTCAACTGTAAATACTTTCAGTTTCTCCAACAATATCTTTTGATTGATCATATCATAATCTATGCATGTGCCATCATTATCCAGTTCGTTACACAATATACTATTTTCATTTGCTAAGAGTATGGTCAAGAAGAATCTACGTTTCCTAAACTCAAGCTGATTTCTACATAGCAGCTGCTTGCCTTCAAGATACTTTTATACCTTTTTGCTGATCACTCCTCAAAGATCTTGATCGAATGCAAAGTAAGGTTGACGGGCTGATACTTTGTTGTGGATGCTGTTTTTGTCCTTCTTATGTATTGGAGGGATGATTTTGGATTCATATTATACTGGAATGTATCTTATTTACGTTTATTCTTCCCAAATGATAGGGTAACTGAGGACGTTTTTTCTATACAGTGATATATATATATATATATATATATATATATATATATATATATATATATATATATATATATATATATATATATATATATATATATATATATATATATATATATATATATATATATTCATATCCAGTGGTCGAATGTCATGTATTTCATTGTTCGCCTTCTTAATGTCACCGTGTTCAAATTGCATATAATTTATTTTGCATTTGATGTGTAACATGGAAAACTTTTTCATTTGGTGAATTTAGATCTCCGAGAACACTGGTGTACTTATTTTGTAGAACTGCTTGTCGTTCTTCTGTGATCGTCTTGCAATTTCTGGTTTTTCATCGAACAAAGGTTATATTTCAGTTTTTCTTTTCTTTTGTATGTGCGCTCCACATATGAGAAATAGTATGGCAGGTTATCCTTCATTGTCAGAATAACTTTTCTTCCCACATTTTTATTTTTACACGTGTTCACGTCAATGTAAATTCTATTGTTATTTTTTCTTCTAATTTTATCTTATTTGTGACTAATGACACTAATTGCACTATTGTCTGTTTTTTTGTTTTGTTATTTTTATACCTTTCTGTCTAAGGATTACCTTTATCTGATAAGTTTGTTCTTATTTTTGAATTACCAAATAAAGAATAAATAATTTTGAGGTTAAATTCTACGCTGCAATTGATAAAAACTCGTTTTTCTTATATTAGGCAATAATCTTGACTTTTCTCATTCTAACAAGATTAAAAAACTTGAGCGCATTTTCTTTTAATCTTAATTGCGTTAACTCAGTAACACATCCACAAAACAAAGTATGGCGCTTATAAACACATCTTAATTGAGTATGCATCTGATATGATAATTCTACCCAAATCATTAGTAATCGTTTTACTTATATGAAGTATCTGTATTATGTATAAGTAATGTTGGTAACATGATTTAGTGGCTCAGAAACCATAAATCTTACAAGGATTTAATTAAACATCATGACAGACACTTTGGTGCTTAGGAAAGTTTGTCATTGGTATGTAAGTATATTTCAAGTAAAAACAGCTCCTCATTAACTCTTCATGACTGATTATGAAACTCAATATCAGATATTAGTACAAATTGGTGTGTACTTTCTCAGGTTTTGTCAACTTTCTATATTCAAATTTTGTTGCAGCTCAGGTTTGAAGTCTGCATTATGGCTGTAAGTTTTCTGTTAGCATATGATTCTCAGAAACTGACAATTAAACCTTTGCCATAGATTTCTTCGTTTTTTTTCAATCGTCTGACTGGTTAACTATGAGTCAGGTGTAAGAGCCACGTGAGAGGAGCTATGGGGCTGGAAATCTTGACTTTTACTCCTTATTCCTCTTTTGGGGGGGAGGGATCTAAATGCAATCCAAGTTTATGCTAAAATGATCCCTTATTTAGTGTTTGGCGGCGTCCGTGCTTTAAAAAAAACGGAGACTTTTCAGTGATCATGATCCAACGAAAAGCGAGATAAAGTAATTAATTCATTGATCATCCCTTTTTCCAATCTTTTTAATTATTCATCCTATACACAGTATGCTGCCAAAAACAGTGATCATCCGATGCTGTCCAATGAGTGACTAACCAGACCTATGTACTATGATTTCAGATGAATATCAATGACCTTCTGAAAGTTGATTGTCTGAAACAACTTTTTAGTTACTGCAACTTGGGCATTAGTTTATTGAATACTAGCATCTTACCCGTGAAAAGTTGGGTTTTTTTTTCACATACACACTCATCTACACTCTATATTAACGTTACTCAAGAATTAGAAAAAAGGCGAATTTAATGGTAATATTTTCCACAAGTTTGCATAGGAGTTATCCATAAACGTTCAAATAAAACGCTTTAGCATACGTATTCTATAAACATGTAATTATTTCAATAATACACGTACTCCTCGAATCTCAATTATTCAAACTTAACTGAATACCCATCCTGAAGAAAGTTGATGTCTAAAAAAAGAAATAGTAAGACAGATGAATGGAAATCAGATAACATTCGATACAATTTGTTTTCATGATCGATTTATTACCACTTTTTACTAAAGAGGGAGCAAATGTTTAAGGAGTGGAATACTGGTGTAAAAAAGAATGTTCGGCTAATATGAGAAAAAAAGTCGGGCTAATGTGAAAAAGGATATTGGGCTTATGTGAGAAAAAGGTCGGGCTAATGTAAAAAAGGATATTAAGGTAATGTGAATAAAGGGCTGGGCCAATGTGAAAAAAGGGCAGGCTAATGTAAAAATGGATGTTTGGCTAATGCAAAAAAAGGTTGATATAAAGAAAGAGGGGAAACGGAAGGCAGAGTTGAAAACACGTTAATGCTTGAGACAAGTTGGGCTTATCCCCAAATAGAAAGGGTTTG
>OY735201.1:5505658-5540658 GCA_963457665.1 Thysanoteuthis rhombus | reverse complement strand
ATAAGGTTTTCAGAGTGACGTATTCGAGAAAACAGGTATAGCTATTCATTCAATAGAAACCTTCATTCGGTTGATGTATTCTGGCAGCATGTTGTGTTGGGGGTGATCAATAGATAAATGGAAAAGGAGTGAACGATGAATTGATGATTTTCCCCCGTTTTTGTTGAGCAGATATCACTTAAAATACAAATTTAAAAGCAAACAACAACGTGAACGCTTCTGGAGCAATTTAGTGTAAACTTTTATTGAACTCCCAACAAAATACCCAGGCGGGAATTGAAATAAAAAAGTTTTTTTTAGAGATAATAGATTGTAAATGTTTGCATGTCAGCCTTCCCGCTCTACCAGTGTGGCCTGTACAAACATTAGATACGTAGATACCCAGCCAGTTAGTGCACTTAAAAACTGCAGAAACTTGTGCTATTTGGTTGATAGTTTATTAAGAATATAACTGATACAGGAAGGCACATGAACGTAAAAGTGTTAAAAGCCACGTTGTGAAAAATGTGAAGGATATTGGAGACAAATTAAGTCTGAGGGTTTATATCAGATTTTCTATACTTACTTTAATTAGAAAATCTCTTATACCTACTTTATTAACAATTCTATTATGCTCGCTTTTCTTACTTTTATGGGGGAAAACGTTTGTAATTGAAGCAAGCCGTATTAATTAAAACTCATTTGTCACAGTATAAAGGAATCATATCATAATCTCATAAAATGTAAATTCTATCATCTGAACGAAAAAGAGAAAAAAAGTGAAGAAAGCTTTTTTTATTTTGACTTATAGATAAAAAAAATTACAAATGAACATCTCTATCCTGGACACAAAAGTAAAGTTTGAAGTCGATAATAGCCATTCTGTATACACTTCACACCAAATCAATCAGGAAATAACACCTTGTACTCAGCAACAGAGGTTGTGTGGCTGAATTTTTCAGAACCGTGTATTAGAATCAATTCCCAAAAACGTGTGGCTGATGCAATCACCAAAACCTACTTATACTTGCACATAATCTGCCTGATGCACAGAAATACGAGAACACACATTGAACTGATGACCCATGGCAAAGCTGTTGCGGATCGGGTTGGTAGTTCAGTTGCACTCGTCTTATTCACCTGACTTCAGATCACCAACTGCACACTGCTATGATTAATTGCGGGTTCCGAAACAAAAATTTCGTCAAAACGACGCTACAAACCTTTTTTGTGTTATCAATTTTGAGTGGTTTTTACTTTAATCTTGATTTATTCTCCTTTAATTTTACATGACGGATTTTTTAAAAAATAATAAAGATTAAAAATGAAAATATTGAACTAAAATACTTCAGCCAATATTGAAAGACAATAAAAAAACCTATCCCGATTCGAAACTGATATTCGTGGTTTAAAAACTTTCTAAATCTATCATCATAATTTATTGCCATCAACATTGGAGACTATGTGGACGCCCTTGAGTGATGTTTAGCAAGATAGTTCCACCGACCATTCGTTGATGTAGTGACTTCGATTCTCTCTGAAGGTAGCATTTTTATGGCCCTTTGCCAGACAAAGGCTTGTTGATTGTAGTTGATATACCATAAATGATATTATGTTAGTCTTATGAATAATTTAAACTGCCTGTATAGCGATCGTTAACAAGTTAGTCCTGCAGATCATTGAAGCTGTATCGCAAATGAAGTAAGGATAGGTCAGGTTAGTCTCTCGTTATAAACGGTCACGCTAACAATGTCTTTTTGGAGCATGTCGTGTTAGGGAGATCAATTTGAAAGAATAAATATGTTACTTCTATCGTCTTTTGTTAAGCAGAGATTCCTATAAAGGTCTGGATTTTCAAAAACAAGCATGAATTTTGTTGGGCAAATACTGAGGGATCAACTTGGCATTAACTTACAACTGCAAATTGACCCCTCAACTAAAACTGACATAAGGTGTTTTTCTTTCTCCAGACATAAGGAGTAAGTGTTTTACATTTCAGGGATCGAGTTCCATCTGAGGAGATCTGTAAACGTGATTCATACATACATAGCAAGCCATCCAGACCCGCTTGAAAACTGATGAAAGCTTTATTGACAATTATGGTGACCGTTCTGCACTTTGAATGAAGGCAATGAATAATTATGTTGATTAAGTGGGTTCAATGTTTTATGTTATTCGTTTGTTTCCTGGATGATCTTCATTTTAATTTTCTGCTTTAGTTCAAAATTCTTTGATCATCATTATATGATCGGTATGAAACCTTTGCAGATCAGAAATGAAAGATTAAACTCGAATCAAATTGCAGTTCATAGCGTTCGGAGAAGTAAAGACAATAGCAGCATTTATGGAAAGACAGGCATCATAGAGACAGGGGATTAGGTTCAAATCTCCTGGGAAACTTATTCCTTGTTTCCAATCCCAAATCTCAACCTAAAAACCGTTGAAGTACAATCAGCGAGCTGTGATGAAGAAAACCATGAATAAGATCAGAGAAGAATGAGCAAAAGAAAAAAAGTTGGTGATAGATGATAATGCTTCGGACCAAAATCTGAACTTTATTACATCTGGGACAACGGGTTGTGTATTGAAGAAAATAATTTTTCAACTACTCTAATCATTAAAAGTAAGGTTTGGTAAATATATGTCTAATTGGCTGCTGTGCAACTGGTTAGCGGGATATTCAAAGTGGTTACCAGTCACCTTCCTATCGTCCTCATCGGTTACTTTTTTGAAAATCCTTCACGTAAATTTCATCAATTCTATTCTTCTTTGAAGATCCCTAACTAGCGACGATGTGAGCCTGGTTTCCTCGCCAAATCACATTGATTTTTGCTCTTATCGCAGTATATGACTCGATTTCTAATAAAGATCTTACGTTGCATAACTGAACTAGTCCTCTGAGACCGCTCTGAGATCAATTCGAAAAGGTTACAGCAAAGGTGACACTTGGTGAACTTTGAACCGAACATCAAAGAACATTCAGCTGAATGAAGACGGCAAGACCTGGCCACTTAAAACATGGTAATCTAAATTAATTAACATATCTCCCAACCGTTCAATCTTTTTCACTCACAATCCTGATAACCTGATCCCCGGAAAAATCGATCATGGGTAAAAATATCAACGTTGTAAAAGGTAAAATGCGTCGTATTTCTGTGGCAGCTGGGAAATCTTAAGTTCAGCCAGAAACCCACTCCATGATTCTTGATTCCTGATTAATATTCAAGATCGATATCCTCGCTCTATCACAGATCGGTCAGCTCGACTTTAATAATCGTTCTTGCAATATGCCCCTCTTCTTTTACAATAAAAGAGTTTATAAAATGCAGCAAATTTCAGCTGATCAATTCAGTCATATGGTATCTTAATTTAATATATGTAAAAACATCGACGTCCCGAACGTATAAGTATTTTTAATTAATTGAAGGGTAATTATAACCAAAGTATAATTACATCAATTTTTTTGCAAAATTTGGAACATAAAGTCTTGAAAAAATTGTCTTCCTCCGTATTACCACAAAACATTCCATCTAATTCCAATCAATAAGGGATATTTGGTGAGATTTTAAAATCAAGGCGTTTTCCGTATAAAAAATCTTTGCCCATATTTTTGAACATATTTTAGCCAATTTTCTAGAGTTCAATATACACCAATACACTTTTGTTAGTTTTCCCCCGGTGATTGGAACCTCGTTATAACGAAGCTCACTATTGCAGCAACTTATGGGCCAAGATCACGAAAAAAACCGACCGTTATTCAGGCTTCATTGCGAGCTAATAACGTGACCATTCATCTTTGTGGACCTCACGGAATTAACAGAAGCACGAGTATTTGGCTTGCGTAACGAAAAAGAGACTCTTTCGCAACCGGTTTTAACAACATAGATATTGTGCAAAAGCTGCAGAAAAATAATTCGTGCAGTTCTTAGAAAACGAACAAAATTACGAACGAAGGGAGGAAGTTAAATGATCTTTAATGGTAGTCTTGGATTGTTATTGAGGAAGATCTGAGGTTAGTAATAAAAAGGCAAAATAATCAACCATTGATGACTAGTATGAAACTAAGATATTACAAGACCAATAATAATACATATTTTTTATGCTTTACATTTTTTTACCTTTTGCATGAACTAAAAAGTGAGTATTTTTCAGTGAATTATGATTTTCTTTAAATGATAAGTAATATACATTGAAGCCAGTCGTATTTCAAATAAGTATGTATGTCCCTCAAAGATTTAAATAACTTGCCAATATGAAAGCTGTCTTGAACAAATGGTGAAGTTCCTGATAGCAAAAAGATAAAGTAGAATCAATTACGTTAATCAAGGTATTTGTATTTGTATACTTATCAAAACCAATATTTAGCCAAGTCCAATTTTACGGTAATGGTATTACTCAAGAACCACAATGCTGCTGATCGTTCGCTTAGTCGGAACCAACATTATCGAAATTTAGAGTGTCGTATACCTCATGTCGAAGTCAATTTGGCCATACCATTATAATTATAGGTACTAAATAACTACCTGTTGCCAAAACACCAGATTGAATTCATAAGCACTATTTATTTCATTGATTTCTGATTATTTATGTTATTACTAATGATCAAAGAAAAACTGTGTTTGTCCAAAGTGTTTTATTTTCTAATTACTGTTTACAGTTATTAATCAGGCACCATAAACGATTACCTTTAGCACTCAAGATTGTTCCACACTGACAAAAAAAAAGTAATTCTTAGGACCAACTTGAAAGAATTTGTTAACCCATATTTATCAGTTTTTCTTTGAATAATTTTCTGATTGAATATGAAAAAATATTACTTTGCGACAAACCAATAGATATAAGTTTAACAAAGTAAAAAACCAATCGATCAATTGTTTAAAGGTTTTAGTTCATAACACGTTTTTCAGCGTGTTCACTATTCAATCTATATCCGATTGAAGGATATATTTTCTCTATCACAGTGAAATCAAGCACAATTTGTTTTACAATGCTGGCAGTTGAAACAGGATACCTTTGATACGAGTTTGAGAACGTGTTTGTGGGTATGTTTACGTGAGGATATTGCATCATATTTGAAAACATATAATCGTCGACAGACTGAAAAGAAAATTGTGGCATTTGTAATAGAAGTTTAAAATAAAGTGAAAGAAGAAAACGAATTCATGTATTTTTCAACAAATATATATTCATTTTTGTTACCAACATTTGATGATAATGGTGTAAGTACTCAATCATCATTATCATCAGTCTTTCAACGTCTGGCATGGGGCATAGACCTTCCTTAGGATTCGCCACACCTTTTAATTGTGTCGGACTTGTTTTCTGTCTGATATATTGTGTTGTCTTATGATCCCTCAAATTATTAAGCATGTTGCATGCTTCTGAGTTAGCAGGTAAATCTCTTGGTTAGGTTCTATAGATGCATTGGTTGTAAACCCTTCTTTGGGGAACAAATTGGATCTTCTTGTTTTTGAAAGTTGGGGTTGCTCTACCAAGGGCTTGTCATCCTATAATGATTCCATAGAAACTCATTGACTTACGTTGATGTAATAGTCTGCTTTCTCCAGTTCTGCATCTTCAATAATCAATTCTAATTCATTCACCTGAGTATCTCGCTCCATGTATGACTAAATTTAGAATTTTTTCGTGATCTATATCTCCATTACATAAATACTACTAGGAATTCTTTTCAACAGGTTTTCCCAAAGACAGTACAGTGCAAAAATCATGAATTTGCATTTCAGAAACTGCCAATCAAAATTCTCAGCATATTTCTTCAGTTTTTAAATGGTTCTGACCTGCTGATTGGCTATCCATCTAACTACCTGTGTCGTAGACTCAAACTCCACAAACGGTGCCACAGGTTGAAAGATTTAATCATTTACTCCTTATTATGTCTCGGGAAAGAAAGTACTCCATATAGGCACTGAGTTTACAACGTAAATTCATCCCTTAATTTGTTTCCAACAGCATCCACAGTTGTTTTATATAATCTGGGCTTTTGAGTCGGGCAACAAAAGGCTTAAAAAGTATTCATTGATCACTCTTTTTTCAAATTTTTAATTGATCACACCTAACGCAGCATACTGCGTAGAGACGTTGGTCATCTGACAATTTCTATTAGGTTTGTAACCAGTCCTGTTTTGTTTTAAAAGAAATAAAATTGGAGGCATATGAGTTAAAAAGATTCTGTTTGTAGCGTGAGTAAAGTAGGGCTTCACTCCAGAAATCCTACATTGAAAGATCAAAGTTGCAATCATATGCAAACATCCTTTTCTGACATTATTAAGGGCACACTTTTTAGCCAACATGGCAATACGTTCAATGCAGCGAAAATCTCTTGCAAAGTTTTGGTCTGAGTACGCTCAAGATCTTTAGTGTTTTAATTATTGCTAATTACTTCTTTGCTTTACGTTATATCGGTTAGCAAGCGAATGTAAGTGCAAAAAAACACTGCTGCCAGCCGATTATCAAAAATAAGTGACGGAAACATACTCCCCGCCAACAATTTTTTGAGAAATAACTTAATAATGAAAGGACAATGTTTATATTTAGTTTTCAGTTGCGATTATGACGTCATTGTTTGAGTGGAGGAAGTTGCAATTAAGACCGTATTGAATAACTGCAGGGCCTTCCGCATATGTTATGAAAGGGCCACAAAATTACATATATATAAAGCATAGCAAGTGATGAATCACAAAGTCAAAATTGATTGATCAGCACCGGGCCCTTGAAATTGAAGGGCCCAAAGAATATACTACTTTGGCTATATATTTTTTTCCACTGGTTCAGATATTCCTTAAGATATTGATTGGATCTTGTCAAGACGGGTGATGCTGTTCTGGTCCGGCCATTTAAGGCAGTTAGAACATAGTAGCTTGCCCGATTCCTAGCTCGCTTTCTCCTTACTCTGTCTACTATTTTGGAATGCAACAATGCGACCAGCGATGATGCGGTTTTCTACGCCGTTATGCCGCTCATAACTCCTCCAAATATTACTGCCAGTATTATTACAAAAATACAAAAGCAAAGAAATTACATTTTATAAGGTTCTTAACAGTTGAAAGGCATTCGGTGGATCTGAGTAACTATTTAGATAAATCCTCGCCCTAAGTAAATTGTTGTCCTCAAAATACACGGAAAGAAAGATGGATGGAAATTTCAAGTTGAAGTTCCATTTTTTTCAAATTGATTTAATACAACTCTTTCTATGTCCTGTTTGAAGCGAAAGGGTTGATGCTCATAAAGTGTCAGCCATTGTAAAAAAAATGTTTGGTTAATATAAGAGATAGAATCGGGCTAATGTTACAAGGGGGGTAATGTAAAAAGGGGTATTATTAAAAGGGGTCATGGGGACGCTAAAGTTTGGTAAAAGGGGGCGTTAATGCTCACGAAAAATTAGGTTGATCCGAAAAATGCAGGGGCTAACATGATAAGAAAAAGGGGGGACAATGTTAAAAAGATGACGGTTCAAAAAGAGAGGTAAAATGCTAAAAATAGGGCTGTGATGATAAGAAAAAGGGGACTAGTGTTAAAAAAGAAGGGAATATTGAATTCGACAAAAGTGTAATAGTCAAAACAAAGTTCCCTCTGGTTTTTTGCCCCAATACAAGGAAAAGAAGTTCTCTTTTGATTTCAACCCCTAAAAGAAGAAGTCCCGCTTAGATTCCAGTCCAGATTAGTAAAAAAAAAAAAAGAACAGTATTGATTTTGACGCTTGAGAGTTTGAATTAAAATTTTGCTTGAATCTCGTCTCCTATTAGTAAAAATGAAGTTCCCTTGGATTTGATCCCTAGTACGACAAGAAATTGGATATCGACCCTTATTTGCTGGTGGCAAGTTGGATTCATGCCTTCTTCACATTGTTTCTGCTAGACTTTGAACTCGTCTCAACGAGTCTATTCTGGTGACTACATCCGATAGACTACCTTGCACCTCTTAAGTGCATTGCATTTATTAAAAAAATATGTTTCAGAAGATATTTTACGTTTTGACATATCTCTCCTTTTTCAGAAAACATTTGGAGTTTGCCTTGGATAGGGAATATCAAAATAGAAAGAAAAATATACAAAGAATAATGGTTTCCTTGAGCCTCCGTCGAGTTTCAGTAGGAAACTATAAGAAGTTCAGATTTTCTGTCTGGGGGAAGACAAACGATCTATGCCATCCGTACTTCATCTGTTGAAGTTATTCTGAGAAGATATTTCCTTATATCGTCTGAAATTAACTACAGCAGAATTCTTTATCATAATTCCTACAAAGCTTTGCACAAGTGTGATCGCACGCACGTTTTCCGATGAGCACACAAACCAAATGAATATGCGCACAAAAGATTTCAAATCTTGTTAAGAGCAGAGTTTTTTTGATTGAAGAGAGTATTCATTCACAATGTCAAATTCAAAGGTGTGTGCATGATATAGTCAAAGCAAAAAAAATCACAACACAAGATTATGGTGTCCGATGCCTACATCAATTAGCGCACAAAGCAACATTTAATATGTGCGCAAAGGATTTCAAATATTGTTTATAGCTGAATCTTTTATTGGAAAAATTATCGATTCACTATGTCGTATTCAATGGCGTGTGCATAATTTTGTCAGTGGAAAGAAAAAAACTTTCACAATATACGATTTTTTGCGCCCACTAACAACTAAAATTAGAGAGAACATTGCAAACCTTTTTTTTTCAGTATATAATAATTAAAACTGTCAAAAAGAGCCGTGTGTCTATTGATGATGGCTGAAGTATTGTTGAAACAAGGTTTGCAAAAAAATATATATAGAAATAGATGGATAGATAGATAGATAGATGGATAGATAGATAGAAAACCTTTTTGCATATCGTGTATTAACAGGACTACAACATAGGAAAGTCTTCTGCATCATGACAATATTTCAGGTGCCAGTCACCTTTGAAATTACACTTTCATGATCCTATTTTACGCCTACGATAAACCAACCCTCACCATCAAATCTCTCCTTGACTAAATTGGCATCCATCATAGGTTTTAAAAATGTCTTTTTCCTTCTTCTTACATTGTTTTTACCACCAACGAAAATCTCCAATAACCTCAATACACCTTACGTTTGAAAGCGCTGTGAGCACATACTTCTGATGATGCCATATCCAGGGTGAGTGATTTTACATAGATACTCCCAACACATTACAAATCCTGTTCTGTACACTATTGCCATCCTTTCCACAATATTTCATTCAAATATCAAAAACTTTGCAGATATCATGTGTCCAACCGTGGATATGTTGAGAAAAATGGAAAAAATATACATCGAGAAAGAAAATATTTTTCGATCCACCGCAATATTCAACCGATTCTTTCTTCCCCAAATGTCCACACCTCAACCATATATGATTGAAATTCATCGTGTACCTTTGAAGATAACGTGTGGAAAGCCTGATAGACAAACGAAAGGGTAAACATGATCAAATACATATACCTCTCCAAGTTTGTTGGCAGAGATGATGAATAGACAATATTGGAAGTTTTATAAAGTTAATTGACTTTATTTAGATAAAAGAAAAACAGTCTGGTGCCAACTGTGGAGAAAATTTGATTTCCCAAACATAATAATGAAAAGTTCTTGCTCTGCCTTGTAAGCATTATTGTAAGAGATCCAAACTTATAATAATAATGCTGAGGTCACCATCAGGATCTTGTGTGGGTGACGTTCGAACGCCAGAAAGAGATTGAAAGAGTGACCAAACATAAGTGACACTTGGACACTGGTAACCATTGATGAAAATTAGTCTCAGGATCTAAGTATACGGTGATGCTTGGTTTGAGGTACTAAAAATTCAGTAATGTCTCCCTTAATAGACAATGAACACAAGGAAAACCTGTGAAGTAAGTGTACACTATACTTCATTCGTACGGCACCACCAATTCAAATCCTCACCCATACCCAAGATAAAGAAAGTGTGAACTTTGGGGCTTGGGATTCTCAATTCCATTCTTCAGATCCTGACTCTTTTATCGGGCATTCCTGATGACAAAAACGGCATTTCTATTGCTCTAACTGTTATAGTGAATGCTCCTACTTGAAGAAACGTCACACAATGGATCGCATGAATCGGCTTGTCGAGAGACTCATCTTTCCAGTGACATTTTTCTCAAATTGTCAAGATGAATGTCTACTCGAAAATCAACCTTGGTGACTTGAAGCACATTATTTCCCCTGATTTCTCTACATCAAGATGCCAATAGACGTTTATATCTATAGAAGATGCTGGCAGGTTTGCTTCCGTATTAGGTGGTCTGATTTCTAGTTCGAGGGACTGTCGGCGCCGTAACAGTTGATTTTCATTTACACTCTATGAAGCAAATTATGTAGTTCCTGGACCAGAGAAAATTCTGACCTGAAATAGTCGTATCGTTCAGAGAATTTACTTAGTTGAGCGATGTTTAAATCATACCAGAGGTGAATAAGGTGAAACGTTGCACAGGCCGCAAAATAGCTATTCAGAGACAATATGGAAATAGATCCGATTAGTCACTCACTTGGAACCATTAATTGACAAACGTCTTTTGGTTGCATAATTCATTAGGGGTGATCAATGAAAAGGATTTTAAAAGGGAGACATCAGTAAATAAGTTATTTCTATAGCCTTATGTTATATCACTGAAGAGTTTGATTTTTTAAGAATTGAACTGGTACGCTGTAGGACACAAAGTAAAGGACAGTTTTAGCCTAAACCTACATGGTAAATTGAATATGGATTCATAGTAAGTAAGCCAGAGAGAGTTAATTCAAAACTAAATAAACCTATGGTGATTGTGTTGACAGTTTTGTTTCACGGTAGTACTCGTATGGAATCATTCAGATGTTCTTACTGTTCTCTTTGATTCTATTTATTTGTTTTTGTTTGGGGCTGCATTTACGTATATTCCGAGAATTTGGCACTGCTGTTCATACTTTTTTGATGAGGATGAAAATGAACATCGAAATATTAACAAACTCACACACGTCTTACTTCTTTGAGTTTATTATTCATTGCATGTAAAATATATTTTTCTAGCTTAATTCAAGTCAGATGCTGGAGCTGAATTTCTTTTCCTTTATAACAACATAAAAAAACGATCCTCACCTAATTCAAGGGAGTAAATTTTGTCTGTCTGTTTGTCTGTCCTGTCACATAAAACCAAACCAATGTATATGGTTGACATTTCTTCCTATGATTTGAAATCACTACTAAATGATCGGTATGCAGCTCTTTTACTGAGTCAAACTGACACATACCTGCCAAAAATTATAATATATTTCAAAAATTATCCATACAATAGAAACGTTGCCGTAACATCTCTCAGATTATATAAAATCATCATTTTCCAACCTTTATTTGGAAGTGATCAACAGGCAGCTGTCTTATGGACTCAACAGACAAGTCTTACATATATACAGATATGTGTGCTAAAATTCTGTATCTGTTATATGTACAGTACAAAAGTTGCATTAATCATCTTCAGTTAGAATAGAAGTAGGATTGAGTTTGACCCTGCAGCAGCCAGGATTGTTTTAATATGTTTTTACTGGTCTCGATTTTGTGACATAGATTACATTTTACTAATCTTTTGATATAAGAAGAGACTGAAAGACCTTTATTTGGGTTTCTAAAAATAAATTTTAAAAAAAGAAAAGAAAAACAGTACACGAGAGTTAGAAACAAGATCCCAAGAACTGAATCCGTGATGTTCGTCATCAGAAAATAAGGATGGAAACTTCAGTGTGCAGCTACGAAAGAGTGAAATCGTAGTACTTGTAAAATCAACATCAACCAAGAATTCCGTCGCCGTTGGCAGCTGTCCAACTGTCAACTCCGTCAACTGGTAAGAGGTACTTCTTTGAATCTGTCCGTAGGATTCCCACTCCATTTGAGGTTAACTAATTAATTTCCGCTCTTGAAGCTCTATTTGATTTTACAAGTCATCGCACTGTCACGTCAAATAGAGCTAGTGTTGAAATAAAGCTAATTATGGAACAATAAGCGATGTTTCGTTGAAACAACTACCACCGCAAGAAAACCATCAGAATAATTAGTATTTGTGTTGTTTCTACTGGTTTAGTGTCGTCCAAAAAATATTTTCTCTTATTTTGAACTGAAAGTTCGTGTTTCTCTCGCCCGGGTATTTATTGGCTTATCAAGACAGGACCAAATTGTTCCAACTATTCTCAAATGATGACTGGCATAAATCCATCCGGTGTCATCATCAATATCATCATCAGTCTCTTATCGTCCGTCGTTGGACATACATTTTCCCTGGGATTCGCCACATCTCTCTATTATGGACATCGTGGAGCCAATATTTTCTGAACTATCCAGTTTGTCTCATCATCTTATTCTGCTGGCTTCGTTTGCACATTTAATATCCGGGATCCATGTCGTAAGTCGAGATACCCAGTGGTTGTCTGACATCCTAAGAACATGACCAGCCAATTGCCATTTGAGTTTCTAAACGGTGTTTATGATGTCCAGGACTCCGAGTTTTTCCTTGATTTTCTGTTCTTGAAGGTTGAGCTTGATCTACTAGAGGCTTGACACCCAAGAGTGATTCTTCGCTTGATTTCTTCACTAATTCTGTAGAGGTACAAACTTTTGCTTTCATGTTATTGAAAATGGTATCATGGATATGAAATTCAGAATGCTTGGAAATATGATAATCTCGGTGGGAAAAATGTTAGTTGAATATGGAAGATGCTGTAAGATTCTTATCCCACTTTTCTAAGCTTTGACAGAGTCATTTGAGGGATGACTGTTTTCGGGGGTGCAGCACTTCGTTCAATACATGTGGGGACAATTTTCCAAACCTTCTAACCCTTTTGATTGACTTCGAATGACTTTCTATGGTCGTTGCCAAAATCAAAATGTCTCCAGAGAGTGCTCGAAGGCTTATTTGAGGGTCGATGGTTTTTTGTGTCAATAATTTCTATCATTACAAACAGTTTTTAGCCTCACCCGAGGTTAATTATTCGTGTCCATATTTTGTAGAAAATCTATCCAAGTAACACTGAAAAGTTCTCACTTCCTCCGTTAGTACGAATGCTTGGTTGAAGAAAATTCTCGACATGAGTAGCATTATGTCTTGTAATGAAATCATAGTTGAAAAATATTCAAATCTCTCTCCAAGAAGCTATTGCCGTTTAGGACGCAAAAAAGATCAATTTATACCGATTTGTATGTACATTGGATCTGCAAAACAGTGGAATTGAACTTAAGAATCTTCCGATTTCAGCATCATTTTCTCCAATTCAAATAAGTTATATCTCATGGAAAAAAAATCGATAGTTATAAAATGATGATAGCTGTATCAATTAATCGTTCTAATGATTTGTTAGAAATTCAAAATGAATTTTCCAAACATTGAATAGCTGTTATTATGCCAATTTTGTTTGCTAATTTTAAAGAGTCTCTTTCAAATTATCTCAAAATTATAGAAAGAATGAGCCCACACGAATGTAACATTAAAGTTCTATTCTGAAATGTTAATCTATTCTAAAAGCACACCCGCCGTATCATTTAGATAACACAGAGGCTTCTCCTGGTATTTTTACTCGTAACGCATAAAAAGTCAATATTCTAATGCTTTCATGAGCAGGAATCAAATACAGTATTTTATTGTAGGCCGTTAGGGGGCGTCCCTAGATTCCTGCATTTCGTAGAGCTTGAATTTTGTAGACATTGTTATTTCTAATTCATCGTCATTGTCAGTCTTTTAACGTCCGTCATTAGACATGAACCCTCCCCCAGGACTCGCCACACTTTTCTATTGTTGGAGTCGCGGAGTCAATACTTCCTGAACTTGTCTAGTTCGTTTCTCCAACGAGTATTCTGCCGGTCTCGGTTGAGCATGTGATCCCTGGGGACCTATGTTGTGAGTCGTAATATCCATTGGTTGTTTGACATTCTTGCAACACGACCAACCCGTTGCCTTTGGGGTCCTACGATGGATTCTATGTTGTCTGTTCCCCTCCCTCTTCTCTCGTAATGCCATTTTATCAACCTCCCTGTCATTTTCTCGAAGTCCAGTCCAAGTTGGATCCTGGAGTTCGCTCTGTTTTTTTATCCCAACAACACGGAAAATTGACACCTAATTTTGGAATGTAAATTCCTCACTATTTGTCCGTCTTTAAACCAATTCTATTTATAAAATCAAATATTCCCTAACGTGAAACGGAATCATTACCGTGTGATCGGTAGGCAGCTCTCCTTCTAATTGAGCCAAATTGACAAGTCTTACTTATCTACGAGAATTATTGTTAAATTTTCGAAAGTGATTATGTTAAACGATAAAACTATCTTTCCCAGGATATATTGTGCTGTCTTGTAGTCTCTCCATGTATAGTTGTGTATGAATATTTTGTGTACGCGTTGCATGCCTCTCAATTTGATGATCAGTCTCTTGGTTAGGTTCTATGATTCAGCTCAACAGATGACTATCAGAAGCATGCATTGGTTGCGTAGCCTTATTTAAAAGTTTATTTGGATCTTTTTTGTTTTTTAAGCTTGAGCTTTCTTTGCCGAAGGCTTGCTATCGTACAGTGATTCTTTGTTTGATTTCTTCTTCTATTGTCGGTTTCTTCGTTTAGTTTATCAACAATTAGTTTGGGGTTGTGCAGGTTTGTGTAAAAAGTAAAAAGTATAGAAAATAGCTATTGTTCCCTTCAAACTTTGCTTTTGTGACCAATATTGTGATAGTTTCATGTAATTGTTCTGCTTACTATTTAATTAGGAAGGTGCAGATCTGCACGTGCTCAAATTGGAAATAAGTAATTTTGAAATTATCCCAATTGCAGAAGCTTGAAGTTTGAAAGGGATAATTGTCATTTTCTAAAATTTCTAGACGCAATCAATCTAGGAATAACACTTATTGCTCAGGAACAAAAGTTTTTAAAGAAGCAGAATCAGACTTTCAGTGTTACAAAAATAGACCATTATCATCAGTATGTGCAAATACATATATATTTCAGATTTCATAAATGATATCACATGTCTTGTTAATCATTCAATAAAACCCATTACTTAACGGACATCTTTTTGTGGCTATCCATAATCGGGGATATCAAGTGAAAATTATAAAATGGCGAGATCACAACTCTTCAAATTTTACGTTGGATCACTGAAAAGTTCGAATTTTCAAAAAAGACGGAACAAAATTAATAATGAACCTTGTCAGACATAAACTAAGGGAACGTTTACGCACAAGCTTACATTGTAATTCATCCCCCCCCCCCGGAAAAAAAACTTTCAAAAAACAAAAGTAAAGCTTTTTTTTAAACATAATACGGAGTAAATGTTAGAATTTTCTCCCTTCTATTTTCATTGTTTCAGCCTTGCATGACACACACATAACCAGCCTGAATCACCCAAAACTGAAGAGACATTTTCAAACCTATTTTAATAATTTTGGTCGAATAAAAAATCTGACCGCCTTCCACTAGTGAAAACAGAAGAAAAATTGTAATTACAGCTGTAGCCGTCCTTGAGTTATGCGATGAAAGACAGACATTTTGTGGAATTATAGTGAGATAACTAAGAATAAATGATTTCATCCTCTTTTACCTGTCAATTTATGGTACAAAGACCAGAAAGCAAGAATGTATAAAGACGATTAATTCACTCTGTAATCCCCGATGAGATTTCTTAAAAAATCCTAAGTGTGATAATTAAATACATCAATTTTGGTCAGAGAAACATGAACATTCCAAATACACAAAACAAAAGACTTAATCAAAACACTATTACAAACTCTTGGCACTACCCAATTATTCGAGTATTAAAAACTATCATAACTCTTTCCCTGTATTTTGTCAACGTACGGACTTTAAGGACTCAGCATTACCTTCAATATTTCTCCTTGCAACAAAACATTCAGCGTTGCTAACTCTCCCCATTGAAATCAACGAGCAGGTATTTGAATCTAAAATTAGACCCAATTTTACGTTTATATTACAATGGCAACTTGTTCAAAATCCGGGAGTTCCTGACAAGTTACCGCCAACGTCTTCTATTGCGTATATCTCCTCTAGACTGCCTGAAGCGATATTATCGATAGTGATCACAGTATTGGCGTTGTTACAAGTAGAGACCCAAGTGACGGGATCATCAGTATTAGCTTCTAAGCACGACAGCTGCAGCGAAGGCATTCAAATGTATTGATGAGGAGAGATCAACACATATGCTTGAATTTCCAACCAACTAATGTCTACTCATCTATCCACCTTCTTCTTCATCTCCGGCAATGCCGAATGTTGATCCTCTGTCTGTCATATCCAACCGATTCCTTAAGCTTCAGTTCTGGTTTTGACTCGTTCATTATGAATCCCTTGATGTTCAATGGCTCTAGAAGCACAAGAGCCACTATCGTGTGTAATTGATCCAGCCTGAACAAACTTGAACTACCATTCTAATGCATTTGATGTAGCCTGTAATGAAAGTGGACATTTTGTTTTGTTCTTATCGTTGAAGGAACAAGCTTGTTTATGATTGGAGGGAGGGGTATTTGCTTTCTTTTTTGTCAGATTTTACTTTCTTTTACTTTCTTTTACTTTCTTTTTGTTTTTCTTTCTTTTCGTTTTTTGTTATCCTCTCTCTTTTGTATCACGTGTCTTTCTGTCTTTCCCCCCGTCTTATCATCTTTTTTTGTTCATTCTTTCTTCCTTTCTTTCTTTTGTCCCTTACGATCCTTCCCTCATTCTTACATGACCATCCTTTCTTTATTTTATCTCCTTCACCCCCTCTTCGCTCTCTCTCTCTTTCTCTTCTTTCTTACATCTTTACATAGATATGTATATATATATATATATATATATATATACACACACTCACATATATATATATATATATATATATATATATATATATATATATATATATATATATATATATATATATATACATATATATATATATATATATATATATGGGGGGTATCTGCGTATCTGCGTGTCTTGGGATGTTTTGACTCGATTTTAAATGTGAACTAAAAAATAATGTTGGTAATACAGCGATTGCTAGATCTTTGCACAAAAAAAACTAGCGCATCTATGGTCAGACTTTAGAGATCTTTACATGGACTTTACACTGATATTCTAACTATATCAGTAATCAAGCAGTCCCTACCCCATTCCATCCTTATTTGTCTTTCTGGCACAAGCGACCCCAATTTTCCTCCCCGAAATTGCGGAACCCATGTCTATATTCTACGGACAACCCTCCCATATTAATCATGATTAGACATTAAATGAAAGAATATCTTTTCAGAGAGCACATTTATTCATATAATAGGATATAATTAAGGAAACATTGAAATACAAAACTTTTCTGATCCTAATTGTTTCGAATTGATAATTCATGGGCAAAAAGTATCAAAAGCCGATTAATGTATTTCATTAAATGATGGCTCCTTATCTTGCATATCTTCAGATTCTGCAGAAAACGGTGAAATCTTGCTACCCTGAATTCCTGATTTTGCTTTTTTCCGTTTTTTTTTCTGTTTCTCCCTTTGTCTTGTACTTTCATTCCTTGTTTTCTCCTTCAAAGACTTCATTTAAACGCTTTTCTTCATTCATCTTCTTTGTTTTCTTTTTTGTACTCCTTATTTTTCATGCAATTCTTTTCCTATGTGTATTAGAAACATCAGCCAAGACATAGATTTCCCCCAGTTTTAAAGCAGATCCCTTTGGCCAGCAATGTATGTATCACACATACAGGCTGCTCCTATAGAGGTAGAGGGCTGAAAATTCAAGCAATTGCCCTTGCTTAGACTAAAAATCGGTTGTTTTTATTCTTAAATCCCTTAATGTAGCTTCTTTAGTCAGAATTCTTTCTGCAATGTAGGTTTATGCTAAATTAATCCCTTCAATGCATGTTTGCCAGTGTTTTAGAAATTAAGACTTTCTTAGCAACCACTACCCCCACCTCCGAAGGACAGTTGGAGCAAATTGATAATTGACCACTACTTTTTTCAATCTTTTTAATTGATCACCACCAACATGACATTTTGCTAAGCAACATTGCTCGTATGATGGTTTCTACTGAGTGACAATCAAGACATTTTTTTGCATTTTTCCCACATATATATTTTTTTCGATATTATTCATTCTCAAAAGTTATTTTCATTCATTTACATTTTACGAATAGATTTATTTTTTAAATCGATCTTAATAGTGCTCATGACCATACTGTTTTGTCTTCAAGCTGTAAAATTAACATCAGTACCCTCCTAGATCGTTTCAGAAGAAATCAACCTTTCGGGATCCTTTTACAGATAGATTTATTCATAACATGTAGATTTTCGAGACTTTTTTAAAACTCTATTTGAGATGTTTTCCTGTTGGAATGATAGTGGTGTTGGAAATAGAATTTATTCTGGCCATATTTATCCTTTGAGTGATTTTTTTTTATTTACATGACATCAAACTTTGACACTACGTTAGTTCAACTCTTGACTCTGATAACAGATCTTCTCTTCCATTCTCTTCTCTCTTCTCTTGTATTCTTATTTTCTCTATCATTCCTATGACATCCATATCCTTCATACCCCCTTAGTTTTCTCCATCTTCCATTAGCGTAACTGTCAACGTGACAACGTGATTTTATTTGTCTTGTTTTTCTTCCTGTAGACATTAATTTTGACTTGGCTTTCCTACAAGCTTTCTTTAAATTCTAATTCAATTACCTTTTTTTGTTTAAACAAAAGCTGATTTTCTATTAAAGACATCGTTATCTCCCGATAATTTTCTTTGCCTTTTCCCCCCAAATATTCTTTTTTTTTTCTTCCTTTGACTTCATCTAATACTTTGTAGAAATCTTTAAACCAGAACTGTCACCGAAGTTGTCAATATAGGTTTCCTCGGTCTTTACGTTTGTCTGGATGGGTATGTATGTATAATGTGTGCAAGTTACAACAATGGCGATAGAGGGCTAAAATGGCAACATTTCCTCCTCATAGAACCATTTTTTTTTCAATCCCTTCCCCCAACTTTATTAATGTGTGCTTGGGTAAGTCAATTTTAGATGTGAATTCATGGTTGGTTGGTTGGTCTCTTAGTTTGTGCCCAGCAGCATTCACGCTTCCTATTTTAAAAATTTGGATTTATTTTTCATTGATCACGTCGTCACAGAAGACAAGGGGAGTAACATTCATTGATCAACGTTTTCTTGATTCTTGTTCAGTTGATCACTCCCAACACAGAAGGTTTCCAATGAACGTTGGTCAAATGACAGTTTATATTGAGTGACTAACTACAAATGTAACACTGTTTTCTTTCTTTCTCGGTTCTTTACAAGCTCTCTCTTCCGAATTATTCCTTGCAGTTGCTTCAGAGACTCGTATTTGTCTACGCCCATTTTTCTTCTCATTGACTTATTCATCCGCTTGTTTTTTTCTTAAATTTATTCCATTTTCGCCCTCGTAAAATGACAACAATTATTGTGAAACATCTCACCCAGTTCTGCCCTTTTCCATCTCTTGAACCGTCTACCGACACAATCATCGTCGGAAACATACTTTTTTTCTTCAAATTATGTATTATTCCTTTTACTACCTTGACATTAATGTGGAACAGCGTCTGATACGAAGACGTCAATGTATTGGTAAGCAACGATCACGAGAAATTGGAACGAAAAACGAACTGAGGAAAAGCTGAACCCTCCCACACTCCTACATGATTGAGTCCAGGGGTTACAATTTTTTTTTGGCTGACCACTGAAAGCCCAAAATGCTATTACTGGGGATCTGAGGGCAGACCTTTCAAAAAGGCTGTGGAACGTTAGATTGTTGAGTCAACTTCAGCAATTAGTGAGATTTGTTAATGAATGATTTGAAGGGAAACACAGAAGAGCATGTACTATTCGTAAGGCTTGTGGTTGCCCCCACCCTTATTTAGGGCGTGGTTGTGCGGAAAGTGATCTAAAATCTATCAACCCTATCCTTTAGCCAAGAATATCCTTTAAACAGTGATTTTCCACTGTTATTTTGTTACTAACAAAAAATCACCAGAGATTTGGGAAGTACAGGTTAATCGACAGAGTTTGATTCCAGGTCATTTAAACCATTTTTGCTTTCGAGCTTCTATGGATTCTGCTAAGACGTATCGCAAAAGGAGTCATAATAAGAATAATGTTTCTTTTTTCTTCTTTCAGCTCTTTTTCTCACAAGGTTCAAACAGAAGCCTTTTACATTTTCCTGATGAAATTAACATTCTGACAAGGGGTTATTGATTGATAGTTTCTTATAAAAGCTGGCAGAACCGAGATGTGAAAAAAATATGATCAGGAAAACAAAAGAAGTGATCGATGAATTTGGATTGAGAACGAAAACGTCGAGATCCTCGTGGAAAAATGGAAAGGAAAAAGTGAAATTGAAAGAAGACCAAAATAAAATGGAGTATCAAAATGGAGAGATTCGGATTGAAAAGCATGTTATGAGAGATAAATCAGAGAGAAGCCAGGAGGTAGATCAAACCAAAGCAGAGATAAATCATTGAAAATCAAATTTAGTTTTAACCAATAAATTGCCAGTTGGGATGTAACAGTAATATACACACATACATGAAAACCTATATGTATAAATTTATATATATATATATATATATATATATATACATATATATATATATATATATATATATATATATATATATACATATATATATATATATATACATATATACATATATATATATATATATATATGTAGAGAGAGAGACAGACCGACGGACAGACAGACGGATAGAGTGAGTGAGAGTGAGAGAGAATTTATTCTTGTCAGAAATTTGATACACTTTTCGACAAGAGAGAGAACTGAAAGAAAAAAAAGAGCCATAAGACATATCAGTTCCAAACATGAAAGCATTGGAAATAATATTCTGGAAAAAAAAATTAAAATTACAAAAGAAAGTCCCTCCCAAAATTTCAACTCAACAATCAGCAATAAATTGGAATTATCCTATTGGCCATTCTCGACAGCAAATAGAACGTATGTTTTGGGGTTTTTTTATGGGACAACCGAAAAGTATTTATTCTCGTAATTCATAAGTATTTGACGCTTTTCTGTGAGGAAATGTTTATTTTTCACTCCAATGGACAATCTTGACCAATAAGTAATAAGATTATCTTAGTCTTCCACGAGACTATGGTAGCAGAGTTTGTTGTTTTTTTTTATCCATTCAAACAAAGCAGAACACCTTTCAGATCAGGTATTCATAAGTGATATTTGAGAAAGGGTATTTCTGAATTTTAGGTCTTCGTTGTGTCTATGAATTCAGAAGTGTACATGATATATACTACTATTGTAATGCAGTTTGTAAAAGACAATATAATCTTGTAGATATGTCTTTGAGTGTGTGTAAAGTGAGGTTGTGTGATGTCAATTAATACTATTGAAAGCTTAGCCTCACCCGTTTATACCAGCATGCACCCAGACAGGGCTGAGTGTTTTTGGAGGGGTGGGCAAAATTTAGCACTCATGTTTGCAAAAGGACTTCCAGAGAAAAGTAAATTTGAAGCTCGCTCTTCCCAAGTGACATCGATTAAGGGTTTTGGTACGAGAAGCCCCTTTTCGACCAAAGGACTGCCAGAACTGTCGTCACTCCTGTTCTGCTTTGTTAGCGTAAATGAACAATTCGTATTTGTTTTTTCATGTGTTTTTATTAATTTTCCCTTCTCATTATTTGTATAAACACAAATGATTATGACAAACATAGAGTCAATATTATTAGACAATTCAGGCTTAGCAGATTTTACCCTGCTAGCTCCAACGCCCTCCTATGCATACTTCCATCATGTCTACCCCTAAAGATGGAGGTAATTTCCATCATTTTGTTCAATACAATCACTACTCAGAATTCAAGATATAGTGTACTGAGCGTACGAAAGGTCACCCCGAATTTAAATATATATATATATATATATATATACATATATATATATATATACATATATATATATATATATATATATATATATATATATATATATATATATATATATATATATATATATATATAATGTTCTCTATGTGATGTAGTGACTGAGAATAAATAAATTATTGATATACACCAAATTTAAGCCAGACACGAGACTGCAAGTGTGGGGCAGTTAGAACTGAAATCATTACCGCTGCAGTAATGGTCTGCAAAACATATTATCAATAACTGACAATGTCTGAATTCAGTCTCCAGAAATCCAAATTGCTAGCGGTTGAGGTACTCAGAGGCAGCTGTTTGTCATAGTTAAGAAATGTGCTGATGGGCATTAATTGGCAGTGACGAGTAGAATTTCAACTCACACGCTATTGTTCTGTTTCTCCTTTGTAAAGCTGGTGATACACAATTAGAGAATCAGTACATCGTTTCTATTGTGTTCCAAATCCTGTTTGTTCCACAAATGAGCATAATCTCTACATTCTGTGAATGACAAGATAATTGGTCATTGCATCTGTTCTCTGTCGTTGATAATTTACGTTTGTGTTCAGCTACTTTCATTGGGTATTCGCAAATGTTTCCTGCGAAAACCAAGTTCTCAAATGTGTTTTTTAGGCTTTAGCTTTCAAGAAGAGAAGCTTGGAACTTTTGCACACACTTGATACTTTATTAAGGAACTGATTTAATAAGAGCCCTCACATCCTGTTTGAATCCCATGATGTAATCTGTAAATAGGATACAAAGTAATAGAGTTTTTTAGCGCTGAAAAGTAATTTAATTCACAGATCCAAATATTGGCTAAAGTATTTAACGATTTACATCTGCTTGATAAAAATAGCACAGTCAATAATTTTGAAGGATTTTAAGAAGTTTTATGATTTTGAATGTCCTTTCTTCAAGGCCCATCTCTGGTTAACGATACAGATTTATTACAAAAATATATTGAATCATCATCATCATCATCATCATCATCATCATCATCATCATCAGTCTTTCAACGTCCGTCGTTAGACCTACACTTTCTTCAAGATTCGCCACAATTCTCTATCATGGGCGTTGCAGAGCCTGTATTTCCTGAATTTGTCTAGTCCATCTCTCCATCTTGTATTCTGTCATCCTCAGTTTCTCATGTGATATCAGGGGATCCATGTTGTGAGTCGTGATGTCCATCGGTTGTCTTTCTTTCTTGCAACATGGCCTGCCCATTGCCATTTATTTTTTTAATCGTTACTCTATTTTTAAACAAAAGTCCTTTTCTAATGATGTAATCAATTCGCGAATACTCCAATGTACAAGTAAATTTGTTAAACTTACCATTAGACAATTTTGAATTTTTTACTCCTATTGTCGCAACATATAAGAGACCTAATAATGCATGACCTGATAAAATTGCAAGAAGACGGGTTTTGTCAATTACTTGCATATATGAGTTTATGCTTGGGACTAATATGTGTATATGTATGCAGATTTGGGCGTGAGTGTAAGTTTATTTGAGATAGAGTTTTTGATGAAATTTGATACACGTTCTTTTTATTTCGGACTATTTAGCAGTGTTTAATTTGACAAAACAAATACTTTTATCACAGGAATAGGTATTGAAAAATGGTGCTAATGCAGTTGGGAATTGTATAAACAACGTCGAAGATTCTTAAAAACGTCTATTCATTTTCTTGTTATTCAAATAATGCCTGAAAATTGATTTGTCATTTCGGACTAGTCATAAACTATGAAGTTCCAACATTTTCAATGATTAATACTCAAATTTCCTCCCAAGCCTATAACCGAACATTCTCTATTCAAAAGTTAGTTGCCAGTTTTTTAAGGAGAATTCTTGATTGAGAAATCCTTTGGACTATAATTGTCTTACGCTGGGTATGAAGAATATGGCAGGGTGCAAAACTACAGACAGTGATGGGAATGGGTTTCAGGAATTGAGTACCCGGCAGTAGTTACCAAACTGGAGATCTGCTAACCCCGGAGATTCACAGTTCCAATCATTGGGCTTGCAGTCCTGCCGTGTACAAGAGCATTACTGAGCGTCTATGACCTCGTTGAGTTGGCAGACACATTTCAAAAGTCTAGGGCCTGTGAGCTTGTTAAGAAGGCGGCAAACCTTTCAGAAGTCTCGGGGCAGTAAGGCAATTCGTTTAAATAAAATGGGTGATGAAAGTTTTGGAAATATTTATATCCAGTAAGATTGTATACCCTGGAAACGCAGGGGCGTCGATTTGTGATAAACGCTGTCTGATTCACCAGTTGCTTGGGGCGAGCGATCCTGAGGATAGCTTGTAATAAATGTCTCGATTAAAAAATTGATATTGAGAACCAGGTATATCCTGTGCGTCTTTGTAAGTATTATTTCCATCCCTGCTGGGAAGTCATTGGTCTGATGCGATTTCTTTTGTGATTACTACGCCCTGCGTTTATAACGAAAACAAAGAAAGAAAAAAAATAACAGAATCCGAATAAGGGAAGTTCGGCATATTTATAGTCTAATAAATTGTTTTTTTCTTCTGCAGAGAAAAATACAGTCCGCTTCATTGTCCCTCTTTTTAGCTTGCAAGATCGTTTTCTTGTCCTTTCCATTGATCAGTAGGTAGGAACCCAGCCTCAGTCGGTTGGCTATCTCAGTGTTAAATCGTCCTCTATCCTGCCAAGCTCATATTGTTGACTTCCTTGCTCATCTTTTTCTTTAATTTCCTTTTCATACTCACGTGGGACGCCAAGGAACGGACGACTAGAAAATGCATGACTTTTCTTGTATGCATCCGATATCCATAATTCTCACGTCGATTGACCGGTTGAAATAGGTCATGTGAGGCACGAAAAAGGCTTCTGCAGGAAAATTAGCTCTATTGAGAAGAGCGTGACAATTTATGGGACTTGTTCTGGACACTGTGAAAGATTATCAGATGGTTCTTTTGCACAAATTTGTAAGGAGAAGTTATATCGAAAACTGATAAAATAGTAATTTTTTTTTCATGTTTTTGGCTTCTCTTCGAGGTATGAGAGGGAAACCATGGCCTCGAGCATTTGTAAAGACGGTAGTATAAACTGATTAATACCTTTAAGTCTTAAGAGAGATAGTCTACTCTCTTAACCATCAGTTTTTTTTTAGAAAGATGTTTGAAGGTAGCAGTTCAGGAACATGCTATGGCTAATCGAACACGCACTTGCAAACACCTCCCTTTCTCTCTCTCCCTCTCTATCTCTCTCTCTATATATATATATACATATATCTATCTATCTATCTATCTATCTATATATATATATATACATATATATATATATATATATGTATATATATGTATATATATATATATATATACATATATATACATATATATATATATATATATATATATATATATATATATATCTTAATCTATTAATAAACGCTGTATGGCAGGTGATATCTATCTATCTATCTATCTATCTATCTATATATATATATATATACATATATATATATATATATATATGTATATATATGTATATATATATATATATATACATATATATATATATATATATATATATATAGATAGATAGATAGATAGATAGATAGATAGATAGATAGATAGATAGATATCACCTGCCATACAGCGTTTATTAATTGGGTAGTATATCAGTTTGCAAATTCAATCCTATCTGGGTATGTAGATGTTGTTTTTCTGTGCCCGAGGAAATCTCACTGAAAGAAGCATTAGATTCGCCTCCCTTTGATTTACGATCAGCTGGAGTTGACAATTATCAGTTTGTCTATCCAAACTAATACTTAAAATTACCATTCACTGACAGACCAAGTGATCAATAGGTCATTTTCAAACCGACTGAGCCAAATACCAGACCTTGCCAATCTACAGAATATCATTTCGTGAACATGCAAGGAAGTGCAAACAGGTGTGGAGCTTGACCCTACGGTAGTCTCAATTTCCATTAAACCACTTGAACTCATTCTTTTGCAGTGGATGGACGTGTCGATGTATTTGTTTACTAAAGTCGACCAGTCATAGTGGGGGTTATACAGATAGCAAGTATATTCACCAATGTTAGCAGTGGTCAGACCTTCGGGTCTACTCAAACCTCCTCTTAATGAATCAAATTTGTTATTACCGAGTATGAATAAAACGGTCTGTAATCAAAGTACAGGTCAGTGGGCGAATGACCCTTCGTCTGGAGGAGATAACAGCATCTGCACAGACCAAATATCTCATAAATTATCTCATGAAACGCATTAAAGAAAGCACTGCCGCCTTCAGAGAAATACACATCAAGAAATAATAACCAATAAATGGCAGAAAGTGCCTCATAACACCAACTTGAGATTTGTTATCCCATTGAATTGAGTAGTTTTGATTAGTGCAAATTTTGATGTAGTAAGTTTAAGATATTGCTCCAGAAATTAATCCAAGTAAGTGATAGCAGAGAACACATTGGATTATATATGCGTGTCTGTGCTTCTGATATAAAAAGTAGCCATCATGATGAGTATATATATATATATATATATATATATATATATATATATATATATATATATATATATATATATATATATATATATATATATATATATATATATATGATTCATAAATTACGTTATGATTATATAAAACTTATTTGAAATGATCCCCTTTCATTACACGATTAATATATCATGTCTGTGCTTCTGATATAATAAGTAGCCATCATGAAGTATATATATATATATATATATATATATATATATATATATATATATATATAGATATATATATATATATATATATATATATATATATATATATATATATATATATATATATATATATATATATATATATATATATATATATATATATATATATATATATATATATAATTTATAAATTGCATTATAATTATATAAAAACTTATTTGAAATGATCCCCTGTCATTACACAATTGATATGTCATTCAATTTAAACAATGTAAATAAATGGGACTGCAGCAGGATTCGAAACTACCACCGATAGGGTTGACGTTCCAGCATAATGATGTACTTACGAATGTACTAAACAGTTAACAGAAACGAAAAGGCCAAAGAACTGCTTCAAATTTAATTTCTTACTGCGTTTATTCCCGATGTTTTCCATCTCTTCCAAAACGACATTATGCAATTGAGAATTGGACATATTTTGTCCAACAGAATGAACTATGAATGACATTATATCATATAGAAACTTATTCTAAATTATCTCCCGTCGTTACACAGTTGATATGTCATTCAATTCAAACCACCCCAAATAGAGTGAACGTATATATATATATATGTATACATATATATATATATATACATATATATATATATACATATATATATATATATATATATATATATATATATATATATATATATATATATATATATATGCTCTTCTATAGGAATAGAGAACTCTGGTGGATGGGGGACTTATGTGTAAATTAATATATCGCTTAAATTCAGCCTTTCTGATGTCCAGACCCGTAGCTCAGAGGTAGGATATCGGTCTTCGAAGCGAAGGTTTCAACCCTGCCTCGTGGTACTGGATGGGTTAATGGAAAGTCTATAGCCACACTATATATATATATGTATATGTATGTGTGTGTGTGCGTTTATTCGAGTGCTTTCCTTTTTATATATGTATGTGTGCGTATGATAAGCCCTCACAAAGTCAGGTCCGAACGATTGAATTAGTGAATGGAAAGAATCTATTCATTTAACAGAACAGAAGGGAAAATATATCCAGATTGAGAACAAAAAGGATTTCAAATCAAGCCCACATCGGTAAAAAAAAAAAAAAGATGGAAATTTGTTTATCAATACCAGATAATTTTCTGGTGAGATCCAATGCTATAAAAATTCTGGTTGGATATTCCACAAAAGGAACGACCGATCAGGCAGCCCCTCCTCTCTGTCTGTCTTTCTCTCTCTCTCTCTCTCTCTCTATATATATATATATATATATATATATATATATATATATATATATATATACATATTGAAGACTAGATATTTATGATTTTTAAAAAAATGCCATTAAGCAATATCTATCAATATTATTCATCTCATTTTCCACTGGTTTGTATCATATCACATGTTATTAATAGATGAGCATCACTTCAATCTTATCAAAATCCATTAAAAATATTATCTATGTTTTATGTATAACAGAAAATTCGAGTATGTACTCCTCATAATGTCCGGAAACAGTTTTCTTGTTGTTTTGAAAATTAGCCCGAAATTATATTTTAGTGAGGAGGATTCAACTTACTTGTCATTTACCCAATAAAAACCGTAATGTGACCACTGTCTTTTGGCAACATTTGGTGTTAAGGCTGATCAATCAAAAGTTTAGAAAAAAGGGTTGATTAATGAATTAGTTACTTCAAACATGATCACTAAAAAAAAATCTCAACTTGAAAAATAACAAACAAAAATGCTGCCAGACAAGTGATCGATTTAGAATAAAGAGGAGGGGACAGAAGTACGAGAATGCAAATCCAAAGACACAACAAAGAGAAGGGGAGAGGGAGGGGGCCCTGTGTGTTTACCGTCGTGACTCTCGACATGGATCCCCAGAGATCACATGAGCAACCGAGGCTGGCAGAGCATTAGATGGACATGCGAGCTGAACAAATTCAGAAACTACTGGCTCCGCGATGCCAATGATAGAGAAGAGTGGCGAATCATTGGGAAAGTCTATGTCGAACAACAGACGTTGAAAGGCTGATGATAACGATGATGATTAGTTTTTAACCAAGCCTCTGCATTATCGAGAGAGCCTAGATAAAACAAACGACTATACACCAGTGTTACCACCAAACGAGAAGTTTTGTCCAGGGCCTCCATTAGGCGATACAAAGCTGTTTCACGACCCTCCACACAGGCCTCAAACACCTTCATCCTTCAGCCATGCTGTTTTCATCTACGATATTTTATTAATGGACAAATCGTATCGACTGAGAAGACACTAAAATCCACGGTTCCCCCATTGGCCCCGAGTCCCAGTGTGATAAAGTGAATGTACCCCTCCACATACACTCAGACACTTTATGGCTGTGTGTCTGTCTATAATTCCCAACTGTCCGAACTGAAGTTTGATCATTATCAATGAATATTTTTAAATGTAGAATAGCAGCATTCTTGGTTATTACATCTCTCTCTTTCCCCCTCTCTCTCTCTCTCTCTCTCTCTCTCTCTCTCTCTCTCTCTCTCTCTCTCTCTCTCTCTCTCTCAATACAATATTATGCATTAACGTAACGTTATGGCAAATCTGATCGGATTTAATAATAAGACAGGCCAATCAATAAAATGAAATCATTGGTAGAAACGAGAAGAAACGATTCGTGAAGCAGAATTTGCTGAAAGGTCTACTCGCTCCTCGGTGAAATGGCCCTTCACACGGGGTCATCAGTAACTTAGCTGATTGGCTAGAAGAAGAAGAAGAAGAAGAAGAAGAAGAAGAAGAAGAAGAAGAAGAAGAAGATGGAGAAGACGTTGTTGGGGATGATGGGAAGTTATTTCCTATATGATATGTTTGAATGGATGGCTGACCAGAAAACCAGTAAGTCTGTCTAAATCCTTAATGAGAATTATTATTATTTCACGAGTAGGCTTTCAGTGAGGAATTGAGGCAATAATAACGGAAACTTGGCAAATAGATATCCAATTATAAAAACCTAGCCGAGTTCTTTAGTTTCGTAGTGTGGGATAATTCCAGAGACGGTAGATTTCATTCGCGCTGTTTATTAAAAGGCAAAAAAAAGCATGCCGAATGATAAACTTAGATTCCAAAATTGGTTGCTTGCATTATTTGTTTTCATTCGTTTCTTTATTCCACTTCCTACTTACTTGTTCAGTTATGCGTTCCTGCGAGATTCACCAAATCTAAAATATTGAAAAAAGTTTGGACAACAGATATTAGAAAAAGCAGAACAGGTGATTCAGAACCGCATAATTTGGACGGTTGAATTGGACTATAATCATATTGGACATGGTGTAAGGTTGCAGTAATGCCCGGGATCCTGAATAGAAAACGATGAACAACAATATCAGAAATTTCCATTCAGCTAACTTTGGCGGAACTTATTTGTTGAACAAAACTAACTTTGGTACAACTTTTTTGTTGAACAAGACTAAATTTGGTACAACTTATTGGATCCCCATTGATAAAGTACCAGCATTTGTAATATTGATTTTCAAAACAGGTACATCGTCATCATTCGATATATTCGTGCAGGACGATCTCTTTTTACTCTTAATTATTCTAATTAGGTACTGAGCTAAACGAAGCTATACTTACTGAAATTGTTTGGTATACAGTTAGTTTGGATCGAATATATAATCTACGACCCGAAATTTATTTCACTCAGAAGCGAAAATTCTCAGATTACATGAGTACATGTTTGTATGGAAGGGTGAGAAATTGAAGAGGAGAAGAGAAAGAAGGGGGTAGATAAATACTTTGAGCGGAATACCTAGTGTTTAATGCTGTAAAGCAACCTGAAAAAAAATTATATATATATATATATATATACATACACATAGATAGATAGATAGATAGATAGATAGATAGATAGATAGATAGATAGATAGATAGATGAATGAATGGATAGATGGATAGATAGAGAGAGGGAGATATCGGGGGAGAATATAGGAAAGAATTGAGCGGAGAATCAGAATGACTTGTTTGGATTGATATCCTCGTTGATTTCTTTAGATCATGACATTTTCGGTCAATGGGCGCGCAATTTTCTTCAAATGTTCCTCCTATCGGGTAACCTTTTCATCTCTTCCGTAATGTGTTTCTTAGCTTTCATTCCTATTCGAATCAGAACATTACCAAACATTAAACAAGGCGAGAACTCGGAGTTAGAGAGGAACAACAAACATAAAAGTTGCCAGTCTGGATAATTAACGGAATACTGACAATATTTCGTCTCAGAACTTGAAAAAAAATACCTGTAGGATGACTCAGCTAAAATGAGGTGATAAAAAATGAATGAATAAAAATAAATATACGTTGATTAGTTCAAAACTGCACCGTTCGTTTTTTTTTTATGATTAAATGCTTTTTCTTTTAGCTTATCATATTCAGTTACATCGAGCTTTACAGTAATACCCAAAACGTACAACATCAGAACTTCACTGTTCTACGTATTGTTGTACTTTAACTCAGAACAGAAAGATTGCCTGTTACACTTTTCAGCTCCATTTACTTTCAAGATCAAAGGAGCAAATGTGTTTTGCGTGAGTGTAAATTGTGTGCAAAAGAGGAAGAGCAGTGAGTGAATGACGTGAAACTATTGTGAGATTAATTAGTCTTTATTCAGTCTTGATAATTGGTCAGAGTGGTTATCAGAGAAGCTTTTTCTCTGGATCGAAATAATTGAAAACTGTCAACCCCCAAAACTGTAACCAGAAGTCGACATTTATTTCTTCCGTTTTTAAATGAATCTGGATGACTAACTGGCTATGTATGTACCGTGCGTATAGGCCACAGCAATAAAATTAGCGGGTTCAGAATTAAAACATCTACTCCTTATAAAGTTTACCAAGAAGAAAAAATAAGTTTTATTTTTGAAAATCGCTCAAATAAGAGTTTTTAACGGGGAAGCATTTATAATGTAAGTTTAAGCTGAATTGATCCCTTTTCTTTATTTCCATCAGCAGTCATGCTTGGTTTCGGAAAATACAGACATCATCATCATCATCATCATCATCATCATCATCATCATCATCATCAGTCTTCTGATGTCTGTAATTGGACACAAACCTTCCCAAAGATTCACCAGACCTATCTATCATGGGCTTCACGGAACCATCACTTTCTGAACATGCTCAGTTTTTCCTACCACCTTATTTTCTGTCGGCCAAAGTTTCACATATTATCTTCACGGTGTGAGTTGTGATATCTTGCGACTGTTTACTATTCTGGCAACAACACCAGCCCATTGACACTTAAGTTCTCTAATAGACTTTATGATATCACTGACTCCAAGAGGAGGAATTTTTTTCTAGCAGCTTTTCAGCTCAGTGGTAGGAGCAAATATATATATATATATATGTGTGTGTGTGTGTGTGTGTGTGTTCGTTCGTGTATGTGTGTGTATGTATATACATATATCACAGTTTCTATCTATGCATACACATATTCGTATAATAATGACTGTGTATACTGCATAAGTGCGTTATATATAAAGAGATGAAAAGGTAATTGTATGTTGAATTGATGTTTGTATTCTTCATACATATATGCATTTTTTAAATCTATCCTACGTATTTTATGGCTTTGAAAGTTATACATATATATATATATATATATATTTATGTCATATGCATGCATGAAATATAATATACAAATATAATGCACACAAACACACACAAATATGTATGTATGCCTGTACACTCACGCAAACACACACGCACACACACACACACATATGTATATATATATATATATATATATATATATATATATATATATATAAGCCAATGAAAAAAAAGAATATATAAAAGCACGATATCACTATAAATGATGAATTCAAAGATGCTGCTAATAGTCTATCAAACTGAAAAATCAATGCATACAAAGCTGTCACCAGGTTCAAAAGAATTCGTTTTCCATTATTAAATAAGTAAATGAATGAATCCAACAATCTATCGGTTAAATATCAGAAACGTGTTCCACATTAACAAGAAAAAAAAAAGGAAAAAAAAAAGTTACCCATTCAAATTGGATATGTGTGAAGTAGGGACCCTGGGATCTGTTGCAGCTGGTGCATTGCACTGGGATCCAGAGGTCCAAAAACAAGTGGTCAGAGTTATATAACGTTCTAAAGATGAACCCTGGTCAACTCTATCGTTCTTCGTCCAATACAGTGCAATGTGCCAAAAGGGTTATATCAACAATGAAAACAGGATAGCTAAAAGCACGGCGGTGTTTGTGCAGTGAGTATGTGGTCGGTCTGAAAACAGCACTCCATGGCATCATAAGATTCCTCTTGGATACCCTGTGCCGATAAATAATCATTAGTCAATTAAAGTATATATATATATATATATATATATATATATATATATATATATATATATATATATATATATATATATATGTATATATGTGTGTGTGTGTGTGTGTGTCTGGGATAAAATAAGAGGTAAATGTTGAACTTTTCAGTCTTCTAGCCCCCTTAGTGAGGCCTGTACGCATGATGGATAGCCAGCATGATCAACTTAAAAACTGAGTACAGTTATGTTGACCATTTTGTTGTCAGTTTTAGCTGAAGGTTTCTAATATTTCCAATGCAAATATGTAGTCTTAACAATTCACATGGAGTAGGAGCTAAATTCAATAGAAGTAAAAATCTAAGTCATTAACAAACATTCCTATTGAATTAACTCCGTAGAACTTCAGTGAGCTGTGAAATTTCTCTGCGTCGTAGACAGAATTTGTGTCTCATTAAATTAAAAAGTAACAGGAATTCCACTAGCGAATATTCAGATCTTTTTTTACATATTTAAATTCTATTACTAGATACAGTGATAAAACTGCCAACAAGAATGTAAACATATTTTATAGTCAATCATAATGTTTCATTAGTGTGAAGACACAATAAGACGGCAGCTTCTTAAACTGTCGATTCAGTCGACGTAGGGATTAATATATAAGCGTTTACTCCCTATCTTCTTTGTATCCATCCCCCAGGGGTATAAATGAGGTTGATTAACAAAGTGTGCTTATGCTGGATAGAAGGATGTATAACCGAAGTATCATACCAAGAGTAACGTATAGAGCTGAAACATGGAACCTGGACAAAAGATTGACCCTCAAACTGAGGACAATGCAACTTTGACATGAGAGAATCATGCTCAATATCACATTGAGAGATGATAAAACAACAGCATATCATAGGTAAAACAGGAGTCAGGGATATCATAGAATCCATTCGAAAACTTAAATGGCAATGGGCTGGTCATATTGCAGGAATGTCCGACAACTGATGGTCATCACGACTCAAAACTCGAACCCTCAGAAAATCATATGCAAAACAGACGAGTTCAGAAACTATTGGCCCCACAATTAAAATGATACATAAGTGTGGCAAATCATTGGGAAAGTCAATGGCCAATAACAGACGCTGAAAGACTGATAATGATGATTATGATTGGCTATTAAACATTGATTATTCCCAAGTGATATCTTGGTCATCTGCAATCAATTGTACTTGGTATACCAAACCACACACCATTGTTCTGCAAGAAATTTCGGGCATGAAACTCTGCAAACTAATTTCGACAAGTTTGATCATTCCCAATACATTCTCAATAAACTGCCTTAAACCTTTTGCAATTTTCGATTCTAATTTTTTACCTTTCTTAAAATAAAAAAAATCCAATACCGAAATTGACTCGTACTTTGTCCCTTCATCTTAGAATCTTCAAAATCAATAAACAAATTTACGTCAATTCAGACAAATTACTTTACAAGTTCTGCACTGATAAGGCATCTCTCATATGCAGTCTTTTGATATATAGTCAGCTGAAACTGAATGCCCCGTATAGTATCTAACGGCAAAAACTGAACGATTTTTCAATGCCTACCGATATATCCAACATCGGTCTTCGGTATTTACTCAAATAAAAAAAAATGCCGGGTGCTAAAATAGTATTTGTGCTGATCAGAAGCAGACAAAATTGCACTAGAGAGAAAAAAATGGCAAAAGCCAGACGATAAATTTGAAGAACGCTAACTTGCATGTACACTTTCCATATATTATTTTTCAGTGCATTGATGGAAATATCACAGCGGTCATCGTATTATTATTCATCCCTTCTGTTGATGATCACGAACAAAACGTCTCTTTACATAACACAGCCAACTTTCTTTATGGACATTTGCGTGTTTTTCTTCACAATACAAAGGACTTGTGTTAATAGCTTTGGCTAGACGACAATAAATATATGACACTATGTCGCTCTATGCAACAATCCACATTTTGATAACATGGCTAGATATTTCATTGTCATATCATATACAGTGTCGACGATGTCCAATTTCACCTAAAATATCTCTAAAC
>OY735201.1:5405658-5500658 GCA_963457665.1 Thysanoteuthis rhombus | reverse complement strand
AAAATGTTCTCTCATCAATATTAGTTATATGAATTGAAAAAATCTTATTTTATACAAAATCTTACTAATTTCATCATTTCAATATTTGATATATAAACGATTACTTAGGAAGGAATGTGGGGTGGGTAAGATACTTGATAGTTCACCGAAGACACAGGGAAGAAAAAAGTTTATATGATTTAATAGGAGTATAGGAGGTGAGGTTTGAGGATAGATCAGGTAATTTACTGAGTGAATAGAAAAATTATTACAAATGAAACAAATCCATATTTGTGTAACATTTACAAGATTGGATAGGATAAGGGAGAGATGAGCAGATACGGGCATTAGGTAAAAATGGATGTAGAGTCATAAGATAATGGATAATCCTACTTACTAACCCACGTGGTTTTCCCGTGGGTCTAGCTTGTATATTATGAATGACTTCACTCTGTAAATGCATTGTAGACCTGAGAAAGAAGACTAGCGGGAGAGAGGAACTAATACAATTGTCACTTACACGATGTAGTTTTAATATCTATAATCATTCAACTCAGCATACTTAACGAATGGTGTTTTGCAAGGTAGTCTACCTCAAAACGCCCTGGGGGCTTTAATGGAGGGAGCTCATAGGCTTTATAGAAAATAGTTCGCGTACTACACGTGTACTGACATTATACAATAACAAGGATATATGAACTGTGCAAATTATGTGACGGCACACGTCTACTTATTGCAATTCTTTTCTCTTCAATCAAATCTCACAAAATGTTCGAGCGGACCTTCAAGGAGCAAAGCCCCTTCCCTTGCTCACAAATCTATAGTTACGCCCTTGTTCGCTCGCATCCAATAGTTGTTTCCTACTATAGTGGATATGGCTCTGTTCCAAAGTTGGCTCGTTCTACAGTCACCTTATCTGCTGGGAAACAAATCTAAAATATTGATTTGTAAGGGTATTTCCATTCTGCTCACATAGTGAAAGCGTATTCTTAATCAAAATCTCACCATGCGAAGGTTTCCTTTCGTCAACCCCGGAGTTTTCTGATTCCAAGAGTCAGCAATTTAGTGGTCTCTCATTCCAAACAGGTTCATCGCGTTTCTTCCACGATGCCAGTCTGTCGGGAACCGGCCTCTCTGTTTCTACTCAGATACATCCGGGACATAGTATTTCCAATTAAGGTTCATTGTATCCCTCTGTTCTTGGATCGAACATTCACTCATAATCTATACCTGCCGCTAGATATGGTGTAGAATGTCTTGAACTTCCTTTCCTATACCTTGACGAGAGGGGGGGAATTAAAAACGTGCAAGAAATCGGTATTTCTTTTCATACATGGTTAAAAGCCAGTAGCCGTTACTAAATGACGGGTTAATTTCAACTACTCTGATTCAGGAAAGTGCCTTTGTTATATCGTGTCATAATGGGTATGTTCTTTAATGACTAAATTGGAGGGTTAGAAACTGTGAATCAAACTGTTGATATCAATATAGCCAATCCTAACATTGGTCTTTTTGTAGTTTTCAAATAATGCGTAGATTGTTCAGGTGGAAGTTGTAAACTTGAGTCGTTAGGCACGCACTTGAAGAATGCCGTAAAGTACAGCGGCTGAAACGAAAAGAAAAACCAAAAAGGGTGTCAGAGTATAAGTATATTTATCATCTCAAAAAGGCAGAAGAAAGCCTTTTATTTTTTTTTGGTGAAAAAAATTACTTAAGACGACAGAAGTTGGAAGATAAATGACAGTGAAATGTGTCACATATTTAGCCACAGTGTTGCCAATTTAGCTCTTTTTGTTCTAAATTTAGCACGTTCTTTGTCCTGGCAGTGCAAAAAAGTGCAAATAATTCCAGGATTGCCTGAACATTTTAGCCATTTGGTGGCGTATTTTCGATAATTTTAATTATTTTGTTTCGGTATGTGTCTGACCAATTTTTTTCTTTGGTGCTTCTTCCATCGAAGTTATTTCTGAGCTAGCAACACTGCATTGTCAGTTAAAGCATTCTCATCATCTCCTCCTTCTCTCTCCTCTTTCTCTCTCCATTTCTCTTTCTCTCTCTTCCACTCTCTCTCTCTCTCTCACTCTGTTTCTATCTTTCTTTCACCCTTTCTTTCTTTCCATCATTTTTCTCTCTTTACGAACTTAATAACACGCTACTACCCCACTCTCTCTCTTCTATCCTATATTCATTCTCATTATTTCTCTCATCATGCTTATCACAATCTACTCAAAAACGTTGTCTTTGATTACAATTCGATTACTTATCTCATAACGTCATTTACACGCAGAAGTCTCCTTTTATATTAGTGCACCATTAAGTCAAAGACTATTGCTCTAAATGCGTATAGAGTATTAAAGGAGCAAACAGGAGCCCGACACATCATAGAATCAATTAGAAAACTGGATTGGCAATGGGCTGGTTATGTAGCAAGAAGTTCAGAAAGCTGCCATAAATCACGTCTCACAACGATGATGATGATTGCATCAACACTGAACCACTACACCCGTTCGGGTGACCCACACACACGACGAATACAAATCAAACTATAACATGGGTCTTTGATTTGAGGCCCAACCGTAGTGCTATTTCAAATCTTGTAAAAACATTTCAGTGATATTTCGTATCTGTTATTGCCCACTGATGATTCACATTCATTACCGCCCACTGATGATTCACATTCATCACCGCCCACTGATGATTCACATTCATTACAGCCTAGTGAGGTTTCACGTTCATTACTGCCTAGTGAGGTTTCACATTCATTACTGCCTAGTGAGGTTTCACATTCATTATCAACCAGTGATTTGCCACATCCATTATTCATCATTATTTCAGATCCACGGTGCCCATTGATGTTTCACATTCATTACTGCCCAGTTTAGCTTCACATTCGTGGCCACCCAGTGATGTTTCGAATTCATTACCGCCCAGTGATATATCACATTCATTAACGCCCAGCGATGTTTCACGTTCATTGCAGTCCAGTGATGTAAACATGATTTACCACTGGTTCACGTCTGTTGTAATCAAAGTCTAAATACATCACCTCATCCATATGTACAAATCTTACTTTGCTACGACACAAGACAAATTAGTTGGAAGATTGTGTCAAGTCAATTCCAAGTAAGAGAAAGTACGCCCACTTGCCCAATGCATTATATTGTTTGTTTTTTTGTTTTTTTTACCTGGACTAAAATCCTCAAGCTATACATCACAGAAATGAAAACCATCCATCAAAGCTGTCAACATGTCTGTTCAGTATTAGATGAATCTCGTTGGCTCTTTTTTCAACTATATGTCTCTTTTGAAGGCCTCATTAAAGAGTTAGAGGATTGAAAATTTAATCTCTATTATATCTAAATTAAAAAAATACTCTTATGTATCTTAAATATGTTCAAAAGAAGGTTTTCGATCGAGAGTTTCAATTTACAATTCGAACTTTTGCTCCATTGATTGACTCTTTTTTTTGTTTTTTTTGTTTTGTTTTTAGGACCTTGTTAGTGATCAACTCTCAACAAAATATAAAAAATAGAATTCATTCATAGAACACTCTTTCTCTATTTTTAATTAATCACGCCCAAAGCTATGCCGCCAAAAGACTCTGTTTTTATTGAGACTCGTCATTATTTCTTCATTTGGATTTTGGCTGATCTACCTATTGGAAGGTCTAGAAATAGGAATTATAACTGACAATTTCAAATGTCTCATTCTCTCTTGCACTCTAACAGACTTGTGACAAATGTCTGATTCAAAATCCCAAAGGAAAGTGCTATATCATTTAATTGACAGGAAAAAATCAACTTTATTTGTCAGGTGTTGCAAGATAGATATTGCCTACATCTTCCTTCACTAGAACATATGGGCATACCTAATGATCCTATGAACAGAATATCATTTAGCAACAAGGGATGATGTGCTTGGACAACAGTTTTCTATAACATCCAAGACAGGTGGCGTTTCTTTACTTGAAGGTTAATTCTGCTCGGTGCCACGTCTTATTACTCGATCAAAATGAAATGAAAATGTTGACACAAGAGAATTCAATGACAGTAGGCTGAGAATATCCCATAGTTTGGAGTGTTTGCGTAAGTATATATGCTTTTGGGTTGTACTTTATATAATCGATGATTTATTTATATAAAAGTTACTGCTCACAAGCATTTGAAGAATTACAAAACTTTTTTGATTGCTTAAGATTGCAGCGCCCGATAAGAATCTTTAGAAGTGGGGGGACTTCTGAGTTTGGCATTTTTGAGAGATTAAATCATCGACTTCTCGCAGCCGAAGATGTTTAGGCAGTAAATGAATATGGAACTGAAAGTCAGGCTCCGACGGTTAGTACTACTTATAAAGTAAAGAACAAATGCTAGTGACACGTAGACATTTGTGAATGGTTATTCAACATCCAATATCTTGGGAAGAGTCGGGTCATTTTTATGAAATAAGTTGATTTCAATTAAAGAATGTCCCAGAACCACAAAACGTGAGCAAATGGATGGCTTTTTAAGTTAGTTCTTCTTCTTAACTCTCCAAACCAAGCTATTTGAAGCAGAATTGATGTTTTTCAATTATTTATGATGTACAATGTATATAGAGAGATTCGACTCGGAGACGGTTTTTTTTTTTTTTCGTGTAATTGATATTCTTAAAGATGATATTAGAGCCGATATAACAGATTTAATATTCATGTGGATGAGCATCAATTGAAATGGCACGAAGAGCGAATTATCTCTGTTGGTATACTTACTACCTCCTTATAGTCAAAAACGCTTCTAGGGTAGCCTACGCAAGTAAACCCAGTTACAAAAAATATGTAGTATAAGATAATATCGATATGCAATGCACATTAAACCTCATATAAAATGAAAAGCTGCGTCTATGGTAAAAAAAAGTATATTGGAGGGAAATGGAGTTTGATCAACAGTGCGTGGGGTGCCATGTTGACATTATTGTTTGTTTATAAAATCCCCGAAACGGTTACATGGTGAACAACTGATGATCCCAACAAGAGAGAATTTGAACATTGTACAATGATAGCAAAGTATGAGAAAAACATACGAAAAACACTTTTGAAGATTACATAAATCACATTGACAGATATCGGGAAATGGGTGACTAAACTAACATCAAAAATCTGTTGAAATCTGTTTCAATGTTTAGAGTTGAAAACTATGGAGCTTTTTAGACTCTCTCCCTCACTCCGCCTCTCTGTCTCTGTCACTGTCTCCGTCTCTCTGTCTCTCTGTCTCTCTGTCTCTGTCTCTATCTCTCTCTCTCTCTCTCTCTCTCTCTATATATATATATATATATATATATATATATATATATATATATATATATATATATATATGTTTAAAAAACAACAGTTTGCGAACCATTTATTAAGGGTGGTGGATTTTTTGAGTACATAGATTGCCATACGTTAGGATGTTGGGATAATTGGTAAACCGTGGTTTATTTCTGTTTTGTTTCTAAATTTTAATATGTCTAATATCGATGCATCTTTCGCTCAAAAAAGGAGTCGGTATTAGATTACAAGCTGTGTTATCTAATTGTGCCTCCTCCAATGGTTTACCTCAACCTTGCATTGTCAACCATAAGAATGAAGTGTGGCGCCACCGTGGGATGATAATGGAGTCAATAACATGCTGTAAGTAAGGCTGACCAGTCGTTATCCTATCAACAATGCACAGATTCGTCTTCCTGTAACTGATTTCTCTTCCCCAAAATATATCGCTGGCACATCCAGCGTAGCGGTTATCTATGTGTCCATACCCATTAACGACCATCGTTTTGGTACTGAGTTATTCTGCTCTCATCAGTGATCAGCGTTGTCAACTGCTGTGGTAATGTTAACCTTACACGGGCAATGGTTCACTGCAGACACGTTTGGTGATGTTTGTCCGTTAGGGGCATCACATGCAGCGATCGACTACCATGCAGTCCATAATACTTAAGCCGTAGCGTGTTTTCTGATGAGATACTCTCGTTCATCTGACTCTTAGATTTAAAAGGGATGCATTTTCACACACCGAGAAAGAGCTAAGGAGATTATGGTACACTAATCTTTTCAGAGAAAATTATCACCCATACACTTGGCTTATTTCAAAACTAGAACTTAAGACTTGCGTAGAACACTTGCCCCTTTTCTCATGCTCTTAGAAACTTATGCTGATGCCTAATAGTCGTTTGGGGGGCTTTATCATCTAAGAAATAACAGAAAAAGACACATGATTTTCATGGTTGCGTTTATAACAATGTAGATGTTTTTAGTAGACCAATTATTGTGTGAATAATTCACTACGAATTTGGTCTAGATTGATCGAGATTGCTCTGTTAATACTGTGATTATGATTCAACAATGATTTTCTAATGTTTTAGTTAACTCAGTTACATTAGTATGCACAGCAGTACCTAAAACGAACAACAACGAACCTCTACTAATCAAATCCATACTATTCAATGTATTCTTGAATCTTATTTAACTTACAGTGATAAAAGATTAATGTGTTCAATAAATTGACTTATATCTCAGTAGAATAAATGTTGAAGATTGAAATTACACCTTATTTATCAGTGATGTGTAATATATTTCCTATATTTCAAAATTCATAAATCATGCTCTCTCATATATATATATATATATATATATATATATATGTATGTATGTATATATGTATATATATATATATATATATATATATATATATATATATGTATGTATATATATATATATATATATATATATATATATATATATATATATATATACATATATGTATATATATATATATATATATATTTGATAATTCGAAAAATATTGACAGAGGTGAAATAGTGTACCACGTAGAAAAATCAACTTTAAGATTAGTGGTGATAAATTATCGAATTCTTCAGTTGAATATGTCGGTAGGAAATAAACTCAAGTATTGTAACTAGTATTTTTAGATATCATGTTGGTTTTCATGGAGACCATGATTGAAAACGACACACCTGATTCAATATTCACATAGGTGAACACCCGATAGAAGTAACACAGGAAACGCCATACTTATTGATATCTCATCGATAAAAACATTTTAGGTAACCCTGTGTAACTAAGACCTGGATTGAATGATGTGTAATATAAAATTACATACATATGCAATGCATCACGATAACACCCTGCATTAAATGATAAACCACATATAATATGACATGAGCTATATATTAAGATTACTGCTGAATGGGATGTCGTGTTTGATCAACACTTCTTGGGGAGCTATGTTGTTATAACTGTTCCGTTCTTGAATTTCCGACATGGGGAAATAAGTGATTGTAATGACATAAAATCTTTGGAAAAAGTATGTTTCCATATATTTAGTGTCAAGTTTCCAAGACTATATATATATATATATATATATAAAAAGAGAGACGGTGAGGGGGAGAGAGAGGGTAGAGAAGAGAGAGAGAGAGAAGAGAGAGAGAAAGATGAAAAATCTGAATATGAAGAATAAAGTAATAATAATAATAATAATAATAATAATGTGGAGCTCTCAATATTTGCATGACGTGTTTCTTTACAAAAGCTCAAAATGAAATCATCTCAACATTGAAAAAAATAAAGGATTAGAAATTGCCGAATACAATATTGATAACCATTAAATAATGATACCTCAATCTTGAAAAAAAAAATATTTATACACCTTTTTTTTTAAAGACCTTTTCCTTCCGAAATACAGGTATCATTATTTCACTGGTATCATATTTTCATGCAAATATTCTTGTTCAATGCATTTCTTTTTATTTCTCTTCCATCATGAATATTTCCACATTTTTCTCTTCGTAAGAATGCAAACAACGAAAATGCAAACAGTGTTTAACCATTTGTTCTGACGTTGATAATTTAGCTGCATATCTAATATATACACTTGTTATCGAACAAGCGGCCTTCCGTCGAATCTTTTCTGTTCGTATCTGAATAGTGAATATCTTGCTTTAGAATGTCTTTCTCTTTAAAAAAAAGGCAAAGCAAAAACAAGACTTCAATGTTTCTTGCACACATAATTCATTAGTTTATAGAACCCTGTATCTTTCTTAGTTGAGATTTATAGTAAAACTTTGAATATCAAATTTAGTTGATTAGGGACGAAACACCAGCTTGCTACAAGAGTAAGATTCTGAGGTGAACAAGAATTCTTTTCTCCTAGGACGAGGGGCTTCAACAATTCTTATTGGAAAGTATATTGAAGTTCAATAGCAATTGCAATTCATTTTTTAAATTTCAATGTTTTTTACTTATTCTAATTCCAATTTCTTGGTTTTCTGGCTTTTAGTGTTCCAATGCAATTTTCAAAGATAAAATCCTCTTCTTTGATCATAATTCCTAGTCTTTTGAGGTTTTATTGATATTTTCCTTTCATTGGAACTATTCTGCTAATGACATAGTCACAATAACTGCCACAGTTATTTACTCATTGTACCTTTTTCTATTCCTTTTTGATTTCATATTTGATTCCAATTGTCACATGCTTTAAAGTGTTAGACGAATACAAAGTCTTCTAAAATTTTAAAAGGTTGCAAACGATTAGCTGAAAGGTAAGTGCATAATGATTCAATTTCCCAGAGTAAAGTTTATTTTCATCGATAAACAGTTTTCAATATTGTTTCAATTTAAAGATAACTTTGGTCTTTGGCCAAAAAAATCGTGAATTTTAATCATTTTTTTCATGTATGCCTTCTTATTGTAGTAACTGCAGATTCGAATACATGTATATACAATGCCAAAAAAAGTATTTTGTGGAGTATTGGACATACCATGAGTTATCATTTGATGGATATCCAACTGGCCTTTTCCTTTACAAGATTAAACTAAGTTTGGGGAATTTCCAACGTAAATAAGCAGTTAGACCTGAACCATTAATGGATCCGTGGATAGAAAATCAATTTTCAACTGCACGGTCAGTATGTTTTAGAAATTCAGGATATGTTATGCACACAGTTGTCTATTAGAATAGAAACCCATTCAATCATTTATTCATTTTTTACTCTCAGCCAGATATTATTCTTTTTTATCTTCATTCCTCTCTCCATGAGCGTTCCTAGTCAGTATTTTTTACACAAACAATTGAACAACACCAAAAATAACCTAATTCAGAATGTCCAAGTTTTGGCAAAGAGTGCGAAATACACCCTCCTGTCACACTACTAGGTTTCTATCGCTACCCTTTTGGCTAATTTGTTCTCTTCTTGCAAGTGTGAATTCATATTAGTATATTGAAAGAGTGAGATCTCGTCGTTCCGGCAGGATTCTACGGGATTGCTATTCCTAAATATTTGACATTCATGTGGACCAGGCAGAAACTGCAATTATTTTCTTCCAAGACTTAAATGAGTAATTATAGTATGATCAATTCACAAGCTTTATTCTCACGATCTTTTGACCTGCAAAAAGTTGCATTGACTCATTATTTATTATCATTAGTTCGTTTTGAGCCAAGAAAAAGAAAGATATATCAGATAAGCATTAACTTATTCAAAATCTATGAGCTCTTTTTCAGTAATTGCCTCGTCAGAAAAAAATTAAAACAATGTACGTGAACATTTCAGTTTCGAATAAACGCCAATGTGATTAAGGAAAAACAACGTAATAAAAACAATTTGCCTTTGATTATAAAATTTCATTAGTTACTGCTATCATCTCAAGTCGCAAAAGAAAAACACTATTAATTAGTTATTGTAAAAGATCAGAATAGAGTATAAAACAGTGATCTTTGATGTTCAATTTATGTGATAATTATTTTAGTCAACATTGCCAAATCATTAATTATAATTGATTACCCAGGAATATTTCAGTGGATTTACAATATGAGTTACTCTGGTTACATCTGACTTTTCGTTCTTTGTTTTCAAGATAAAATCACGTGGTACTAAGCCATTGTAATCTACTCGAGGACATGGCGCAGATGTTACTGAATATGGTTCCTCTATGTATCTAATTGGATTGGATTTACTAGCATCAGACAATGTATATTTTATCTATCCAACTTTTAATCTCAGCAGTACCTCCGATAGAATCCTATCAAACTCTAGAAGAAAGCTTATACAATTATATCATCTTCAGCACTATTTTTTTCTAATGTGTTATATAGCCAGTCAGCACAAAAATCGTATGTTTTACAATCTCTGGGAGTGATAAAAATGTGCTATTTGAATTCTGTATCCTCTAAAACTGTGAGGGCTGATGAAGACTATTTCATTTAATATTCTATTTTATTAGGAAATATAATTTGATTTTTCAAATAGAATTTGAATCTGATTCTCTGTCGTATGTATATGTGAAGTATACTTACATACTTGGTCCAAAATGAGATGTATAATCTTTTTTGGATCCTAATAAAGGACAATATAAAAAGAAACACCGTAGGTACTATTAGTAAAAAGATAAGACGTGGTCACTTGGTAACCCAGCAGATAAATAGCCAGTCACAACTAATCGATAAAAAAACAAAAAAAACAGAAGGAAACATTTACAAAAAGGAAAAAAAAGAGAAGAGGGGTTGATAGAAGAAGGGACGTTGCATGATGATTTTAATAGATAAGAAAAATAGACTGTAAGTTTAGTTGAGAAAGAAAGCAGGAGGAAAATAAAACAGAAGAGGGATAAATGATAATTTAGTTCCGGGATCAGGTAAAGCAGATGGCAAATTAATTTAGTAAAAAGATAGCGATAGAAAAAGGTTGGTTACGAAAGTAGCAGAAGAGACAAGAATTGACCAGAGAAAGGGTTGGACAGTCTATGGGCCACCAGCCCCTGGCCGCTGGCAGTAGGGAGACAGACTAACCTCTCACACTATCTCGAGAATTCCTCTCACCCTTTCTCTATGTGTCTCTCTCTTTCTCTGTGTATCTCCCTCTTTCTAGGTGGGGAGTATTTTGTTGGTCTCAAAATAGAGACTATCGATGCATTTTCAGTCGGCCAAAGAAGAAAATAAGGTTCGGTTTGGGATCCCGACGTAGGTCTTGTGTCTTTCTTTCCTTCCTTTGCTGCTACCGCAGTGCCACCAGATCGGTACATCGGACAGGGATGTTCCCACACCATTATCCTACAGAAGCTCAATAATCTCTCTCCAGAATGTCAAATCTTCAGTGCAAACGTTCATTTTCTTTGTGCGCTGGTTGCAAAATATTTGCACGCGCTGTAGTCATGTGCTGCACGTATTGCTGGATAGCACATATTGCAAATCTTTCTATGAACGTTTTGAATTATCTATTTGCCATTGTTTTGTGCATTGCCTGATCGAGAAAAAACCTTCTTTCTATGCAAATTGACTGACAAAATGAAAGCCGCAGGATATGTCACCTTTAAGGTCGTTTTTGCGACATAAACCGCACAAAGAATGAGTTTGGTTGTCTGAACAACTCTTTGAAGCCTAATATAACGTCTGATTAATCACTCAATAAAAAACCGTAGGGGTGATCCATTAAAACATTTGGAAAGTGGACGATCAATTAATAAGTTTCCCCTTTGGCTTTTTGTTGGGCTGTGAACACTAAATTGTCTGAATATTCAAGGAGCAAACGTAAAATTTGCCAGGCATGAACTGGAGGGCTTATGTAACATAAATTTAATTTACAAAAATAAACCCCCGACTTGTGGGGAAAAAAAATCTGACACTCATTTTCTCGACATAATGTTTAGATATTCAACCCTCGAGCTGCTTCGGTGTGCATTGCACGTATAACCAATGCATGAATAGATAACCAGACAACCAGATTCACTTGAGAACCGGAGAAACCTTTTGTTGATAATTTTAATCATACCTCTCCTACTCTCATACGGAAAAAAAGAAGGAGCTGAAGGAGGGGGCTATTTTAAATCCCCAATCTAGAGTGGGCCCCTAAAAATTTTTAAATTAGTAGTCTTCTTAATGCATTTAAACGCACATTATACACTAACAAGATATATTTGTAGATACGAGAATTGCACAAATTCTCAATTTGTAATCTATGCATCGAATTATAATACATAGAGTTTCGGGTAGGATTTTGTGGTTAATCAACAAATTCTACGTTTGAGGCTATTTTCCACCAATTAAATGACAGTGCAATCCTCTTTATCGCAAGATATCGTTTTCATTAAATATCATTAAAATTTAGGGGGCAGGATCAAAGAGCTAAGCACTTTGAACCCCCAAACTTCTAACTTTGCCTGGAAGAATGTAGAAACAAGATCCTCCAATCTACATTTTGACCTTGTGGCGTATTAAAATACGTTTGGTAAATATTTTGATTCTCATTCAGACCCTGTAACGCTATGTAGCATCTCGACCCGTGTCCACATATGCGTATAATGTCATACAAGTCCAAAGTTGAATGAAGTCGATTTTAACTTTTCGAAAACAGCAGTGGTTTTTGTTTTCTTCAATTGTTTTGTTTGTTTTCGGTTTCAGGCAAACGATAACATCAACAAATACATCCTGACTGGTATTCATAAAATAAACGCCTCAAGAGAGAGAGAGAGGGGGGGCGGGCAAAACTTTCTTCAAGACATGAGCAGGAAAACAATGACCAAGATAAGCAAGACGCAGACAATCAGTTCAAAGACTTTCCAGAAGTTACACCATGGGAGGTTGAACAAGCCATCAAACAAACAAACAAAAAAATAATAAAAGCTCCTGAGCCAGATAACATCACCATCGATCTACTCAAAAAAGCTGGTAAGATCGTCAACAAAAATCTAGCTCTTCTATTCAACTCAAGTTCAAAACATAGTAAAGTCCCAAGAGACTGGAACACAATCATGATGCTTCTACACAAAAAAAGAAACCTCAAGGACCTCAACAACTACAGACCTATAAGCCTTCTAAACTCCACCTATAAACTTTTCACAAAAATCATCACCGACCAGATCACTAAAACACTGGATGAAAATCAACCACGGAAGCAGGCTGGATTTAGAAGGAACTACTCAACCATGGACTGTCTCCATTCAATAAATCAGTTGAAAGAGAAAGCAGCAGAATATTAAATGCCAGTCGTAGTAGCCTTTTATAGACTTCACGAAGGCATTTGACTCTGTGGAAATTCCAATGGTCTTGAAGGCCATCACAATGTGTTGACCTTGTATACGTCAGAGTAATACAACATATATATAATCACAGCAACTACTCTCTCAGGCTACATAAGGACTCTGAACCATTCAGACTGCGAAAAGGAGAAAGACAATATGATACCAGCTCATCCAAACTCTTTACAGCATGCCTCGAGATGATGAACCGGGACTGGGAAAATAGAGGAATCAAAATAGACGGCGAATATATGAGCAACCTCCAATTTATGGTAGATTAACTAAATGAAGAAACCAAAAGAGTTAGCCGACATATGAACTCCAGTTAAACGAAACTCATGTGCAACAATCACACCGAGAATAAGGACGTAACTGTCAAAATCGAAGATGTAAAACAGGGGATAGTAGATCACTATATCAACCTAAGACAGTGAATCTCCATAAAACCAATGAAAGAGGAAGAGATCAAGCAAAGAATCACCCAAGGATGGCAAGCCTTTGGCAAAGCAAGCTCAACTTTCAAAAACAAGTCGATATCAATAATCCTGAAGAGAAGAGTATACAGCCAATGCATCCTCCCAATAGTCACTTATGGAGCTGAAATATGGAATCTAACCAAGAGACAAACCTGCAAACTGAGAAGCATGCCACGAGCACATGAGAGAATCAAGATCAACTTCCCGTGGAGAGATCACAAGACAGCACAGTATGCAAGGCCGAGAACGGGAGTCAGACACATCATAGAATCAATCAAAAAACTTGAATGGCAATGGGCAGACCACGTTGCAAGAATGACAGACAACCAATGGTCATCACTATTCCCAACATGGAACCAAATGCGAAATCGAGGCCGACAAAATACAAGATAGAGAGATGAACTGGACAAATTTAGAAAATACTGGCTCAGCAACGCCCATGATAAAGAATTGTGGTGATTCCTGGGCAAGGTGTAAGTCCAACGACTGACGTTAAAAGACTGATGATGATGATGATGATGATTAATGCACAGTTATTTCAAATTTTGAGTGGAAGATTGGCGGTACGTTACGGTCAATTCTCGTTGGTAGGGTCGTCCTCTGTAGTCAGTGCTGTCCCTACCCCTCCGGCCATACTCCATTCAAATTCCCCCCTTTTTATACTGATTATCCTCTTTCGTTTCTATATCTTCGTCGGGTGCACTTCTCATAACTCTTGATCGCTTTCTGTCCTAACTTCAATTTCCTCTTGCCCATTCCCAATTCCGCTTCAATTCACAGATGTCTTCCCGTGCCTTTCTTCCCCCTTTCTTTATCTCTCTTTCTCTTCCCGGTTTCCCACGATTTTAGCAGATGACTCTATCTTTAAAGGCCTTTTTATCTTACGAACTACAGTTGATTCTCGGTAGCCAAATCTTAATCTGCCACAGCGTCGAGCTAATTATTTCCATGGGTCACCTGTCTTCTTGATCAGCTTATCGTGTAAAAATGTATATACATACATGCGTACATACACATCCCTATGTATTGACACACATAGAGATCCATACACATATATTAGCTTGTGGGAATGTATCCTCACGTATAGTTTTGTTGCGAACACAAATATTCACACACACACACACACACACACACAGAGCTATAGGTACAATTATTTATGTAGAGTCACAAGCGCATACACTCACATCTACTCAGACATATACATATGTGTATCTCCACTCAGACTAAGATTTGTTTCTAAATATTTATTTACAGAAGTTGCTGGATCTAATTTTAAAATCTACATCCCTCAAAATGTTGCCATCAGAGATCTATTCTCTTAACTTTCATACTTTGGCGTTACTTCATTTGCCGTCCGTTTAGGTTAGAAGTATGAATGAATTCAAATTTCATTTCATTTTATATCTGAGCCAAAGCATCGTTACATTGTCTGTACATACTTTTCCAGTGAATTGGAAGCTTCATGAGGCTACCATCAAATTCAAATCATCTACAACATGAGACGAATGCTAGAGCAGAACAATTGCAAATATGATATTTCAAACGGTAGGTGGCAGCATTTAAAATAGCTTATTGAATCGTCGGTAAATTCTTAACACAATTACCATGTCCGATTCGTCGACACAAGCTGCCGAAATTTAGTTTCGAATCAATTATGCGTCGTCTAGAAACGTATTGTTGAACGCTTGGGATCTCCAATGAGCACATTACAAATTTAATATACAATATTTACATTGAGTATACAAATTAAACGCATAACAGAATTTTATTATTGATTATCTTTGTAGTGATAAAGGATTTATTGAATAGGTGTAGTGTAAATAGAATATTATATGTTGATTGTGGATCACAGACTCTGAAAGCAAAGGCTTAGATACCTCTGACTTTTCTCACAAGTCTTCACCACTCCGTCTCGATTGATAAGACATGCATCCCTCGCTTACCGAACGTTCAACCAACGTGTCGGTTTCGCTTTAACGAAGAAAAGCGAAAAGTAACAAAAGTGTTTGGTGTTTTGTTTTTCTTTTCTTTGCAGCGTGTTGTTAGAGGAATCTGTGTATTTTCATCCACTTTCTTACAACCTAAACTCGTGTACCTCACCCCATCCAAGCACCAAAAACAATTTCAATAGTAATTGTTTTTTCGCTTTACTCAGTTTCAGCATACGACAGATTTTTCATAGAAACATTTCATTTTTAGATTGCTTAAGAACAATGTATTTTAACTTTGGGTAACTTTATTGGTTTGATGATGGAATTGGTGTTCAATGAAAAGGACTATAATTGGCACTATCAAAAAACAATTCACGTTCTTCCCTCAATCAAATGAATTGAAAGGACGTTTTTCAGTTGTGCAATTAAAATGGAATTTCTTTTGTGATATTGTCACTAAACTCCGATTGTTACAGGTGCTAAGCGTTTTTTTCTCTTTCGAATAAAATCAAAGAAATTAAATTTTGTTGACACAACATGAAATTACCTGTTCTCAGTTCCCATTGTTTCCTTCCACTTCAAGAAAATGCCTTAATTTTTCAGACAATTAGCAGCACTTTCAACTACGACGAATATATTGCAGTATAATAACATCGTTTTGTTTCAGTTTATTCCATTCAATTGTGTTTTTATCATCGAAATTTCGTAATTTGCAGGAGAAAAGAAATCAACAGTAGCCCCAGAATGCGCACTAATGAACGGTGATCTAATTTTTTGGTGATTTCCCCCTTCATCAAAAAATGTTCTCTGTCATTTTTCTTTACTTCGAAAAATGAAATTGTACAGTGTAAAACAGGAATGCATCGACATTTTGTAATAAAAACGTTTAAAGTTATTCTGTTCTTTTCTCTTTAACCTACTCACTGCCACAGACGAGATAACTCGTCCTTACAAATCGATCTAGTGCTGAGGATGAGTCAGCTCGTTTTACGATAGTGTGTTATTATTTTTCAAGATGGAAGCACTTCATTCAACAAATGAAAGACATGAGCATATTTATTTTCTTGATATGATAACTGATGAATGGAGATTTCCTATTTTCATCACGAGAGAAACTCGACACAGAAGTTAGAACGTTAGAAAATATATTCAGTGGCCGGCAGATTAAAGATGAATAAATAAAACACCCTTGGAAATTGTATATGCTTTAATACATAGAAATTCTATCGGGCACCTTCAGGTCTCAAGCATAGAATGCAAAGAAAACAGCATATTTAATACATACATGCTTGTATAAGCAATTTGTATACGGAAATACTCTTTGTGAATAGCTTTTCCCTTATCTTTTGTGTGTTTCCTCGCCTTTTTTCCTTTGCATCTGATAATTTACAATGCACAGGCTGTGTAAAAAGTAATACACGTGGCCCGTGGCAGTATACTGGAAGTGTTAAGCATATCTGAAAGTTTTCAAAAATATAGTTTTATTTGTTACATACTGCAATCGATGAGTTAAATACATCGATGATTAAAAGGAAAGATTTAATGAGTATAGAAATAAAGTCCCTATCGTGTAAGATCCATTGAGGATGGTGCTTACAATCATGGCCTTGATTGATGGGATCGCCATCAAAATTGCACTGAAAACAGAAATAAAATTTCTACTGAACAACAGGGAAACGACACCACCATCAACGAACTCAACAATAGAATAACAACCTCTTTCATAGAAGTCGCCACGATATTTAAACCAAGGACAGCACCGAATCAGATGAAACCAGGAATCTCATGGGAAAATGCAGAAACCTCAGGCCACCAACAACAACAAGAGAGAAAATTTGAGAGACTGAACAGAATAAAACTATTTTTAAAAAAAGAAAGAAATCAAAGATAAACAAAGATACATGAGATTAATCATCGGAACAACAAAAAATCGGGGCTTCAAAATTATAAACACAGCTCTCAGCACAGGAAAGAAACAAGTAACTAATATACTCGAAGAAAATAAAGACCTAACAACATACAGAGAGAGGATTGTCAAACGTGCCCAAGGATTCTACCAAAAAGTGGACCCCCCCCCAAACATGGACTATAAAACAACAAGCAGGATATGCAAAACGTGAGCGATCAGTTCGAAGATCTCCCAAAATTTACACCATAGGAGAAGCAAGTTATCAAGCAAACAAAGGTTGGAAAAGACCATGGACCGAATAACGACACCATTGATCTACTCAAAGAAGCTGGTAAGATCACCACTAGGTAACCAGTGATTCCATCCAATTTATGCCTAAACAAAGTAAATTACCAGAAGATCGGATCTCAATAATCATAATGCTTTTATATAAAGAAGAAAACCCGAATTATCTCAACAACTACAAACCTATAAGCTTACTCAATAAGAAGCTACTCAACTATCGACAATCAACACTCCATAGATCAGCTGAAAGAAAAATAAGCAGTTGAATACGAAATGCCACTAGCTGCAGCATATCTTCAAGAAAGACTACGACTCTTTTGAAAATCCAATAGCAATAAAGGCCATCACCCCAGAAGGTGTTAACCCATTATAATCAGAATACTACAACATATATAGTCACAGTAACACCTCTATCAGGCTATCTAAAGACTCTGTACCCTTTCAACCCCCCAAAAGGGTAAGACAATGCCAGCTTATCAAAGCATTTTGCAGCCAGCCCAGAGATCATCTTAAGTCAGGGAAAATAAAAGAATCAATATAGACGGCGAATATCTAAACAACCTCAGATTTGCAAACAACATAGCCCTTCTTTCAGAGAACCTGAATGACACCCAACCAATGTAGGACGAACTAAATGGAGAAAGCAAGAAAGTCGACTTACATATGAGTTTCAGCAAAACAATAGTCATATGCAGCAATATCGTCGGAAATAAAAACACATCGATCAAAATCGAAAACGCAATGCAGGAAAAAGTATACAACAATATCCACCTCGGACAACCGATCCTCAAAAGAAGAAGAAATCAAACAAAGAATCACTCTTGGTTAGTAAGAGTTCGTCAGAGCAAGCTCAACTTTCAAAAACTAGAAGATCCAATTAGCCCTCAGAGGAAGTGTAGGCAACCAATGTATCCTCCTGATGCTCTACTATAGAGCTGAAAAATAGATCCTAACCAAGTTGCTGACCTGCAATCTGAGACACATAAAACGTGCACCTGAAAGTATCAACTTCAACATTCATGGAGAGACTGCAAGACAGCAAAATATATCCAGGAGAAAACAGGAGTCAGAAACATCATTCAATTCACTAGAAAACTGGAATGGCTATGGGTTGGCCGAAATCATTCATATATATATATATATATATATATATATATATATATATATATATATATATGTATGTATGTATGTATGTATATATCATGTTATGTGTTCTGGATCTGGATGTATTTGCTTACAATCGTTAAAAGAATATCGGGGAACTGCAGGTAACATCTGTTTGTCAAGTTGATCGCATTATGGTTCGATAATTATTGATATTCATAATGTATGGAATATTGAATGCTTAATTATTAGAAATATTGGGCACATTTTTAATAAACGGAAATTCATGTCATCATTATTAAAACATATATATGTGTGAGTGCATGTCACTTAAGATATTGAATATGTTTAGTATAGTTACGTACGGGGCCAAATTTGAGATATACATCAATAGGAATATTGAGTTTATCCGATATTTCAAGTGAGGGGGACCTGTTTTAAAATCAGTACTTTAAATTCAGACTTCTACGAGGACCCAAATACCGACCATTAAACAAGTATGTAATTAGAAGTAGAATCACCCTGATCTTTACTATAATTAGTATGATGCAACATAAAATACGACGTTTGGTAATTAGGTTTGGGAAGACTGTACTGCATTAGTCTTCGAAGTGATTATTGCCACCCTGCATTGAATATCAGGATTCGACATCCTTGGTTTTAAATGGGTTGGAATATCGGCCTCTGGCACCTCTGTCAAATAGACAACCCACTAAGCACAATGGGCTTTATTATGTGACGTACGCGTTTCAAAGTAAACTAGATCCCTCGCAAAGATATTTGCCTTAGAGATTTCATCTTCTCGAAGTGCATCCTTTCCGTCTAACAACCGGAAATGATCAGTTTAGTTTGATACTTTGTTTCAGGTCTCAATACTATCATTGCTCTAGCGGTCAAAATGACCTTCACTATTACCCTTGCAGATGAGTTGAGTTCAATGATGAACCCCCAGCCCCCATTTGCCCTTGGGTTAGAAACTAAACTATCCAAGCAATATCCACATGTTATTATAATTGACCCTTTAATCTTATCTGCAATGTACACTATCACCTAAAAAGAGGTTTATATGCTTAGTTCTAGAGTACATAATGCAAATTCATCTCACCAGATAAATTGAACACTAGGGATAATAAGTTCGACGTGAAAGTATCATCATATTAAACACAATGCTTGGGGAATCATAGCGTCATCAGAGAAAATTCAGTTAGATCTCGTTAAGCTTTCGAAATCCATAAACTATTCATAGTACGTGTGTATATATATATATATATATATATATATATATATATATATATATATATATATATATATATATATATGTGTGTGTGTGTGTGTGTGTGTGTGTGTGTTTGTGTGTGTGTATTTTCTAATATGCTGTTATCGTAAATCATTCAAATAGAATGCACTTTGTACAGATGGGGGTTTGTGTTTCTGTGTGTATGTGCACGTGTATGTGTGTGTGTGTGTGTGTGTGAGTGTCTATTGTTCATATGAAACATTCTGATGACCTTATAGATTCTTATCCTTTTGATTTAGTCATTCCAATTATGATTAAATGTGGTGTGCACATACACAAAGACACACACACACAAACACACACACACACACACACACACATATATATATATATATATATATATATATATATATATATTTATATGTGTTTGTGTGTGTGTGTTTGTGTGTATGTGTGGGTGGGTGTGTGTGTGTATTTGTGTGCGTTTTTAATTTTTGAAATCGCATGAATATTTGTCTTCAGTAAAATGCGAAGAAAGCCATGCTTTGTTTCGGGTTTTGATAAAAAAAAAATTCCTCAATCAATAGAATCCGATCTGTTTTCTTTAAATGCTTGACGTAATTTTTTTTTTCCCAATTTAAATTCAACGATCTATTTCACACAGACTCGCGGTAAAAGTTGCTCCTCCCTCTGTGATTTGTGCACTATATCCGAGTGCATGTACTTATATGCACAGTGAATTACATGGCTAGTGCCCGTACACCATTTACTGCCCCAGCCGTCCAAGCCTGTTCACACATATCTCTCAATATTCTCTCAATATAGAGAATAAACTTAGAAGCGACAAGCAAATGTACCAGCGTTATTCATTTCACCATTCTCACTGATAACTCCTGGTATTCTCTGACGGTCACTCATCCAGGAACTAACCAGGTTGAACGTTGCTTAACTTCGGTGGTCGTACAAAAACCGGTGTATTCAACGTGATTTGGCCGTAAACACATCGTGAATACATTTCTGTATTATTCTTTCTCTCCTTGGTTGATACTATTTCCATTATCAATAGAATGATCATTGTTTTTTAAATGATGCAAAAGATTTGAGCGCTTTTTGGCAACATTGCTAATTCATGTGAATTCACATCATTTTAATCAGCCATAAGTTGTTGTCTTGAACTTTTGTAGCTGACATCTAGTTCACTACTGAGAGAACTACCAATCAATAACGGAATAATTAGTAATGTGTATTCCTTGCAAGTTGTATTTTGAGTTTTTTCTGCTATTAGTTAGATGTGCTTATTGCACTTATGTCTCTCTAAGAAAAAAAACGGCGTCTTTATTTTCACAATTTATCAACAGCTGCTCTCGAATCAAGATGGCTTCAGTCGTAATATCGCTACTACTGTGATAAAGATGATGGATTTTGCGGGGATAGTTAATGCAATTATCTGTCTCCTCCAAGGCCAAATACACATTGATTTTAAAAGGGCGTAATTAGCCTTCTTAGTGGACGAAATTCTGATCAGAAGTCGAGGTCACTTGACGACATATTTGAATTCTATAGAGTGTTCATTGCTTTTTTTCATTGAATTGCTGTGCTTCCACTATTAATACAAGAGTTATTACCCAGCTTTACGTATTCCAATTTTTATGTTCGAACCCCAGGATCTTATTCTAATAATGGTGTGTGAATCAGCTATCGGTATACAATCCCTAAAACAGACATATCATCATTCATGTTCCAAGTTTTCAATTTATTTTATAGTACTTACATACATTTTCTGACATCCATTTTTGCATTTGTTGACAATAATTTGGTCATTATTTTCACTTAAAGTTCCATAAAGTCTTGTAGAAATCATGGTTCAGTCTTTATACATGGTCATACTAAAGTCTTTGTGCAATTCTTTCCTATAAATAACTGAGTTATTCTATAAAAAGATTATTGAAAGAATTATACTTCCAAAAAAAAGTCTATTCTTAAGATTGCCAAGTTTCAATATGTCTACCATCATTACGTATACAAACTATGATGCGATTCTGATGTTAAAAATACATTTTGCTGTTGATTTCTAGTTACAACCTGAATTACACTAGCTATCTTATCTGAATAAACAATTTTAATCAATTTTCTATCCCTGCCAATAAATTGAAATGCATCTTCTAAACGCTCTTTACATATTATTTATTTTATATACACAACGAAACTTATGTACATTTTGAATTGTGCAAGGACTTTGTAATGACTCTGTATTTTGTTTGGTTTCAAATCAACTCACTTGAATGATGGGTGATTGTTCCAACCAGATCATATCTTCCGAATGATTCTTATTTACATATTTTCTGGAGAATATGCGATTCCTTTTTTGAAACAAGAGATACGTGTTGAACCTCGCTTTTGATCAAGAGAAAGGTAGTCACTTAATGCTTTGTGTTCTTTTCATTATTTCTTTCAAATCAAATGTCACTTTGGAATCATTACTGTTATCTTGGAATGAATGAATGAAGAAGTGTGTAGGAAAATTTATGTAACTGTTTATTTAACATGTCATAGTATTTTCCTTGTCAAATAACTGTCGGTTGGACTTTTGAATATGATAAGCCGCATTGTAATCATCTATTGATGATACGTCTCTGATGACTACTCTTTATGTGCTTTGGTCACAGCATTAACTGGGATCTGTAACTTGATTGTTCAGTTGACAATGACAATGGCTTTTGCATTTTTTTCCTCTCTCCGAGTGCTTTCTAGTTATAACTCTATTTGGTTCAACGTATCTGTGATTCTCGATGAATGAAAAGTCTTTTCCACAATGTTTTGTTTTTCGGGTTTGAAGAGCGGTTTTCGCCTTGTACACACATCATTTGATTGGATGGGAGTTCAAAACAAAGTTCTTTGTAGAATCATCCATGAATCACTGTCTTCACCAAATCATGCCTGATTTTACAATTCCTCACGGACCAATGTTTCCTACAGGGTAATTTAGAGGCCAGCATTAGGTCCAGGCTTATTGATTTACTCCAGAAAACCAGAATTCAGCTCGAATACATGAAGCTTGTAATGGATTTTTTTTGTTGTTTTTTGTTGTTTTTTTTGTTGTTACTATTCATTCTGAGTGCCATTGAAAAGTGTGCGTATGTTTTATAAGTTAAAAGCAGTAGCTCTCGTATTTCTTGCTTTATTTTGCTTACAAATAATAAAACCATTTATAAGTATAATAGATCTTAAGGAGCTTGCATCAAATTAAATTGTTTTGATATATGCTTTCATCATAACTTCTCTAGAGTACAAGAACTTTCCATGTCTTCGGAGTCAAAATTCGATCATGTTTTGCATTATGAGTTATTTCATATTTATACTCAGTCTCGATAGCTGACCTAAAGACCTTTGAAGAATTACAAAATTCATTTCTTTTTTATTCTGAGAAAATTACAAACTCTAAATTTTTGGTTTCGGTCTGAATAATTTACACGAGGGAATATCATTATGTAAAGTCTCGAGCGCACTTTTCTCTTAATCTGGGTCCATTTTTTCAACACAACGTTTCGGCCGCTGTTCCCCATGGTGATGACTGATTGTAATTTTGGCATCAAGACAAAGATGGCCCGTCATGCTGATCCTCTTGAAACATACGGATTCTGTTCTGTAATACCATGTGTGGTTGATTTTTCGCTTTGACAGCACCTTGTGCACTCATCTAGGTAATTACAGGTTCGACATTGCTTAACTTTGGTGATCGTACGAGGAGAGGTATATGCAATACAATTTGACCGTATCTGATTCTGTGCAAGTATCAAGTAAAGGGGTAACAAAAGTCGGGTGATAAAGGCGTGGTATGGGCCTCGCAATTTCCATTCAATTTACCGGTTGCGAAGAGTATAAACGACATAAAGCCTTGGCCAATGCTTGGGCAACCAAAGGAACACTGAATCGATTGATACGTTTTCTTGGTTATTTTCAAGATGCAATTGATTCTCCATCTGTAATTATTTACTTTTGTTCCCTCTTTCGAAGCTCATTTGGCCTGTTTGATTTAGAAGTGCATATGTTTATCGTCCACGCTTTCTTTCTGTATTGTGCTGTTCTTTTCTCTCCACAATCAGATACTTCCACATTTGCGTATGGGTGTATACGGGGTGGTGTATCATTAATGTATGTAGCGATTGATAGGAAGCCAGTAAGATAGAAAGGTACGGATGCAGCTGTTGATGTTTGCACACAATTATTTGGATGACATACACATTCAGAAATATGTACGCAGAGACCTTCATTATTTACTTTCGTTTCTCGAACTATATATATATATATATATATATATATATATATATATATATATATATATATCCTTACATTTCATAAATTAGCTTTACACAACTATTCTGCTTGAACAAAAACAAGCAGAATATCTTGTTCTGATGCTTTAAGTGATAGTGGTAGCGTGAAACCTTTTCTCCTTACATTCTGGTCTCCGTCTATTTCAACGATTTTCATCACCATTTTGATGTAAAGGGACTTTGGAAACTTTTCTTTACAGAGTTATAGTAATTAATCTTTGCATAACGTCATTTCATCTGATGATTTTTTTTATCTAAATATATATATATATATATATATATATATATATATATATATATATATATATATATATATATATATATATATATATATATATATATGTGTGTGTGTGTGTGTGTGTGTGTGTGTATGTATGTAATGAAAAAAATGACAGTAACTTTTTGTCTGAACTAGTTTATTTTATTCGGGGTAATGGAGAGCGTAGATGGGAAAATAATGAACATTTAAATGGGAGAGCTGAAACTGCTCCCACTTAATGAGTTACAGAGTTACACGTGGTAGGCAGAGATCCGAATAACACCCTTACGCCAGATCGTTGGCCACTTCGTTTACATTCTGGTATTCTTCAGGAAATATTGTCAAGTTATTCCAGTGTGTAAAGTGCTTATGCGTAGAGAGACAGAGACAGAGACAGACAGAGAGAGAGAGAGAGAGAGAGAGAGAGAGACATGGTAGTCTTCCATAGAATTCGATCAAACATGAATGGGTATTAGTATCCCAGGAATTGACTTTTGGGAACCAAGTTTTTTGCTCTGACCTATTCTATTTCCAGAAATGAGTGAACAGTGTTGATCGGAAAATTAAGAATGAACCTTAGGTAGGATCCGAACTAAAAACCTAATGGGAACCTTTTTTTAGCCGTGTGCTCATACCGATTGAGCTACCAAGGCCTGCATGTACGTGGGAAACATGTGTACATATATGCAGAGAATGTGAGAGTGGAAGGAAGATACCAAAAGAGAGGTATAGCAACTTCTGTACAGTGTGATCCAACCTTTTAGATCACCAGTCTGAAGCAATGGTTAGCAGTCTGTACTTGTAAACCTTGTTCCAGTATATTTGGATACTAAGCAATTACACAACAACACTTTTGTCAATATATCATGAGCGCTGTAAATACAAATCGTGGGCAAGTCACATTTTCATTTATTTTCATTCATCAAATATTATTTCAGGATTTCCTTGATATCAATTGTTTTTTATCGCATGTTCCATTTAGACCGAATTCCTTCTGGCAGTGATCAAATAGCTTTAGTCGAAAGTAAAGTATATGTCTTCTGTGGTATTGTGCACCCAATTGCTGTTCCAGTTCAGCTACGAAAACTCAACCAGAGGGCAGAAGTCCAAAATATCACCTTTAAACCTCGACCTTATTCCAATCAGTGGCCAAGTAGGCGGATTATAGTCCAGCTCAATCATTCATTCTTTACTCAATTCCTTGCTCTCGTAATCTTGTGCCAGACTAAACTGCACTTAGTATCTCACACACACACACAAACACACAAACACACACACATGTATATATATATATATGTATTTATATATTCTGTCATCCACAGACAGCTGTTTCTTTGTATTACACAGTGTGGCTATAGACTATCCATTATCCCATCCAGTACCACGAGGTAGGTTCGAAACCTTCGCATCAGAGGTTGGTATCCGATATATATATATATATATATATATATATATATATATATATATATATATATATATATATATATATATATATTAAACAGAAAATTAGGATTTTTGAATTAGTCACGTTATGAAGAGATCCCCCAACAATAAAGCATTTTGAACTTGTTTTCCATTCTCCTTGACTTTTGACCCCATAAAAGTGGCTTCTCTTCCTTTTACACCCTACAAAGGATCAAATGTGAATATATATATAAAGAAAAAGACGTATATACAGACGGGAAGTAGGTTTCACTTCAGCATTACAATTACATTTTGAATAGAACTCCATCTAAAACCCTTTTGAAATTATTAATCTTCCTACTTGAATACCCTTATTCAAGGTCCACTGAGTAGGTATGCCAAATTTGGTTATGCTGCTTGCATGTTTAAATTTTTTTTTCATAGCGCGTCACACAAACAGATAGGCACTCCGCACCTAAATATTCAAGATACGCCTTTAAATTTTATAAATGCTGTTACTAATGTAACTGTTGCTCAAAAGATAAGCAGAAAATAAAACTATGTAATATTTGGTGTATTTATTAGCTTAGCTCCAAGCATTCCAAACTTCAACAATGTATCCAATACAATGTCTTCTGTGTTTCACACACAGCTTCATCGATTGCGATGTGTACAATATTCATTGGACGATTGGTAGCAGCTTCCATCAGAGGAGTTTTAAGACATTTCAGATTGAGATGTCTTCTACTACCATGTTTCGTATCCCTGAGGATTGAAATGGGAGTTCCCAAAGCCGAAAAATTTGATCGAATCTGGAACGTCGTCCTTGAGCAAACATTGAATCACTCCTATCTTGAGAAATCACCATTAATCAAATCAAATATTTTTAAAATCTTGTGAAAGTTCTCAAGTTTAGACGTTATATATATATATATATATATATATATATATATATATATATATATATATATATATATATATAACGTCGTGTATGAATGTAGTGTATGAATCGACAAGTACGGTTTGAATGGACAGTGTAACCTGACTGTTTACCAGTTTTACCAACGATAAATAATTATAAGTAAAATGGCCCTCTACTCAATCAACATATCTATTTCCAGTGCAGCATCATTTAACCTGCAATAAGATCCAGTAAGAAGTTTATATATATATATATATATATATATATATATATATATATATATATATATATATATATATATATATATATATATATATTGTTTGTTTCCGTTTATAAGTGTGTGTATGAATGTGCTTGTGTCTGTGCATGCACGTGTGAATAAGTGAGGATAAGCTTCATAGTACGTACGTCTGTGTACACTTGCATGAGAAAAACGCATGCAATTATTTTTCTTTGTTTTTTCCTGGGTTAATCTTTTTCTTTTCGACCATCTGATTTATTTGCTGAAGGAATTAAAGGGTGCAATGAAATGGTGTTCGTTTTTGATCCCTAGATTCTGGTCGATAGCAGTATCACCTGGTACAAGGTCACGTGTGATGTGCGGAATAGGACGATAATTGATTTCCCAATCGCCCATCACTTCCCCCTGTCCTACTAAGAAGGGTCACTGACTCCAATAATATTCTCACTCAATCATTCATTCAAGCACGGTGTTGGTTTGGTAACGCTAACCAATCAATGAACTGGAATCGGATTAATCTTAGCACAGGAAAGAAGAAAAACAGAAAGATTTTATAACATTTATTTGTTTTATCTACTCCGTTTTTTTTCTACTGGGGAGTATTCTTTTAATACTACCGAATCATGTTTGCTACACAGGTTACTGAAGTTAAGCAAACGACGGACCTGGTTATTGTTTAGAACGGTGACCGTCTGGAAATACCGAGTACTTTATGCAGTAACAAAATTTTCCAGCGGCCTTCTCAGCTAATGTTCCACCCTCTATGAACAGAAACTTTGAACAGAACACGTTAGGACTGAACTGTGCACGGTTACTTCTTCACGCATACTGAGTCCTATGAAGGACACGAGACAGTGTGTTCTCCTAGGAGCAGCCATATTTGTATGATCGTGCAGCAGTGATATTAGATCAGTATTTTTTTCTTTCCTATTCGGAATGCAAATTGGTTGGTATGATTGGGAAAACAGACTAGGCGGACCGAGTTCAACTCAAAATCCTAAATGCTTTCTACTTTTCCATAAGAAGACTTCTAGTAATTCGATGACTGCCATAGGAAGCAGTGTGCGTTTCTTGACAAGTTGCTTGTTATCTATGACACAGAAATAGTTCCATTCCATGGTTATAATGGAAGTATGATGAATAGCAACGACAACACTCTCGACCTAGTTCCTGCCTTGTGGCACTGAAAAGAGGACATAGTTATTTGGTCGCACGCATGTTGTGCTATCCATCGTGTCAAATGCTTTCAATGTACTCTACCAACACCATGACCCATTGCCAATCATCTTGATCGTTATCGTGTCACTAGTTCGCCGAGAACGTGGACACTTGAACCAATTTGCATCTTCACTGGTATAAAATTCGACCACAGTCCAATTATTCATTCTTATATTCAGAATACGGCACAGAACATTTTTATGTATTTATCGGGATAAATGTATGTCAGATGCACGTAACTGTTGACTGGGGACATCAATGAATAATCTGATTCTTCTTCCAGTGGAGTGAGATGAGGTTGTGTAAGGAGAGAATAGATTCCCAGTGCCAAATGAGTTATAGTTGCACGAAGGGCCGTGTTCCGGGAACCAAAGATGTGACTTGAATTTCACCTTCCCGATTGTATTGTAACTACAATTTTTGTTTTCATTTTGGATCACCATCCCTAAGATCTTTGCACACTAGACACAGACTAAGGGATCCATATTGCGTGAACTTACATTGTTGATTAACCCTCCTATGGGTAGGAATTCAGGGGAAAAAAACGTTGAATAAGTAAACGTAACGGTGCATAGACAAAAATAAGTGCTTGCTGGGAGAAAAATGGTTGCTAGAAGGAAGGATATCAGCAGATTGAGAAATGGATCTAAACTGGGGGGGGGAGAAAAATACGAAGAAAAAAAGAAAGATCCATAACGGAAAAAAAAGAGATGAACGAATAGAAAAAGATATATAATGAAAGAAAGAGAGAAAGAAAGGAGTATTACAAAAGAAAGAAAGAGATGAGTAGATAAAAAAAGAAAAAATAATAACAAAAGAAAGAAAGAGAGATCTATTACAAGAGAAAGGGAGGAATAAAGAGAGAAATATCTATGACGAAAGAATGAAAAGAAGGAAAAAGAAAGACAGATGTATGATGAATAGAGATTGAATCTTGGTTCAGGATCATCTTCATCCTCAGCACCCTTTTAGCGTATGTTATTCGACATATTCATCCCTCTGGATTCGCCATACCTCTCTATAATGGGTGTTGCTGTTCCAATTTTGAACTTTTTTAGTTTTTTACGGCATCTTATATTTCGCCGGATACAATTCAGCAGATGATCTCTTGGAATTCACATCGTGAATCATGATGTCCATCAGTTGTTTAACTTTCTTGCAATCTGACCACACCATTGTGATATGAGTTTTCTAAAATTAACACCCATTTTTTCTGTAGTATACCGTATTGTCTTGTGATCTCTCCATACGATGTTTAGTATGGTTCCCTTATGTACACTCAACATGGCAGTCAGTTTGAGGGCCACTCTTTTGGTTATGTTCCATATTTAAACTCCATAGGTGACTATCGAGAAGATGGCTTAGTACATGTTAAATTACGTAATTATTCGAATCACTAGATAAGCAATAAGGATAACTGTTTTTTTTTATATGGGAATTAAATACGATTCTTAGATGTAGAAAAATTTTGCATATATTAAACACACCAAAGAAACCGTTCCTTGATATTGATGTCTTCCATTAACGGAAATATATCCAGTCGAACACGACTGCGGCCACTGATGGTATCATTCGAAATACATTTGATCACTCAAGCTGAAATAAACACTGTGAGTGCTAATTAGTCGTGATGGATAGACAAAGGGCAAAAAGAAAGCTATATTATGCACATATTTTGTTATTGAGCCTTGAGTCATAGCAATGATTAATTTTATTGCTTGCTGTTCTTTGAACAAGCCATCATTAGCAATAGAATACCCGGAAAATGATCATCGATGCTGACCAAAAATACATTTCAGAATACTTATAACATTTTTTAGTATGATCTGTTCTCTTTCATATTCAAGTCCGGCCTGAAAACAGGTTTGGTTAGTCTCTCAAAAGAAACTGTCAACATCACCAACGTCCTATGGCAGCAATGCAAAAACAGGTCGTGTAAGAGGTCTATAATAATAGTATTGTGCACGCAGAAGTAAGCACGGTTCAGCTTCTGCATTATAAAGTACTAGGATGTCGAGAACAACGTATCATATAACAGAAGTAAAAGCATATCTGCAATCAGTAGATCTCAAATTACTCACTGCCATATATTTAGGTTTAATTTTGCGATTAATTTTAAGAATTATCTGAGAGTTTGTTTTGTTTTTCTGTCTTCCTCAAAATTTATTGCAGTGTTCCTACTGGCGGTATCAGTAGTTTCAAACCACAAACAGCACGCATATTTGGATCTAAATTTTCACGAACAAATCGTCAATTATCTATGGTTACTCAGAAGAGTCCTTCCGAAAATGTTTTGTAATTTTTATCCAGGATTTTCTTAAAGAACATTAGATTCATATCCATAAAATATCACTCTGTGTAAACATTGGACCATCATCATCTGGGAGAGTTTTATCATAATTTGTTTGAATTTGAATTGACGTTTGGGTGTTTAATGCTAAAAGAATCTGTTGGGGCATCAACCAGGTTTTAAAGACATGGTTATCTATCAGCCGGTTTGTTAGAGCGTCAGAAAATGGAATTGACAGACTAATTAAAGCTCCAGCGGTGAAAACTTTTTCTTCTTTCAATTACACGCTTTGGAACTATTTGACCTTAAAAACGCTCGCAAATCTGTCAGTTTAGAAAAAAACGAAAACTGCAAATATGAATTCCTCTGAAAGTGCTAATGTAATTGAGAAAGTATATATAAATATCATAAATTGATAAAGTGCATGCATACGTGTGTTTGTACCGACACGAATTATTCGTGTAGGTTCTCTGTGAAAAGGGCAATGTCGTCTGCAAATCTGAGTTTGCTCAGTTACTCGCCGTCTATTTCAATTCCTTCACCCTCCTGGTCTAGTCTCCTGAAGATCATCGAGGCAGGCTATGAAGAGGTTGGGTGAGCTAGTGTAACCTTGTCTCTCTCTTTTCTGTAGCTGAATGGGGTCCGAGTCTTTATGTAGCCTAAGAAATGAGCTGCTGTGATCGTATATACGTTTCAGCACTTTGACATGTTGTGGATCTACACCTTGTCGACTGATAGCCTCCATGACCTTAGGGATTTCCAACGCTTTTTTAAAGTCGATAAATGTTACGGTCTGTGGGTGTTCATATTTTGCATTCTTTTTCTTTCAGTTGATTTATCAAATACAGGTGGACTTTGGTCGAGTAGCTTCTCCTGAAGCCAGCTTGCTCTCGTGGTTGATTTTCATCAAGTGTTTTTGTGATTCGGTCGGTGATAATTTTTGTGAAAAGTTTGTATACGCAGTCGAGTAGGCTTATATGCTTGTAGTTGTTGAGGTCTTCCGGGTTTCCTTTTTTGTATAAAAGCATTATGATAGTAGTGTTCCAGTCATCTGGGACTTTTTAGTACTTTTGGCACAAGTTTAAAAGGACGACCAGTTTCCTAGTGGTAATTTTACCCGTTTTTTGGAGTAGGTTGATGGTGATGTTCTCTGGTCCAGAGGCCGTTCCATTCTTCGTCTGATTAATGGATTGATTCACCACGCACGGGGTTACTTCTGGGAAGTCTTCGAGTTGATTGCTCGGGTCTTGCGTATCCTGTTCATTGTTTTGTAGTCCTTGTTTGGACGAATGAACTTGTGGTAGAATTCTTTGGCACGTTCGACAATCCTGTCTCTGTCTGTTAGTAGGTTTCCATTTTCCTCAAGTATGCTGGTTATTTGCTTTCACTTTGAGTTGAGGCCTTTGTTCATAGCTTTGGAGCCCCGACCTCTTTCAAGAGTCGATTTGATGACTGCTATAGTGTATCTTCTTCTGTCTCCCCTTTAAAATCGACAATACACCTCTTCAACATCCGAAATCTTTACATGACGCAGGATTTTTCTGTCTTCGATCATTAAATTTTCTTTGGAATTTATGAAAATTATACTCATAATTGTTCAATTCTGTCTGTAAAGTTCTCATTTATTCCTCACGGCTCAATCTTACACCCCATGCATTTCTATAGTAAAATGTTATAAATCTATTCCTATAGTAAAATTGCTTGTAAAGATTTTTTATATCAAAATCATTAAAAATATATTTACATGATCATCCCTATCACAATATTTAAAGTGCATAGCCACAGATCTCTAATAGGATAATGCCATGTTGCGAAGATATCATATTAAAAAGTGGATTAAAAAAAAGTTCCTGTTGCAAATACAGAAAGGAGACGGGTGGGAAGTTTGTAATCAGAGTTGCCAAATTAATCATCTTTCAGGTAGATATGACCAATTTTTTCCCCAATTCGGTCAATAAAAACTTACGATGGCTGATTAAATCTGATGAGCGCAATAGAGGTAAATCGATAACTTTTATTAATAATCTGTTCAGGATTCTAGTTATTAGATACGGTTATTTTACTTGATAAGTTAGCAGGAAATTAAAATATTTACCTGATTTTAGACATTTTCAAAACAGGTTTAGCTATGAATAACAAACCCTGGTCGGCAACACTAAGTGGGAAATGAAGGGATAATTAAAAATTTTGTGTTGGATTTTGAGGACAATAGTTAAGCATTAAATTAACTTTTTTTTAATTATATTTGATATTCTTTAAACCTTTGGATTTACACTGATAGTTAGTGAAACTAATAGTCTATGATATCAATATCACCTACCTTGATTTTAATCAATTACAATCCATTTTGGCTGATATTCCAGGCAAGACACACATCGTGACAACATTAGCCAAGACTCCAGATAATGCCAAAAGCAGCAGCTTTCAGTGTTGGTCGCTGAACAAATACCTTTGCAAAGATTTGCCAGTCATCTCTTCTATGGGTTTGCAAAGCCAATACTTTTGGAGTTCCTAACGCCATCTCGTTTTTGCCGGGTGCAGATTATGATCCGTGGTTATGTATATGATTCGTAGGGATATGCATGTTGGATCATGATGTCCAGCAGTTGTATGACATTCTTTCAATGTGGCCAATACATTACCATTTGAGTTTTCTAGTGGTTTTTATATTTCCTTGTCCTGTTTGTTTTCTATAATGGTAAGATGTCTTAGTGATTTCTTCGTGTGATTATGAACATATTACTCTCAAATACACGTTGTATGGTTCTCAGTTAGAGGGTTAATCTTTCGGTTAGGTTCCATGCTCGAATTTCATAGGTGACTATCAGAAGGATACATAGGTTGTGATGCAATGCACGACCAGATATATGGTTTTTGTTTCAACTATTCCTCCTTTGCCAGAATCTATCCTATCATAAAAAAATATTAAAGTAAAAAGGGATGTATGTTTCCAATAAATCTTATGCAAAATACAAGGCAGTAATGGCTATAAGATATTTTGCATAACAGCCTTTGTTTTTTGAATCCTGATAACGCTTTTGGGAGTCGAAGCCAGGTTCCTTGATAAATTGGGATTGTGTCAGGTGATCGCTACGAAAAACTGCCTTGTAGTTGTGTGTTATGAATGTTGTCTTCTTAAACAGAGTGGACTATGGTGTAATTGCCCTGAGAAGAAAAACATCGTTAAACATCCACAAAACTCAACCAGTGAATCGCTTAAAGAAAAAGCCAGATACAAGGAAAAAAACCATCTATTGTCTTTATGCATGAATCTAACCTTGAAGCAAAATTTCGTCTTATGTGTCTGTTTCTCTTTGAGGAAACTCATAAGTATTTTCCAACATTTAATCTGTTTTCATCTTTACGGTCAATAATGTTGTGGACTAGTGTCAGTAATAACTCACAATAAAATAACATATCGCAACTTGTTTGCTACTATTACACGTGCAAATCAAATACTATTTTTGCTATGAATTACTCAATTTCTAAAATATGGGGAATTTGAGTGCGTGCTTATTTCTTTCACGACTTTGGAGACACACGATAGGTGATCAATAAATTTGGTATATTGATTTCCATGATAAATGAAAAAAATTATGAAAATGTATGATTCAATCAATTTCAATCAGATTTGGTTGGTCACTTATTTATGAACCATCAAGTGACCAACATCCTTTGGCAACATATCACGTTGAGGGTGAATAATGAATAAATTTAAAATTTTTTGGTCGTGATATATGGAAAAGTTCGAATTTTAACAGAAAAACACGCTGCCAAACACAAACAAAGGGAGCAATTTATCATGAAATTGCATGATAAGTCAAATTACCGTAAAGGAGTGAATGTTCAAAATGACAACCTTAGACCTCCAATATGGCAGCATGTAACCACGACACATTTGTAGCCAGCCAAAGGGACTCACTTAAAAACAGAAAAAACCTATGTTGGAAATTTTGGTGACAATTTTGATTGGCAGTTTCTGATGTAAAAATCGATTATGATTTTTCCCTGTTGACAGCAAACAATATTCGAGACTGTTTTATGGTCAACAATCTTTGTCCTAGGTTTGGCCTAGTATTGCAATAATTGCTAGATGTTAGAGTTAGACGTTTAATTGAGCTTGAATATTATGCAGAAATGTCCTTGACATTTTCTTACATAAAAACTTACGTTCGCTAATTTTCGACATTTATGTGCTAGAGTAGATGTGTGTGTAGCCGGCAAATAAGTTAATATTATTACAACGTCTCAGCCACGTTACACAAGCTTCTTGTATCGTTACAATACTGCTTGTCTGTAGACTCTAAACAACACACCGACGATGTCGCCGTAACGTTTCATCAACATTCCAGGAAGGTACTAAAAGGAAATGCATTATCTATGTTAGAGCTTCTCAACTGAAGAATCATTGAAAAAAATTTAATACTTTCTATAGATATACTCAAGTATGAAAAAAATGTATTTTGATATCTTCCTCAGCCATAGAACTTTGCAGAGTTACCATAACGGGATTCGAGGCCTATTTAGATTTAGATAAAAACTCTCATCTGCAACCTTTCATTAACATACAAACAACGTCATTCATCCGTTTCAACCAAAATGCAAACTGTCTTGAGCGTTACAAAAACGTTCTGTATTGGCTGGGAGGGCGCTTGGCTCTGTTTTTCTCAAAGTTGGAAAATTGAACATAATGAAAAACCACGTGTTTGTGCGAAATTCTATTTCAAATGAAGAGACACTTTTTACAACAAGAGAAGTATCTTGAAAAGAATTATCCGCATTGCTATAATACACAGACAGGAGCAAAACAGAAAGATCTAAAAAACAAAATGGGAAAATATCTTTCTGACCAAAGCGAATTCCTGAATCTGCCACAAATTTTATCATATTTTTGTTAATACAGGCTTCATCCGTCGAGATTATTTCCTTGAAATCAATTAAGAACCCATTCATGACTTTCGGAGAAAATTATACATTCCACTTTTGATGGACTAGGATATGGAGAAAAAGAGCAAAATTTTTTTCTGGAGCAAATTTGATCGGGTCTGTTAAACTCATATAAATCATTTAAAAAATTCTGAACATTTCTCTCTTTTTTGCGGCCTGAAAATCGCTAAAAGGTATAACATTCCCTTACACACACAAAAAAAATGAGCGAGATTGCAAATCAGCTCTCTTACCTCTCCTTGTGGTGGAGAGTGTGGCTTAAAATGTTATTACACAGGTTACTGATCAGTTGGCAAAAGACTACCCAGACCTTTTTGTTAAGCCATAATGTGTAGTCAATAGTTATAGATATGAACTTAGGACCTATCCTATGCATATGGGGGATCCTCAGCTGATCGAGTATGCACATAAAGAAGAATCCTATCATGGCAAAAAGAGTATTTTTAGATTCTTAAATAGGACAAATTTGCTTTTAAGATTGTACAAAATCTATTTTGCAGACATTTTTTCACCCCTCTGATAAACACCTATGGAGTTTAACTTGGAACTGGTCCTTAAACTGAGAATCATGCAATATGTTGATGAAAAATCACATTGGTAAATCACAAAACAGCACAATATATCAAGGGGAAAACAGCAATCATCAGAGAATACATTTGAAAACTTGAATGGCAATGGGCTAGCCATGTTGCAAAAATATCAGACAACCGCTTGACATCATATGCGGAATGATGGCTAGCAGAGTATAAGATAGCGAGACGAACTAGACAAATTCAGAAAGTATTTGCTCAGCGACGTCAATGATAGAGATGTAACAAATCCTTGGGATTGTCCATGTGCAACGACGTACAATAAAAACATAAGAATTATTACCGCTGAGATTTGCTTGGAAAATCTGGAAAATCTTGAACTTGAAGTAATACAGAACTCTAATGATATCATATCCCTTGACAAAAAAAATTGTTCACAACCAAACTGATCAAGCTCTTATAATTCAATGCCTTTCTCTCCAGATAATAATCAGTAACAAAAATTTGTACATGAATACCATAATTGCTGTACATCGAAACTGTACTATTCAGTATAATACTGTATAAGTTCTGAACGTGAAAGATTTTAAAAAGGGCTAAATTGGAGAAAAAAAAGGAAAGTTGTTTTTCGAGGAGAAAGATAGCTGTTAGCCACACCTGATATTCTTTTCTTCTCCATGTATCTAGCAAAATATCTTCTTTGTAATGATGGAGCATGCAAGTTGATCATAATTCATAATATGGTTTTTATCGCCCCAAACACCTCATCCTTTCTGTTATCGGAACTTACAGCTCAATTCACTTGGTCCTTTTGACCTCTAGAACCCAGTTCATGAAAGAACATCAGTTATCACTCACTTTTATTCTCTCCGCCTTCTAACCATTCCTCAGTCTATGTCTGTCTGTCTTTCTTCTCCTCTGTTACTCATCATTCCTTATGTCCGAGTGTCACCATTACAAGATGAAGAGTTTGGTTCCAAAACAAAATAAGCTCAATTTAAAATTGAATGCATTTAATCAAATTAAAATTGATATTTTTGGTTGGAATTTTGTTTTATCTTATCTCAAAGTTTTCAAAAATATGCAGTTTATAAGTTTTTTCTATGGACAAAATGTTCAAACTACGTGTTTGATTTTTCTTTATTTAATTAAACATGCGTATCTTTCAAATGGCTCTTATCAAGTTTCCGACGCACACACTTCAGGTGTACCTTTATCAAATTCAATTCTAAACTCTGGCTTTTTATCCTCTTCATTCTTTCATCTTAATATTTCTCCCTCTTTAAGTCTCATTTATAACTCATGCTCCCTTTATCAGACACTATCAACAAAAACTGCCACCAAAACTATCAACTCAAGTATATTCAGTCTTCAAGTGATTCTAGTTGGTTTACCAGTCAAAAGGGGATCCAATTTACGATGTAAGTTCATGCTAAACTGGCCCCTTATTTAATGCCTGGCAGTGTTCGTGATTGTGATTCAGTCAGTGATACAACAAAAAGTGAGACAAACGACGGATACTGAATTTATCACCTCGAACATAGCATGCTGCCAAAATACATTGATCACATGACGATTTCTGCTGTCGGACTAACCAGATCTGTCTCTGTATTTCTCTCATTTTTCACTGCAATGCGTTTTTTTTCTGATTATTTTCTTTTTTTTTTCAATCCAAAATCAATTTGCTGCAGTTATGTCCCCTTTTGTCCACCTGACATCACCGCCATCATCATCACCAATACTGTCTACGATCATTTCCTGTTACCAAAATATCAATACCGATGTCCCCTCTGACCTTTATCAAGAGCCGTCTATCCTTCATTTTCTATCACTTTTTATTCTTAAGCCTATTTTCTGCTTGATTTTTGTGGTGGCAGTTTTGATAATCAGTTCTTCACTAGGCTGCGTAGTGTCAGAATTGAAATACATCTTGGGAATAAATCTTAGACCTGGGAGAAAATAAGTTTCAGGGGAAAATATATTTGCCAATGTTATATGCTCAGTAAATAAACTATCGTCACTACTGCTTCTTGCAACAATTATAGCTTCTGCGGAGACAAACTTTGTTCCTTCTTCTATTTCAACTAAAGATAATTACTGTAGCTTCTGTTTTGTAAGTAGAAAAAATATAACATGAATTTTAGCAGATATGAATCAGTTTGGCTCAGTTATCTAATCACAGTAAAGAAACCTCAACTCTATATGCCCGTTTCTTTCAAAGTGATCAGACTAACTCAGTGAAGAGTTTACTCCTCCGGGTTAGACGGGAATTATTCTTGTTCTTGTGGTATTGGCGGTAAAACAGAGTTGACTCCAGCTCCCGTTTAGATTTTCCTCATTGAACTGGAGTTTGATAAATATTATTCATCGATTTTTCAGTCGATAAGAACCAGAAAATGAAACTTGATCGAAATTCCTTTTTGATTGAACGATGCAAATGACTTACTATGTTCGAACCATCTGAGCAGCAATCAAAACATGGACAGCAATAGCATAAGGGCATCACTGAGAAAGAATAAAGAATATATTTGAGCTTTTAAAAACAAGGGCCAAACATTGGAAGCGCTGGTTAACCTAGATAACTCAAATGTCACGAGATCAACGTCTAGGTCAGAGTTTCGTGAAAGTTTGCAGACACAAGCACTGATTTTGATTTGTTTGGAAAGGAAAGTACAAACATTTTCAAAATAAGGTTTCTCATTCCAAGATACCACAGAATACAAAGAAACCAAACTATAATGGTAGCAATTTTTTGAATTCACGACGAAGTTTGACCACCATCAGTCGAAAATATTCCAGTTTTTCTAAGGAATAATTCAATTACTAATGGTATTTCTTGAACATATTTCTACAAAAATGCATTCTTTCAAGTGTTTATCGAGAAAATGGCTAATGCTATTCACTATTCAAACAAACATATTTTGGTCGTGTTATATTTGTGCAATTCATTTTAAAAAACATTTTTCTTGAGGTGAACACAGTAAAACATTGTGAGGATTTTGAATGCATTCCAATTTCTGACATTTCCTCGTCTTTATTCGCTTCTGATTATCAATAAGCCGATAGCCTGACGCGTAGTTTTTAGCTGAGCATGACTAAAATTGTTCATTGTATGATGTTCCATCTTTGCGAATAAAAAAAAATATGTTAAGAGAAAAACTGCAATATTTCATGGAATTGCTGTCATCCATTACATTTCATCATTGTCTGCCAGTGTTTCTATTTGTATGCATATCAGTGAAGTATAAAAGTAACGATTTATTACTTCGCGTGCACCAACCTGTCTTGGCATCTGAATTGATGAATCGGGATTAAAGCGGGAAAAAAACTTTTTAAAATATCACGAAAATTGTCTGCTAAATAAAAGTCAATACTGAAATCAAATTACGGGCATTCATGTATTCAACCATTATATGTTTACTTGCATATCTGAATACTGTTTTGTTATATTTATGTGTCCATTCACTTTCTCTGTATCTATCTATCTATCTATCTATCTTCATGTATGTGTACAGAACAAATTCCAAGTGGTAGGGTCTTTATTTTAATTTGTTTGTAAGTTGTGTTTGTCTGCTGGTGGTTATAAATCCCAAGCCAAGGGGTACGGTTTGAGTGTTTACATTACCACTAAGTGGTCGTTCATATCAGTTTTAATAATGTATTCTCTGACAGTGTTCTTACTTAAGAACCTAGAATTCATTTTCCCATGCTGGTATCCCTTTTATATGACCTTTGTTAATTGTTCGATTATATTGGGTTTGGTCAAGTTCCTCATGTCTAGGTAATTATGGTGATTGGATTGTTCTTCAAGGTGATGTGAAAGTTATGAACACAATTTTTTTTAAAATATATCTTCATGTGGATAATTGAGTTAGACATGTCAGTTTATAAAAAACATACTTTATGGGGTTTTTTTGATCAATGCTGCTATCTAGTGTTTGAGGCTGTAAAGCTTTCCAGACTATATACATAGGACATAATAACTGTTTATTCTACTTACAATGTCTTGGCCAAGCGATATATTCACCGTTCAATGACAGGAGATCATTCCAAATAGAGTTCCAATACAATACAACGCAATCTATAATCATTCAGCCAGATCATATATCCATTTAATAATAATATAACTGTACGCATTGAAATAGATAAATAGAGAAGACATAGACCGTGAATAAGCAAAATCGTAATTGAAACAGTTATTTTGGCCTTTGTATTACCAATAGCTGTTTAGGTCAATGGTAAGAACAAAACAACGTTGGAGCGGATACCCTATCGCAATAGGTTTGATTCTTGCAAGAACCTCATTTTCATAGTTTTTTTTATTATATTTATATCGTCTAGGCCAAATGATACATTTAATGTGCAATAACGAGAGATCATATCTATCTATCTATCTCTCTCTCTCTCTATATATATATATATATATGTATATATATATATATATATATATATATATATATATATATAGGTTTGTGTGTGTGTGTGTTTGTGTGTATGTGTATCTTTAGAAAGAGAGAAAAAAGGAGAAATGAGAAAAACATGTAGTACAAAATGGAGACCAATATAACGTTAGATTTTTAACCAAAATGAAGAAATAAATTTTATCTAGAATATATAAGAAACATTCAGAAAAAAAGAAAGAGGTATTACATTCGAATATCTTAAAAGACACATAACGACGCACACAGACACAAACAAAGACAACATAAAAATAAATAGCATTATGAATGGCCTTCACTGTCTATGTTATTAATATCAAGAATTTTAAATGAAGAAAGAGGAAAGAACAAAAGAAAAGAAAAAAAAATGACTGTGTTCCTAAACTGTAAACTGTCAAATAGCAACATAATTGAATTTCGCCTGATGAATGCCGACTGCTGTGTGCAAACATTTCCCGTCTGTATTTTCCAAGGAGCAATGAGAACATTTGCTTATACATAATATATAAAAGAGTCCTTGTTTATATAGAGTTTTTAATGCAATGATACTTACCCCGGATACGTCTTTGGAGCCTTAGTTCTTTTCTCTTTCTCCACGTCTCAGTCAGTTGGTCTCTTTGATACGAGAGAAAAATATTATTCACATTTCAATAACGGCTGGCATACGACATTGACTCACACGACGCCAATCTTCTGAACATAATCTAGTCTTGTCAGTGGCATTGCTCTTATCATTCACAGGAAAGAATTTGGCAAACTTAACACTGAGAAGTTCCCGTGGCCGATTGTTCAGCAGTGCGTAAAATGTACTGGACGAACCGAGCTAGGGGTAAAATAGCGTCCATTCAGTGACGCCAATCCGTGTTCTGCTCGCATAATTCACGTATTGCAAACTTCCAAAAAGTAAGAAAAGCAGAGAAAATAGTGACATTAGAAGCCCGGAGAGGGTCCTTTGATATTGTGACCAGCATAAGGACACTGCTGTGCTTCTACACTCACTGCCAATCGGTATCGAATCATCGGAGCCTCACGTGTTGTCTGCTCGAGTAACCAAACCAATGGCTGATGATTCTTCTGCCTTTGATGTTCCCTGTGTCTAGGAGTCTCCTGCACTCCCATAGAGCAAATTATGGTGTAAAAAAACAACAGCGCAATAACCACGATTGTATTCTAAAGCTGCTGTAATTGAACCTCGTCAATGTAGGGAATAGATTCATTTTTTTCTTATCACTGCGAACCGACTTTACAGCTACTCTAATACTTAGCTCTAGTCAAGAGGTTCTCAACCTTTTTTGGGAGGAGGGCTCATGTACCTTTTCCCCAATATTCAAGAAAGTCATTTCACCTTTCGAAAACCAATTGGCTCAAAAAGTGCATTCCAGAATTGTAATTTGTAGAAAGATCAATATTCTAACAGATTGGATCCGTTAATCTTTACCGACAGCCCTACCGAACACCGAGGATTCCAAACCCCTAAGAGGGAATTCAACCTGGGTTGACAACATCTGCTCTAGTCATTATCACATTGACAGAGTGGATATCTTGTGTTCCAAGGCAAAAAATTGATTAATATTGGGCATTTTTTTCTTATAAAAATAACATTTGGGCAAATATCGGCATGTAGTAATAGAAAATCTGGAAAAATAGGGCTTGTCTGGGATCAGGAATTAATCAAAATGTTACTATGTTACTATTACAATAGGTCACTATAAATATATATTTATATACATGTGTGTGTGTGTGTGTGTGTGTGTGTTTGTATGGAAGTAATGCGATTGATTTCATTTGCAATGTGATGATCAACGTAGAGCGTCTGAACTGCATTCTAATCAAATATTGTCATTGATTTATCTTTGTAGGATCAACTGAGTATACTTTCTTTCACTTACTAATGTTTTGGTTCGTTTCTACTTAGTGACCACTCAGGAGATGGGTTATATATATCTTATTGGTACCTTCACCGATAGATGGATTGATATATAGAATTGCTATCTACTCATAAACGTACGATTATATGATTTACTGAGATTGACTTTATCTAGCAAGAGGAAATACATGTAAGACTGCCAGTAAGGATCGAACTTACAAAATTAGTGATAGTCTACTGACGTATTGCTGATTGCACTGATATCAACAACATTTTTATCATGGGTGTTGTTGAGACAATACTTTCTGAATTTGTGTAGTTTATCATACCATCTCATATTTTGCAAATGATATATTTGTCAGTCGAGGTTTCAATCGGAGGTCAGTCACTCTTACAACATGACTTGCCCATTGCCATTTGAATTTTCCAATGATCACTTTTATATCTCTGACTCATTTTTTCTAAAATTCCGTGTTGTTCTAAGATGTTTTCATGTGTTGTTGAGCATGATTCTCTCCTGTGCACGTTGCATGATCCTGAACTTAAGGGTCAATCTTTTGGTAAAGTTCCATGTTTCAGCTTCATAAAGGACTACCGGGTGGATGAATTGGTTATTTCAGGAACTATGGGTTTTTTTTTATTCTTGAAGGTTGAGTTAGCTCTACCGAAAACCTGGCATTCTAGAGGGATCCATCGCTTGATTTATATTTCTTCTGAGGATTTCATGGAGATTCGTTGATCTCACTAGATATAATGGTCTACTTTCCTTAGTCTCTTGCTTTCTATTCCGATTGATGAGGCTTTGTCTACTACGTATTTGCTATACATGGCATTTGTTTTACTGAAGTTTATATGGAGGCTTACTCTCTCGTTTTCCTTCATTCAGTTCGTATAGCATTCTTTGAAAATCATGAAGGTTCTCAGCAAGAAGGATGATATCGTCAGCAAATCTGAGCTCACGTATACATCCGCCGTCTATTCCGATTCCCTCGTTTTCCCGGTCTAAGTTCATTTTATTTGATTCTTTTTCTCCCACAAGGTATGTATCGTGCCTTTCCGGGGTATGCATCCTGTGTGGCCGTCTAGTTGGAATAATGGTAGAGTCGGCTCTGTGTTTGACAGGGAAAATGTTGATTCACGAGATAAATCCCTCCAAACAGCATAATCTTCCTCGTTGATCAGTTCATTAAAAAAAAATCTTTTCTCTGCTTCCAAAATATATCCGCCCTTCTTGAGACAATTAGACAGGACAATAAATCAAAAAAACTCATAAACTTCAGTGGAGAAAAAAGAAGAAATCTTTTACATATGAGAAAGAATTTCAGGAAGAGCTGATTCTTTATCATTACTCCTTTGATATCTACGTGTCCGATATAAGTTGTAATGCATCACATTCACCCTGACTGATGATGTACAATGACAAGCTGAAAAATTATCCGGACACAAATTGAACAGATCAAGAAATGAGAAGCGACAGAAGGCTTCTTTTTTTTAATGTGAAAGATACAAACGATTGATCTGAAGCAGACGTAATGTTATCATTACCAAAGAACGCAATTATATACTTGGAGAGTCATACATATATGTATATCTATACCTCTCTTTCTCTCTCACTCCTCTCTCCCCCTATCTCTTCCCCCCTCTCTCTCTCTGTATGTATGTATATATATATATATGTATATATATATATATATATATATATATGTGTGCGTGTCTTCGTGCCTGTGTGCTTGTGTGTGTCTTTGTATGTATGTATATATATATATATATGTGTGTGTGTGTGTGTGTATGCATATATATTTGTGTATATGTGTGTGTGTCTATATAGATATATAAGTGAATATGTAAATATCTATATGTTTATATGTGTGTATCGATATATGTGTGTATACATATGTACATGTATATCGATGTGTGTGCACGTGTGAGCGTCTGAGCTAGTATGTTTGTGTGTGTGTCCGTGAGTATTCATTCCAACATATTGAACCATATTCAAATAGGTCTGGTTAATCGCTCAATAAAAACTGACACGTGAACTATGCCTTTTGGCAGCATGTCACGTTGGGGTTGATTAATTAGAAAATTGAGAAAGGGATAATCAATGGATACGTTTCTTCTCTGGCCTTTTGTTGGTTAGTGATCACTAAACTGTCGAACATAAAATGATAAAAAAATTTAGTATAAACCTGTATTGGAAATCGAACCCTCTATTTCTCTCGAGACATAATAAAAAGTAAATGTTCAAATTCCCAGGTTAATAGCTCCTATAGTATAGCCTGTATGGATGACACACAACCAGCTAGCTAGACCTACCTGAAAACTGACGAAACCTAGTTTTAGTGACAGTTTTGGTTGTCGGTTTATAATAAAAAGTCCTTTAACTTATTATTCAATCCTTTTACTGCACCGAAGTATATATTCAAGATGAATGATTATGACAGTGCTGAACATGCTTGTATTTTCAACATATATTAATAGATAGATGTTCATAGATATATAATTATTAAGTTAGGAAGAAATTCAGAGAAAAGATACAGTAGCTAGATAGATTATGAGAAAGGGTTATAAATTATTATTCGAGAATGGGTAGTTTCTAATTTATCACTTGAGAAAGGGTAATTTTTTTCCAAGCGAGCAGCAATCATTCTTAATATTCAAGGCGTTCAAAACATCACTGGGTTTTATTTTATATCTTATATGATGAATTATATAATATGTTGAAAATCAAAACCATGTGATATGTTGAAGATCTGTATTATGTTGGAAACAGCATAACGATTTTCCCTGATATTTCACACGGAAAGGGAAAATATATCAGATAATAACGCATGAAATATGTGAAGCATAGACTGTTACAAGTCCAATAGATTCGGACGCTTAGTGAGGGGGAACTCGTTATACTATCATCTAGTTTACAAGACGTGCTTGCTGCCATTGTCCTGCTGTAGGTATGATAAGTATTCACTTGGCTTAGCATTGTGAGGCATCATGAAACAAATGTGAGACAACTGGCGAGAAAGACTCCAACTACAAAAGTAATAGAGTAAATAAAAAATGAATGTGTAGATAGGTTTGAAGAAATTTATATCGGAAACAAACTGAACAAACAAACAGGGTATCGTCAAAAAAGCATTCATATTTTGTTTGCTACCCTGCTTCTTATCTGAAAATGAATTAAACTCTCCCTGATGTAAATATTCTATTCTATTTAGCCTTTCTTATTCAAGAGTTCATTTAACTTCGAGGTAAGAACCAGAACAATCATTTGTAAAGAGAATGTGTACATCTTTCCGAAACAGCATAGGCACATACATCAACACACACATGTATACATATATATATATATATGCATTCATTTAGTGAAATATTTCTGTGTAGTTTTTTATCCATAAAAAATGTGGAAATGTTTCTTTCAATTTTTGATCCTGGATAATAAATTGGGTCAGTTTGTTTGGCTCTGAGATCATTTGTATTATTCGTTTACTACCATTACTTATTCTATGCTTATTTGCATGTATGTGTGTAAATTCTCATTTTGTTTAGTTGAAATAGTCATGTGTCTGTGAATGCCCATACATATCTGTTAAAACATACGTGTGCAGTTCGTCTTTTCCACCGATATGCTTTCATATATCTTCGATTAGAATAAATACGTTTTTTCCTTCTCTCTTTTTTCTCATTTTTCTTTGTTGTTTTTATTTTCTATCATTTTTCTGTTCTTTTTTGTGCTTACTTTTTGTTTTATGATATTTTTTTTTGTTGTGTATCAATATGAATAAACATTTTAGTATTCATATGCATACATATACACTTACGTTTGTAAGTGTTGTTTCTACATGTTATGTGTTATCGTGGTTCGAATTTGAGAGTTATTCATCAAAGTTGTTATTTTTCTGTTTTTCTTGTGTTTTCTTAGCACGAATTTGTTTTAATGTCTGCAGTTTAATACTAGTTCGTTTGTTTTGTTCAACAGCTGCTCGATGCTTTGGTATGATATTATTGCATGTTTTCATATTGGCAGATCGTTCATGTCTCCTTATATTGTTTTATGATGCAGCCTGCTTGATTATGTTCCATGTTATTGTGTGTGCTGTCTGTTATAATTTGATTTCATAATTGTTGTTATCAAAGGATTGTTTGTTGTCTCCAAATCTTCCCTCCTGGGTTGTCTGGACTGCTCTTACGAATATTTTTGTTTCGTTTGAGTCATTATTGGGTTTGTCTATTGCAAATACATAATATTTTCTTCTTTATATATTGATTGATACAGGAATTTGTCGTTTTTTTATGCCGCAATTGCATTGTTGTTCACAGTGGTTTCTTTGGCTTTAATTGAGATATTTTTTGATTAATCTCTTCAAGGTGTTTATACAGCTGTAACTGATTTTTAATGTTGTTCTACTGATGGTTTCGTTTCGCTTGTCTGCAGGGAGAAGTGTTCGTTCATGAGATCGAAGAGATTTTTTCTTATTTTGTTGCATTTTTGTTGTAGATTGGGTTAAAACAAATCATATTTCCTTTTCATTGAGTATACGTATATATTCTATGGATTTTTATAGAATATATATATATATATATATATATATATATATATATATATATATATATATATATATATTTGTTTATGCACGCATATGTAAGGGTCTCCAAAAAGGCGAAAAACGACAATATAGCTAGGCGTTTATCGTTCAAGCAGCTGTTATAGAAACAACTCACACTTTGTCTATCGTACATCTCTGTCCCCCATTTTCCTCTCTACACAAATCTCCAAAGACTCAGCATAACTCACCATTATCATAAAAACATCATTTTTGTGTTTGGGATTGCTAAAAAACTGTACCATTCAATTATTGGTGAGTATTTCTTCGCGTTTCGCTATTCTGGCTTATGAAAGGATTTTATTATCAGATTGCAGAGAAACATATGAGAGGGATAAACCAGAATATATATATATATATATATATATATATATATATATATATATATATATATATATATATATATATATATATGAGGAAGATTTTAAGTTAAAATCCTGGAAGATTTTGTGGCTATGGTAATGCAATCTTTAGACAAATCTTATACCTGATTTCGGAAACCTAACTGAGATGTAAAAGGGTTCAGTCTTGATTTTTTTTTCTTGTTTTTGCTGGAAGGAAAAAAGAACAGAGCCTAGTAGCAGGAAAAATAGTTGTCTAATTACAATGCAGAATTGATCCGTCTTGATTTCAACTTTTGCCTTTTATCGGCAAAACAAACACGATGACTCAATTGTGATTGATGAACAGTGATGGTCATAAGAATTTGAATACGCAAGCAGTTTACTCCGAATTGCTTGGTTTTGAGAATTAGAAACGGTAACGAAATTTTGTGCAATTAATGTAACAAGGGATGCATTCCTTTATATTTGTGGTTCAGAATGTTACAGAGCTGCAAAAAGAATTTATTATAGAATTAAATCTTCAAATGAAAAAAGGGGAATTTCCTTTCTAGAATCTTGTTCCGAATCGATTAGAGAAATCGGGATGGCCAACTAGAATTGCTCTGGAAATGTCGCCAAACTAATGAATAACTTCGAATCTTACTCCTCAAAATCCTTGAAGGCGCTGAAAATCCAAGGCAATAAAGACAGATTTTATTGCTGTTCACGCACTTATGAACGGTCCTTTTTATATAAATGAGTGAACGTTCGCAAAGCACGCAGTACTTTTTATATAAGTAAATTATATATATATATATATATATATATATATATATATATATATATATATATATATATATATATATATATATATATATATATATACGTTGAAAGTATTTTTGAAAATATAAAAAGAATCTGATGGAGCCAATGTCAAAGTAAGAAGAAAAAGGAAAACGTAATTTCAGCCAAAACTAATTTTTTTAATGATTAGTTATGAATTCGGCGTTAGATATTAGGAGAGTCTTGAATTTAGGGTTTCACCAATTTTACAAATCCTGACGTGTGTGTTAGTGTGCCAAGTGCGTATCTTACTTTTGAACAATAAGCACATGATATTCAGTTCAATCGAAGCGTATACTTTTCATTCCGAAATACTGAATATCATCCCCGTACAAAGCTGTACTGAAATTGCACTGGCATATTCTGTTAACTTTATATCTCAGTCTCAATCTTTTGCAGAAATCGTACAACTTTTCAGCGGATCTTGTCTGACAAGTTTTGTCTTTTTAGCGTCTTCATCCAAAACATAGACTTGTAGACAACTTTTCTGTGAGTTGACTCAGAATTATACCTACGCAGCCTTTTGTGAAACCTATATCTTTGAAAAATCGAACAGATTTTAAAATATGATACGTCAGCCTTTAGAAATCACGACAGATTGTATTAAGACGAAAATAAAGGATATTCCAGCCAAATTTCGATCCATAATTTCATCAAAATATCTTTGGCTTGGCTCCCAGCTTCCAAACTGACCATCTGATACCCGACAAGTTTTGCTCGATATGTTTCTACTTAGGATAAAAAGTGGGAAAGAATAGACTGATTTCATTCTTTTGGGCTATTTTTGTTCGCAGACTTTACGATGCTAGGGAGTTGGGGGGTTAGGTGTGTCTTGGGCAACGTGTCATTTTGCAGAAGATAAATGATTGACGTTGTAAATTTTCCATAAAAAAATCAAATAAAACAAAAAGGAATGAGGACAGGCCTGGTTAGATGCTCAATACAAACGGTCACGTGACCGATGTCTTTTGGTAGCCGGCCATTTTGGAAGTGATCAATTGAGAAAGTGTAAAAAGGGGTTGATCAATGAAGAAGTTATACTTACTTTTTGTTGGATCACTAGGAAGTCAGAATTTAAAAAAACAGAAACAAGTGTGAATGCTGCTGGACACAAAGAGGGGGACAAAATGAACATAAAACTACACTGTGAATTGAATCCCACTCTAAAAAACTTAATTTACGGGAAAAAAATTTTTTCTTGACATACTCAGTAAATGCTTGAAAAAAAAACAGCCCTCTAGCTCTATTGGAACGGCCTGTTCACGTCACACATACCTATATAGCTCGCCAGCTAGTCAGTCAGACACTCAACCAGTTGTTAATTTTTTGTTACAACATTGACGATTTTCCCTCATAAGAAGAGGAAATGAAGCCCAATTTGCAGGCATTTACTGATTTGAAGTACATAAAACATTGAAAATCATCGTCTAAACTTATCTTTGAACTCTAACTATCCTTTCTCGTTGAAATGACAAAATCTGATGGGAATGCGATTTCTTTTTTAAGTCATACTTGATGTTATGGATATCTGAGTGAAATTATTCAATTTTATCAAGCTTTTTGGTCAATTCAGTGGAGAATTACAGCAGTTGAGGAGGAAGACAGGATCAAATCTTAAAAACATGAACTGTCTGCACCTGCTCGTATTAACATTGGAAGTCTCCAAGGGATAGATCTAAACATAATGGAACTTTCCAGTGGATGGAATATAAGTTGGTTTTTTTTTTGTTTGTTTGTTTGCTGTTTTTTTTGTTTTTTTTTCATATTATCGAATGGTCAAATGCAGATGATTTCAATCCCAGGTAATGACAGTGATTTTCTAAAATGATTTAAATATCAAAACGATGTTACAAGGATGAAATTATAAACATATTGTGACCAGTTTCAATTCCCTGAAATATATTTTCTGTCATTATGCAAAAAAAAAATGTAGAAAATCAACAAAGTGACCATTCGAAAAGGTATTCATTTATTTTCAAGAGAACTCATACATTTAAGCAACCACCTGTTTGTTGGGTATAATGAGAGGATTGTCCAGTTGAGATGTTTTTACCAAACGGCCTGTAAAATTCAATTTAACGGATGTGCCATTTCCAATTTTTTAGAAAAAATTGTGAAAATAGGTTCCTTTAGTTTTTATGTGGAGTTTACTGGTTGACATACACTTAATTGAAATAGAGGGTTGAAAATTAAGCAGTTACTCCCCATCATGTCAGAAAAATCAGCTTTTTTTTAAGTGAATAGGTTTTATCAAGGGGCTTCTTGTTACATGCTTAACTTGTTGGTTGTCATTTATCAATATCACAAATTTTCAACCAAACTATTTCTCAAACTCTCAAATAAGTTTCTTTATTTTTTATTTGTCCTTCTAAGCCAATGGGTTTAAGGTGTGGAGCAGTCTGCCATAATCGCCGGGTACTTTTTTTTAATTTTCATCTGGACGTAAAAAGTAAATGTGTAAGTGTTCAGCCCTCTACCTCAATTGGCGCAACCTGTACGTACAACACAGATAGATAAATAGGCAGCCTACAAAAATCACTGAACAAACTTATGCATTTCATGTTGACAGTTTCTATTTGCACCAAAGCAAGTTGCAGCCTAAAAAAAGAATTACCTCATTTGTTATCTTTTTACAGTATTTGTTGTTTTATGTTAAAATCAGGGGGCCTACTCCTTATGCAACGACACGTGACATTTGATTACATATTTAGCTGTTTTAACCTGTATTACTTCTTCTTGTAGTGGAAAAAGGTGATATCATACCAGTCCAGGGATATGTTTCTTTCACTTGCTGGTGATTTTTGGTTGTCGGTTCATTGTTAGATTTTTAGATAATTTATAACTGCATTCATTGGTAAACACATTGTGGTCAATGTCTTTTTTTTTTCTTTTAGATTTCTTTTGTAAGTATTTATATTTTTGGAAGTGACTGTTTTCTCACTGTTTTGGATACCATTTATTGTGAAGGAGCAGAAGCCAACGCAGGTTCTCTCAGAGTCTCGCTGGAAAACCATTTATCTTCAATCATTCGAACAGTAAAAATAGTTCAAGCGGAGATGGATGGAAGCAAAATACAAACGGGAAGCAAAACCCGGTAATTTTCTGCAGCCTCCCAGAGAAAAGATTACACTTTTATTTTCATCATTGCGAAAAGCACTATTGCTAAGATTTGACTGTTCACAAAGACAGGATATTATTTTTTATTCTTAGAAAACTAATTCGCATTTCTTTGAAAGACACTGAATATTTATGTTCTCCAGATAAGAAACCGACGTTTATGTTTCTCTCTTTTAAGAAGCTTCTGTTCGTTTTTCATTGAAACAAATTCTATCATACACGTAAGCATCGCTAAGTAAAACGTGCTTTTTGAATTTATTCTGTACAAAGTTAGCTTTTTGGAAAGTTTCAAATATTCAATCGAATCCCAGAATTCATTATTTATGTTTTTCTTTTCTCTCTATGTAGACTGCTGGTTCCTACTGTATAAGTACACTCTATCAATTATTCAGGGTAATATTGTCTTCTTTCTAAACTCCTGAAATGATGAATTGAAGCAATACCTGTTCTAAATGTATATGGTTGGGAGGGACTGGACTTCAGTAGTGTTTGGAACTGCTTCCCATAATTTTCATGTAATATACCTTGCCGTCCATCGTACGGAACAGCAACTTATAAGTATTTCGTTTACTTCTTTTCAGTGTTGACAATTTGGATGTTTTACATCTAATTTTAAATGATTCTAAATGTTTTACTTATTATCGAAATTATTAGATTTTCCGAGAAATTCTAATCCAAAAATCCCCTTACATGACAATGTGCTGTTTTGTGTGCTGACTAATATATCTGGCAAATATAATCTTCGTACAACGGCTACTTGTAGAGTAATCACAATGCACTTGCGCACAGAGATTTTTTAAATCATAGTTAGATCGTCAAACTGTAGCTGGAGTTGACTTTACTTTTTAACCGTAACAGCAGCAACAACAGGAACTGTCCCCAATTAATTTACAAGAGGCAACACTTCCATTCTTAATACTCACATACAAACGTCCACCTTAGTTTATGAATACATAATCATTAGAATACATACAATGTAAAATTTGTTGCAATCATCTTATTTAAAGGAATTATAGTACGAACGAGGTTGAGCCTGCTGTAGTAAGTTCACAATATCATACGAATATGATATTTATGCAATGTTCCGACTGTTGTGCCCTTAAGCTTCCTTCGGGTACCAGTCGTTTTCTGTAAGTTACTTGGAATTTCGATGAGAAATCTTTATTAAATCCACGTCGTTTGATTGTTCTCATCCAATACAAGGGGATGCCGTGTATCATTTAATTTCTCCCAATTACACATAACCTAGAATCAGAGTATATGGATTTCTCTAATTCCACCTGAAGATTGAACCCATCATGACTAGGTGAAATATAAACACTTAACCTATGCTTATAACCACGAGGTTATTGTTGTACATGACAATAGTCTCCTGGACGTGGATTAAACAGGATAATTCCGGAGCCTTAAACCTAATGTCAGTTCTGTCCCGAACAAAAGCTTCCACATGCTGTCCAATTCTATGCCGAGAAAGTTATCAGAGCTTAGTAAGTGCGCTGATTCTTTCAATCGTCTTATCCGCTGAGGTTGCTCTCTATCCATTATTCTGACTTGGTTTCACAGCGGTTGGTGACCTAAGATTTCCCTCCATACAAGATCAGTGATACCCAACTTCATAAAATATCTTCTGCTTTGTTGCTTTTATTCCAACCCTCCAACGATAACATCTCTCGTCCGATTAAGCTCTGTGTCGCCCACGATGATATAAGAATATATCTGATTGCTTTTACGAGTTTCACCGACTCCACAATCAGAACCATTATCAGATCAGAACGTTGAAGATCAATGCTGCAAGTGGGATCAAAATATCCCACTTTCTAGCACTTGAAATAAAATTCTGAAATTAATATTTAGCGTAGGTTTTCTTACAGAATATAAGTAATTATTAAATATTCGTCTTTTTAAATTCATGTGATTCCTGCTTCTTGCTTTCTATGTATGTAGTTTGGGTGTACTGAGTTGCTATATATGAAATCATGGAAATGAATGAAAATTTTGAAGTGTCGGTTAAATGAATGCCTCACGTGATCTCTTGATTATGTGATCAAGTGATTTATATAACCAAACAGGTCCGGTTAGTTACTCAACAGGACTCAGGAATCAATGCTTTTTCGCAAGTTGTTGTATTAGGTGTTATCAATAAATTATACTCCTCTTGTCTCTTGCTGAATCGCTAAAACATCGAATGTCCTAACAGACAAAAAATCAAAGAAGCATGAGCACCACCGGACACAGACTAAGGGACTAATGTAGCATAAAAGTATTATAAATCTTTTTGCTGTATCAGCGATGTCTGTGTGGATGGTACACACATGCCTACATGGCCGGACAGCAAAAATTAATTGAAAACTGATGTAACACAGCTTGACAGTTTTCTAAAAAAAATACATCATACATCTAATTCTCACCATGTTCTATTGATGCTCGTTTCATTTTAACCAAAATGGTCATCTAAACGGTCAGCATAGGTTTCTTTGTTTTCCAAGTTGGTCTGGCTGGCTATTTATGTAGGTATGATGCATACAAGCGTAACCAATCGAGCTGGACCGCTGAAAATTTGAACATTTCTTCTGTTGGTTGGTTTTTTGGTTGGTTCTCTGAAAACCTCAACAAATATGGATTTTTCGAGGGGGTTCCGTTTGCAACAGAATTTTTCTCGAAAATCATCCCTCATTTTGGGTACAGCAGCATCATAGCTCGTTTTTTGTTGTTTTTTTTTCTAATTTAGATATTCAGCGATCACTGTCAACTAATGCAAGAGAATCAATGCTCTTTTTTTTAAGTCTTTTTTCTTTCATTTTATTACCCCCAATACAACATGCTATTGAGAGACCATGGTCACGTCACTGTTTCCTTCGAGTGACAAACCAGACTTGTATTAGTGTTTCTCCCGTTGTAATTAGTGTTGATGTTTTCTTATTAATCGATTTCTGTGTTAGTATTCGCCCCGGATTTCATTTCGTGAGAACCCATGATTATTTCATTTATACATTTCGCTCTCTCTGGATTGTGAATTTGAATTAACATCTCTTCAAAGTTGAATTAATGAACAAATGCATAATTGCTATTTGATAGTGTTTCTACTGAAAAACCTTATCGAATTGAATGAGTTTGTAATTAGATATTGAGGCTTTAATCAACCAGCAAATTTGTTTAGGATCCAAGATTTTTACAATGTCTGTTTGGAAAAAGACCAACTATTCAGATCATTTCGGAAAATGAACGTACAGCCTTGATGTAAATTAGCAACCAATACAAATAGACCTTACTGTCTTTGCTTCAACTTCTAATCTCTAGTGGGGTAACTCGGTCGGTGGTGGGACATCAGTGCATGAGATTGTGTACTGTGTGACCGCAGCATTGGCAAAGGTTGTTTTAACATTTTGGTGAAATATCTGATCATTCAGGTATTTTGGTTTCATTCCTTACTATCCAGAGCAAGCACAACCTTCAAAAACAAGAAAATCCCATTACTCCCAAAAATATGAGTATACAACCAATGAATCATCCCAATAGTCTCCTATGGAGCTGAAACATCAAACTTAACCAAGAAAATCATAGACTCGACACCATATGGAGAGATCACGAGGCAGCAAAGTATATTAAGGAGAAAACAATCCCAGTCTGAGTCACTGAACCCGAATGGCAATAGGCTGGCTATGTTGCAAGAATAAATGATAGACTTCACGATTCATAATATGGATGTGGCTAATCCAGAGGAAAGTTTGTGCCACTCGTATAGGCCGCGACAATGGGCAAATAATGTAAACAGTTTCCCCTTGTTATGTCTATAGAGTTCTCATTGTTTTTTTAATCCCATCCCCAAGGGTTCTGTAAAGGGGTAAAATTACTAAATAAGTTTATGCTAAAGTTAACCTTTTTTTTCTGGGCATTCTGATTTTTTGGTGATCCAGATAAGGTAAGAGAAGTAGCTTTTTCGTTGATCACCTCATTTTACAATTCCTCGTTTATCACCCCCAAAATGGCATACTGTCAAACGACATTAGTCCTGGGTTTCTAAAGAGTGAATAATCAGACTTTTATGTCAATAATTATCTGGTTGTTATCCTTCCCTACTCCTTGTGTACAATCTTGACATTTCAAGACATAATGAATATTACCAAACAGATAACTTTTCGTTATATGTGGGCGTTGCTATATGACATAGTAAGCTGTAATGTTACGGGACACAATTTTATGTCTCTGCTGACGCTGATTCTCTGTTCTAAATCACTACAATCCTATTCGAAAGTCGGATAATATCTGACTGAAGAATGTTTGAATAGAAGGGAACATCAAGGAAAATATCAAATGAGATAAACATGCCAGAAACAGTGAAAGTACAGGCTTCCTCTTCTATCTAAATTTAGAGTGCTAAGGCATAGAATCAATTACCTTTAACTCTTAGATTCATGAACCGCTTTCAACCCTACGATCAGACATTACTCATTCCTTTACTATATATCAAAAATTCGTTGCCTATAATTGATAATATTATTGTAATGCCAAAAGTAATTGAGACATCATATAGCGTTAATACTAGATACATGAAGGGATTTTTTGCTGTATAGAATTATCATCGATTTCAGATATCCCAATTAACAATTTTTTTTTCAAATCCTATCAAAGTGACATATACTACGTTTAATCAAGTAAGCTCATCTAAAGAACAGTATAGAATGTTTTGCAGATTGGGCATGGGAGCCTTTTAAGTGTTCGGAAAGGAAAATAAAATACCAAAATGACCTTTAGGATTCCCCAAGGGTAAATGTTCCCATCCTATGTTCATCATTGAATCAAGTTACTCATGTACTCAAATTTGCAGTTCTGAGGCACAGCCGTCTCCCTAAGGTTTGAAAATACCCAAATTTACCTTCAGATGTCACCTGAAAGAATCATCGTCTATCGTATGCTCATACTGGGTTCAAGTAACTCAGGTACATGAATTAGAAACCCGTAGTGTCCAGTTGTCTATGTTTGATTTGAATATGCCAAAATTGACCTTTTCAGCAAATGCTTAAATTCACTTTTTTTAAAATTAACCCAAGGTCAGCATAACTATAATGTTCATCTCTAAGTCAAATTGCCGTCGCACACAGATTAGCAGCTTGTAAGATGTAACCGTTTCCGTTATACTGGGAACTACTAAAATGGCCTGATCGTAAATTGATCTTTTTGGGTAACCAGAGGCCAAAATCATGTACTCTATATTCATCTCAGGGTTGAACTATTCGGGTAAACAAATTTGCCGTTAGGTCCACCATCTCATTAGATATACAAATGCCCGCTGACCTCAATTCATTCACAAAAAGTCAGTTCCACCGATCCTATGTTCATCCTAATGTGCTGTTACCCTTGTACACAAATTTGAAGTCTTAAGAGTGTGGATCTCTCCATTAGATTTGGAAATGCCAAAATTGGTTTGACTCATAATTAACCATTAGGAGACACCAGATGTCATCACTCACTATCTTATGTTAATCATTGGGTCAAGTTACCAAACTTACACAACTTTTGACCTGTACGTCTCAACTGTTTAGAGTCTATGAAAGAAAAATTCACCAAGAAATAGAGAGAAATTTTTGTCTCCATAGTCTTAGATTTAACAATGACAGGCACAAATATTCAATGATTTTCATGATCTAATGTATGACCCAAGTATATTTGAAGATATTTTAAACAACTTGGTGTCAACCAATATGGCCACCTCCCGTCCTTTGATTTATATATATTCTATATGAAATGCAAAATAGTTGAATATATATTCCAAAATAAGTAAGATCGACCATGAATTCTCATACAGTCACTTATTTTCAAGTAAGATTTATCTACGTACAATCTGTTGTTTCTGTGAATTAGTATAGAATTGTCGACAATGAAATTATAACTTATTTACCAACAAAAAAACAAAGCAAGGAGGTAGAAATCACCTATTTATGAGCAGCAGTTTTGATAACACCTTACATAAAGTTCATTGATGATAAAAATTCGAAAGATTGTATCTTCATAAATAATCAACAACCAAGAACATACCAATGATGGATGAATAGTGAGGGCAAAAATGTGTTTCGATCGATTCAAATAGCAACACTTTCAATAATTCTTTCTATAGACGAACTCACGAACAAACACTACTGATAGTGAAGTGGGAATATAATATATTTATGACATTTGTACACTTGGTGCTTGACGTGATGTTAGGTATTTTCGAAAATCGCTGCAACCAACTTAGTGTTGATCGATATGACCACCTCTAATCCATCTTTAAACTTACTTGAACATTATAATTAGACTTGGCTTGAATGGAGGAACCCGCACGAAGAATAAAAAAACCCTGATCTAGACCATCAAGAATATTTAATTTGTAAAGTTGAGACTAAAGTATCTTGAACCATCTATTTTTGAGAATATATGTATTCTTACGTAGATTAAATGAACTAAAAATCTCGAACCGTGATAATTTTAATAAAAGAATTTTAAAATTGTTCATGACCTTAAAATGATCTTGAGAATCTAAAATAACAGAGGAAATTGATTTCCCATTACAGTGTACATATGATTCGTGGTATTAAACAATAATCTCAAAATATTATGGTAATACGTAATATCATGGAAAATTGTAGAAGCTTAGCACCAAGTGAACGGTTCCTTTAAATTTAAACCTAATTTCAATAATGAATCCCATGACAGATATAAGCGATTAGTCATTAAACTCATAACCAAAGTTCATCTGATCTTTTCCTTGTCGACATTATTTTACAAAGAACCTAATAACATTAAACAAACATTCATTAGCAATGGCTTCCGGAATCCGATTATTGAACTAATCAAACTTCATTATAATTCAAACTGAAAATTGCAAATAATGACTATTAATTCAGCTTCAAAACAATTGATTTTACTACGACTGAAATTAAACATTGTACTTCAAGTCAAACTCCACTACACGAAATGTTCAATCATTGAAAAACTTTTTACATAAACACGTATAGAATCATAGGTTTAACCAACATTAGTCTTCAGAACGATTGATTCATCTACGTAAAAGCTGTATATTTCTGTATACTTGTGTGTGTGACTGATCGCGAATTTCCTAAATCATCTCACGGTAATATATATATATATACATACATATATACATACATATATATATATATATATATATATATATATATATATATATATATATATATATATATATATATATATATATGAGTATATGTGTGTGTGTTTGTGTGATTGTGTGTGTGTGTTTTGCATGTGTGTTTCCCATTCAAAAAGTGATATAATTATATTCATCACAAAATTTGTTGGCATAATTCCATGAATTTTGCGATCATTATAATTGTATCATTTTCTGAATGACAAACTCGCATATGTGTGGTGGAAGTGCGTGGTTGTGTATTTGTTTGTGTGAAGAATGGATATAGATCGTAGAGCATATTGCAGAAAGTAGATGATATTTTGTTCATTGATCAATCAAACGGATATCTCCTGTTGTTTCAAAATCTTGCCTAACACGTTTTGTACTATCTCACTTGAAGAAGCTTGCTATCACCCCGAGTAAATTGTAACCAATAAGATTTTTATGAAGAATTCGAGATGAATTAATGAATCTCTAGTCCTATCCCCTTCACATGGTTATCTTTGCACCATGTGGTCCAACTGGAAGAATGATAGATTATGCGAATAATACATCCTTCTCATTTTCTCTTCCTACACACAACTCAACTGATCTCCAACGTCAACGTAACAATCTCCCTTCTGATAGTAAGAGATGAGACATTTAGAACAATAATTTTGATAATAACACATCATATCTATCTTCGTTCCTAAACCTTGTTATTTGCGTATTTTATCATGTTCCTCATTTGAAGTTTGACATCGGGAGAAACTATTTCTCGAATTTTCGAGTTTCCATATTGTTTATCTAATTCTTCATATATATATATATATATATATATATATATATATATATATATATATATATATATATATATATATATTAGTTTGTGTGTGTGTTTAAAATGAGTTGTTTTTTTTCTTTTTATTCCACAAAAGAATCTTTTTCCATACATATATGTATGAATAATTTTCACTTGTTTTACAAACTGCCCTCCTAATGGTATTGGGCGCCCCTTTTAAAATAAGAATATACTTAATACATTTATACATTTATATGAGCATCTTGTATATTCCGTTAATGTTCCCACCTATATTATTATACATGCGTATGTGTGCTAGTGAGCGAGTGTGTGTTTCAGAGATCCCTATCAGCTGTGTTCACAATTTTATGCACGTATCAACCTAATTGGACGGCTGTAAATGGTAAAGATGCTGGGAGATCATGGAAGACGTCAATGAGTCAGAATAGAAAAACTCACAGCAATATGTCGTGAGAATTTTAAAATGCAGAGCAAGAAGAATGAATCATACAAAACGAGAAAATGTCAGTGCGGGAACCAAGAGAAATCAGTAGGATACAATGTTAGTCATTGACAGAAAAAACAAAGCTAGAACCTACACTGACACTTGAACGGAAGAGAACGAGATTACAGTGAAGCTATCGTGGAGTCTGGACGATAGACTTGAATTTACTTTCATAAAGGACCAGAGTTGAAAAGGCTAAAATTACTTCAACAACCAAACAGTGTACGTTGCAATTTCGGACACTTTTCCCAATGTCTTTGCCAACAAACCATCTCGGTCTCAATCTGATTGAAGATTTATGGCGAAAATTCTTTGGTCAATGACAAGGCTCCATCCTGCAAAACCTTTCTGCCAACCGATATTCGAAGACGTTGGAATCAGCGTGATGGAAAATATTGTTTTTCATCAGTGGAATCAACATCCCGAAGGATTCAGGGCAGCGTAAAATCCCAAAGAGAAGCAACAGAATAATAACTATGATTTGTTTTGTGTATTTGAGTCCATATTTTACCCTCGATATTGAGTGATGTCATAATTTCCTCCTGAAAAAAAATATCTCATTAGTTAATTTGTTTGAGGTGTGTTTCACGGAGCCAGCATGTCCAACCTTTAAACAAATATTGATTTGCATCATCTCTTGGTTTAATTAATTTACTACGATATAAAAACGATGGATGAGCATCTTCTAGGATTCAATAATTCTACCAGGGGTTAGATGTATCAAGATACATAGATATGTACATAGATAAGCTTCGGGTATAATAATTGAGACGCCTACACATCCCAGTGAGTCTCTTGTACACTTTGGTAACGACAGCGTATTGTCAAATATAATCGAATGGTCTTGATTATGAGGAAGTAGTTTTCAGGTTATTAAACACATTCAGGCCTGAATCATCATACTACTATACCTAAGATGAACGGTACCCCTAAATACTCGTAACTTCAGGGCCTCATGTATGTCTATTCATACCATTGAATCTTGTAAGTGGCTATGTTACCTTCGTTATACTTGCTGTGTAAGTAGCTATTGTATTCTTCAAAACTTACCCTGTATCGTGTGTTATTTGTTATATTGCCTCGTGAGCAAATATAGGCGTATATTACATTCAAATTTTTGCGTTGTTTTGTTTTTTTCTATTGTTCTATGAGAATATTTATGGCATTCATTCGAGTGCATTTCTTTTTGGAGTTTTCACTCTTCTCAATGTTGAAAAACCTTTTCAATCTCCAGCGTGTTTGATGGGATGAAAGTGCTCATTTTGCCTTTGAATAATATGCACATCGATAACAGACAAGAGAGAGAAAGAGAGGGAGGTATGATCTATCAATCTCTATTTATATATATGGTCATGAATTGCATTGTCATTTAGAAACTCATATATATATATATATATATATATATATATATATATGTGTGTGTGTGTGTGTATATATATATATATATATATATATATATATGAAATCATTCAACTCGACGAATATGTTCAAATAAACGTTTCTTTACAATATAGCACGATTTATAATCATTCTGTGAGATCACATAACCATTTTCTAATAGCAAAAATGTCGTGTTGGAAGAAACAAACTGAGCAGACATAAACCGTGAATAAACAAGCTTGGAATTCAGAGTTGAGGCATTTATTTGGGCATTTGTATTACCTGCAGCTGTTTAGCTCAACGGTGAGGACAGCAGTTTATTGCAGAGGCTACCCCATCGATTGCAGGCTCGATTTGTTAAGCAGTTATATCTCTGTCAATCGTTTCTTTTATTTACGCTGTTTTGGCCAAATTGCATATTAACCGTTTAATAACGGTCGATCATTTAAAAAAAAGGTTCTTATATAATATAATGCAATATGGAAGCATTCTGTCGGATCGTATATCCATTTCGTAATAACATATGTATATTTATGTATTTGATTATAGTGGAATCGTTTTATCCGACGAAATTTGAAATAATGACAGATTAGGAAGGTATACCATCAATAGAAGTCATGAAACGAAACTGTGACAGAAGTGGCATTGCATGGCTACGATGGGCATCCCTAAAATTTAGAATTAAAATCCAACCGATTGACGAACACAACCCATCCAAATGCGTACTGGAATAATACAATTGAAAGGGCGTAGAATTTTCCATATTTATCATTAATTTAATTTATTTATCCATCTATCAATCTCTCTCTCTCTATATATATATATATATATATATATATATATATATATGTATATCTTCTTTCCTTTCATGTAAATCTCAGCATGACCTATCAAAGGGGATAAATGAAAGATGGAGAAGATCGTTATTTATCCAAGTGTGTCCTGCTCGATTTCAAAATCAAAATCCAGGATCCTAGTTTTATCTCTGTTCACCAACCACTTGCCTCTAACAAGGAATTCGATAATTATCTCTATCCATGTAGATACGGCAATTGTAATTGTCATCATTTTGCTGGTCGTTGATGTCAGCTGTCAGCGAGTTTCAGGTACACAGTTTCCTCCAGATCCCAACAGATCTACCATAGTTGTGAGCCATATGAACGGTGCATTCTATTTTGGACACACATTGATCTCATGTAGAGACAGTATTTGTGCTAGCTCACTTTTTGAACGTATTGAGCTTCAAATGAAAGGTGGTTGGTACTCGGACCTAGGAGTGCAATCATCACACATCTCAGGTGCAGAGGTCTGATGCGCATGGTCTCCCTGGTACGCAGTAGAATTTTAATTATTCACATGGACGCCAGTCATAGTTGGTAATTGCTAATAATACTAAGATGCCAAAGAAAGTGTACCATTATTCGGGAAAAAAAGTAGCCTAAGTAGCGAGGATTTATAGATTTTATTCGGGTTGGAATATCTTTCCTCAACTGATGATCCAAGTCCTTTACCTTTGGGTGTGTCAATTTATATGGAATGTAGTTACAATAGATCCCTTATATCAACATGACAGGGTCTACAGTTTCGGCTTCTACACTGGGGCTATCTTGAGTGAGGTTGACTCTATAGATTGAATGTATCACACTAAGGGATGTGGTGACTGTTATCAGAAGTCAGTCCGTATCTTGTGTTTCACTCAGTGATATACTACAAGCGAAAAGCCGCAATAAAGGATATCTAGAAAAATTGTATTGTGATAGTATATTTGGTTGTGGTGCTCTTAAGGAATTCAATGTTCGATGAACAAGCACAGAGTCTGCTCCAATGTCGCATGTTTAGAAGAGTTTTATGGAGTGCTGATCAGCATGATATATTTGCTATCCGAAAAAAATCTCTTCAGTGTTGCAAATCTAGATATTTTATATCCAGATTTAGATAGATCTAAATATGTGTAGTAAAGGAGTTTATTTATGAAAAATGAGACGGCAGATCTATAAGATTTAATGTTTTACATATTTCTTTTTGATTTCTCGATAATCACTGATCTAAACAACCCCAATTACTACATAAAACTATTTTGTGTGCTTCATAAAATACATGGCGAACGTAAAATCTGTAAAATGGCTAGTTGTCAAGTAGTTGTGAAGCACGCATTCACACACTGTATTGTACTTTTGTCTTAATCCAAACATTGATTAGTCTCACTGGAACTTTTCTCGCTAGAATGGTTGCAAACACAGACTACTGAGAAGGGTTGAACTTCTTTTTTTTTTTACCGAAGTCATATGTGTGCGTGGACGTGGATGGCCTGCAATATAGATGCTATCGCAATACTCTTTTACTCATTAAAAAGACGGCAGCATAAATGAAATTGCCAAGAGGTTTAATTTCTCTATTCATAGTCCTCATTCCTTTTGGTCTATTAGCGGAAAAATAATTTCATTTGCAATCTAAAATATAAAGTCTGCGGGGATTATCTATTGATAACGTCAATGACAATAATCATTATTACATATCTTAATATTCATTTCATTATTGAACCATTTGTTTATTGCATTATTTTATCAAATTGCATACGGTGAATCATTTTCCGAATTGAAAGAATAAAAGCAGAAGTGAGGTCAGACATGAAGCATTTAATATGTGTGTGTGTGTGTGTGTGTGTGTGTATATTTATATATATATATATATATATATATATATATATATATATATAATGAATATAAGCATGGATATGAGTGGGAGGTGTTACATTATGAATTTATGTATGGATATGTGTGTGGGTTTTACATTATGAATATAAGCATTGATACCAACTCATGATATCTTGTTATATTGAATTTTATTCATAAATGTGATACCTACATACATATATATAGTATAACATTATGCACATGCGTACACAAACAGCTTTTGTTTTGCTGCAGGTCGTTATCGAATCATTGTATACCCTCTTCTGATCTTTCGAACACCCATGTCCACAATACTCATTACCATTTTAATCTCTAACGACTCAACCTAACATACAATCGTAATCATGTTGGAGTTCTTGAACACTGAAAAAAAAGTGTTCTATGTAAATAAAAGGTAATTGCTCCTTTGCATCACCCTTTTTCAGTTTACGAAATGCTTTTTATTCGATATCAGGGGAAAACATGCTTTTTCGAATTGTAAATGCACTCAACCAGCAAGACATTAGTCAGTTTCAGAATATTTAACCAGTATTTTCCATTGATAATATGTTACATCTCATACAACGTTGTAAAACATGGGCTTATGAAATGCAGACAAGCTGAGAATGCAAAAGCTGAAAGCGAGGAATATTGTTGAATTTTTGTAAATTTGTGTTAATTCTTGGAAAGATAATGTTTAGCTCTTGAAAATAAAGAATTTAAAGTATTGTAAAAAATATATCAAGTACAGTATGTTTGATTCTTGAAAAATAAAGGCTCCCTGTGAATTTTCCTTCTGGATTACTTGCTTGAATGGAAGCAGATGACTACATCTACCTGGGACAATAAATTCACATGAGATCCTCCCAAAAAGAAATCAAACGAAGAATCACTTCACATAAAAAAGCTTTTGGCTAAGCAAGCACAACCTCCGACAACAATAAGATCCTGTTCGTTTTGAAAAATAAAGGTTTACAACTAATGTGTCTCCCCGATAGTCACATATGGAGCTGACATATGGAACCTAATCAAAATCATCATCATCATCATCATCATCATCAGTCTTTTAGCTCGTCTCTCCATCTAACATTTTGCCAGCCTCGGTTGCGCATGTGGTCTCGGGGAATCCATGTTGTGAGTCATGATGTCCAACAGTTGTCTGCCATTCGTGCAACAAGGCCAGCCCACCGCCATTTGAGATTTTTTTATGGATTCTATGATGTCTCTAACTCTTTTTTTTATGGATTCTATGATGTATCTAACTCTTGTCTTTTCCCGGATGTACTGTGCTGTTTTGTGGTCTTTCCGTGTGTGGCCCAGCATTATTCTTTCATGTGCACGTTGCATGGTTCTCAGCTTACGGGTCTGTCTCTTCCCATCAAACTGAGAACTGTGCAACGTGCACAAAAGAAGACCATGTTCAACATCACATGGAGCGGTTACAAAACAGTATAGGATATCAAAGCTTAAACAGGAATCTGAGATATCATAATATTCATAAGAAAATGAACTCAAATAGCAATACGCATGACTGCCAGATGGACTTCACGACTCATAACGTGGATCTCCATATGCAAAATTGTGTCTGGATGGAAATAAGATGGCGTGACAGCTCAGACAGGTTCTGGAGATATTGGTTCCATGACGCCAACTATCTGACAAATCCTTGGGAAGGTCTATATCTAACGATGTCGCTGCTGTTGCTGATGATTGTGATGATGTTGATGATGAATCATATCTCGGATCAAATGCTAGATCCAGACCCCAATGCCAAAAGTGCAAATTTCTTGGTCACAACATAATCCAAATTAAATTTGCACAATAACGTTTTCAAATATTATGTCACAATTTCTTCACAATATACGAGTTTCAAATTCCTGTAAAGCATATCCACACAGTAATTCTACATACTTTTATATTAACACCTAATCCAAGTCATAGTGGCTACCAACCGTTTCAGAAAATAACACACAACGTGGATTGTAGGCGTTCTAGAAAGCGAAGGGGTAATAACAAACCTTTGACTCCAGCTCATGAACAGTTTTCTCCTTACTTTCTCCTATTATTCGCCTTCCAAAGAAAAAAAATGGACAGAACATTGCGAATAAAATTTACATTATTTCAAAACAAAACATCAAATAATGCCATCTGTTTCCAATATTGACAAATTAACAATAAACCATACCACTATATATATATATATATATATATATATATATATATATAAAGAATACATCAAGATATATTTGGAGATAAAACACTACAATGACATATATATATATATATATATATATATATATATATATATATATATATAGTAGAATGTGGATTTGCTACATAAACGAGCTCATGTTTCTGCCCTCTCCAGGCCTCATCAGGTGAATAAATCCATTACATATCAGAAGTGGCTTTATGTAATCAATATATCGTAATATTAAGTTATACTGCTAGCCTGATCTGTACCACACACCCACACATATACACACACAAACACACATACACGCATATATATATATATATATATATATATATATATATATATATATATATATATATATATATATATATATATATATATATATATATATATCACTGTTTTCTCTCTTTCTTGTTTTGGTCGTTTCAATGATATATTGTGCCTTGAACAAAAGATAATGCTAAGCACACAAACATCTCAGCCCTGTCGACATTGGATTCATTTCTTGCAGTGAACTATGATCATGGCTCTATTCCAAGGGTTATATAACCCAATAGATATCTTATATTCACAGCATTTAGATATAAGCAAATTAGAATATTAATGCCACTGATTTGGACATGGCTCATTTTTTATATATTTAAAGTCATAAGAAGAATTTTATTTCTTTAACAAAAAAGAACGTACCGTTTCCATATAACTTCGATCTATCCCAATTGAGAACCTCCATCACTTCATGAATATTGAATACCGACAACACTGTTTCGTTATCGTTTTAACCGGCGATTGGAATAGAAACTAACCATCATCTAAATAGCCATCACACGAGCCGCCTTTCAAATGTATGCATTACTTTCGAAATTGCTTTCCCTCTGTCGCTCTTGCAAACGACCAGAAGATTCGAGCTAATCGAACACTGACAGTTCAGCCGATAAATATGTTTATTGTATACATGCTCGCGTGTGAGTACGCATGCGTGTAACGGAGACGCCTTTTGTGTCCAACAATTATTCAAGAAGTCCGTTCGATGCTCGGCGCTAGTCGGTATCGGACACTGCACAAAAGAACACATTGATTTCTGCGACAAAACTTGTGAAACTGGGAAGTGGCTAAGGGGTTGGGGGTAGGTTTCTTAGGGTTAACGAAGCGGACCAACGACCACTCCCCACGAAAATGGAAATAGTCCAGAGCCGGAGATTGAAGCGCTGCTTCAAGTTATGTCCTTATTATAATTACGGTTTTGTTAGTTCTGTTTGCGATTGGCGAGTGACTGTCGGGGTGTGATAAGACTGTTAGGCCGGGTGGGATTGGATGTGTAGGGGCGTGTTGAATTTGAGATTGCAATAGGAAAGAGAGTGCCGGCGGAAAGAGCTTCCCGTTTGTTACTTGAGAACCAGTGACAAATGCTTGATTTCAGGGGAAAAGATAAGATTTTCGCAACCACGAAATCAGGAAAAACAAGAAAAGAAAGGAAGAAAAATTGAAAGAAAGAAACGGAATAATGAACAAAAGGGAAAAATGAAGGAAATAAAGTACTTGATAAAAATCGAAAAAGAAAGAAAAATGAAAAAAAAAAAAAAAGGTAAAAGCAGGAATTAATAGAAGATGTTAAAAAAGATCGATATTCGAAACGAAAGAAGAAAAAAAAAAGGAAAGGAAACGACAAGAACCGACAGTTCAATGAGGCGTTAACTATAAGATTTGAGCGCCATCATTCCCTGATCAGATGAGCCTGAGTAGAAGAAAATTTCAGGTAAAAAGCAGCTTGTCAAGGAGCACCTATATCCCAAGTTTCAAGTAAATTCTACCCAAAACAGGGGGGGGGTCAATTTTAAAGCAAAGTTTAAATACGATTATCACCAGATCACTTTTATGAATAAAAATCCTTGTATCAAGGGACATTATATTCTACCGGGTTCCAATAAATCTGACTTGTATAAGCTGAGAAAATCGATTTTTTAAACATAAATATTAAACGCCATTATTGCTAGATCACGTAAGCCTGGGTGGAAAACACTTTATCAAGGGATGCGTTTCTATCAGGTTTCAAGTGAATCCGACTAGAAACAACCTAGAAACATAAAGGGGACAGACTTTCTGATAGACCTTCCTACGGACCGACGAAGCCTCTTAGGAAGAGGTGAATCAGATTGATAGAAGAAGAAGGAAAGAAAGTGAAAACCTACTCATAAATAAAAGAAATGAGTAATAAAACAAAACATATATCAAACTGGAAAAAAAAGGTCTTGTTTGTCACTCAATAGAAACTTTCTTTTGGTAGCATGTTTTGTTGGGGATAATCAATTAAAAAAATGGGAAAAGAACCAATCGATGAATGAGTTACTTCTCTTGCCTTTTGTCACAAAAAGCCTGGATTTTCAACAAAAAACAAAAAAACAAGTGTGAACGCTGCAAGACACGGACCAAAGCGCCAACGTAGCGTCAAATTACATTGTAAATTAAATCATCTTCCTAAAAATCCCTTTTTTCTGGAGGAGCGAGCTAAAATAAGCATCTTTTTCCAAACATAATAAGGAGTAAACGTTTGAATTTCCAGCCATTTTCGGTGCGGCCTGTACACGTGACACATGGATTGATAGCTAGATAGATATATTAGCTGTGATAAATAAAGTACAGAAGAGAAAGAAGATGACAAAGAAAATCATAAATTCGAGGAAATCATTAAAAAGAACGAATATTTTGAAAACAAAAAGATGTCGACAGGAAGGTGTTTGAAGTAACAAACAGAAGAGTGTAAAAAACGAACTTTTTATTAGAATTGAAGACTCTAAACCAGTGATTCTAAAAGTGAGCTCCACCGCCCCTCGGGGTACTGAATGTTTAAGAGTGACCCTGGAAGATGATGGGGGTAGTGGGTAGCATAGAAAGTCAAGGGGTCATTGAATATCACGTGAATTGTAGGGCACTCTAGAAGGCAAGTGGGCAGATGGAGTGGTAGAAGGTAAGATGATAGCAGGGCGCGTTGAAAGATCAGGGTGTTGATTGGATCAAGGGGCAAATGAATTTTATACTTTATGCATTGTATTTGTCTCACTTTACAGTGGGTGATGAAATATATGATATAAAAGGGGCAATATTCTGAAGATACTTAGGGAAAATGCTATCGCCATCATCAGTATTTTATCGTCCGTCGTTTGACATGGATATTCCCAAAGATCCACCACGTCTTACTATCACAGGCGTCACAGAGCCAGTATTTTCTGAATTTGTTCAATCAGTCTCTCGATCTTGTATTCTGTCGGCCTAGGTTTAGCATGTGAACTCTGGGGATGCATTTTGTGAGTAATGAGATCCATCGGTTGTCTGCCATTCTTGGAACAGGACTGGCCCATTGTCATTTAAATTGTTCAATAGATTCTTTGATATATCGGACTCCCATTTTCTTCCAGATATACTGTGCTGTTCGGTGATCTCTCTATGTGAGGCTGAGCTTGACTCTCTCATGTATGCATCGCATTCTTCCCATTTTACGGGTCTGTCTCTTGGTTAGGTTCCATGTTTCAGCTCCATAAGTGACAATCAGGAGGATGCATTGGCTGTATATTTTACTTTTTAGGATTATTGGGATCGTCTTCATCGTATGATAGAAATGAGTGAGGGAGCAGCTTGCCCCTGGTTGTGCTGGTCCTGTATTTCCCTACTAGTTCCTAGAGTTTTTTTTTATCTGTTTCTTTTCAAAGCAAGCTAGCCGGCCTTCTTCAATTGAAAGATTAACGATGCATTATTTCCCAACCGGAACTTTCTAATAATTTCATATTATGGCGTACTAAGATGGTTTATTTCGTATTAAAAAAAAAAGAGCTAAAGAACTAAAAGAGGCCAAACCGATCGCATAGAAGGCTTGTTGGTTCGAGATTTTGATTCCAATGTTTTTAACCAAAGTCTCCCTCAAAGTATTCAAAATATTTGGGTAATGCTTGGTTTGACGGGTCCGAATTCCAGATGACTAGAAAATGGATATGTTCAGTTAAGTTTGGTATAAATAATACACTATCTAAACCGAGTGGACTCCATTGCTTTTTTTCTTTTGTTTTTTGTTTGGCTTTTTGTTTTGTTTTTTGTTTTGTTTTTGTTGGAGATTAGGAGTAGGTTCAAGTCTTATTTATTCCAAAATTAAAACTAATGTAATTGAAGAAACAATCGTCCGTATTCTATCCCATCAAAAAACCCCAAACTAAAACCTCACCACGCAAAACCAAAATTTTTGGCTCACCATTTTCATGGTCAAAGTCAGACATTTTTATAGCCATACGAAATATAGGGGTCGATAAACTCCAAAAGACCAAATTCATCAGAAATGTATCAGAATTTTGCCAAAATAATCATGAATATTAGAGTATAATCATGAAAGAAATCATCCCAAATCAGAGTCGATATTTTGCATCTGAAAATGCACCCAGAATAATCTAAGTTTATATGTAAAACATCTACATTTCAAATATGAAATTCTGCAGACAGCTCTGGTGTCATAAGCAAAAATAACAAAATATTTCAAATCTCTCTTCTTTTTTTAAATCAAGTCAATCATTCATTAAATTGAATAATTTCTGTCTGAATCAATGTTTTGTTTTGTTTTTTTATTTTTAAAAGATTTATTATGAAATATTTTCGAGAAAACAGTTTTATTTTTCTATTGAGGAAAGAGGCAAATCCCTTGAAAAAGCTATTTGTTGTAGTTATTGGAAAAAATATAAAAACAAGCTCTCCGAATAAGCTTAAATAAACTATGTTTATATAACTTTTTCAGACTGAAAATCGTCACCTGATAAGGAAAAAAACTTGCAAATACTTTAACAAAATTATATTTACTATCTCCGCAAATAACCCCGATTATGTATGTTGGAAGTTGCCGATGATAAAATGAATTTAAAAATTATTTCTAAACAGCAATCGTCTACTTAATAATTGATGAAAAGTTTCTCGTTTCTTTTGACTGAAATTTAGGATTTTATTTTCCTAGCAAAGTCAAGAAAAATTCGGAAAAATATTTTCAATTACTTAAAAAATATAGGGTGTCAATGTCTACTGTATCATTTCTTTAATCGTCTGCAAAAATTAATTCTATAAGATATGTATTTCATCATCCTGCTGTCCTGATGTTGTTATTCGAGATGTGAAATAAAATCATATTTTCTGTTTTTTTATTCGTATCTTAAATGTTAAAAGGTATATCTGAAAAAGTATTCGACGAAACGACAGTCGGCGGAAAGCCAAGTCAACAGAGCATCCTTTTGTCATAGATGAGTGTCGGCGATAAGTCATTCGACAAAGCCATCGGAGAAGTATACAAAAAAATGAAGATACAAAATTACAGAAAAAGGAGAATACGGAAACAGTTTTTTTTAGGGGAAAAAGAGGAGATTTAAAAGGAATGGACAATAGAGCAAAAGTACGAAAAAAGGAAAGAATTGAAAAAAGAGGAAAAGACAAAAGAAAGAAAGTGAGAGAGAATGAAAGAACAAAATAAGGAAAAGGAGGAAGACAGTTCGAAAACGAAAGACAGGGGAGGAACAGAAGGGAGAATGTAAAAACAAGAGAGGTAAAAAGGGAATGAAGGTAAGAGGGGGAAGAAAAAACACTTAAAAAAGTATGTCTGAATGAAAGAGATAGAGGGAGAAAAACCAATGAAATAAAAGGAGAAAGAATGTGAGGAGAAAGAATGTGAGGAGAAAGAAAGGAAGAATCAACGAATTGGACTCGGTCATTGGTCGATAGATGGCGCTGATATTGGACACCAAATTATTTTTGATCAGTGCCATCAAGTATTTTCCATTGGCAGCCAGAATGAGTTGAAGCACCGTCTATCTTGCAGGGTGTCAGTTTCCCACGCTGAGGTCACAGGGTGCTCTGTTCTACATCAGTGACTATCAGCACCACCATCTGTTTCTCAACGAAATAAACTATGTATTGGGCAATCTCTATTATTTTGATTGACGCCTTTTTTCTATTTTGTGAACAACGACATTGTATACGTAAATCATTCGATATCTGTGACGGCAGCTAGGCTTTGCTATATCTTTATTTTCTTTATAATAATATTGCTATTATATTATTTCAGTTTATGTATCCTTTTTTTTCTTTCTTTGATACGAAGTCTCCAGTTCCAGTACTTCCATTGAATTTCAACAATGTAGAAAGTTCAAGCGTCTTAACCTTGCAATTTCTGGTCTGGTACCCTAAGACATTCGCATTCAGATAATCCAAGGCAGGATAATAATTTCGAAATGAGCCGACTTACGAATTGTTCCCAATTTATTCTCCACAAGACTGGGTGCTACAGGGTCAAACACCATTCTGACCGAAGTCTAGTTGACTCAGCTTATAAGTCTTAAAAATATTTCAACTTTTGTAAAAAAAAAAAAAAAAGAAAAAAAAAAAGATTTCCTTTGACTAAAAAAGATAATTCTAGATAAGATAGTCAGAAAAGAGTGGCCTGTTGGAGAAGGCAGAGGGGAGTTACCCCATTGGAAGAAAAAATTCTCAGAGATGTTGAAATAAGTTTGCATGACGATTTTGAGTCTTTTCAGTAACTTTGAAGGGTTCTAATTTTGGTGAGGGTCATTGTTGTTGCCATTGATATTGTTGTTACCTTGGGAGAATAAATCAACTCCGGAGGATAAGTCAGACAAAAAACTTACTTGATGCCAATGTTACATCTATCTTCCAATATCTGTTCACGTACTTGGGGGTTACATACCTTTACGTGAGTTTTTTTCCCTTTGAAATCCCCGAACGGGTATCGTAAGAGGAATAGAATGATACACAAAATAAGATAATAATTAAAAGAAAACATTTATAATTTGTTTGTAGATAAAAGTTGGTATTTCAAATGCCCCAGAATTAATCGAATCTAGGAGGACAGATTCTCACTGAACAAAGATGACGTCATCGCGTACGTCAGCAGTCTTACACACATAAACAACAACAAAATTTATTATGAGGAGATGAAATGCAAAGTTGTTACGTATAGGAAGCAGAAATCTTCTATGTTTTGTATGACTATCTGTAGGTAGAGAACAGCATTCCAAGATGAGATTTTGAATTTTGTGAGACCAATATAAAAGGGTTGTTTCTGTTTGGGGAACATTTCCCTGTTCCATTCCACTGAGAGTAAAAGATTGAATACAAGAGTTCAAATAGCTATCTTTAGCAGAGGGAAGGAGTAAACCTAAGTCTTTCGTGACATCTTTTGGGCAACGTCTATTCACTTAGCGATGTCCAACCTCTTTCCAGGTACATGAGATAAGTATAACAGACTTACATGGAAGAATCGTGACATAGCAATCAGAATAGGGAAAGAAGCGCAAGAAAATTCATTCATTTTACAAATACATTACAGCTATTCTACCCCTATTCGTTGATACCTTTCCTCCCAACAACAGCACTACACTGGACGTACGTCTGGATCTTATACTTGGAGCACTTATACCCACCGAAACTGACCATTGGTATAATCTAATATATTTCATCTACTCAGGAAAACAACTATATTTATGTGAGTGTGTACAGACATACTTATATAAAGCGTTGGTCTAAATTGATGTCAATTTTCGTCATTTTTTTCAAAAGATGGATACAAATGCACCTCAAATGCTGTGAATCTATCTTGTAGTTTACAGAGAAGATATTGTGTATTATCGAATGGGTCAAAAGTGGATTGTAAAGTTTTTTTGCCGCAGATTTCTAACCGAAGGATGCTCTGCGGTCTGGAAGACCAGTTGAGGTTGATGATGATGATGATAATGAAAACCACCAACAATCGCGAGATGAAAGTGAGAAAATGTTTTGTGAAGAAGCTGAAATAACGGAATTACAATTTTTGGCAAATGAAACCTTCCCAAATATCCTCCAGACCTCTCAGAGGCATCGCTTTGCCAAAATTTCTTGAATTCATCTTATTATGGCGCCGTTTTTTCTTCCCAGTCGCAATTTTGCATGTGATTTCTTGCAACATGTCAAGCTAATTGTAATTTAAGCTTTTTGTTTATATGATATCTCCTGCCTTCTCTGTAATATACTTTGTTGTCTGGGTGGGCCTGTCACCTTGTCACACTCATTTTTGTAGTCAAAAAGGCTCAATCCATATGTTACCTGATCAAAAAACTGCTTTGTCTTTAGATATGTTGTATTTCTCTACAAATACGGGGTCTACATCTGTGTTACTGCATCAATGTCTGGGGATTTAAATTAATGCTACAAACGGTGGTATTTTATTTTCTGTTGCTTCATTTTTAGTTGGTTCATTAAATGAAGATCGTCGATGGTATAGTAGCCTTTTTTGAAGCTAATTTGTTCCTCTATTTGGCTTTCATCATCCACTTATTCGTTAGGTGATCACTTTGGTGAAAAGGATGTTACTACAGTTGAGTAGAGTTTTTGGCATGTTGTTGTAGAGGTTTTTAGAGATTTCCCTTTGGTATAACTGCATGTTTGCTGTGTTCCGCTATTCTTAGACTTTGCTGTTTGCTTCAGTGTTTCAGGCGTATAAAATAAACATAATCCGATCCAGGCGAGAATCGAACTCGGCACGTATATTTTGATTTCCGTGCAAATTATTCAACAAATTATCAACCTGTCTGAGTAGCTTCGGGTTGTTTAGGTAATAGATATGTGTTTGTTCTATTTGTTTAGGTAATAGATATGTGTTTGTTCTATTTGTGAGTTAAGATATTTTTTCATGAATTATTTGTAACTAAAAAGCACTCACACAGACGTACTCAAACGCCGTTGTCAGTGAAAGTAATTGTTCATGGGTCCGCCTCAAAATTCAATCAGTTCTTCCATAGTCAATCGACTACCCTTCGACAAAATATCATTGAAATTCAACTTTTAGGGATATCATGTGATCTGGCAGGCATGCAAGCAGGGAGACAGAGAGACGCAAAAGAATACATTTACCTCTCCAAATTTGTTGGCAGGGGAAATAACACTTCATATCCCCGATTTTTTATTGCCTTCATTAAATGCATATGGGCATTCTAATACGTATGCAATGATGTATCTGTGGGTATCGGCCTTTGATATAAATGCAGAGGTCCTTCAAGCAACGATTACGCAATAACGTTACGAAGTGGATGACCGGACTGATTCAGGTGTCCTAATGATAGCATTATAGAGTCGTAAAACCTTCAGCCCGCCCATCATTCATCATCGTGAAATAATGTATTGTATCACAACCAGGGAACAAATATAATTGTATTATTTATCAGAAACTGATTTTTTCCCTATAAGAGCGCGCAAAAATATGACATTTTAATAGGATCGTCCTCGTTCCAATCTAAAATATCGGACTCAGTTATGTTCTAACGTATCACAATAAATGAAATAGTTTTATGACAGAAGGGAAATTGGATTATCATTTTTTATTAGATTCGAATGTGTTTTAAGCAAAGTGAAATCCGATCAGTCGGTGAGGCTTACATTTCAACATTAGAAATCATCTCACATTTCGGGCAATGATAACTAATGTCCTGCAATTAAAAAAAAAAGTCCCTGCCTATTTCTCTTTCAGAAACCGTCAACACATACGGTCAGAAGAATTGGCGACATTGGGTCTTCGATTTTCAAGGGTTTCCTGTGGACCGACTATCTGTCTATCTATCATGCGTACGAACCGCACCAATACAGCTGGGGCTGGATTTGAAATATTTTTTTCAATATTATGTATAGTAAAACGATTATTCTGCAATCCCCCAACCCAAATACTTGATAGTTCAATTTACAATGTGATTTTCTGCTGAAATGCTGGGTACCTGGCAGCAATTACGCTTACAATTTGGAAAATTTGGACTTTTTATTGATGCAAAAACAGAGGGATGCAAGTTTTTCATTGATTACCCGTTTTCCAACTTTTTAATTGATCTCCTGCAACATGACATGCTGCCAATGGATATTGGTTGCACGATGATTTCTACTCATTGACAAACCAGACCTGTTTGTTTTATAAATTTCCTTTATTCTCCTGCAATATAAACAAAATATAAAACATAATGTTACGTAAATTGACGCTTTGAGAATTATCTAGTTCTATAATGGTCGAGATTTGTCTTCTTTCTTTTATAAAAAAATTGTAAAATATTTTTGTTCTAAACTTTGATCCCGTTTCCTTTTTTCACAGATAGAATTCTTTTTCGACAAGAGATTAGTTGTTAAGTGGAATTTAATGTCAATATAAAACTGACGCAGCGTCAAAGGAAGTATTATCTTGGATTTCATCTTCTACGTATATCACTGTTATGGTTTCCGATATACGTATTACATTGATAAGTTCATAGACACATACATACCCATCATAGATCCCGCTAAGCTATGTACATGCTTGCTCACACACATACACACACAGGTTTTGCAACCAGAGCACAAAGAACATTTATGTGCGCGAAAACATTTTAAATATCTGTAGACACCTTACTTTATTTTCAAATTTGATTCCTCATTTTCGATTTCAAAGTGTAAATATACTTTCTGTGCTTGGTTATAACTAAACATCAGAGGTAACATTAGAATGCATCTGCATCATTGACTACCATCTGTCAAGGCTGTTAATAGATGTAACAGTCAATTTACAGTCATGGTCAGCGCATTTAATGAGGGTGAATGATTGCTAATGTACTTAAACATTTACTTCTCCGATGTTTTCGATTTTCATGTGCCGGTGGAGAGATAATGGTCTAAATAACTGGCGATTAGACTCACCTTGGACAGCGAGACTCCATGAATCATCAAAAGAAGAAGAAATCAAGCAAAGGATAACATTAGGTTGACAAGTTTTCAGTAGAACAAGCATGACTTTTAGGAACAATAAAATCCCACTCGCCCTTAAAAGAAGGGTATACAGCCAATATATCCTACCGATTGTCACCTATAGAGCTGAAACATAGAATATAACCAAATGACTGAGCCTCAAAAAATTGAACCATGCTACGTGCACATGGAAGACCATAAGACAAAGCTTAATACGACAAAAAAGTCAGGAGTCCAAGACATCATAGACACTGTCAGAAAACGCAATGGGCTGGACATGTTGCGAGAATAGCAGATAACCAATGAACATCACAATTCACAACATGGATCGCTAGATATCAGGTGCAAGGCTGTGGTCGACAGAAAGTGAGATTGCATGACGATCTAGATAAATTTAGTAGGTACTGTCTCTGTGATGTCCATGATAGAGAGGTCTGGCGAATCTTACGGAAGGTGTATGTCCAATGACGGACACAAACATGATGATGATGATGATGATAATGACGATGAGACCAAATAAAGAGAGTACTGATTCATGATTTACGAAGCGTTGCTTGATTTTCCCCTCGGCTATATTCATAGATAAACCAGTGGGGATTGAACTCACTACTTGGAGGTAATAATCTGCAGGACCCACTTCGTAATCACAGTACGAATAGGTGCTCATATACAAAGTTGATTGCATGCTTTTCTTCATGTTATCCTTTATCTCGGTCAACGAAAATGTTTACATGTGTATGACTATAAGATCCTATCTTGTTTGCTTAAATAGGGCATTTAGTTGGATGAATTTTGTTAGTGGGAGTATATATACACAACGATTTGCTGTCCAAAAAAGAAATAGAAAGATAAATAGATAGATAGAAAGCAGATACCAATTCATTTAATTTATCTTTTAGCTTGATTTAACATCACCCCACTCTTACACTGTTGGAAATGGAGAGGGAGCTAATGATGGAGAAAAGATGGGGGCTCCTGATAAGAAAGAAGGTGTTCGACGAATGTAGAAATAGGGGTATGGCAAATGAAAAAAAAGTGGGTCTATATAAAAAACAGTTTATATTTTTGAAAAAAGGTGTCAGAGGGTGGGGCTGTAGTCATCATCATCATCAGTCTTTCAAAGACCGTCGTCAGACATAGACCTTCCCCAGGATTTGCCACACTTCTTTATCGTGGGCGTCACGGAGCCAGTACTTTCTGAATTTGTCTTGCTCGTCCCTCCATGCAATATTCTGCCGGCCATTGTTCGGCGTCCATTGTCTGCCAATCTTACAACATGGCTAGCCCACTGCCATTTGAGATTTTTTATGGGTTCTGTGATGTCAATCACTCTCAACTTTTCCAAGATGTACTGTGCTGCCTTGTGGTCTCTCCATTTGAGACCCAGCATAATTTTTTCATGTGCACGTTGCATGTTTCTCAGTTTGTGGACCAGTCTCTTAGTTAGGTTCCAGGTTTCAGCTCCATAAGTGACTGTTGGGGGGATGCATTGGTTATACACCCTTCTCTTTAGGATTAATGGGATCTCCTTATTTTTAAAGGTTGAGCTTGCTCTGCCAAAGGTTTGCCATCCTCGTATGATTCTTCGCTTGATTTTTTCTCCTTCTTTTGAAGGGTCTCATTGAGATTAGTTGTCCTAGGTAGACGTAGTGATGTACTTTCTACAGTTTTCCCTTGCGATTTTGATCTTAGTATTTTTATCTCTGATGTGGTTGTTGCACATGATCTTCGTCTAGCAGAAGTTCATGTGTAGGCCGACTTTCTTGCTCCGTTCATTTAGTTCATCTATCATTAGTTGGAAGTCGTGTAGATTCTCTGTGAAAAAGGCAATGTCGTCTGCAAATCTTACGTTGCTCTGATACTCACCATCTATTCTAATCCCATTACCCTCCCAGTTTAGTCTTCTGAAGATCATCTCGAGGCAGGCTATGAACAGTTTGAGTGAGCTAGTATCACCCTGTCTTACTCCTTTCTGGAGCTGAAGGGAGTCCGAGTCTTTATGTGACCTGGTAAAAGAGCTGCTGTGATTGTATATATGTTTCATAGCTGGAAGAATGAATATTGCATTGACTTACATGATAAACGAATAAATGAGTGAATAAAATCAATTGTACTCATCCAGTTCTTGCAGCAGCATTTGGGATTTGGGGGACTTGTAGCAGTTGAAAAAGTTAGAATTTTTCGTCTTTCTTTGTTAAATCGTTCATGTCTGTCTCCCAGGAAGAATCAACTACTTCGGGGGCTACAGTTGTGACCAATAGTTGTGAAAGAAAAAAAATCCCCTTTGATCTTAAGCCCACAAAAGTAAAAAAAAAAAAAAAAAAAAAAAAGAAGTTCATCTGAGATTATAACATATTTTTGTTGTTTGTGTCAGGATTTCAATACCTTGTCCCTATTGAGGGTAGTTATTGTTGGGGAATTCTGTTTACCACCTTTTCATTGAGATGATATTGCTGTAAAAGGTCTCAGAATGAATCTGTCAAAACGCTGTGTCAACAACACGAACAAAACGGATGAGTTCAATCGTTTAGAAAGCTCTTTGAATGTTTATGAGCCCCTTCAAAAACATAAACAAAGTTAACGTTTTGTTTTGTTTTTTACAGAAATTGACATATTTAGAAGACAACAACAATTTAAACTTTAGTCAGTGTTGAGTTTGACACTGACGTGGCAAGCTTCGTCGGTTTTATTTTCCTGACGAATTTGAAGTCGTAGTATCGATTATGTAAAATCTAAAAATCAGAGCAAAAATATAAGAACACATGAAATAAACATCATTGTCATCAACTGCTTGTGAGTGTTCATCGTGAGACATAAACCTCCCAAAAGATGTGCAGTCTTACTCTTTCGTGGGCGTCAATTCACTAGTATTTTCAGAATTTGTCTGGATCGTCTTGCCATTTTTTCTGTCGGTCATTGTTTAGCAGAAAATCTCCAGGGATCAACATTGCGAAACGTGTTGCCTAGTGATGATCAGAAATCCTTACATCTAGGCCAGCCCATTGCCATTTGCGTTTCTTGGTGGTTCCTGTGATATCTCAGATTTCTGTTTCATGTCGAATATAATGTGCTGTTAGGGGTGATTATCTCCCCTGCACATTGACTGGTTCTCACTTTGTTGGTTAATCTTTTTGTTAGATTTTACATTTCTGCTATCAGGAAGATGCATTTGTTGTAGGCCCTTTTCTTGGGATTAATGGGATTCTCTTGTTTTGAAAGTCGAACTTACTCTACCCAAAGCTTGCCAACCTAGAGTGATTCTTCGCATGATTTCTTCTTTTCATGGATATTTATTGCTCTTGGTAGATGTAGTGGTCTATTTCAGCTCTGCGTTTTCAAATATGATCGTTATGTCTTTATCATCCGCATGTTTTTTGTGCATGACATTACTGAAGTTCATGTGAAACCAACTTCTACGCCGGTAGATATGTTGCAATACTCAGACATATACGGGGTTTACGCCTTGTTGTATATTAATACCATCAATGACTTTGGCCACTTCAACTGAGACGAAGGTCTTTTTAAAGTCAACAAAAGCTACAGCGGTATTCTATTCTCTGCTGATTTTGCATTTGGTTGTTTTAACAAATGGAGGTGTTTAGTGGTGTCCTTCAAAAGCTATCTTGTTCTTGCTGTTGGAAGGTTTTCCTACGGCGTCTCGATAATTGAGTTGGTGATCACTTTGGTAAAAGGTTTGTAGATGCAGTTTGTAATCAGAAGAAATCAAATGAAGCAATGAAAAGCAGAAGAAAATAGAAAGTCGGAAAGAAAAAAGAAGCACACAAAAATTCACCCCAAGAAAGAACGGAGAACATTAGATAAAATTTATAGCTGAGACAAATGATGATGATGATCATCATCATCATAATCATCATCATCAGTAGCAGCAGCAGCTGCCTTTTATATATACGGATTTAAGCAAAAATAATATAAAAATATACATAAGAAATATGAACATCATCATAATCAGCCTTCCAGCGGTAATCTTTGGACTTGGACCAAAATTCACCCGACTTCTCTATCACGGGCGTTGCAGAGCGAGGAAATCTAACTTATCATGCCTTCTTACTCTCTGTTGATCACGATTCCACGTGACCTCCGGGGGGACACGTGGTAAGTTGTGATGTCCAGTGGTTGAGTGACATTCTTGCAACATGATCAGGTCATTGCCATTCGAGTTTTTCGAAGGCTTTTATGATACCTGAGACTTTTCTCTAAAGTACGGTGTTGTCTGATGATATCACCTCGTGAAACTGAGCATGATTCTCTTATGTGTATGTTGTATTGGTCTCAGTTAGACGGTTAATCTTTTGGTTAGGTTAAGTAAGTCTCTAAAAATAAAGACCTGTGACCAACATCGTTCAATAGAATCATTAGTCGGGATGATCAATTTAAAAACAAGAAAATACGTATGTTCAATGAATTTTTCTATCGCTTTCTAGTAAAAGATTTCTAAATTTAAAAACAAAATCAAGCATAAAAAGGGACCAATCTAGCATAAACTTACATCGAGAATTGGATTTACCAAAAAAAAAAAAATGAGGCCGGGGTCTGCATCTAATTTGCAGCTGTTAAGGCAAATCATACGAGTATTCGGCACCATCATCGTCTCTCCACGTAATCTGCATTGTAACTGTGCTTTGATAAAAATCAAGACTGCATCTGACTGCGACTCACAGACTTTGTTACGCATTCAACATGACATGAGTTCTTTCTGTCTTATAAGAGATTTTAAATGGCTCATCAAGCCAGCCTTAGACAATTCGACTCAACTGCAATATGTGCATGTCAGCCCTCTCTCTGTCCCTTGACACGGAAGGCGTTTACCTTCCATCATACGAGCTTCATGTAACAACATGATATGCCTTTAGCCCTCATTATGATCATCTATCAAAGATTTGTTTTCTCCACGCTACAAGGTCTATTCTGAAGCCCTCTCAATTTTCTATCTTCATATCTTTAAGGCTTTTTAACACAGTTATTGTAAGTCTTCCTGGGCTTGCGTTATGGTGGTTTATATCCCACCATTTCTCCATTGAAAAGTTGTTTGTAAAGCCTACAGTTATCTGGTCGTGATACATGACCCACCTGTCTACATTTGATGAGATGTGTCTTAGTGTTCAAACACCGAAATCACTCCGAAATCGGGAATTAATTTCCTCTATAAGATTCACTAAGCAAACGTTTTAGACAGTTCTAATGGAAATCTTCTAGCAGTCTACCATGTCTTTGGTCGTTATTCTAGGAATAGTGTTGTTAGGATCAAAGCCTCTATTTTCTATCCTCTCGAATGCCAGAGCACAACCAAGATTGACAATCTTATCTATGATAGGCGGTTGGTAATGGGGATTCCCAGGAACAGGGGTAAACAACACTTTCAATTCAGATGAACTAACTGTGTGGCCTATTATAATGCAGGCATCAGTCAATGACTTTTTGATTCACCTCCAGATGTGCAATGTAGTCACAATCTTCGGCATACGCTGGATCTCGAACCAGCCTAGATGATACATTAGATTTGGTTTTAAATGAAATCAAATCCAAAAACACTTAGTAGAATAACGGAGATATGCCCTGATGCCACAATCCAAGAAAGCAATTGAAAGGTTCACAGCAAATTATATCTAGAAGAGAAGAATATTCCCTTGCTTCACTTCATTGTCAACATCAATAAGAGATTGCACAATATTGCAGTTGACCTTTGTACCATCAGGAAACTGTCTCAGAGTGTCAACAAACCTTGGTGGGCAGCCAGCTTTCCTTAATACAACCCAGAGTGATTTCTTTTTAACTGTGTCGAAAGCCTTTATCAAATCAATATATACCTGATAAAGATCGTCATGCTGTTCAATAAAGTATTTACTGTGCAGTAAATATCATGTCGGTTGTTTCTCTACCTGTTCTGAATCCAAACTGGATTTCTGAAACTAATGGATTTATATGATGGGGAAAACTATTTAGGAGAATGCATGGAAACACAATCCAGATGATATAGAGCACAGAGATGCCTTGATACTTTCTGCGTCCCTTTTGTTGCCCTTACTCTCACGTATTAATAGCATCTTTCCAATTCTGATGGACGGGCAATCATTACCATACATTAACAATAAAGTAACGGACAGTGCCTGGAAGTTTCTCACCACCATGCAGGGGATTCCATCAATGTCGAAACCCTTTCCACTATTCGCTCTCCCCACTTCCGTCAAATCTAGAGTATTGTCCATCCCTGGGATAATTTCAGATTGAAGATATGCACTGGTGATGTCCCCATTCATACCTGATTGACTTCTAGAAAAGGTCTCTGGAATATCCATCCTATTGCTTCAAAATATTTTGTTCTGGAGTTGCCATTGATCCTTTGCTACCCTTTATGGGCGTGATGTGTGAAATATTCGGCCTGATACATCGACTCATACACACATCCTTCATGTCTGCCACAGCTTTTTCTGCACCCTCCTCAGGGTATCTGGAATTTATCCGAGTTCACGTTGCAGGTTATATGATTTCTCTTTCTTGCAGGGATATCGGGTTGTAAGAGCCTTGCAAACGCAGTTCTTTCCCCTGAGCAGTACTTCCAACGTAACATCATTATCATCGAATCAGTGCTCACTCCTCATAAGCCTATGTGGCTGCAGCAGCTGCATGGATCTGATCTTTGAAATCCTCCCAAGGACCATCGAGTTCTTCTGCTCATTAGCAACATTTTGCATACAGCAATGCGTTTGGAAGAACTTGCTGCCCTCGAAACGCTTCTTATGCCTGATAACATTCAATGGTCAGTAGGGTATTGTGCTTCTCAAAATTCATAGACATTCTATACATCTTGCAAATCACAATGACTTTCAATCACAAAGTCCATTGAAAGCAAGTGTTTAAATCTTGAATGAATCCAAGTTGCTTTACTTATGGTTTTTAGATGGAAAATGTGTTTGTAATGATCAGCTCCTGCTCTGTACTGACCTGGAGACCATAGAGATTCATTTTACTGATCCCATAATGGCCTTATGAAGGCCAAGTGTGATAATCGCCCCTGTGTCTCACACTGAAGTCATCTAGAGTGATTTTTTGTTTGTTTTCCGGGACACTTAGGGTATCAGTTCTGTGTACAAAGATAACAAAAGCGGGTCATTTCGACCCATCAAGACAATCAAACTACGACGCACAGTAAGTCTTCGATCTTTCGGATATTATTTTGGTCGATAGGTAACCCTAACTACACTATTTTTAATCCCATTTTTAAGCTTACAAATACGGAAGAAAAATGTATCCTCTTCCTACCTTTTTTTCCGACCAACTTCGCTGTCCAAACAAGTCTCTGACGATGTGACCATATGGATATCATATCTTGTCAACTCTTCAGCAATAATGCAGATTTTCTTTCAGGTCTTCCATCATATATATATATATATATATATATATATATATATATATATATATATATATATATATATATATATGTTGAAATTCCCCTACCGCTCGTTTTTCCCTCTATTTAGAAACGGCTGCAATTACAGTAAATTGATCCGCATAGATTTATTACTACGATTTTGGGACACCTTTTCTAGTCCTCCCCAGCATATGTTGAAGAGCAATGCTTGCTTAAAAAATGAATAGCTTGATCACGAAGGGTTCAACTAAACTTTTCTGCTGCCATGGCAGTGAAAAAAAAAGACATTACGATAAACCCTCTGCCGCTTACGCACTGATTTATAAGTGCATGTTATCTATTCGTCAGGTCAGGTCTGCACATGGTATGATTCCACTATCGCAGCAGGACTTCAACGAAACAATGCTGATTCGAATATCTGAAAAGTGCCCGAAGAGATGATACAGCTGTTAGAGAAAGGCAAAGAGTAATAGCAGAGCCAATCACTTAATGTACCAAAACGCTTTCAGAACACAAGTGCCACTTCCTGGGCATCTGTAACTATCATCCCAGTAACGGACACAAAACAGGTGGTTTCAGACACTACAGGATTAATTTTTTAATACCTTTCTCTTAAAGATTTATTTTATCAAGGATTAACAGGAAAATTCACCCTGCTTTAATGTCATTAAAGAGTTTTGGTGAATTGATCTGTGATAACTTTGGTGATAGTTTTATTTCAGATGTTGATGACTTTTTGGTCTATTTGATTTTTCTCTCTTTATACGTAACAACCAGAACAAAGATGGGTCAAATGGAACAGATATTACTTTTCAACAAAAAGAAAAATAGTTCTACTCTTCAAAACTATCAATGTTTAGAAAAATTCCTTCAGTTCAATCTGAATAGAAAGAGCAGTTCCAATTCACCTTAAAACATAACCTCTGTAGACTCTACTATGTTAAAAAAAAATGAAAATAAGGGAGACGTGTGATCCAATCCTAACTACTTACCTAAATATTCAGGAACGAATTCGTACGACTAGTTTATAAATCATTTACTAATTAGCGAAGGATTCATCCTGATGCGATCTCAAAAATGCTAGTGCAAACACACCTCCTGTTTCAATACTTCAATAGAACCCGTAAGCAATCCTAAATGGCAATGGGCTGGTCATACTGTGGGAATGGCAGACAATCACTGGACATCATCATTCATTACACAGATTCTCTGAGATTACATGCAAAATTATGGCCGATAGAATATAAGATGGTGTGACGAATCAGTGAAATTAAGACGGTATTTGTCCAGTGACGCCACGATAGAGAGATCTTGGGTCTTGGGGAAGCTCTCTGTCCAACGGTGGACAATAAAAGGCTGCTGGTGCTGCTGCTGTTGATGATGATGGTGATAATGATGATGAATGGACACTTTTTTTTTACCTTATTGACGTAATCAATCCGGAAAAAGCACTTGTTACTTCCAAGCAAAGAAAAAGTCTTCGAAAAGTTCTATTGCGTTATAATTAAGAGAGGAGAGAAAAAGATAATTCCCTTTTTGCACAACATAATATTTTTGCTCATTAAATCTTCAATAATAATTCAGCTTTATTGAATCTGTTTACTTTTCTTGGTAGAAAACGACAAACTGGACTGTAACCAGACAACTTAGGTTTCTTATGTTCTCAGTCTGGCTATCTATGTATGTATGTATGTATGTATGTATGTATGTATGTATGTATGTATGTATGTGTGTATGTATGTATGGATGTATGTATGTATGTATGTATGGATGTATGTATGTATGTATGTATGTATGTATGTATGTATGTATGTATGGATGTATGTATGTATGTATGTATGTATGTGTGTATGTACGTATGTATGTATGTATGTATGTATGTATGTATGTATGTATGTATGTATGTATGTATGTATGTATGTATGTGTGTATGTAAAAATGTTAACGACAACTTGGAATGTAAATATGTAAAGGAACTAAACGCCCCTGCCTTCCTTAGTTACAGATCAACTTCAGGCAGAGTGTATATTCCAAAGGTTTACCTTCTCAGGAGTAATACACCCCTAAACATAGTTGAGGCATGCATCTGAAGTAAAACCCTGACACTGAATCGGAGTAGATGGGCCCTTATTCCTTGATATGACAAATTTCTAAGAGAATGAAAACTACATCATATATATATATATATATATATATATATATATATATATATATATATATATATATATATATAGTCATGGCAGCTTCTTTATCATCCTACATAAAGTCTCAGAGCCCTCTCAGCTCCAAAAAGGATTAGACAAGTTGAATCAAGCTCACCCAAACTTTTTCACAGTCTGTCTCGAGATGATCTTTTGAAGCCTAGACTGGAAAAATAAAGCAATTGGAATAGACGCTGAATACTTCAGCGACCTCAGATTTGCTGACAACTTTGTCCTTTTTGCAGAGAAGTTTTTTCCAGCTGATGAAAAAAGGCAAGAAAGTTTGCTTTTAGATGAACTTCTTCAAAATGGAGGTCACTTGATACAAAACATGTCGGAAATGAATACTCAACAATTAAAATTGAAACCCAAGTTCAGAGAAAGTACGCCATGGCATCAACTCGATTTTCTTGTTCTCGAAGGTTGACTTTATCCAGCCAAGGGCTTGTTTACTTGAAGTGATTCTTCGCTTGATTTCTGCTTCTTCAATGGATTTCTAGTTGATCCCCATAAAACTTTGCCTTTGGGACCAGGACGGTGATATCCTCGAAAATCATTATTCATTGCAAGTGAATGATTACATTTTTAATCAAATAATGTAAGAATTAAAACTTCACATGAATATCGCTGTTTCGGTCACAAAAAAAAAAATCTGTAAAAGAATAAAAACCATTTTCTCTATTTTTTTTTTACACATAAATTTTTAGAAAATAACTCTCACCACCCAGAAAAAAGATATTGTTTCACGGTGTAATCTGTTCTGTGCATTGTCAAAATAGTATCCCTCATTTTTTTCCATAGTAGATGTTTTCATCTAAAAGCGCCGATATTATGTCGCCTTTCGAAGAGGAAGGAAGTAAAAGAGAAAATAACGTTGCCTGCTTTGTTTAAGTGAAGGTAATACTATCCATTAAAGAGAAGTTACACATCGATGTTGTAAATTTTACCCATACTTCTCGGTAATTTTCTCTTGACTCATATTGTAGCCAAAAAAAAAACTGAACACTTACGATTTTCTTCAGCTGAATTGCTGCAAAACATAATGTCTCGATCGTTTTCAGCGCAAATTACACCCAAGGTAATTCTTATTTATACGTGACCAAATTTTGGTTGGCTACAAAATGGCTAAACAAAATGTAAATGTCTATAAAAATGCCCCCAGCCGATTGTAAATTATAAAGTTCCAAACAAACGCTCACTAAATGTTAAAAACTTTTGTGCGTCTTTTTCAACATCGAGATAGCGAGTGTGTGGATAATTCATAATAGAAAAACAGAAATCAATTAATGAGCTATATTAAGTAATCCGCCCACTCCATACCATCGCCTTTTACAATCACTGTTTGAAAGAAAATCGAGTGAGAGATTGCATGGAACGTGAGAAATACTTAATATTGTTTATGTCTTAATTTCTGATTTCCTCTTCTTTCTTTCCCACACTCTCTTTCACTAGATGTTGAAAATATCGTACAAAAGTCGTGCACCTTTTTTAACATCGAGTGAGCGAATGTTTGGAGTTTTACGATTACAATCTCGGTAGCCATTTTATAGCCAACTAGAAATTGGCCACCTACTTTATGATGAAGGAAACCGCACCCAAACTTACACAGAAACAATTATTGCTATTAATTTGTGTTTTTTGACATGGATGTCAACGAGCAATCGAGCGACGGCAAGCTTGTTTTTTCTTTTCAATATCGAATACTCTATTCAATGCATATTGAAATGAGTGACTTCACTTCAGGTTCTCGTCTCTTCTAAAAATATTCTCACGTCACAAACAAAGGCCAGGTATATTGTAATGTGATATCAAGAGCCCAAGAACGAGTGGCTGAAGCCGTAGGCAGCATGAGAGCTCTACATACTTTACTTAGTGTCCATGCAGCTGTTAGCAGTGATGCCGGCTGTATGATCTCAAATCCATCATGAATCTTCACCTCCATCTTTATTTTATATTTGCAAAAGCTTATTGGTTTGAAAAAAAACAAAGGGTTTACAGCCAACGCATCGTCCCGATAGTTACTTATAGAACTTATACATTGAATTCAATCAAAAGATTGGCCCTCAAACTGAGAATCACGTGACGTGCACAGGAAGGAAAATTCACTCAACATCGCTTGGAAAATTTACAGCGGCTAGAAACCACAACGCACAACATTGATCCCGAGAAATCATATGTGAAACTGCCACCGGCGAGAACTAAGAAGACTTTGCAAAACAGACAGGTTCAAAAGGTACTTGCTCCGCAACGCCCAATATCGAGTGTCATGGCGATTCTTTTGGTTGGTCTTTGTCTAACGACGGACGTTAAAAGGATGATGATGATGATGATGATGGTGGTGGTGGTACAATTTATTGCAAAGATGTTGACACTTTCTTGTTATTTATTGTGACGTAGAAAAGTTTGTCAAGGGTTGATAGAACGATCATAAGATAAAAATAAATCGTAGTTTTTTTTTCTACCAGCGACTGCATTTGAAGCGCTCATAAGTAATCAAGGTTCAGTTTTTTTCCTAGCGCTTCCCCACTGACTTTACTTCTTCCCCATCATTATCTTGCTTGACATTGGACATTTTCTGCCTTTGATGAAATAAACATTTTTGCAGATAAACAAAATAAAAAGAAAATTGAGCAACACATTGCGCAATTTTGTATCAAATCGTTTAGCAACTTCGGCGACTCGATGTTTTTGCTGCGCATCGAAAAAAAGGAAAAAAATGATTTGACAATTTGATATATATGTATTTGTGTTTGTACAGTACTGTCAAAATTATTGTGAACTTTTTTTCAAACTTGACTTATCAATTCTTAAACGCTATTTTAACTACAAGATGCAAATACGTGTTCTTATGTATTTTCTATCATGTATTCATCGTAGTATTTTGATCAAAGAGAACCTGAACTCATTTGACCTCTGGTTGACTTCAAGAAAACTTCACCTCAACTAACATGCCCTTTAAAGACTTTCTTTTTCCTACGGTGTATCCTTTTAACCTCATTAATAATAGCAATAGATCTCAAAACAAACAAGCTACACTTGTAGTAGCGATCATCGTGCATGCTTGTCCAATATTGTCATCCTGGGATCTGGTATCGATTTGACCCCACGGGAAGAGTGCCCAGTTTGAGTTTATCTGGAAGAGATCTACTTAGGCCTCTGGCTCATGGTAGGTCTATCCATTAGAGAGTTGTCTTGGGCGAGGAGCCAGATGAAAGTCAGCACACCGGCACACCAGGTTAGGGGTCGGTTATGGCTCTAACAACACCACCTTGTAAAAAACATACTGTTACAGACTCTACAATGAAGAAAACCATAGATATCAAGCCAATAGTTCACCCCTGCCACTCAAATCATTTGAATTTGTAGAATGTATATAAATCATGATTGTAATGATAATTGTGATCTATATGATTTTTGCTACACTATCAATAATTGCGAACATCCAGTCCTGAAATGTCCAGCGCTGTTGGACCTTCGCCAAGGTCAGTTTTCTTTCTTCGTTGCCTCTGTCAATGTGGGAATCCCCTGGGGTTTGCTGACACGAAAGCCAAACTGACAAAGCCTTGTTCTCACAGTACTTTGACATTGCTGCATATTACTGGCCCAGAATAGATGTACCAAATCTTTTGATCATGCCGGTCATCGTTTCATGAAAATGCAGCCGATATCATTTCCTGTTTGCAAGTTGAAACACGATTTTGCCCATATTTCCCGACACGCCAAGAACACAAATTTTCACTATTTTCAGTTTCTCCATAATGTTGAACATACGTAATTATGATATTCACACTTTTGTGAATTTCATTGCAAATTAAGGCATCTTTCAGATAAGCTTCTATTTGATACCTCTTCCATGGATTTATATTGTTACTAGATCAATGATAAGAGAATCGGAAAAGCACTCACGGTAATCACAAATACAAGAGTAGTATGCTTGATTTGAGATTGCTGCTATCATAGATGTGGTTAGATGGACACTCTGTAGGAAACACGAAGTCTGTTAAGGGCTATCTAGTTCCCCTGAAATGAAATAATCATCTTTGCACGGGATGAGGTTAAGTTTGCTTGAAGTCAATCTAAGATCTCAGGAGGTCCATAATGCTTAAAATTCTCATTTATTATAAATTATGATATACTAAAATCAATGCATAAAATCGCTGTAGTTTGGGTGCACAATAGTTGTGACAGACCACGTTTCTGATAGCATAGTATTTGGGATTTGTTTTTTATTTACTTAATCATATATTCTGATAGCATTTCTTTTAAGATATTTTTTCTCTCAACTTTATATTCTCGTAACACATTTTGAAAGTTGATCTTTCTGTAACTTTTTATTTACTGTGCTTTCTTCAGAAAGCGTCTAGAGGAGTACTGATGCAAATTTTCAAGTCTATAGACGAATTGACGAAATGGCCAGGTGCGCTGCAAAGCACGAACACATGCAGATATAAAGAGATAGAACTCTCATCTACCTTTGATTGAAACGGTTGTTCAATTTCCAACGGCTCGGAATTAATGAAAGCCTTACAGACAGAATGAACTATTATAGGGATAATTATCGATGTTGATGACGATGGTGGTGATGATGATGTTTCAATGTTGTACTAAATGTATTGATATAATTTTAAATAATAATGTTCTGTAAACTATCTAATAGCTAGAATTACTGTTTTGATGTTCACCATATTTCAAATATCGCTTTAGAAACTATCAACTAAAATATCAGTATGATCAATGAAGGTTTCTTCAGGTTTTAAGTTATTCTGACTTGCTATCCTGCAGGTTAGCTACCTAGCTATGTGTCCCTTGTGTTGGTCCCATCGATGGCACTGGAGGACATAAAAATCTGACATCAGCTCCTTATTATAACGAGAAAAAAGTTATTTTATTTTCTTATATTCCACCCTGGGATAGATTTTTTAGTAAGTCTTTCATCTTACAATATACATTAATACTATATTTGTCCTTCGGTGGTGTCCAGTTGCATTCCCATTTGTTTTTCTCGAAAAATTTCGACTTGGTAGATATTACCACCCAAGGTGAGAGAAGTAGCTTATCCGTTGAAAACCCTTTTCCCGAAATTTTTAATCGATCAGCCCCAGCATGCTATCGAAAGATGTTGGTCACGTGACGGTTTTCTGTTGAGTGACTAACCGGATCTTTTATTCTTACTATTTGAGAAATTAGAAAAAAAGATTTATTCGTCCCTCGTTCACGTACGAATCCAGACACCATCAATCTACTGACTCGATCTCGAAAGACATTTATCAATGTATTGATCCACCAACCCAATCTCAAGTGACATGACTCAGCATACTGCAGGGGAAAAATCCGTCGTTATTGCTTTCCGTTGTACGAATCTAATGGAGTATTCTGGAATCCCTTGAAACAAATGTCTTATTCTTTTCTTTTGTTTTCCTATCGATTATTAATTATTTTTAATTTCCAGAATTGAAACAAGTGACATAAACAGAAGGTTTAACTATGTGGTCTGCTATAATAGCGATATGTACTGACAGATATATTTCTGTTTACGATGATTAGAGCTGGTCTAGCGATATGCATTGATAAATCTTCCTTTCTTTGTTTAAGATGATTAAATCTGGTCTAGCGATATGCTCTGACAACATTTCCTTTCTTTGTTTACAATGATTAGATTGGGTCTAGTGATATATACTGAAAAATCTCCCTTTCTTTCTTTACGATGATATCTAGTCTAGCAATATTTACTGATAAGTTTTCCTGTCTTCGTTCACGGTGGTCTAGCGTAGCTGTACATACTGACAAATCTTCTTTTCTTCGTTTATGATGAGTAGATCTGCTCCAGCGTCATATACTGATAAATCTTCCGTTCTTTGTTTGCTTCCTTTTGATCATATCTAGTCTGGTAATATTTGCCGACAATTCCCCTCTCTTTGTTCACAATGATCAAGTGTAGCCGTATGTACTGACAAACTTTCTTCTAGCTCAGGTCTGCCAACATACAGTGAAAAAACTTCCTTTCTTTCTTTACGATGATATCGAGTCTAGCAATATTTACTGACGAATTTTCCTTTCTTTGTTCAAGACGAACTGGTGTAGCGTAGCTAAATGTACTGCCAATTTTTTTTCTTCGTTTATAATGAGTTGATCTGGTCTAGCAACATGTTTTGTCAAATTTCTTTCCCTTTGTTCACGGTGTTCTGGTGGATCTTTATGTAATGACAAGTCTTCCCTTCTTTGTTTACAATGATTTGATCTGGTTTTGGCAACATGTCCTGAAAAATCCCCAATTTCCTCGATGATCATATCTGGTGTAACAAAATGCATTGACAGATCTTCACTTCTCTCTTTCTTTAGGGCGAATAGATTTTGTCTCGTAATATGTACAGACAAATCTTCCTTTCTTTGCTTATGATGATTTGGTCTAACGATATATACTTGCGAATCTCCATTCTTTTGTTCACAATGATTATATGTGGGGAGCAATGTGAACCGACAAATCTTACTTCCTTTGTTTGCGATGCATAGATTTGCCGTACTTGCTTGTTTTTGGCGATCTGGGATAATTTGTAATTTCCAAAGGATTCTGCTTTTCCTATTTCTGTACAGGTAGTGCATGGTTCGATACCAAGAACTGGCATATAACAACTGATTTAAAGAAGCAAGTTGAATTTTGCTGCAGATTTCCCAGCGCTCCGACTCATCGCTAGATATTTTCGAAAATATGTCATGTGAAGAGCACACCACGATGATTGATGGACAAAAAAGTTCGTGAATACTCGGATAACCCACTTTTCAAGAATTACCATCAAACCCTAGAAGAAGCCAAAAAAACGACCCCTATCGTCAACCAGGAGTCATTAAAATTATCTAAGAGTTCCTGGTTTGTATTCTTTCCACTGGTTTTCATGATTGAAGTCACTATGGATCAACGTCTCTTCTATATCAGTCCTTTTTCTTGAATAATTGGCTGTACTGGATTATTACTACATCTCTGAACAGATTATATTCATTATTTTCCTCCGTAAATAATGTTAATTACATCAATAACGGATTTGGCGAGTCACTCAATTAATGGATTGGAAAACACGCTGACAAATGAATAGGTTGCTCCTCACATTTTCATTTCGTTTCATTACAAAAGGTCAGAATTTCTGAAAGACAACGTGACTCAAACCTAGGGATTAATTCAGCATGTTTACATTATAAATTGAACCAACACTCAAATATAACTAACCATAATCTGAATATTGTACACATATTTTAACTAGAAAGGAATGAAGAGCTTACTCACTGGAACATTAACACATAATATTTACATATATATATATATATATATATATATGTGTGTGTGTGTGTGTGTGTGTGTGTGTGTGTGTGAGAGAGAGAGAGAGAGAGAGAGAGAATTAAAATCTTATCTGAAAGGAAATACCTTTTCGGGAAAATTACGTCCCTTGCACTTTGAAGTGTTTTTTCGATCTAATTCACACGAGGGTTCCATTTTTTAAATTTGTATTCAGTAGAGAGATCAACTGTATTTAGGAGTGATTTGAATTCTTCATGAATCCAACAATTAATAATAACAGATTGAAATCCTCAAAATAGGAAGAAATCAAACGAAGAATCATAGTAGGTTGGTAAACTCAACCTTCAAAATCAAGAAAATCCGTCGAGTGCTAAAGAGAAAGGTATACAACCTATTTGTTCCCAAATATTAAGTTAAAGAGTTGAAAGACGGAAGATGATCAAAACATTGTCTCCTAAACTGAGAACCATGCAGTGTAGACAAAATAGAATCGTGCTCAACTTCACAAGAAGAGATCACTACATAGCACAGTTTATTAGAAGGGGGGCAGGAGTCCAAAATGTCATAGAATCCATTAGAAAACTTAAATGGCATTAGGCTGGCTATGTTGCAAGATAGCTGATGCACATCATAACTCACGACATACATCCAGAGATCACATGCGGAACTGGGGCCACCAAAATATAAGATTACGTCACGAAATACTTGCTCCGTGATGCGAACGATAGAAAGGTCTGTGGGAAGGTTTATGTCCAACGACTGACGCTATAAGTCTGCTGCTGCAGTGGATGATGATGATGATAAATGACGGAAGTTAATCTAAAAACCTCAGACAACTCAATACTTTTATGTTCTCTACTGTCAGATGAAACCAATACAACGGAGTAAACTATCAGATAAAGATTATGAAATTACTTCAACAAATAGTCAAACCGTTTATTGACTCTTGTACAATCGATACAGTAGAAGGAACTGAAATAGAATCATAGCTCAAAATTTCTTTCCCTAACTCCTAAATTCATAAAAAAACAAATTCAAATGTAAAATCTTGGGAAAGAACATTTGATTGAAATTACTTTTTAGTAATCTTTCTGAAAACCCCATCTACAAACATAGATTTTTAGACTTTTCATTGAAGAGTTAATCCGTGTTTAGAAGTGGTCTAAAGCGTTCAGTGAATTCCAAACTTACGAAATTTATGTAAAATGGAGAGGTACAACTTGTAAAAACAATCAGAACATCTTTTTGAAAAAAAAAATCATTCAACAATCTAATATAGTAATAGGTCAGTGGGTAACACTTAGGAATTGATTTATTCAAATGTTATTTCGATATCCCAGATAGACGCCATACTTAATAAGCTACGACGTGGCCATTTTG
>OY735201.1:5373158-5403158 GCA_963457665.1 Thysanoteuthis rhombus | reverse complement strand
AAATACCATAACCCTGCCTTTAATCCTTACCCGGACCAAAACACGACAATCAAACATGGGTGCAATTTAATTCCAATCGTCTAATTTGTCATCCAAAATATTGACGCCAAAAATGTGCAGATGAATTCTCAGTTTTGATAAAACTATATTTTCAAGTTTGGGGTTGATTATACAGGTCTGTCAAGTGGTGTATGTAGGTTTGTGTGAGTCTTTAGGAAGTGAGTGTGGACATATGAACAGGGAAAGGTTGTGCACGCACATTTACCTCTAAAAAGATTTTAAATTTTCTATGAAAAAACAAATTTTTCCTAAAGTCTTTTTTTTCAGCGTCGTTATAATTTGAGTTTTCCTTCCTTGGCAACGCCAGGTATCTCTGCCAGTATATAATTATAATTGTATGTATGTGAATTGAGACTCTTGCCTGAATGTATCCATACATTTGCGTGAGTATATTTGTGAAGAATACATTGCAGATAGCACAAAACTGCAAGTGTATGACCTCATGGGCAAATAAAATAAATGTCTAGCCCAGCATCCTTCTGTATGATGTATGGATTTGCAGTCACGAAATGTGAGCCTTCCATTACCTGGAGGAAGATACTGGTCGGTTGTAATCTAGAATAAAGCAGCATCTTTCCTTTGACCTATAGATAGTGAGTGGTAATCATCCATCGTTTATTACAACACGCCATTAGGTTCAAACTACAGGCGAGGCATCAACATAGTTCGGCACAAGGCCAAAAGTTGTGAATAAACAGTTTGTAAAATGTACAGTAATAAGTTCAATAAGCTCAGATTGGCACATAGCCGTATTGGCGGGCATAGTAACCAGCACACAAAGAAGATCAATGTGCGCACAAAAAATTCCAGTAAATAACATGTTTTCTTCTATTGGGAAAAATGCCGGTTATGTGTCGAATTTTACAGTGCACTTATACTGTTAACAATGGATAATGTGTATAATATAAGATTTTTACGCACACCCACTGTAAATATACCGGGGGAACATTGTTGGCGATAATTATACATAGTCTGTTTGTAAATTATCAAGCCATTCAATATGCCTAAAACAGTCTGCAGATTTCCCTTTCGGTATCGCAATCAGATGCCTTGTTGCATGCTCTGACGTCGAGGAAGTCCTTTTTTTTCCAAATCAGTTGGAAGTAGAATCGTCTCAGCAGCCGGGAAAGAGGCATTGAAAATAAACTAACGTTCGAAAGAAAGGAGCTTGAAAGATCTATTGTTGATTGTAGCATTATCTTGCAGTGGATGATATAGAGAAGAAGTCCACTGTCACCTTTTTCCCTGTTGCCTGCGTGCATAACGAGTCACTGTCGGATTAACAATGGAGCCCCTCGAATGATCAAGATTGAACTCTTGGACTGGATGGTCCGTATGACTCTTTATTATACTCAACGGCACGCAATGTGAATTCTCAATTCGCAGGAAACATTACATCACCGACGACGGCATGGAACCTAATCAGTCTCTAAAAGGATCATGACGAGATAAAGTTTTTGCTGGTGAAATGCAGGTATACATAATGGTTTACACGCATTCAGTCTTGTTACTTTTAGTAGCAGGATATGTGCCTTATTCGCAATTACGTCCACTTGAATCTCCAAAACGAACGCTACTGACGATGGTCAACTGCTAACTATAAACCAACCCTTGCCCCCAGAGGGTGATGTCACATTCGCAGAGAGTGGTTTTGTTCCCATTCAACTCCCCAACAGTACGACAGCCAGTAAGGATCGAACCCACTATACTCATTAATTGTCCTACGAGACAAGATTTGTTAACTGCCAGACTACTGTAGTCACCATTCAATAATCAAATTTATCTTAGTCTAGTACAATAGTCATTTCTTTTGTACATACTATCCGTTACTTTATTAAAAGGATACTGATATGAAAACTTTATGAGACTATCAATGTTTTTTTCTATCTATTTTTCAGTGTAAAGTTTAAAAATAACAACGCAATCACCTGTCGCTTTTATACATCATAAACATAATACGTTAGGCATTACTTATGATGCAATCAATAGGAATGATAAATAATAATAGCTTAGTAATCAGTAATTGATCTTATTGTATGACTGAGGATTAATACAACCGTTGATTGGGAACTGATTCGTGAAACCTTAGTACGACTCAGTTTTGAGCCACAGAATGCTTTTTGATCTTTACACCCGAATTCCAGGTACCCACCAATATATCAGAATGTCTACTTCCGGGTGCGTTTGTCCTCCGTCCAGAATCTTTGGCCTAGGGTAACAGAATGGATAATACCAGTGAAAATTGTACTATTGTAGTAGTCATTTCTTAAATTTAGCCTAATTTGACACAAGTTAAAGCCATTTGGACCTCTTTTACATCAAGTTGGTTCCCCCAGGTAAAGGTATATTATTATTTCCACCCAATCCTACAGTTAGGCCCCTATCTTGAGTAATGGCCTGGAAGATTACTTTCCAACTACAGACCAACGACAACGTGCCGAGTTCAAAATGTTGAATAACTCCCGTGACCATTCGGGAAATAGATATTTTGGGGTGACGTCCTATCGGGAGATTGTCTTCTCAGGCTCTCCTGGGTAATTAAAGTTATCATCAACGTATAAGTATGTTTAATTCCTACATGATTCACTACAAAAATGAGAAATCAAGGACAAAGATATTTCTTTCGAGCTGACTTTTAAGCCAATCCAGAACAATCATTGCTTTCATTCTATTCATAACAAATGAAAAAAATCGCAAGATACCTAGTCAGCCAAGCCGTAATAGTTAATAGGTTGATGGAACCGGAAGGATGATTTACTACTACCCATGTGTCTTGAATATCTAGCTTCAGTACTTTCATTACGATGAAAAGTGGATAAAGCCAATTAAAGTAAAATGGTCTTCTCATGAGTCAATAAAAGTTAAAACTGATTGAATCTCTTTTTAGAGGAAATTAATTATCCATTCAAAACATTCAGCGTTTCATTCGTGCAGGGAGAACATTTTGATTCTTACTTACTGCCATTCATATCATCTCCGTGAGAAACTTTTCAACAACCTATGTTTGTATGTGCGTACGTATATACATGTATGTGTGCTAGCTCCTGTCAAGATTGACAATAAATGTAACAACTTTTTCCAGTTATTGCTGTCTGGTGTCTAGTTAAAAGAAAGTGGGTTGCCCAATTATTCACTCACTAGAGATGGGATACAGCATACGTGTTATTCTGCCACGTTATCAAACAGCGTCGGATCGAACAATGTCGAGTCTTCCAAAGCTAACGGAGAAGGTACAGGTGCCGCTAAGAAAAAAGGCAGCAGATAATTATGCGCTAGGGTAGAAATTTAAATCACCCACCCTCTCTGCCACGCCTCTAGATATGTCATATAATTTGTTTTTGTTCCATCTCCGACAGGAAGAAGCAGATAAAAGAGAAGACAATAATCGAAAAAATACTTGAAGGAAAACCAAACTTGTTTTAAGCGAATTGAAAAAACGTATTTTTCGAAGTTACAGCCCTACTCCCGGCCGAATCTGTGTTACTGTCTTTTATCAATAATGTATATCGTAGAGAATCCAATCCAATTTTCAGAATTTTTTTCCAAAAAAAAAAAAAACTCCTCCTGAGTAGGACGTCGCTTCCTTACTGGATCGAACCATTTTCTTTTATCTTCACGTACCCCGTCAATTCAACTTTTCTTTTTAGAAACTTTTTAGCCAGTTTTGTTTACCGCATAAAAGAGATTGTCAATATCTCTTTCCTTTCATTGTTCAATTTTTATGGTTATTTCTTATGATTACATAGCCCCAACTTTTTCGTATGCATCTCATCTTTGTATCTTCTTTGACAAGAGGCACTTCACCTGCACTTGTAAATAATATAGCAATCGTATTTACTCACTTTTAAAAAAATATTATTCCCAATGCACTGTCTTTCCATTATTATATCTAGTTTTTATTCCCAACTGCATATAAGCAAGATGTGCATATGTATCTTTCAGGCTATCACTTAATCTACTTCTGTCTTTGTTTACCTATCTGTCAATCCATCTATCTATGTATTAATCTATTAGAAACCGTTTACGAAAACTGTCACGAAACTGTCAACATAGGTTTCTTAAGTTTTGAACTGATCTGCCTGTCAGTCTGACTGTTTGGCTTTGTATATATGCACCAATTGAGCTGGAGGAAAAACATTTTCAGCGTAAAGGGAGGGGGTAATTTGTGATGTAAAGTTATGCTAAATTGATCCATAGACGTAATCATTTCAACCACAATTGGCTGACCCAGTGGCAAGTGTGGTGTCCTAAGTAGGAATGAATTGTTTGCAAGACCAACTTACTCCACGGTGTTGCACCAAGATATTATTTTAGTTTCGTTTAGTGCAACATATGTTGGCACCTACTGAGTGTGACAAACTTGCAAACCATCAACCCTTCGCGACGCACGAGTAGTATGTTATCTTCTGTGGAAACTGAAGTTGTGTTTTGACAATTTTTAGGCATTAGTCAGCGCTGATGATGGTTGAAGATTGCTACACAACATAAATAAGTAAATAAACAGTTCTGGTTAAGCACACGATAGAAACTGTAATGTAACCAGTGTCATGTTGCTTTCGTGAATGATCAAATAAATCATGGAAATAAGAGGTGATCAATGAATTATTTACGCCTCTCACCTTTTGTTGGTCAGTTATCACTAGAGAGCTTGATTTTTTTCTTTAAAGTGGACACAAATCAGGAATCAGTTTTGCAAAACCTTCCATTGCAAACTAAACCCTCACTCAAAACCTTTTAAGTTTTGGGATTTTTTAAAATTCTTTTTTTCTGCGTAATAAGAAGTTGAAATGTAAATATTCAGCCCTTTAACTCCATTGATACAATCTTTTAGTGCAATTCATACATAGCCAGCCAGCTGGAAAAAATTAAGAAAGAACCTATATAGATGGTTCCGTTAACAGTCTCGCATGACAGTTTCTAATGGATATGGAATGGTTGGGCTGAATAAATCTAGATAAGGTAGCCACGAATATATATATATATATATATATATATATATATATATATATATATATATATATGTGTGTGTGTGTGTGTCAATAGACGGAATGGTCGATAGATATGATAAAGATTAACCGACTTGCTCACAGCTACAAATGAGCCTAATGCACAAACAGATACAATTTTCAACCAACTTTTCAACTCAGTGATTTGCTCTTTTCAACGATTGTCTCTCTGGTTCTATTATCTTTATCTTCCTCAAATATTTCTTTCCCCAGCAGATATTAAAATTATAAACGTCTGTTCTTTTTTTTCTCTTTTTATCTCTTATCAATTCAACTTCTTCTATACGCCAAACTAAAACTTCCACATAATCTTTATAAAGTTCATGTCCTTCTAAGAAACCATGGAGCAAAATTGGAACTAGAACCGTCTACATAAGTTTTTTTCTCTGTTTTAAGTTGGTTCGACTTACTGGTTTCATATGTATCATGCGTACATGCTAAACCAATGGATAAAGGGCTGACAATTTGAACAATTACTCTTATTATGTCCGTGATTTTAAAATCCTCATAATTTTTTTTGGTTCAATTAAGACTTTTTCAAAGAAGTCACTTCCTTATTGATAAACCGTCTTTATATTTATTTTGAATAATTGATCACTCCAATGACGGCATGCTGCCAAAAGATATCAGCATCATGATGGTTTCAATTGAGTGACTAACCTCATTTGCTTTTTTTTTTTTTTGCTTTTTTTGGTTTTTTTCCTTCTTTCTTAAATTCATTTACTTCTTTTCTATCGTTCAGTTCTCTTTCTTTCAGGTGTTTTTCTTTCTATTTTCATTTCTTTTTTTTCTCCCTTTTGTCTCATCTCCATACACAACTTTCCAATTCTACAGACATGAAGATAGCAGAGCACCGAGAACCAGTTTTCTGAACCGATCAATAAACTACTCTGGAACACAGCTTCATTACATTGTACCCCGTAGACTTCAGATAAATATCTCCCCGTGTCTGGCACCATATTAAAGCCCGAGACGAAGAACGAATGGCATAATTCGATTTCTAATGAAGAGCCTATCTCTTTCAAGAAATAAAGAGAGACAAAAGACAATGACTTGAAGTTTACTGATAAAGGAATGATAGAAAAATGGTGGGACGTGGAACTGATACGGCCCCGGTTTCTTTTTCATGGTCGGTTGCCTTTGTTGATTTTGACGCTATCTGACTTGGCTTTTCTGATTGTTGATCTCATTTGTTTTGACTACCAATGTTTGTTTGTGTCATGTTGTACAAGATTTGCCATTGAGCATAGGTCTTCAAACTTTCACTGAAAAGCATCGAACTCAAACGTCTACAACTCCTCTATATAAGTGAGTTGAGTCAGCTTATCAGGTATCAAACAAAAAAAGTTTACAATTCCTCTCAACCCGTGAATTAAGTCGGCTGTCAGGCATCGAACGAAAACGTCCATAACCCCCCCACACACACACACACACACACTGGTTATACATGGTCAGATCAGCTTATCAAACATCAAATCAAAATGTACATAACTCCTCTTCATACGTGACTTGAGTCAGCTTATCAGGCATCTAACTGAAACTTTAACGATTGTCAATCATCAAACCAAAACGTTCCTTACTTCTTTTGATACGTAGGTTGAACTAGTTTATAAGACATCAAACTAAAACTTTTCACAACTATTTCCCTCCATCCGTGAATTGTCAGATTGCCATCCATCCAACCGAAACCTCCATTCCTCCCCTTCATACCTGGCTGAGTCATCTTGTCAAAGGTCGTACCAAACGCTTATAACTCCTCTTTATGCATGAGTTCCCAGCTCGTCTGTTATCAAACAAATAACATTCATAAAGCCCTTCTGTAGATCGTTGAGTCAGCTTCGCATACATCCAACCATAACGTTCATAAACACCTCAGTTATACGCAAATTGGATCGGAATGTCAAACATCCAACCAAAATGTTCGGCCACCTTACACACACCTTTAAACAATGGTTGAGTTGTCATGTCGGGCATCCAATCAAAATGTTCATAACCCCATCCCTTCATACGTGAGTTGAGTTAGCTTGTTAGGTATCAAACCAAAACGTATATAACTCCATTTCATACGTGAGTTGATTCAGCCTTTGAGCCATCAAACCAGAACGTTCATGCATTTGTGGTGCTTTACCCTCATGTCGGCAATCTGAATATTCAGATGGAAACCTCAAAAAGCCGGTAAAAATTCAAATGAAATTTATTCCCCATGAAATAATTTCCAAGATATATTCTACTTACTATGAGATTATTTTTACACAAAAAGAATCTATTTGAATTGTTATCAGTCGTTTCAAATGGTTGGTGGGATATATATATATATATATATATAAAATATATATATATATATATATATATATATATATATATATATATATATATATATATATATATATATATATGCATATGCGTATGTATGTGTGCGTACTTGTCAGCAAAAAAGTTAGTTTCAACAGGAAGAATCTATTGATTTGTACTGGGTAGTAAGCAGAAAGAAAAATTACAATTATCTGCATTATAAGTAAATTGATAAAAGATCGTATACAGTTCCAATTATGAAACACAGAGACACACACATACTTATGGAGGTAGATCCACAGCTTGATGACAAGAATGGCATTTATTTTATACTGCTAACATTCATTTTTCATTATCTTGTCCCTATCATTTCATCCAAGTAGATGCTAAGTAATAGTCCCATGGATCAAACGTTATTCCATGAAAATTTCGGATAAAGATTTAAAAAATAATTCGGCTTCATATTGATTCACCATCATGTTTGGGATTTCCCATCGTCTGTCTAAATTGAACATTATTTCTATAAAACATTCTCTTCATTTCTCCATTGTATTAAAAAATCACGTCATTTGTTATATATATATATATATATATATATATATATATATATATATATATATATATATATATATATATATATATATGTATGTATGTATGTATATGTATTGCCAGATTCAAAGCATTGCATGAGGATCATCTCCAGGTGTCCAGATTCGTGATTATTGGGGGTTATTGGGATTTGATAAAAAAAATACTTTTTTCAATTTCAGTTTAGGATTTCGATCATTCCATCACCTGAAAGTTCGATGCCGACAGCCATATTGTTTCAGGGAAAAGTTTTTAAATGAGAGAAACTAATATTTCAAACCCTTGGAATCCGTGGAAATATTCTGAATCGTATGAATGGAGAAAATTCCTCAACACAAATGGAAAAATATCCAATGCAATATCCCTACAAGACTTACTTAGCGTGAAATATTTTTCTCTAGTTTCTTCTGTTTTATTTGTGATGAAAGATTTCGTATTGAATTTTATATCAATAGAATTTAATTTAACCTTTCCATTCAATTTCATTCCAAATCCTGCATTACGCTTGGCAATGCATTCTCTTTAGAAATTCCACCATATACCGATGTACATTAATGTAAACTTGAATCCCTGAAATATTTTTTTTCCTTTAGCTTTTTAAGAAAATATTAATAAAACATATATCTGGAAAATAGATATCGGTAAAATAAAATTAAGGCGATATGCCGAACGTCTGAATACATTTCTCTGGGATTGGAGTTGTTAGATAAAATAAATGAATGCTATTAGTTTTTAGGTAGTTGGAAGGAATGGAATATTTTATTGACGTCTAAAAATTTTTATCTAAACTTATATACTTCCAGAATAGAGGGAGAATACGTGGGCGATAGAAAACACACACGTTCTCACTGGTTATGGTGATTTTTGAACAACTCTCATCGTGATTTCGCCTATGCCTGGAGTCAGGAACATTAGAATGAATCAGATATGCAATTTTCGCTAGCAGACTGACGCTGCTATTTCTATTTAAAAAATGTATTAACATTTGACTCCACAAGAACGAATCTCATGACTGGCTCATAGTAAAACTAGCAGTTAATATGGAAAAAAAGAACGAAAACAAAAACAAAACAGGTCTGGTTGGTTACTCAAAAGAACCATTCACGAACCGAGTGTCTTTTGGCAGCATGATCAGTCGGGGGTTATCTATTAAAAATGAAAAAAGGGATGATCAATGAATAAGTTACTTATCATGCCTTTTGTTGGGTTGTATTCATGGAAAAGATTCTGAATTTTAAAAAGGATAAACGTGAAACTGACAAAATAGTCGATTTAGCACGAAAAACAAATAATATCTTTTCGGTTTTTTTTTGTTTTTGTTTTTTTTTTGTTTTTGTTTTTTTTTTAGATTTGGGCGTGGGGTGTAAAAAAAAAAAACGAAGAACGTTCGCGCAATAAGGAGTAAAAATTAAATGTTCCGGCACCTTCAATCCATTGTTACAGCCGGTAGAAATAATCATCATCATCATCATCATCATCATCATCATCATCATCATCATCATCTCTTAACGTCCGTTGTTGGACATAGACCTTCCCAAAGATTTACTACAATTATCTATCATGGGCGTCGCGGAGCCAGTATTTCCTGAATCTATCTATTTCATCTCTCCATCTTGTGTTCCGTTGGCCTCAGTTTCATATGTATGTGATCCCTGGGGAACCGTGTTGTGAGATGTGATGTCCATTGGTTGTCTTTCATTCTTGCAACATGGCCTGCCTATTGCCATTTGAGTATTTTAATTGTTTCTGTGATGTCACGGACATCCGTTTTCTTCCTTATATACTGTGCTGTCTTTTTATCTCTCCATGTAAGGTTGTACATGATTCTCCCATGCGCATGTTGCGTAGTTCTCAGTTTATAGGTCTGGTGAAATCCCATATTTCAGCTCCATAAGTGACTATTGGGAGAATGCATTGGTTCTATACTCTTCTTTTTAAGATTATTGGGATCATCTGTTTTTTCAAAGTTGAGCTTGCCCTGCCTGCTTGATTTCCTCATCTTTTGAGGGTCACATGGAGATTCGTTTTCCAAGGTAGATGTAGTGATCTACGTTGCCGGGTTTCGCATTTTCTATCTTGACAGTTATGTTCTTATTCTCAACATGATTATTGCGCAAGATTTTTGTTTTACTGAGAAATGATGGATGAATAAACAGCCCACCAGAAAGACCAACTTTGAAAGAGAGGAAACATGTTGACGTATGTTTTGATGGTTTCTAACAAGCCTGGAAGTTATACCTTAGATGCACCAGAGCTTGTGTTAAGATCTTGCACGGGCAACGTTACCAACCTTTTTTTTTTCATAGCCAGCACACACACACACACACACACACACACACACAGATATATATGTACATACACACATACACACACACACAATGATATATATATATATATATATATATGTGTGTGTGTGTGTGTGTGTGTGTGTGCTTGTGTATATCAAATGAAATGTATAACACATAAATATATTAAATACAACATCAATCATTAAGATTCATTTCATTGAAATATTACTTTATTCATTGAAAATATCACCTATTGTTGCCGGGAAGGACAGAACATCCTAAGGCTCTAAATTGCTACAATAGACTTTTGCATAATAAGCTGTAAGAAATGTATTTCTCTTATATATAAACAGAATGCAGGGTATCAGAGAGAGACATAGAGGGACAGAGAGAACTGGAAATGGTAATGGCAGTGAAGGATCAACAAATGAAATAGCCGTCAAGACATTTGGTGCAGAGGCTGCGGGGGTGGGGAATGATATGCTGGCGGTAGATCAAGATGAAACTAGACACAAATGAAATGTATAGATGCTTACAAAATGAATATTGGTTTTGTACTTATATAAAAGGTGTATAAATGCGCATTCAGTCCCTTTTTTCCCTTGTGAATCGAGGATATATTCAAAATTGTATACTGACATTTTTTTCCTGTGGCATTCTACAGTAATGTTTATATTCATCTAATGTGTTGATTTCTTTTACAGGACAACCAACGCCCAAAGCAAAACATTGTGGGGGCTGAATCGCCGTATTGATATTGTAAAACAAAATCCGTCAACATTTGAGTTTTTCCCCCATTTTTCACAATAATGCTCTAATTTTCTGTATAAAATGACAATTTATTTTATTTATCCTGTTTTCTGAGAGAATTGCGATGTTGTATTATAGAGATGCTAAATATTGGGGTCGTGGAATTTTGAATTGCCCCAGGCCTTCGAAGAAAGTATGGTCAATACCTTTATGAATATTACTTAATCTCTTTTTCACTGTTCACTAATGGTTATAAGATTTTGAATATCTACCATCATTTATTACTGACATGAATTTTTGTACTTATCTAAAAGGTATAAAGGAATGTATTCTTCATTGTTATCTCCCAGTAAGTTATAGATTTATTCAAAATTGCAAAATTGACATTTCGTCCTGTTTTATAACAAAACTATGCCTGTGTTGAACTGTTTGTCCCTAATTTCTATTATAGGACAACGTAAATAAGACACTGTGAGGGCTGAATTTATATATTGATGATTTTAGGAGAGCATTTAGACGCCCTAGGGCCACTTCCTGTGGATGTTTTTCAGAAATGCGGTATTTGCCTCTGTAAATTACAATATACAGTTGAATTAATTATATTTTGATACAGACTGAGCAATAGAAACCCATTTGTTGGAAGAGGTCTTTAAATAAGGCGACTAATTATAAAGAAGAGTGATGAACGTTGCTTTGGGATGATTGAAGGTGACAATCATTCATTTTTCCTCATTGTTTCTTATCCGAGGAATTATGAATTATTCATCAATGAAATATCTTAGTGTATTAGTTCCATATAAATCATAATTTTAACTAAATTTACGATGATAAGAATAAAATGTTCTTTTAAATGAGTTTTGATTTTTCCTTATGCCCAACAATTACTAATATTATTGTTTCACTTCATTCTTCCTAATCCAGTGAACAATATGTCAGTCTCCAAAGTTGCAGAGGTTAATGCATTTGAGTCCAGCTAGAATACATGCAAAACGGGAACCTTGTCTAAGTTGTCAACTAACAATACTAATGAGTCATATGTCTGACTTTAGTACGTGCTAATTCTTCAGTTTAGATCATTAGGTGAAGCCCTGAAATGCCACGGAACCAGGTGCAGTGGACTGAGTCATTCAATGCTGGCTTAAGGGTCTGGTTCTGTGAGCATACTTCAAAAAAGATCCTCAATTGGAAGCAAATGCATGGTTGATTCATCTGTTGTGGCTGCATGTAAATGCCGTAATTTCTTCGGTGTGTTACTTCGTTGCCCTTTATCCCCATAGAGCCCTAGTGTGCAAGCTCTGGATGATTCCAACTGGATATCCACTGAATCCAATTTGTCCAACTCGAAGACAGACTTTTCAGATTCAACTAGGTAACAGAGTAATGAAAATGCAGTTTTCTTTCCAATTCCGAACAGAAAGCTGGTGGTGTCATAGGTTGCGAAAGCATGCACCATGACAAACATGCTTGCGTAATTTCGAAGGTTTTATTTATATATATATATATATATATATATATATATATATATATATATATATATATATATATATATATATATATATATATATATATGATCGACAGAGTTTTATGGCTTTAAACACATTGAAAAAATTTAGTCAATTCAGTCATTTGTTTCCTGATATCAGTTATTGTATTAATGTAATTTTCTTCGGTGTATTTTTAATGTTTTTCACAGAAGTTATGGAATTAATTATTTCTGATAAAGATCAACAGTTGATTATTATGTAACAATTTCAGGGGTTAAAGAGCAAAACAATTACATTAACACACACAAATATAAACAAATGTGTGTATACGGAGAATTTTATTTCAATAAACAATTAGGAAAACTCATATTGGGTTAATTGTCATTCATCCATGGACGTTTTGTAAGGAAAGATCCCCACGTAATCATTGAGATCGGGAAATGTAAAGAAATATGAAGAGAGCCGGGGTCTCCCTCATGGTACTGTCACCATAGAGGTTTCATGAAGGGATGTATGCTAGTTCATATGAAGGAAACATCTTCAGACCAATACCCCTGTTCACTGCTATTGCCTGCAAGGGTCTGTAGAGCTCATCTATATTGACAATGATCGTTTTCTCTTGGTCGTAACTCAAGCGTCCTTCCATAACTTCAAATGTGAAGATGCTTATTCAGTGATGTCATCCAAAGAAACTATGTTTTTTCTTCCACCAATCTTTTACTGGATTTTTTTTTCAAATACAGTTGTTCCCTTCAGTGTCAGTGATTGGGGTGATTCTTCGATGACTGCTACAGCCACTTGGCCACTAACGATATTCACCGATCGTTCTAGAACGTAGGTAATATCGGATGAATCTTTGCAGGCCTCCAGAGAGTAGCCTTCTGCATCAGCTGCATCCCTGGTTATCCTCTCATTCCCCAGCCCCTTGCTCTCCTTCCTGTCTCGTTTAGAGATGCATAGTTGCTCGAATAACTTTGCATAGCTGCCAGTTTGATGACTTGTCAGTAGGCATCGTAGTAAGGCACTTTTTCCTGAGTGTGAGGCTAATTACCTAAAAATCACGTTTAGCTCCTCGATTTATGGCCTGCCTAAACTATTGGTCTCCCAGGACGCAGTTGAATAAAGTTTCAATCTTTTTTCTGACGACAAACCACCTTTTACTGATACGGATACGTGACAAGGTGAGTCGATTCCAATTCTTTCGCATTTACATAGACAGGTGTACACCTTGAGGACGTGACCCTCTAACCCAGCAAGGAAAAATAATGGAAGCATTTCTGAGTTGTTTGCCCCGCAGTTTGCTTTCATATAAGCTGAACTGATCTAGCTTCGAGAAAATTATCACCAAAGGCAAAAGTGGCTGATTGATTCCAACCATGTTTTAAAACTCTGTTATTGTTCACAGTACCACACTTTTTAGGACACTGAGCCCTCACCATTGTATTTTCATAGAAACAGGTATTAAGGTCATCAATGAGTCCCATTGTTTCATTATCAACTCAAGGTCGCCCATTGGCTTTAGCATACATATCATTAGAAGTCAAGTAAAGATGCACCAATGTTTGATGTACAATTTTCAGACTGCTAATTATCCGAGCTTAGTTTGTTCTTTCGTGAATTTGGACTGCTGATGATTTTGCAAAAAGCCTGAAAGAAGAAAGAAATTCTTGGAGGTCAGCATGACTGAATAGTTCACCAATTGGAGTGATGGATGCAGCAGTCAAATGCATATAATCCTACTTCATATTCAGATTACCATCTTGTTGTGCCTTGCTGTAAATTGCTACATCCATTGTCAGTAAGATGAATACTTGTCCTGAAAATTTCATGTCATGAGAATTTTCAGAGAAGTTAGATAATGGTGCATGAATGAATGGCAGGTATCTGATAATATCATTTCCTGGAAATAGACGCCCGAATATTAGACCTACTCCATACAAGAACAGATGACCGTCCATCGTTCTGTGAAAAATCCCATAGCTATTCCTTTAACTGAGATGAGGTGTAACATTTTTTAACCTCAAATACAGGGATATCAAATGTTCTTGGTGGGCCTGTTTGGGGGGAGGGGATTCACGTAGAGTTGGATGTTTGGTTCTTCATACTGTGTCACTACCAGTGAGGGGGCAAAAGTCCATTGGTGCGACTGTTATCGTTTGATAAAAATTGGAAGACTGCAATCATAATGCTGCTACATAAAAAACCGAAAGATTGCAACGACTACAGACCAATGTCTACTAAATTGTATTCAGAAACGATTCAACAAAGTTATCACCGACCAAATCACCAAAGCACTCAACAAAATCCACAGAAACAAATTGGCTTTAGAAGAGGTTACTCGACCATGGATGATCTCAATTCAATATATTAACTAAAAGATAAAGCAGCTGAATATAAGAATGCAACTCACAGTAGCATTTATAGACTTCAAGAAGGCCATCGATTCAGTGGAAATTCCCTAGATCATTGATGCTATCACTTTGCAAGGTGTGTACGCCGTCTATTGCAAGATATATACCACAGCCTCTCCTTCATCAGGCATCATGAAGACTCAGAGCTCTTCCAGTTCCAAGAAAGAGTGGAAGAAGGTGACACCAGCTCACCCAGACTCTTTTCAGCCTGAGATGCTCTTGATAAACCTACACAAATCTTCAGGGCCTCCAATTAATGCCAACCAACTGAACGAAGAAAGGAAGAAGGTTGGCTTCAATATGATCCTAATCAAAATAAAAGTCTTGTAAAATAAACATGTCGGAATTAAACACACAATGATCAAAATCGCAAAGCAAGGGAAATCAACAACACTACATCTACCTACGGCAGCTAATCTCCATGGAATCACCAGATTGAAAAAAAATCCATTGAAGAATCCCTCTAGTATGAAAAACATTCGGTAGAGGAAGCTCAAACTTCAAGAACATAAAAATCCCATTAGTCCTAAAAAGAAGACTATACAACCAATGCATCCTCCCGATAGTCACCTATAGAGCTGAAATATGGAACTTACCAAGAGACCGACCTGCAAACTGAGAAACATGCAACTTGCACTTGTGAGAACCAAGCCCAACATCACATGGAGAGGCATCAAGACGGTTCAGTGTATGAGAGGAAAAATCAAAGTCTGGGGCATTATATAAAATGTTCAGAAATCCAAATGATATGGGGCTGGTCATGTTGCAAGAATGGCAGACAACTGGTGGACATCACGACTCATGACAGATCCTCAGAGATCAAATGTGGAACCGAGGCTGGCAGGATATAAGATGGTGAAACAAATTGGAAAGGTTCAGAATATATTGGCCCAGTGATGCCCACGATGAAGACGTATAGCGATTCCTGACGAAGGTCTATTCAATGACGGACAGTAAAGAACTGATGATGATGATGATGGTGATGATGGTGGTTGTGATGATGATGATGATGATGATGATGATGATGATGATGGAGCAAAATCATAAGAAAATCTTTCATCCTTATTATTTGAATTCAGTTCAAATAGGCTCCACTTTAAACTCTTACACGGAGAGATTCCATTGATGCTTTTATTCATTATTCCTTTGATAGAAAACGTTGTGGAAACATATGATTATTATCAATCATCCCAAACCAACGTTTTTTTTATGATTACTCCTCTCTCTTACCTGAGGCTTTGCATGAAACAAACCCAAATTGATGGGCTTCTATTATCAGGTGCTCATCAATACATCGATGATATCTGCAGAGAACCTTCCAATAGCAAGTAAAACATTTTTTGAAAAAAAAAGAATTAAATAAACCCTTAGGAGGTAGCCAGTAAAGGGTTAAAGTGCTATCGTAAAATCAGCATATCTCTCATAGAGCCTTGATTTGGTTGTCCTATGAGAGAAATTTAGGCAAAACAGTGAATTGAAACATTGTGTGATAGAACAGGACTTAAAGTCAATGTACGATTTTTAATAAATCCACGACTCACTGGGAGACAAGAGGTTGAAATGCACGTTTTAGATAGAAATAAAAAGTTACGTCGTTGGAAACTTAGAAGAAGGTATCTGGAATCTTATTTATTCATTCATGAGCAATGAAAAGCTTTCAAAGGGTAAAATTAAGATCAAATTTAACTGTGACCAACCTACTTAATGACATGTATGAGCGTCTGAAACAGTCGCATAGCTTGGTATTTGGGGTTGTGGCTCAGTGAGATTAGTTATCTCATTAATCACGTATAATGTTTGCAGAAATGATGTTGATACTACTCGACTCTATTATACATAGAGGTCTTGATATTTAATCTTCCATATTTAGCTACGCCCACGGTATATGATACAACGTTCATGAATCCTTTGAAAGAAAGGAAGATAATATAAATTGATATGTTATGAAGCAAAATAGAACATCCACGTGAAATATCACAAAAAAATTTCTGAAAGTCGTCAGTAAAGGGTTAAAATGCTGTCCTGAAATCATTAACTTGGCAATTTAACCCTCATAGTGTATTACTTGGATTTTCCTATAATACAATGTCAAACATTGCAGACATCATCCTTTAACAGAAAAAAAAAGATAAAATGTCAATATACGATTTTGAATGAATGTTTGTCCATTTTCAGATAAATCTAAGCCGAATATTCCATTTATAGACTCATATGCTTTTCATTTGAGACTAGTTTCATCTTGATCAACCGCTGAGAGGGGTAGGTTCTTTTTAAGGCCCTTTTTTTAAGCCGCTACACTAATGGATGATGTTTTTTAACATCTATTCAATAGATTACTGATTACACCAAGCTATGCTTTAGAGTTTTTATTGAAGATATATCGAGTATCAGAATAAAATATTGAATATTCTTCCATCATCTACGATTCTTATTTCTTATTTACTGTGTCAAATACATATTTCAAAATGTATTCTCTTCTTTAGTTCAGTTGGATTTTACTAGCTACTCGTGCAGGTCATAGCATTTTTCTAGCAAGAATTGCTAAATGAGATGAATAATCTAACTTGTGAGATATAACTGCAGGTTCAAGCTTCACATATAAACCATATTTTATCTTAGAGACTGGGGCCATTGTTCCATCGAAGCCCAACAGATGCCTATATTTACTTTTACGACTGTAAATTAAAAAGAAATATTACTTTTTATTATAAATCCTCTGAATAGCAAAATCAGATAACTAAACGCATCTAAACCATTGGGATTTCAATGAATATATCTAAATTGGCATTAATGAACAAAGGATGTAACTAACATTTCACTATACCAGTCAGTAACATCAATCAATTTCAGTAATGCTTGCTCATCTGAAAGCAGTGCAATAAGTGGGTGCCGTGAGTCTTCGTTGTTTGAGACATTTCACAAATATATTGGGACAAGACAATTGTCTTCCTTCAACTTTGTACGTTTTGTCACAGAATTGCTCGACTCTTCCTACAAAATTACAATCATTTTTTCTGTAAATTTTCGTCCTTAACTTTATCACACGTTTTCAGACGTCGTAATTCACAGACGAAAGTTATGCAATATTAATGCATAGAAAACAAAGTTTATTCTGAGAATTGGGATAATGATCTCGTCATAAGGATAATTCACTCTTTCAAGTATGCGACAGCAAAATTAAAGTTTGCACAATACAGTCTGAGACGGATTTTATCAATAGAATTGGTCTAATCTGAATATACAGAAAATAAATTATTAAATTCAAATTTTCCAACCTCAAATTGTTTTATGCTGCATTGTTATATCCTCATGTTGCGCAAAATTTTACTACCATTCCGGAAAAGATTATATATATGGAATCAGAGAGCTGAGTTTGAACCCTGACCAGGGCTGTTCCCCTTAAAGGAGACATGGACATTTCTTTCTTCTGCTATGCGTAGAATAACAGTTCAGATTGACTTGGCTCTCTAGAACTGGTTGGCTACCAGACTAGGTGAAAGACGGTCTTGAATCCAAAATTAGGTGTGGAATCACCTCTTCCACACTGCAATGATGATTTTAAAAAATGGGGTTTCGAGCTAGCGATCCAACCAAACCAAAAAAATCCGTCCAGAAGATTATATGCATGCAAGCAGGGTCAGATTTTTTTAAAAAATGAATAAATAAAAAACCCACTCTTGAAATTAGATTTTTGTTACTTGAATGACCTCCGTTCTGTCAATTGAGTGACACTTGAGTGCCGTCTATAGAGAGCATTCCTGTGCTGGACGTATGGAGATCTTGGGCCCTTACGTCTTCGCTGGGTGTAGTCTGGGAAAAAACAGAGAGCGATACCTCTGTCATCATCTTGGCCACAGGAGCTGCCGGAAGGATGTCAAACTGGGCCTCAAACCATCGTACTGGGGTTCCATTCGCTGAATCAGAGTTAACCCTCTGCCAGACTCGATACTTCCCCCATGGGAATTAGTGTCTATGCCGTTGATACTCTGCAAGTAAATTAGTTAGTTTTCCCTCACATCTAACACCTCAAATGAATTATCTAGTGTTACATCCATCTGATCTGTTTTGAGAAATAAAAGATCAAATTGTGAGAATATTTTTGTTACATAGAATCCTAATATTTGTACAGGCATCACTGCTCCTATGCTTATTCGTTCGTGATTTCTCGGGTGTTTTTCTGTTATACATATTAGTTGTGAACAACATGAGCGCTATTTCACCGGAAAAAAGATACATGTCAAGCTTAAAATAATGGCAAAAATCAGCAATTTATTATCTAATTTTGATGAAATTTTGAATACCTAATCATTGAAAGATGAATTTAAGCGAAGAATTTTCCCTTCCATATATCGGAAGAAATACTCTGTTTCTAATATGAATTATTCCATGTTGATGATTTGCTTTATTCATATGTCGCTTTTTCTATTGACGTTTACACATTTAATAGATAAATCCTTCGAAATAATAAATATGTTTTCCTTTTTTCTAGAAAAACGCTCAGGAACTGCTCGAACTGGGAATCTTACTTTTGGGATTGAAAAGCAGGAAAAAGAGATGAAATATTTTTCTTCTGTGCAATTTTTATCTTGATTGACTATAATTCAGACTTTTTTTAGAAAAATGTCTCTCAATATTTAGAAAGAAAGAGATTTTTCATCATTTTATCGATTGTTCCTGGTTCGAGCAGTTCCTGAGCGCTCGCTTGAAAAGGGTAAACATAATTAATATCGAGGTATTTATCTGCTAGGTATGTAAAAGTTAATGAAAATATCAATGTATAGATGAAATAAATCATCAAGAGAATGAAAGTCAGGTAGGAATCATATAAAAACATTCTTCTTTTTCGGTATTTGGAAAGAAAAATGTTTTACCAATTTGTTCTTTGATAAATAAGTGTCAAAAAGTTTATTGAAATCTAACAATATGCTAGTTTTTGCCGGATTAAAAAAAAATCAGGTATCGATTCTCGGGTGAAAATTACGTTCATACTATACCTGATAAATTGTATAATGCTGTCTCCTCAAGATAGAAATGGGTTCGTTTGTTGAAAATATGTGTCGATAAAGTGCTTGTCATTTTAACTTTTCTTTGTGAAAAAAAACTTCTCCCAGCAAACAGTTTTGAAACATAGGCAAACAATATACATTTTGAAAATACTGATTCCAAGACTATCATTAAACCTGTCAGCAGTTTTTTCAGTTTTCAAGACGGTCTGGCTGGCCATGTGTATTTAATGTATCACATGCACTGATGGACCGAGAATGTTGCAAATCTAAATATTTACTCCTCTTAGGTCGGGGAAAAATATTTTCTTTTTTTCTTGATATCATACCTCAAAATAAATTTTTAGTGGATAATCAATTTACGATGGACATTTTGATGAATTGATTTCTTACTTTACGTCCGGTAGCATTTGAATTATTCTCTCCAAAATACAGACACTTCAACCAATTTCAGAAGAAGTAAAATTCATTGATCACCCTTTGTTCCAATGTTTTAGTGACCGAGCCCAAGTTGGGCTGATTAAAAAGTAAATATCGAAAAAGTGCTTTTGTTTGAATGACTTACCAAATCCGTCTTTGTTGATTTAAAAAAATATTTTGACTCTTATGTTGTTTTATATAGACATCAATAATTTATGAAAATAATTATCTAAGTTATCATTATCAACCATTGTGACTTTAATCAGATATTAACCAACAGTTGGTATGTTTTTATAATTAACTATATCTTTTTTACCGACATTCTCTCTTCATTTTTCGTTTTTTTTCCCCCAAGTGGACGTTTTTTTTTAATTGTCTGTGTCTACGTAAATCTTTTGTAGTTGTGGTCTTTCGACAGTTTCTGTATATATGTACGTTGGTATGTTCGCATTCTTGTGTTCAATTCATATTTCTGACTGCGGAAATCGAATCAGAAAGTGTTTATGGGAGTTCATGTACAATTGAGAGTGTGCGTAAGTATTTCGCTATTGTTACTCGTTGAAATTTCTTCTTTAGATTTATAGAATAACAAAATTTCCAGTCTGCCGTATCGGAGTTCGTTTGCTATTGCTATTCAAAAAGTTTGCCTTTCATGGCCGACGTGGTGAAGGTCGAGAAAACAACGAAATCGAATACATTTGCCAACAAATATCACAGTGTGTTTGGGTCAACCAAAGAAAGCATCAAAGAATTCGTACCATGCAGAATTCTACAGCCAAGGCAGTGTATACATCTATAAACGTTACTGAACGTAGCATCAATCAAATAGGAGAGGGACGTCCGATTTTTTTCAACAACAAAATCTTTCATTATAATCACTATTATCATAATCAGCAGCAGCCTGTTAGAGTCTATTGTTGGATATAAACATTCCCCAAGATCAGCCAAATACTTTTATCACAGGTATTGCAGGGCCAGTGCCTACTGAATTTATCCAGCTTGTCGCACTATCTGACTTTCTATTTGTCACAATTTCGCCTATGATATCAGGGGATCCACTCTGTGAGTCGTGATGTGTAAAGCTGTTGTCTGACATTCTTGCAACATTGCCATTTGAGTTTTTTTTAACAGTCATTTTCATGATATTTTGGACCCCTTCTTTTTTCCTGGTATACTGTTCTGTTTTATGATCATTTTATGTTAAGTTGAGCATGATTCCCCCTTTGTGTATGTGGCATAGTTCACAGTGAGCAGGTCAGTCTCTTGGTCCATGTTTCAGCTCAATAACTGACTATCAGTTGGATACATTGGTTGTACACCATTCTTTCTAAGACTAGTGGGATTAGTAGGTTCTTAAAAGTCGACCTTGCTTCAACGAAAACTTGCCAACCTAGTGCGATAATCTGTTTTATTTCTTCTTTATTTATGACTTCATGGAGAATTGCTCTCCGAAATTAATGTAATGGTCGACTCTCTCTATCTCTGCGTTCCCGATTTCGTTTGTTGTGTCTTTGTCTCAGACATCTTCAAAAATTACTTCACTAAAACTTATCTGCCTTTAAGAAGATGGGATCAGGTATTTTTCTTCCCAATCTGTTATACTTCTATTAGAGACACTGTAGATACCTATTTGGCCTAAACTAATCATTCAGTTTTAGTGCTGCCTGGTTGGTCTAATTTTTGGCCATTCAAATCCTGACACACATCCTTGATTTGCGAGAGTTTTCTGAAATATTAGTCCTGCATTTTGTCGTCGGGAGTAGGATGGCCTCAGCACCGAGTCTTTCTGGGAATAGTTTGACAATATTTTTCATTGCACTGACATTGGAGAGCTACTGCAAATAGCTAAGGAAATCTCAAAGTACTCCATCTGTAGCCAAGATAAATATGGATGTGCGTGGAGTGAGTAGTTATTTTGTAAGCTTATCTTCGATTGGAACAGAGCCATAGTACAGAAGTAATGAAAAGATAACATTCATTACACTTATAAAATTATCAGCAAAACGAGCGTGCTAACCCTGAACTACGGTTGGTGCATTAGTTTTAATCAATAAAAACATAAAATACTATGCCTGTCCATAGTTTTGCTGTCCTAAAATGGTTTGAACATTATATGGAAGGCTGATATGGAATGACACACGCGCTCATCGCGTTCAAAGATAATTTTTTGTCTGAATCCCAGCAATCCACACATAAATGGATGCCAACAAAGTTTGTTCTACTTCGTTGATATATCATTGCATTACGCTTACTCAGTAGGGAAGCCAAAACCTTCGATGAGATGAGAATCGTTTTCAGCAAATGTTCAATTTTTCAGTGGCTAAATACGGGTTTCTGAATGTTACTTGAATTCATAGAATGAGTAACACATGAGGGTTCGTCGATTATTTGAACCTTTGGTAAATAAATTCTCATAACATCAGAATAGAACTTATGAATACATAATATTTCAATATAAACCTTTAGATTTGAGATGCACTTAGTCCAATGTTCCAGTTTGGTTATTTTCGCAGAAAAAATGAAGTGTTTTGATTTGCCCTTCAGTCACGAATGCATTGCGTGTTTCACATTTTGGTTCGTTGCAAATCGATGACCTTTCAAAGCGTCTTTAAGATAATCTGAGGGAATAGGACAGGGCTACAGGGGAAGGGTGTTCCAATGCCTCGAATCCCAGTTCCCGAAGTGTTTGAACAATGTTGACAACAGTACATGGGTGCACATTGTAATGCAAAAGCAAAAACATGTTTTGACTTCAGAGCACAGCGTTTGCTTCAAAATTTCAGGATGTAATGTGTACTATTTGCCGTTGAGGCTTTTTCCTGATAATGACCCAGGACTGACTGTTGTGATTCCCCAAAACTGTAAGCATGACCTTTCCCATGGAAATTTGAGGTCAGAATTTTCTTTGGGTTGGCGGTAGCAAGTGTTTCATTTTCAGAGGTGACAATCCATTCATAAACAGTCCGACGTTATAAAAAGCTGCTCACACATTGGGATGGGAACTTTCGATGAGTTACAGTCCTTGGTACACATTCAGCCAATTAAAATCGGGTCACGGCTCATTGTTCTTCCTCCGTGCTAATTCTATGGTCACACAAAACTGACTGATCAACAGTGAATTTTCACTGTGTTGACAACAGACACACCACAATCTGACGTAGTGCATTTAACTTGAAAAATATTCAAAAAAATGTGGTTACTTATTGACTCATCTCAGTAGAATAACCTTCTTGACACCACTCTTTTACATTCAAATTTCGCCTTTTTTTTGTCCGTAAGATTCCGGTCTAAACGCCCTAATCCTGGCCTCTTAGCAGTATATAGTATCAGTTCCATTTATATATAAGAGGCTGAGTCAACTGATTTGTTTAAATTCAATTTCTAGCAATTATGATAAATTTTAAAGAGAATATCTTTATCGTCTCTACACATTGAGATATTGTAGCGTGTTTAGAGCCGGTTTTAACTTTTTTTGAGTCTCTGCACCTATGGTATGATGGTGGGGCATCAGTTTTCTATGCAGGAATAGCTGAAGCCAGAGCCAGCATAAGAGTATTTTACATAGTTTGATATATTGAAAAGTTCTTTTTTTTTGTCCTAAAATCTCCCCGAACAATTTTCGGCCGGATCCGACAATCCTTTCAGCGATTCGTTTGAAGGAACTTTCCTCTTGATTTCTAAGTTGATCTTTTTTTTGTTCCGATAATAATGACAGAAGTAATAGGCAAAGTGAGTTCGTATTCAGTCATGCTACAAGACGCAGCTGTCGTCGTGAAATTTTTTTTTTTTTTGACAACATCGTAAAAATGCTGAATTCAAAGAGTAACAAAATATAATACTACGTCCGTGGTCAACAAAATGTTATTCTTTAAGCTAACTGCCATGCAAATCTCAACTGTATATGCATATAAAATGCAATGTAACCATATATATCGTATATACCGTTGTTTTTGACTGCACAGATAAAGTAGTATAAGCATATATATATATATATATATATATATATATATATATATGTGCGTGTGTGTGTGTGTGTGTGCGCGCGTGCGTGCGTGCGTGTGTGCATTCTTTGATATATACAAGTTACTGCATGTGATTTATACATGTGTATGTGTGTTTATGTCCAAAACAGCTTCCGAATTCAATAATAATAGTACACGTGTGGAACTGTGTGATAGATTGTCGGCACTTACGGGAGTGCCACCTATCTGTAGACCAATAGACTAATTGTCACAATTTTAAGTATTGGTTATCTATAAATCAGCCCTGCCTTCTTCTGTCCTCCTTGTTTGAATTGCTTCACACTGAGCCAATGATGTGGAAGACGGTGTAACTGGTACGTCTACTCTCTTACTGATATTCGTTTATACAAAGTTATCCACTCAAGGAATCTCCGAAAAGATGGATCACTGTAGACTGCGTTCGGAAGAAAAGGTCTGATATATGCACCTGCCAATTGAGAACTAGTTTGTCTTCCCTCGCTGGTCTTCAGCCAGCGACAAAGTACGCTTGTTCAGCGAAGCGTGTTCGTTCTTTCGTAAATTTTCTTTTCAATGAAGCAATGACGTCAATAGTTTTTCATTTCCTTTATTGGGAAAAATTCATACAAGAGACCAGCGTCTAGACCGAGTTGGATCAAGTTAGTGCAAGACTTGCAGCATTTGTTATATAGGGGCTATGAATTCTAAAAAATACTTATTAATGAGGACACAAACATTTGGGGAACAGTAAAACAAGACTGGTTACTATGTGATCAGACTCCTATTCGGACTGCTGATGATTACAGCAACTTTTTCACTTTATATGTAATAAAAGAAATTATGGAAATATATATATTTTTGTATTTAAATACCATTTATCAGAATTAAATAAGCTTGAGCATATATATGATAAAGTTTCGATAATATCAAAGATTTGTCAATTTAGCCCAGTCAGTGAGACAGCTTTCAGGCAATCAGATAGTCTTTGTCACGTTGGCTCTTGTTGTAGTTGGAAAGATTTGAAATTTTATTGATGCTACCAAAGCATAAATATATACGTTCAACCTAAACAGGCGCTTCATTGAGCACATCGTTAGAGAGCTCACTCTTGAGGCTTACACGCAGGGTTACAAGCCCCATCTAAGAAAAGAAACTTTCAAAAAGGATTTATCCAGTAGTTTCTTCATAGAAATGTGTATATGTTCAGTTGATGCAGGCCACATATATAACTTGAAGCCTTTTCAGATATTCCACGAAGGAAGCATGTTTGTGTGTATAGATCCATGGATAGTTGAATCTTTTTTCTGATAATGTTCTGCCTAGAAATTTCAACAATTTTGAAACCCAGACTCTAAACAGAACAAAAAAGTGTCAACTAATTAAAAATAGCAATTAAGCTATCCAGGTGGCTCTGCGTATTTATTAGAATCCTTTTATATATTTTTTTTTCGAATGAGAAGATTAGATGAAATTTTCTCTTCATTTAGGTGGAAGCCCTCTTCCTCACTGAAACTGCATCTGGTCTAATAATCTACTTGTGTTAAAGTTCATTGAATATACCAACGGGAAGAGAGGGGCCTACGTATGGTGATCTTATTGCTTGAGTAAAAGAAGAAGATGGTTAAAAAATGAGTAAAATTTGGATGTTTGGACGTAAATTAGTCATAGATATCAAAAGGAATTACCCCCAAAGCCTACAAATGACTGGATTTTTTCATTCTTTATTTCCAGGTACCGTTATATCCTGAAAAAGGCTGAGGTACTCGAACAATGGAATATGGAGGCTTTAATAGTTATTTACATTTAAATTTTTAACACAAGAGATATTCCATTTAGAAATCATGATGATTATACTTTCCACTTTCATCGCCTGATCCCAATCCAATTGAAAGTGCAAAGTGTCTGATCCGAATCCAATTGAAAGTGCAGAAGGTCTGATCCGAATCCAATTGAAAGTGCAGAGGGTCTGATCCGAATCCTATTGAAAGTGCAGAGGGACCGATCCCAATTCAATTGAAAGTGCAGAGAGTCTGATCCATCGTACCTGTACACCCGACTAAACTATGTTTTGTTTATATCTGTATTATATTCAAATTACTTGAAATGAGAAAAAAGCAAAATATTAAGCCTGTATAATGAGTTTTCCAACAAAATGCAATTTTCATCCGATCTCTAATAAGATCAAAAATGTAAAAAAAGTAAGGCAAATTTAATTTGCACTCAGGAAGAGCTATCGATGGGGAATTTATTTTTTCTTCCAAATTTGGTATATAACGCGCTTAGTAAAGGGGGGGGGGCTTCTTTTTTTTTTAAATGTAGCGTTTTTTCATGGGGGCTCATTTTTTTTCAAATTTGGCGTATATTTGTCAAGGAGGTGCAAAATTCATTTTCTAGTAAGGGAAGACTCACTTTTCTCAGATCCGTTCTTCATTGCACCCCTTCGAAAAAAAAACAAGGATCATGTTACTTTTTAAGTTGCTAATTAGAGGTAATAATAATTCTTGGTTTTTAGGAATATATAAAATGAAAACCTCATTTATAGCCATAAAATTAGCTGGAAATAAAAACTGAAAAATCGAGCCATTTTCAGCCATCAAGATATGTAACATTGGGCAAACATTATTCTATCGTATTCTGGGACCAAATCATTAAGGATTATCGAGTTTTTTTTTCCAATTTAATTTTCCTAATGTTTTCCCCGCGTTTTTAGCGACTGTCGTTCTTTTATATTTTCCTACACCATTCCATGCAATTTTCATATTCTCAACGCTCTTTTTTTATGGAGTATTTAGTATCTGTCCACTAAGACTGTCACCAACACTGTCAACACGTGTCTTTGGTACGGTTCCGAGTGCACTCATTATTACTAGTACTACTTTGACTTTCATGTTTCCTCGCCTTCCTCAGCCCTTTTGCCAAGTCCCTGAATTTTTCCCCGCTGTTTACTGACTATCTTATTTACTCTGTGATCTACAGCCATTGCCCAGTCAATTATCTGACAGATTCTTCTCTTCTTGTCCATAATTATCAGGTCTGGTGTCCTCTCTCGGATGGTATGGTCAGTCCCTGAGTAAATTATGGTTTCCATTCTCTAGGGCTGTCTCTGTTTTGTGCTGGTACCATTTTCCTGCATAGTTGAATTCTATTTCTCGCCACAGGTCTCCTTTGCATAACTATCTCCATGATCTTCCGTTAGAGACATTTTGAATTTTCAATTCTCAATATAGTTTTTTTGTGTTCCTATTTTTCATCTCTTGTTTGTATGCTGCTCCTTCGTTTGCTACTTTTTTGTTGTTCGTTGCACTGCTCCGGCACTCTTCATAACGGATTCACAATTTGCTTTTACATACTTTGTTAGTCATGTTTTGGCCTTTTGGACACAGTCTTCTATGCTAATGAGTCCTTTACTGCCCTCCTTCCTCTTTATGTACAGTCTATCTGAATCATCTGGGATGTAAAGCCTCGTGCATTGTCATAAGCTTTCTTTTTCGCTGATCCATTCATTGGAGTTTTTTCTTTGTCCATTCAAGGAATGGTCCTGAGTATCTTATCAACCTATATGATAATTCCTTTTATCAGATTCCTACTATTTAGTTTTATTTCTAGTATTTTTGTTATCCTCTCAGGTATTCTTTTCTTCTTTCATATCTTACCGTTTTATCGCATCACATTCGAGAACTCCCAGGTATTTTCATCGTTCATTGCTCGGATGTTTTTTTTTTTTTGTTTTTTTTTTTTGCTGTTTCGATTCTTTCTGTTGCTGTGAGCCCCTTTTTGTGCATTACCATAAGTTTTTTCTTTTTTTTTTTTTCCTTTTCCAAGCTTTTATCCCGAAGTCATCTCTGTATTACTTCGTTTTGTTGAACAATGATTCGAGCTCTCCCCTGGTCTCTGCAAATAGTTTTATGTCGTCTAGTTACATTAGGTGGTTGACTCTCCATTGTCTATTATTATCATTATTATTATTATTATTATTATTATTATTTGGAATCTCACACCAGTTGCCTTATTATTATTATTATTATTATTATTATTATTATTATTATTATTATTATTATTATTATTATTATTATTATCATTATTATTATTATTATTATTATTATTATTATTATTATTATTATTATTATTATTATTGTTATTATTATTATCATTGTTATCATTTGACCACGTGAATTGCAATTGAAACTGATTTGTGGTCAAGAAAATAATCACTCATGCGAATAAATCATTTAAAGACAAATAAAAGCTGTAATAGTGTCTGGTCACGTATTTGTAACAACTGTCCACAACAATTTATTTTTGTTTTAATTGCAATTCCCACACCCAACAGACAAGAAAAAAATTATACGTGGCAAATCGAATAAGCACCATAATAATTAGTTGCTCACTCAAAGTTTGTTTTCAAGCAATTAAAAATCGTGCATTTTTTTTCATTTGACTCATTATTTATTGTGACTATGTTTTTTTTAATATCGATTCATTTATTCATGCATTTCTGTTATCCGGATATTTTCTACGTTTTTAGAAAATGAAGCTAGCGTCATTCGAATAACCAAAGTTGCTTGATGTTACCATTCATCAGACAAAAAGTGTGAATCCTAGAAAGAGAGATCTAGTTGGTCATTCAATAAATACTGTTACGAGACCAATGACTGTTGGCAGCATGCCATGTTGGGGGTGATCAATTAAATAATCTGGAGAATTGAACATGAACTTCAAATAGCGATTTAGAAAAAGCTCACTCGTAGATAAAACCTCCCCACTAAAATCATATTTAGAGGAAATCTTGAAAATAAATCCTAGTCACAGATATAGATAGCAAGCCAACCACAATCGCTCAAGATCTGTAAAAACCTGTGTTTCCAGTCCTGATTAATAGATTCTGATAACGATCCAGATATATATATATATATATATATATATATATATATATATATATATATATATATATATATATATATGTGTGTGTGTATATATATATATATATATATATATATATATATATATATATATATACACTAAGTTCTGCAGGTCAACTTTCGTATTGGTTACCATGAAAATGGGAAACTGCTTTAATAACAAGCCTGAGATTCTAAGAGTAAGGAATATTGTCAAGTATCAATATTCCAAGTACTGAGAGCCAGTCTACCTCTTTTTAAGGACTTGCATTGGAAATCTTTGACTCTACCTGGACTCAACCATCAACCAACGGAGCTGGTTTAGAACACAGTCAACCTTGTCACCGATCTGATTCGGTTTTACAGCAAAAGAGAGATACATTAACAGGGCATATGTACTTCAGCTACCAAACTCAGTCATGATAGTCACCAATGGTCGTATCAGTGAGGATCGGAATGACTACACCAACAATGGACTGACACGCATGCTTAGCCCGTTTCTGTCTGAGACTCGCTCTGGAGAAACCATGGATAGATATTCATAGTGTGTAGATACTGGTATCACGAGCATATGGATATACCGGTGGCCAGGAAACAGAAAAGGTTTTTTTGTGCTATCATTGTAGCTTTGCCCTGAAAACCAGGATTCAAAAGATTAGTGGCCCTATTTCAACAATTATGGTGTTGTTTTATAAGTCTTATAAGTTTTTTATCTGTATAAAAGATATGTGATTGTCCCAAGGGATCGAGCGACAGCAAGTCTCCTCAAATTATTAGCATATTACTAACTACTTTTGACAAACCCTGTTCGGTCGTGGTC
>OY735201.1:5258158-5368158 GCA_963457665.1 Thysanoteuthis rhombus | reverse complement strand
TCGGATGGTCAGATTCAGACACATCTTTTAGTTGTGACAAAACTACGAGAGGAGACTCGAAATACCTGCATCTGGTTAATGTGATATCCGTAGATGTCCTGAATGAGATTTTACTTTCGTGAGAGTCTCATCTCATTTTGCTCGTAACTTAGATACACTTTCCTTTGATGATTTCAATTCCAGTCGAAAAAGGCGATTCCAGATATGACATCTGACTATTAACAGCGATGATGGAATGATAAGTCATTATAATAAATCAAAATATATTTGATTCGACCGGTTTGGCAAAATCCTGAACTCAATAAATCTTTTGAAGGACAGAAAATTGCAACGATCGTGACTTTTGAGTCCTTTGATGCCTGTTTGATTACGAAGCAGTTTGGTAGTTTGACTGGAGGTAATTGTATCTGCCCAACCGAAATCTTTGGTGAGGCCACATTTCCAATTTTGTCGCCGTTAATCCTTGTATCCATATGGGAGATTGACTCTGCCCCATATTTTCCAGAGGATTACTAATAATTTTAATATTTTTACTCATCCCCTCTCTTCCTATACATATATATATATATACATATGTGCATGTGTGTAAGAGAGAGAGAGAGAGAGAGAGAGAGAGAGAGAGAGAGAAAGAGGCAGAGAGAGAAAGGAAGCATGTGTGTACATGTGTCGTTTTTTCAAAATATATAGAGATATGGTGAATCGTGCTAAACACACAATTATACGTATATATATATGTGTGTGTGCGTATGAAAATATTCACCACATCTATATCCCTCTTTCTTCACGCACACACACATTTATATATATGTATGTGTGTGTGTGTGTTAGTGTGTGTGTGTGTGTGTATGCATGTGTGCTTGTGAGTGTACAAAGAAAGAAAGATACTTTATTTTCTTGTCTATATAAACATATGGACTGGAAATCTGTGATACCTCCATTGTGAGTCCGGTTAATGAAAAAGATGACCAAAACATCAAGTCACGAAGTTGATAACAGATCCACAACAAGAAATGTATAATGTTTCATTCAATGAGAGAACTGCGTTGGCCTTCACTGCCGAAATACCACAAATAAAAGCAAATCGATACTACGTTCACCACAAAGAAAAAAATTCTGATACTCCACTTTGATCACTTATATATTTGTGCGTATATGCATGCGTGTGTGGTTATTAGTATACAGATTTGCTTCGTGACCAACATTTTCACTGTATAGTCAAGGAATTATGATAATACATGCACACATATCACCATTTTATTGATAGGTGTTGATATATGTGACAAATTAAGAAATGATACAAGCACATATATATATCATTCGTTTGAGAAAGGTAAAAATATCTCAATCACCATCAACCAAAAAGATCAAATTAAAAACTACATCGTACTTCCATCCTGCCCAACATATATCAACATCTATCCATTGAATACTAGAGACCGCTTCTTAATTCTATAATATAAAAAAAAAACACTTTCCTTGGGACTGACCGTTTGGTACCGAATCCTTTCTCTCACTACCCCTTTTCATCGAAGACAAACCCAAAACCTACAGGAAAACAAACATCTTCTCCACCCATCTCACACAGTTCCTTCTTATTTCGAACCAAACTTGTATTTCACCTTCACAGAGAGAAATACCAATCCTCCCGCTCCTACTAGACACAAAAATATCCCCATTTCTTTCTTTGACCTCAAACATGTGAAAAGCAAAAGTTTTTCAGGACCACTGAAAAAATTTCTCTTTGAAGAAGATGGCTGGCATCCATCGAAATGCATGAAAAAATGGCTGCCAAATAATTAAAAAAAAGTTGATGTAACACCTGTTTTCTCTTGGGGTTTTCTCTTCATTTCCCAATGGTTACTTTCATCAAAATTCTGTCGGATGATTTCTCATCTACAATGCAAACAAACATATCTCACTATAGATGCAATGCAAACATGTTTTTCCTCAAGATATGCATAAATATATCAACATTTAATTGTCTCCCTTCTTCCAAATCCCCATATATGTATATCTCCGTATAATCCTACGTATATGATTTGCGAATATGCGCATCCATAAACGTGGGCAATTGTTTGGAACAGGTAAGATTACACATTATGCCGATGTTTTGCAGGGTAAGTAATCGATGGCCATTTCTAATGGTTAAAAGTGGCTAGATTTTAACCGATAATCAAATAACTTTTTTTAGGTAAAGATACGTTTTACTTTAGAGCAAATACAGCATGTAATTAGTCAATATGTATGTTTAGTATCGGGGGTCACGATTTATAAGTAGGGTTAGCAGGCTGGTTAGGGTTAGTGGGTTTGTTTGAGGTTAGGGTTATTACGCCATGTTGTTTACTGCAACACTCACCCGAAATCAAATCTTTTCCAGTTAAATTTGATGGAATACAGTTTAAAATATTTGGTTTTTTTTGCTCTCCTAAACGTAGGCAGAGGGATATAACATAAGCTTGATTGCTTGGGGTGTTGTATTTGCTTCTGATGCCAGTCGTCTTCTGGTTATACCTTCAGATCAGGAACCCGCAGAGCAACCAATGAGGATTTCAATAAACAGCTTGCATACTCTGTGATGAACATATCAGGTTTTTTTCCTCATTTGGTGATTCTTGTAAATGTTATATATATATATATATATATATATATATATATATATATATATATATATATATATATAACATATTTTATTAGAAACCCTCAATGACCAAGCAAAACTGTTCAACGGTCAACACAGGTTTCTTCAGTTTTTGATAGGTTCTGCTGAATTACTATATCTGTACCTGTCTTATGTTTAAGCTCCACAAATGGAGCTAGAGGTTGCAATTTTTTTAAAAATCCCTTATTCGAAGACCTTTCAGCTCCAAAAAACGGGTAAGGCAAGGTTGTGCCAGCTCACCCAAACTCTTCACAGCCTGTCTCAGGATGATCATCAGAAACCTAGACTGGGATAATAAAGGAATAAAGATAGAGGACTAATATCTGAACAACCTCGAATCTGCAGACCACATTGCCCTTCTCGTTGAGAATCTACACAACTTTCTACTAATGATAGATGAAATAAATAAAGAGGGCAAGAAAGTCAGCCAACACATGAACTTAAGCAAGAATGAGATCATTTGCAACAACAACGTTGGAAATAAAAACACCAAGATCAAAATGGAAGACACAGAACTGGAAAAAGTACACCACTATATCTAGAAAGGACAACGAATCACCCGGTGGAGAATAAATCAAGCGTAGAATCACCTCAGATTCACAGACAAAATCGCCTTTCTTGCAAAAAAACCTACACGACCTCCAACTAATGCTAGATGGACTGAATGAAGAAAGCGAGGAAGTCGGCCTAAACATTAAATTTAGCAAGACAAAGATCATGTGCAAAAATTACGCCGGAAAAAAGAACGCAAAGATCAGAATCAGAGACGCAGAACTGGAAAAAGTAAACCACAACATCTACATAGGACAACAAATCCCCGTGAGACCCTCAAAAGATGAAGAAGGATGGCAAACCTTTAACAGAGCAAGCTCAACCTTTAAAAACAAGAGGATTCTATTATTCCTCGATATTCTCGATAGTCGCTTATGGAGCTGATATATGGAACCAAACCAGGAGACAGACCTTTGAACTAAGAATCATGCAATGTGGCCATGAAATGATTATATCTAACCTCACATGGAGAAATAAGAAGATAGCACAGAATATCCAGGAGAAAACAGGAGTCTAAAACATCATAGAATCCATTAAAGAACTCGAATGGGTCAGCCATAAAACAAGAATGGCAGACAACCACCGATAGCCATCATGACTCACAACATGGATCCCCAGAGATAATATGCACAACTGAGGCCGGCTGAGTACAAGATGGAGAGACGAGCTAGACTAATTCAGAGAGTACTGGCCCCGTAATGCCCACGATAGAAAGTGTGGCGAATCTTTGGGAAGGTCTATCCCCGACGACGGACGTTATGAGACTGATAATGATGATGATACTATTTAGATTTATGGCAATTAGCACATTTCGGTGATCACAACCCAATAATTGATCACCCCAACATGGCACGCTTCCAAAGGACATGAGTCACGTGATGGTTCCTATTGAGCAACCAACCCAACTTGTATTCATCGTTTAATGGGTTGATGATTCTAAGACTGTTATGCATACGCCCTTGTTGCAGATGAAAACCTGACAACCGCAGATTACATTGCCGTTTAACATCAATATTACGATAGCGGAAATATGATCGCCTTTTTTTGTTATTTTAAACTATTCTAATGCTTTTTTGGAATAAATTATTATTGAACTATTTCCATGAAATGTACTTATCGAGGTGAATGTTTTCTTTTCACTATTTATTCTTGTTTATTTCAGGCTGTCAGATTCGAGAAATTTTGTTTCATGAGTCTAAGATGGGATGTTTTAAGGGAAAAGAAAACTGCTCACAATACAAACCAAATATTTGGTTGAAGGATCCTAAACAGACGTACAGCTCAGAATCGCTTCCAAAAACCCAAAAAATCATTGAAGATGTGTACAACCTTCTCTGATTGGCAACATCCAAGTGAAGGTCATCACTGAGATGGACCCATTCAAACGAAGGTAGTAGAGAAACTAAAAATAGTTGATCGACATTTGCATCAAATTGGAAAATAACAAGAGCCTAGTAAGCCCTGGAATGACTTTGAATAAGAAGCAAAAAGCTCCCATGTTGTGCAATTAACCTGAAGAAAGTAAACGAACTAGGTTATGAAACTACTTCACCCGACTTCTGTTCCCCCCTTCTCTCTCTCTCTCTCTCTCTCTATCTCTCTCTCTCTCTCTCTCTCTACCTTTCCCTAGCAGTTCCATTGGGAACGAGTATACAAAACAACAGACAAGGTTTTTGTAAGATAACGCTTTTGTGATAGGCAACTTTGTTTTTCCTCTAATGTTTTTATCGTAAACAGCTGAGGATCTACATCAAACTTTTCTTTTACCTGAAACATGAAGTTTCAGTAGAAACCAACCCTATATTTGAGAAAGAGACAGACCAAAATCTTCTTGTGGTACAACCCTTTCAAAGACGAGCGTTCAGACGATCAATTAGGTATGGGATAATTTGACTTAAATATTTGTATGCCTGAACTAAAACACAAATGCTGGAACGTAAGCCAGTATGATTTGTTTCAGTCATTATAAGTATATTCATAGTTGCGATAACCACGTGTATATCTATACTATGGTACTTTCTTACTTCAGCAAAAAATAAAACTTATTTTACCCTCGTTGGTTGGATCACGAGCGGGATAATACATTCAAATGAGAAAACTTTATGTCATTAAGCTGAGAGACTAAACCAGTCTTTGTGGGATTTAGTTGTTCTTTTTTCTAATTTGAAAGGTTGGATTAGTCAGGATAAAGCTTTTGTTTCACGCGTATATTTTTTTCATGGCATTTGTTAGAAGTCTTTTCGACAAAACAAAACTTACCTCGAACACGTTTCAAAGTTCGCTTTTGAGCCTCTATCCGTGACCAGACAGATTCACAGAGGATCAATCTGAACTGACATCGGGATAAGTTATTCGTTGATTGTACAAAATGATGATGTGATTACCACAGAAAACGTGCACGAATCGCATAAAGATTTAGAGAATTCCTTTTTTTTTAATTTTAGTTCTCAGAAGGTTTTTTTCCTCTCTTTCTGTCTTTCTTTTTTTTCTATTTTAGACGATCAAGGGGAAAGACAAGAGAATCAGTTCCGATACAAGTGATCAATAAAATAATGACAGGAAATGAAGCTCGCCTGCCCAATCCTAAATCAGGTACAATGTTAGAAAGCTCACCTCCAATTCCAATAACATATTCAATTGTGTATAATACATACTCTTATATAATGCGTATCGTTGATTATGGACTCAGAGATCGTGAAAAAATCATATTTTGTGTTTAACATTCATTGTCTTTTCTTCAGTATAATTTCATACTTACAGTCATGTGTATTTCAGCAGTGAGTCATGTAACGATGTATGGAAAAACATCCAATTCATAAGATGTAAAATTTATAAAAGATCCATTTAACATGAGGTCAGATGCAAACACGTCCGATTCAATGAGGTCTATCGCAAAAGACCTAATGATCGAATGGCCAATGCGAAAAGGGGCCAATTGATACATGCATACACAACATACACACATGATACATACGCCTATGTACACGTACATTTATATGTACACAACACACCATTCTCACATAGCATTCCCTAGAACCGCTTCTCTAGGGAATGCTACGTGAGAATGGTGTGTTGTGTACATATAAATCTACGTGTACAGAACCGCTTCTCTAGGGACTGTTTCAGGGAATGACATGAAGTACATACACGAATACACACGCGTGTGTTTCCTCTGTGTGTGTATATATATATATGAATTGGCCCTTTTTGAATTGAACCTTAGGACCTCAGTACGTTTGACGTGTTTGGATCCTTGGACCTTTTTTGCATTGAACTGAATTGCAATGAGCTTTATTCTAAACGTTTCTGCATTTTTTCAGACGTCCTTCCATTAGATCAATGAATGGGGAAATATAACATTATCATAGTGATTTAAATTCTTTGTTACAAGTATGTTTGCTTGGACAATCGACATAATTTATTTTCGGTCCTTCTGTCCCAAATGTGGTCAGGTGCTTCGCTGCAAGGATCGGATATGATTAAGTTGTCGTGTATAATGCGCACATCTAATTTTTAGGTTTGAAAATATGAAGAAAGTGCGAATATATACGCTAGCTGAGATCTTGATAAATACCAGATGTTATCAACTAGAAGTTCATGTTACAAATATATAACACAGTTCAACTATGTTGCATTAATAAAACAATGAATGATATATCCTTTTACCAGCCAAGACTGGATAATGATAGCTTATTCAGCTCTATTTCCTCATTATTAGTTGCTTTTTGTCCTTAGTTTCAATTTGAAGGAAATATAATTAAAGTGAGTTTGATATTGATCAAAATCCATCAAAAGTGACAATGGATTCTGCCTCTCTGAATGACAAAGAAAATACTGCTGATATAATCATGCCCTTATTTGTCCTTGATCAAAGATTACGCATGACCAGATCAAAGTCTAGAAGACTGGGGCCGGGAAGATCTCAATACATATCTTTTTCAGGAGCATTTGTATAAAAACAATATTGACAATCTCTTTCATTGATTCCTGCCTTTTCAGAACATCTAGGCTTGGATATAGGATATGTAAATTGTCAATACTGAGCCAAAGGTTTGACCCTCAAACTGAGAACTATGCAACGTGTTGCAGGAGAGAATCATGTTCAACATCACAAGGAGAGATCGTGAGACTGCGTAGTATATTAAAAGAAAGGTAGGAGTCCGAAATATCGTTGAAACCATTAAAATAACTCAAATAACGATTGGCTGATTATGTTGCAGAAATATCTGACAACTGCTGAACATCACAACGTGGATCGTGAATGATCATTCGCGAATACGCGGTAGAGAGAAAATAAGAATAAACATTCCGGCTCCGTAATGCTGACGATCGAGAGGTTAGGCAAATTTTTGAAGAGGTTTATATCCAACAATGGAAGCAAAAAAGGATATTCAGGACGATTATGATGCTGATGAAAAGAAGTAACTGGACGACTTCAAAGCCGTAGTATTGTGCAGGAAAATTATTTCACATAACAATTGTGGTAGGCTACCTTACAAAGTCCGGGCCCTACCAAACATGTACATTTTTAACAGGCACTGCCCAAGTGCAACCAGGGTTATATAATTAGTGGTGACTTCTCAATTCAAGTAACTTTCAAATTCAGAGAGAAAATAACTTCTCAATAAGCAACGTAGATTTCAAAACATGGAAAAAATAAGAAGAAAACAGATGAACATTGTCAACACTGAACTCAGAAATTCGCATAAACAAAGCGATAACGCATCTAAAATGGCGACCCTGGGTCAAACAAAAGAGCCAAAAGATACACGATTTATTGGGATTTGCCCCACCATAGAAGATAATAATAGTTTCTCCTTATCAATACTTTCCGCTTTTTTAAGCAAGAAAAAATGTTCGCTAGATTTCATCATCCATTCTCTGATCAATACCTTTCAATAATTGTGTTCCTTATTGAATCGCGATATTTTAAGACATGCTCGTTGAATATATATGGGTACAAATCAATTTTTCATAAGGATGGAAGAAAGATCGTTTAACTAACAATGGCACCGTAAGAAAAGTTCAGTGAAATAGGTGCTATGTGCCTTTTAGGAAGATTGGTTGAGAGTGAGCATTGATTTTTGATTCCTACAATATCAGCAAAACCAATGATAGCACTAGGAGCGTGAGCAAAATAAAATTATTCTGTAACAACGTAAACGTTTGAAAAACGCCTGCACTTGATTAAAAACATAATTTATACATAAGAATTTACATCCACTTTTTGTGCATATATATATATATATATATATGTGTGTGTGTGTGTGTGTGTGTGCACAGAAAGTGGATGTAAATTCTTATATATATATATATATATATATATATATATATATATATATATATATATATATATATATATATATATATATTATAAATTTTAAATTACATTATATTATATAGAAACCCTTTGGGGAGGATCTCCCGCCATTATATGGTTTATGTATCATTTGGCGTTGGCAAAGTGAAAAGTATAAAAGAAAAATGGGGCAGTTGCAAGGATCAAACCTGAGACCGATCGGCTTACCACATCACTTACTGTTGAGCTTAGCAACTTTTGTGTTCATGCCGAAATCTCATCATTCAGATCTTATAAACATTCATTGATACATAACTATCGCGTTGAAAGAAACAGATACAGCAAATATGGATCGAAAATAAATAGGATGAGAATTTGCAGTGAACACAGTTATTTTGGCCTTCGCATTACCTGTGGCTCCTTAACTCAATGGTAATAACAACTCTCAAATAAGAGCCTCTATATAATATAACGCATTTTATAATCATCTTCTATGGGTGATGGATACATCGATGTATCTGTTTCCTCATATATATTCATATATATATATATATATATATATATATATATATATATATATGAATATTTTCTAGGTCTATCTTCCAGAGGGCCTGTTCGTTTCCTGGAATCTGTGGCCCTTTATTCATTTCGGGGGAAAACCCATGCTAAATGTGTGGTATTTGTCCTAAGTATTAGCGAAATAAATATTCAGATACTTGCATAGAATCTACTGCTTCTTCTAGAGAAGCATTAAAAGTTGACCAAGGTAACAGGGGTCCCTCTCTCAGACAATATCTCATTATTGCACTTAACGGGAAGCGTGCGTGCTTCCCTTAAAAGCTACTATTAGACTCTTTCACCAGAAGTGGTTTTCAAAACGAAAAAAAAAACATTTTTGTAAATCAGTGGCCTCGTGTGGATGTCAGTAGTTTGAAGCACGTATGAAAGCAAATGAATATCTATTTATTTTGGACCAGCACAGCTCAAGATATCATATGTGATCAATTTATTATGTAAGCAACAAATTTGACGGTGTATTGATAAATTGATATTGGGCTATCGAACAATCACCCCACGTCAGCGTTGGAAGCCATTCTTCAAAATGGCCACCAGCGGTTTGTTGTACGTTCTTACCCCATTAGAACCATATACAATAATGGACATAGTTGAGATCATAGTAACCATGAAAGTCAAATAAAATACTCACTCAAAATTCCATCTGACTTTCATAAAGTTATTTAGCACTTCCACAATTGATCATGGCAACAAGCCGTGTAGAACAAGATTTGACTGTAAAAATCTGTATGGTTGTCCGTCATCACAAATGGAGACAAACCAAAGCTCACGCTGATACGTGTATACAATGAAACATAACGTTAGTTAGCTAGCAATGATATCATTAGCAACACATGTTTTCCGGCCATACTTTTGTATATGATCTCTGGAAATCCACGTTGCAATGCCCATCGGTTGTCTGACACTGTCATAACACGACCAGTTCATTGCCATTTGGGTTTTCCAATAGACTCTCTGATATCCCTGACTCCTATATTACCTCTAACATTCAGTGCTGTTTTGTGAGTTCTCCCTGTGATGTTGAGCATTATTATCTCCTATTACACGTTGCATGGTTTTCAGTTTGTGGGTCAAGATTTTGGTTCTTTGTTACCAATTTACTTATCCTATATCCAAGTTTAGATGATCTTAACAGGAAGAAATCAAGTTATATTTCATGTTTCAGTCCCATAGGTGACTATCGAGAAGTTGCACCGGCTGTAAACCTCCTTTGAAAAACTAATGGGATTTTTCTTGTTTTTGAAGGTTGTTTAAAATTAATAAATGAAAAGTACCGTCGGTCAGGAATGAGGGAGGGCGATGTCAGAAGTAAGTGGACCTAAGTGAAACGGGCTGGTGTATAATACTTCCAGGCACAGTGGTTGGATAACAGCTGACGTATGATCTTGTTATGTCTCGTTTCTACATAGGTGTGAATAAGCTGGGTATGTAAAGTAGTGTGCTATGCCTATACTTTGGCTTTTAAGTGGTTGAGGGTTGTATTTCTTTGGCGGGACGCAGTGTATATTATCAAATTTTGCTTTGCATGCGATTATTTTTATTGTGATTTGGCAAAATCAGATCATTTAGAGTGGTTGCTAAGTGAAACTGTTCAGCTCCTTGAGATCTTGTCTTGCCATCAGATATAACAGCAGCTATAATATACTTCTAGTTTGTGCTGGCATGTATGGTTTTTTTTATCAAATAGGCTTTCCATCGATTGAAGTTATGGTTGCATTTATATCTATGCCGAACTGAGGCGTTCAAACTATCATGTAAACGCCAGCCTAGGGGGATGCTTGTTGATTCGATCCCTAAAGGTCAGGATGATGTTGTTAACAATGTGCATTTTTACTTAACTGAGGTCTTCCTGAGATAGGCAGCGGTTGGGTTGATAGGTGTTATGATTGTAATTCTTTTAATGTTCTTCTTTACGTGCGATCATTCTGGTGTGTTTGGTTAATTGTGCCTAGCAGCACACAAGATCTTTGATGTTGTTGTTGCTATCCCTAGCTAAGGGACGGACCTGATATGGTGAGTCTTAAGGGAATAATAGGCTTCTGGGGATTGGATTAGTTGTAACCTCTGGGTAAAATAGAGTGGTATTCTATAAGTTTATATCTCGTTTCTGTTCCTGAGACATGGTCCACACTCATGAAATAATAGGAAATGCATAAAGTTTTATTTTGATGATACTAAAATATTTTGAAATGTAACACAGGTTTTCTCAAATATTCCTTTCCATATTGCCTCTACGATCCATCCAAATCGTCATTCTCCAACGCAATAAACATAGGTACATATGTATAAAAACATACATATATATCTTCCTATCTATTCGTCAATGAATCAATTAAAGATTATACAGCGAAAACCCCGGATCAAAATCCAACTAATAGCAATGTGTCAAGCTATGAACTTGTTGATTCACCCTCGTATCTTAGTATTAGTAGCTGTATGTACGTAAGAATGAAAGTATGTATGTATGAATGAATGTTTGCGTACATTTGCGAGTGTGTGTCGGTACAATGTGTGCATGAAGACTTATCAAACTTTATTAAGGTACACAATTACAAGATTATATATTTGAAAAGTATTTTTGACATTTTCTAATATTTCGTAGGTAGATTTATTCTAAAATGCACTTTTCCCTGATAGAATATAAGGTATAAAATCACGGAAAGTCTCTCTCTCTCTCTCTCTCTCTCTCTCTCTCTCTCTCTATATATATATATATATATATATATATATATATATATATATATTGAGTGAGAGGGAGAGAGAGAGAGAGGATCGTGCATAGATTTGCCAAGTCCTTAGATGATGCTGGTCGTTATTCTTTGCAAAGTGTAACCAACGTTTTGTGCCGTCTCTGAGGTCAACAATGGGTTAAATTCTCTTTTCAGAAAATACTTCTATGAATGCTGAATATAAAGTGCATAGAAACATATCCTACTGATTTACAATTTCGAAAAAGGTGCATTTTAGTATTCCCACTATTCACACTTTCTCTCTCTCTCTCTCTCTCTCTCTTTCTATATATATATATATATATATATATATATATATATATATATATATATATATATGTATATTGATCTGTAGTTCCCTGTGTCCAGTAGGATTCACGCATTTTCCCTAAAAATTTAAACATGTTTTGCTATTATTACCCAGGAAAATGTGCGAGAAGAAATTATTTCATAAATCACGACTCATTTTAATTTTTCAAACGTTCATCCCCATCCCCAAAAGATGTTGCTCATGTGACACTTCCCATTTAGTAACTAACCAGACCTATCTATCTATATATCTATCTATGTTCTACTCATAAACGCCGCGTGAACTGAGCCAAGGGCATATAACTCAACCATTTATTCATTATCATCATGCTTTTTTTTCTTTAAAATCCACCTGCCAATTATTTTCATGGGTTGTTGGCGGTAAATTTACATGTCTGCTTTTTTTCCAATGTTAAACTGGTCCTTTACTTTTTGTAAGGCAGCGTGAACGCTTGCTTTTCGAAAATTGTGACTTTCTCATTCATTGATCACCATTTTGGTAATGTTTTAATTGATCACTCCCAACATGACATGTAGCTCAAAGATGTTCGTCACGTGATAGTGACTAACTAGACCTGTTTATTCAGCCCTGCAAATGATGTAAACCGTTTTGTAGGTAAAAAGAACTGTTCTCTGCGTGAAACCTTGATTATCTCCGATAGGAAAGAAAGAAAGAAGGATGGAATGGCCGTGCCTATAACCAGCAGTTATGGAATTGGAAGGTGATGAGAAAATACAATCCTGGAGACTGTCGCAAATGTCTTCTGTAATTGCTATGTCGAAAATGTCAGAATTTTGAATTTGCTTTGGAAAACGTAACGCCATTTTTCTTCCTCCTTTTGTTAGTCTGGTCATCCCAAAGGTCATCATTGTGATGTGATTGAAAAGTTCCCGTGTCTTCTGTGCCCAATCGAGAAAACAGGTGGGGAAGGAATGGTTATTTCCAATTCGTCGTCCGATTTGGGAATTCAATCTCGTATATAAAAGAAGCCACTTATTCCAGACATATGATTGGATTCAGTTAGAAGGTCCGATATACACAATTGCCAAGAGTTCTTATCTTTTACATGATTTAATGCAGTAATCAAAGGTAGCTTTTCTTTACTGTGTCGGTGGCCATATTTAAAGTTAATCTCAATAGAGCTACAACAGCCATTCAATATATATGTAGTAATGGTTATATATATATATATATATATATATATATATATATATATATATATATGCATATACATATATATATATAATCATGCATATGCATTTTTATGCATTGATATATACGAATATATATATATACATATACACCTACATATATAAACGTAAGTACATATTGCGAATATATACATTTATGTCAATATATATATATATATACATATATATATATATATATATACAAGATATATGTATTTATATATATATATATATATATATATATATATATACAAGATATATGTATTTATATATATATATATATATATATATATATATACAAGATATATGTATTATATATATATATATATATATATATATATATATATATATATATATATATATATATATATATATATATATATATATATATATCAAACGCATACGTGCCTTGAAATCAGCACTCGAAATTTCTTTTACCTGGACTCAACCCCACTCCTCAGCAAAATACTGAGTGGGCCAAAAAGCTTTTACTGTTCAAGTAAAAATAAAGAACATTGTCTGTTTATTTTCGACATAACCTCCATGAACGTTGAAGTATCTTATTCAAGGTGCTAATGATGAATCTGAGGAAACATTACCGATTAATATACATTGATAGTAGTTGTCTGAGAGAGATAAAGAGAGAGAGAGAGAGAGGAGGAGGAGGAGGAAGAGATCTTAATTTATATCTAACTCCTTAAAAATTCAATATGGCCACCTACATCTGTGCGCTGGATCAGTTGTACTGATTTTTAATTAGCATCATTGGATTCTAGGCTCCTCAATTTTTTTATTTAGTCATCAGTCATCTTGAATTTTAAATTATGATCCTATATAAATTGGTAGAAAAGAATTGTATTTGAAGGTCGCCATTTTAAAAATCCCAATTTAGCCCTTATACTAGCTTCTGAAAAATGGAATATTTTCTGATTTGTTATCCAGTAAGTTTTCCAGTAAATCATATAATTTTTCTTAATCCTCCCAAAATTTAAACGTACTCACATATTTAGACGTGAGTAATATTTGGAAGACTGTTATTGTTGAAATACCTTGCTTAATTAGTATACTCCTTTGAGGTCGTAATAAATAATGAACATCTTATATATATATATGATTTAGTAATAAATCTGCCAATTTCATTGTCAAATATCCGAAGAAATGCATTAGTAATTGAATAAAGACAGCTGGTGTTATGAGTATGCTGATCAGTTAGTCAGTTTTGTAATTGCTTTTTGCTTTTGTTTTCATTTCTTTCTATACCTTATCTCAAAATACTTCGTAGTATAGTCATAGTCTTATTACATAAATATCAGAAGGCTGACGCAGCTGACAGCAATTCGCAAACCTGACTAGTTCCTAATTTTAAATTTGAACGATTTTAATGCTGAATGACAATGAAAGGAGAGCAATTGTGCAGAAATGAGAACATAATGATACTTTTATTTTCGAAGAATAATATATGGTGAAAATCGCACATTCACAAAGATTGGTAGATAGTGAGAAGTAAGACGACTCAAAAGACTTCAACAGAAATTCTTGCATACCTTGAAAAATGCGTATAATTCATTCCAATTCAGTTCAAGGCTGAACTTTTCAAGATCTTATGATTTAATGTGCTCGTATATCAGCTTATACTCAATTACAATAATCTGTATAGCAAAGCTTTAACCGAACCACAGTAAAACTGCACGAACCGATAGATTGCTATGCATATATGCTGATGAATAGATGGATATCAATACTGTTCAGAAGATTCTGGCGAGATAAATTTTTAGTTGTGGGGGATCAACAACCCCATCTTGAAACCCAGTTTTCGAAATATCTGGCGTTACCCCAGCTTGAACACACAGAGGTAGATTAATGAGAAAATTGGATGATATTTACTATATATTTTCGATACCTCTTTTTCATTTCACTCCTCGAAGAAAACATGCTTGGTCTTTTTTTTGTTTTTTTTTGTCAAATTGTCCTTATTTGGAGTTTATTTTCCTACCACAACATTTCCCCACCACGATTTGAAATCATGACCAACTGATTGGTAGCCGTGTTTTTATCGACTGATCCAAACTGACTAGCCTGACATATATACAAAAAAATATCCATATAATACGCATGGGCTTACTTCGTTCGAATCAATAAATACGTATATAAAATTAGGTATATCTTAAGATCAAGACAAAGTGACTAACCGTACAAAGTTTTATATATTCACGAAGTGTATCTTATAAATACACAATGAATTATTTCATTCAAATAAATGAAATACATTTATTCCAAAAAAAATGATTTTTATGATTTTTTAACAATTAGGTATACAATAAAAATGAGTCAGTTTAATGACTTGGATTTCATTGGCAACCAGTAGTAAGCTTTTGAGAACCGGCTCGAAATTAGTAATACCGCTTCCGAATGAATATCTCCACCCACTTGTAATGTGTGGACCTCACCCTTCTGCCTCCCTTATGGCCTCGCATCAGATTGAGTCAAATCTGTAGTAAATAATCATTCCTATTGCATTGTTAATAGTTGCACATGAACTTGCGAATTATATTGTTATCGAGAAAGAAATCATCAATAATAGCTTTTAAGACAAACATGTCAGCCAATAGTAGGCAATTACATCTAGTACATCCCCCCAATACCCACGGTTTCACTTCCCGCGGTTCCATTAATCAATATTCAACCGCAAAAATGTACAATTCATCAATTTTATTTAGTAATAGTCCCAAAGCGTCACAGCATCATTACAAGCAATTATTCAGATATAATAAAGAAAAACAATAAACTGCTTTTATCAATTGAAAAGATGAGAAGATGTCACAAACGTAATCAGCAATGAAAGAAAATTGAAAGCTGACTTTGCTAAGATCTGCAGCAAAAACGAATCTTCTACCCGTCACATAACTCAAAATATTTATTGCTATCATTGGTCAAATTCATTAGTAGTTATTCATGTTAATCTCTTATGATGCCTAATTTTTAGCTGAACTTTAACATAGATGAATCACCGTAGCCTGTGCATGTACCAGAACTAATTAAATAAAATACTATTTAACATTATGTTAGATAGATAAAATTTCTATCTAGATTTTTATCCAAAGAAGGTGGATCTTCCATCCAAAACTATCTAAAACATACCAGCACAGAATTTGGGCACAGTGGATCCAAAATGACCCAAGAGAACCACAAAAAAGCACTTTAAAGAAATAAACGTTTCAGATGGCATTTAGTGATGTACAACCCTTCATCGTTGTAGTTCTAAAAATATGACTGGGAGCGCCCGGACACTTACACACACACACACACACTCGTGAAGATAAAGATATATAACTTACTTGGCTGGTTACAATGTTGGTTAGGTTATTTCGATTTGTATGTGAAGGTTAAACATTGTATAGATCTCCTGCAAATGGAGAAAAGCTCATGTTCATCTCTAGCCTTTCAGTGTCCGTCGTTAGACATAAAATCTCCCCACACACACTCAATTTCCCAGACCTCTCTATCGTGGACGTTGTAGAGCTAATATTCTATGAACTTGTCTTGTTCGTCACCTCATCTCATTTTCTGATGGTTATAGTTCCGCATATGATCTATGTCCAGTGGTTATCTGACATTCGTGCAACGTGAACAGCGCATTCTCATCAGAGTTTTAAAAGGTTTCTGTACTTCGAACTCCAGTCTTCAATCTGTTAAACTACACTGCCTTGTGAATTTTCAATCTGATGTTGATCATGATTCTCTCCAGTGCATCGGTCTTATTTGTGATTCGTATTGGTCAGCGGTTGTCTAGCATTCTTGTAACATTTGCCATATGAGTTTCCTATTTAGATTTTATAGTTTACTCTAATTCTAGTGGTCGCTATTCATTTCCTGCGTCCTAATTTTATCGATGAAGCCGCCTTCTTGGGAAATTTTGTTTAATTTGTTTCCTTCTGAGAAATCCAACCGTATTTGCCGTCAAGTCATAAATTTCAATCTTGTGTATTTCCATTGAGGTTGGCGTTTGAAAATTAATAAAATTTGAGTTCTCCTCTTCTATTCTACGGAGGAGACGCAAAATGTTTTTGCTGGGAAGAATAAGTTAATAACTATAGCTAAAGGCCAAGATTGAATGGTTCAAACACCACATTTCTGTATGATTACTTAATAGAAACCGAAATGGGACCAATATCTTTTGGCAGCATGCTGAATTTCGAGGTGATCAACTGAAAATTTAAAAAAAAGGAGCTATCAATGGATAAATTACTTCTCTCGCAAGGATTCAAATTTGGTATAAATTTACAGTGACCCCAACCCATTACAAACCTATTCAATAGGATAATAACATAAACAAGAATTTTTTTTTTTCCAAACTAGATGAGAAGTGAATGTTTGAATTTTTAGTCATCTAAGTCTGTTAGTGTAGCCAGCACGCGCAACACCAGAGACAACTTGAAAACCGAGGAAAGTTTTGTTGGCAGCTCTAGTCGAAAGTTTGTAATAACTGTTGCTGAAAGCCTCGGTTAAATACTTTATACCTCGAACGATTTTGAGACAGGCATTTCCTCGGATAAATCTTCCCGCGTTTGAGCTGAGGTTCAAAAGTCGAACAGCGGAAACCAAGCGAAATTAACCAAAAACCAATATTGAATAGACAGGATGGAATTATGGAAGACGATGCTGGCTCTGCTAAATAACACAAAGTTTTCACTGATCCATTCCTATGAAAATCTTGGAAAAATGAACCCTCAAAAGATCATCCATGGATGGGCCAAAGAATTAATGCTCCAGAGTGATAGTTCTTTGGTTATCCAGCTATTTTGCATCCATTTATTCACATACTGTAGAGAACCGTATTATAACCTGACCATCTATCTACTTCGCCGAGTAAGATGTGCCTATAAGATTAAATTAAGGAAACGGGTCATCTTATCTTGTACAAGCAGAGGATTACACAAGTATTTGTCTTCAGTTGGAGTTTTCAATCGAGATCTCTTGTGAACGGTGACATGGCTTCAACAACCAGTTATTTCGGATGATAAATCAAATCTTGCTTCTTACTGGCTAAGATTCTACCCTATTCATTCAGCAAACTCGCAGATATAAATGCGACACACGGTCTTCTCCCATACTGGTTCTGCCTAAAACAAGACAACTATTACACTTGTCTACGATTTGCATTGAATATTTTTAAATTGATGTCTTTTCAGTTATGGTAGCTGGTATCCTTAGGTGCACTCACACACAAACACACTCATACACACACACACACACACACACACACACACACACACACACACAAACATATATATATATATATATATATATATATGTATATATATATATATCATGAGCTATTATAAGTACATTTTTCTTCTTTTTATATGATGACTGTGATTTGGCAACAATCTGTCTTGTCTCATAGGCAAACTAATCCATATCACCCGTCCATTTATTGTCAGATCTTTTCCTACTCCGTTTACTGTGCGATGGGTAAAAATTGGATACGGTACATGGATATACCTCCACTGGAATAATATTGTCTTAATGAATTCTAGAAAGCTTAACAACTTGAAACACTAACTACAGATCAAAGTTTGTTTTTTTTAACTTTCAAAAATGTACGTCATTTCAGTCAAATATTTCTCAAAATCTTTTTTACACAAAATTTGATATTATGGAACTATTTGTAAAATTATTCATTTTAAGATCATCAGTTGTTGACTATTTAACCGTTTCGGGGATTTTAAAAGCAAAACCGTTATGCTGATATGGCACTCCAGCAGTGTAGATTATAAACCTTTAACGGATGATCTTAATATATATTCCTCTTTGAGAACCATTACTCGAACCACTCCTCTCTTTCTCTCTCTCTCTCTCTCTCTCTCTCTATATATATATATATATATATATATATGGATTGTGTATATCTTTGCAGTATCACAATTCACTTATCAATGATATATATATATATATATATATATATATCCAGTGAGAAAGATGGATGCTTTATATATATATATATATATATATATATATATATATATATATATATATATATATATATATATATATATATATATATATATTCCAATGAAATACTGTATCATTAAAACGTTAATTCCGCCATTCTTTCTCCTTTTCCCTCTCTCCGTCTTTTTCTTTCTTTCTCATTCTCTCTATACATATATATGTACGTCTGTATATGTGAGTGAGTGTTTGTGTGTGTGAGCCCATGCCTGTGCCTGTGTCTATGATAGTGTACATGCATGTACGTATGTCTAAACGCGAATGTTTTCACTTGTATGTATGCAAATTTGGAAGGTCAAATCAAGTCCCCGTGTTTGAAACCTTTATAACAAAAATATCAGGGAATCCTTCGAGAGTTAAAGCGTCCATCTTTCTCACTGGATTGCCTGGCAAAGTCAAAATTAGATTATAGCTACTGAGAATAACCTCAGACTTTCAAATTTCTCATGAATATTATATAATCCACTTGAATAAGACTGCTCGATGTTCCGGATAGGAATATTCACAGAAAACATAGCTAGTAGCTCGTAGTTTCTACAGACACCACCCTTCTGGCAAGGCAAAGAAATTTCAGAGTATCTAATTAGCATTAAATTGAAGGGCAATTTTCACAATTTGAAGATTACAGTAACTCGGAGGATCATTGGCAACGGTCTCACCCCAGGGCAGGGTTGCTAGATTGTAGGGGATGTTCCTGGCGAAAACACGCATAAAATAGGCCAATAATGGCTAGATGCAAAAATTGATTACGAAAGCAATCATTTTCTTATTTATCAGATATTGTATTGTAAATGTACACTTTTTAATACTGATGTTTGCTTCCAACCTGATTTTAATGAGTGTTTATTCTTTTTATTATCGGAACTTGACGGTTGGAGTAACAGACGGCTTCAGAACATTTCAGTTACTTCTTTTCAGTTTTACTAATCTAGATATCCTACTTTTAAGTTTAGATGATTGTAAAGAGCTTAAATCAATAAAGAAGTTACGGAAATTAGCAGAAAGATCTATAATTTTTAATTGTTGAACAACTTTTGCAACCAAAGTTGGCGAGCAGTTCTATCCATTTTTATATGTGCAATGTTTATGTGTTTATGTGTTCCGGTGCTTCTGGCCATACTGTTTCGTCTAATTGGCATGAATACTCCACTAAACACTTTCTAAAACTGAAATTTCCGGAAAAGAAGCTTTTTGGGACTTTTTATTTTGACGGGTAAAACAACTAGATTTTCAAGTTTAAGCCAAAAAAGATATCATAAATAGAATTCATTCTCACCACATTTATTCTTCAATCAGAATTTTCACATGACAAACTTTGACGCAACGGGTGTTCAATTATTAACCGCGATGGTGAGTTTTGTATATTTTCTCATGATTTCTTGTAAACTGCAGGTCCGAAGAAGGTTAAAACGACACTGCCTTTTGTGTTTACTGATCTTCCTGGAATTTGTCAACTCCGTACAAAAGCTAGTTGGCAAGTACTCATAGTGTATACACAAAAAGATACACAGGCACATATTCTTTTACATGTAGTCAGATATACCAAAGAAATAAAGTCAAAATCGCCTGAAATTCAAATATACTTAAATCAGAAAGTTTATTTTTGATCAAAAAAAAGGCCAGATTTTGCAGATTCGGCTAAAAGATAGCCAATACTACAAGCCAGGCCTTGAGCTTCAACTTTTCCCCGTAAACAATATTCTGATAAGGAATGCACCGCCCATGCAAATAGGAATCGGTCTAGGCGAAAAAATACTGCCTCCGGCGTAGGTGATTTTATTTTGAATTGAATATACCGCCATGGAGCTATCCAGAGAGTAAGTCGAAGTTAATAGACTTTCATGTAAGTTGGTCAGAAAAAGTCAACGAACCAATGATGAGACGTTTCGGCGCTTTTGATTCGATTATAGCATAGAATTGCGCTTGCTAAAATGTCAATCACCGACGTTGAATGGGGAATAGTCGTTCAACAATAGGTGCATCTTCAAGTTCTCACTTTGCTAAAGGATATTTTCTGAAAACAGTCGATCACGTATTTCGACAGCAATTACAGAGCCTGAGCATAATCTCGGAGGAGTTTAACAAATTGTATGTAAATCCTCATGGTGGGAGTAGAGGTTTTCTGGCTGATAACCTGCGGTCAACCTGAATGCGTGGAGACATGAGCGTTCTTATATTTATTTCGGAGAAAGAAAAAGTATTGTTTGGAACCTAATAAAGGGTCACAAAGGGCTCGTAAAATCGTCTTAGTTTAAGTCTGCTTATACTTCCTGCATTTTTACTATGGTTGACGTATGTTTGGTATTTTTGTGGTGGTCATATGTATGTGTACATGATTTTCGTTGCATATTCATGAACATTTATTGATTTGTAGTGGAATGGAACAAACATGTACTTATTGATTTTATATACACACAGAATGTGTTTTTATGGATATATATAGAAATATATATATATATAGTTCAGAAAGTTTTGGCTCAGCGATACCCATGGTAAAGAAATCTGGCAAATCTATACGAATGTATATATTAGACACGTATATAGACCAATATATATATATATATATATATATATATATATATATATATATATATATATATATATATATATATAGATTGGTTTATATATCGCTCAAAATTATCCTCACTGACCGTACAGTTCCGTGGAGTAGAGGGAAGATACATATATATATATATATATATATATATATATATATATATATATATATATATATATATATATATATATATATATATATATTCGTCCCTGAATCGAAGAACTAGATCTATACCTCTTTCTTTCTGATTTTCCTATACATGTACACATAGACACACTCAACGGGGAAGTATAGTAGAAAAAGTGTCAAACAGAGAAGGCGATTCCTCCCATCGAAAGTGATTGATAAATAAACTAAGGAGAGAGAAGGTTAAAATCAAAGTACTTCTTCTCGAGAAGCATATCTAATTTGGAGAAGAGCACTCGCCCGATGGTCGCCAAATCTTCACCGTTTAATCTTCTTTATGAGTTTGTCATCAAAATATTTCAAAGGATGAGAGAACCAAATTACATCAAAATGATCCATTATCGCCAATAATAATGTCACCCGTCTTTTCAGATTGTGACACGGATCCTAACAGTTCGCAGTAAATGGAAGAAGATCATTTGAAACTGTCAACCAAAACTTTCAACAAAGTTTAAATAGGTAGCTTCAGGCAGCCAACGAGAAGAATGAGTTGACTGGCTATCTATCTATCTATCTATCTATCTAAAACAATCTTCGTGCTAATCCATTTATCTCTCTACATATCTATCTTTCTCTCCTTCTCCTATATCTCTCTCTCTTTATATACATATATATATATATATATATATATATATATATATATATATATATATATATATATATATCCATAATATCATTAAGTTCCTATCGATCAATTCATTGCAGTCTGTTATATATATATATATATATATATATATATATATATACACACAATAATCAATGCTCCTCTATTCAGGGTTGAGCAATCTTTAAGTGAGGTAACTCATCCATTGTAAGCTTATGCAATGCTTTTCCATAGTAATAGAGCACACTTTTGGATGAGGAGTTTCTGCGTAAAATAATATATCGCTTAAATTCAGCCTTACTGCCCACCCAGTTCCGTAGTCCAGAGGTAGGATATTGGCCTCCATGTCCGATGTGAGGGTTTCAATTTTGCCTGTTCATATTCATCTATCTTTGTACTTATTTATCAATCGAATAACCGTAGCCCTACAAATGGCCCGAACACTTCATCATGTGGTCTACAGATTTTTTCATTCTTCGCATGTATGTGTGTGTACACAGATGACTTTTGTCAGATCTTGGGGGTCAGAACTTTGAAAATCTGCATAAGTACGACAATGAGCAACACCAAAAATGTATTTTGTTGTTGTTTCCACAAAAATTTCTTCGGCCATTTTGGGCCAATGAAGCAACAATCAAGTACTGCTATTTTTAGATGATTTTAAATTAAATATATTTTTTTTCAAAAGTAATTTTAGATTATAAAAATAGTTTGTAAAGTTGATTTTTACTATTTTTCAGATAATTATTTATGATTAAAATGATTGATTCATGTTGAGTACGTGTATATCTCTCTCTCTCTCTCTGTCTCTTTCTCTCTCTCTCTCTCTTTCTCTCTCTCTCTCTCTCTCTCTATATATATATATATATATATATATGGGGGTTGTTAGTGTACGTGTGTGACAGTGACCTTGGCCAGTGTACAGTCCGCTCAATTTGATCTAGAGGGCTGACAATTTGAACATTATTATAATGTCTAGAAAAAAATAGGTCTTTTGTTTTTCGAAAATATTCCCAACTCCCGTGAAGTAAGCTTTTAGTGAGAAAATCATAATCTAACTTTATGCTAAATTGATCCAGCGATATTTACGGCGGAGTATTTTTTGATTGGACTTTTTTTTATTGAGCATTGCCCAACAAAAGGTTAGAATAGTAACTTATTCATTGATCAACCCCACTTTTTTGTTGTTATTGATCATTCCTAACACGGCATACTGTTTAAAGATGTTGGTCACAGACTTGTTATGATATTTTTTGATCAGTTGCTATCGTGGCGATATCGAACCATCTCTTTGTAGATTACGGCGGATCAAAATATTCGTCCGCTTTTAGACTATCCCCACCAACTCTCCAAAGGAACCTTTTCGCACTTGAGTCATTTTCGACGAATTTAACGTCCAGATTACTTTTTCATTTTGATTAAAGAGAAATCTTTAACTCATTCCCAGTCGCGTACGAGATAACTGGCCATATCTAGTCGTCGGTTCAATAACATAGACGAAATAACTCGTCTTACATCATTTTTTTTTTCATACTTACATTTATGCAAATAAATGTATCAGATATTCTGTTAAATATATTGGTTGATTGGTACGAAAATGAAACAATTTTAGACATGCGAAAACGATTTCATTTTCGTCTGATTCCTACGACAAGGAACTGCAATGTGAAAATAAATTTAGAAGCGATCAGGTTAATACTGACGCATTTGTTCAATCAATTAAATATATTCATAGTTTAGTTCTCATCATGGTAAATACAGTTTTTTTTTTTTTCAATTCACTATCACTACAACAGGTCTGGTCAGTCAATCAATAGAAACTGTCACGTGATCAACGTCTTTTCGTAGCGTGCCGTGTTAGGGATGCTCAATTAAAAATTGAAAAAGGGGTGATTAATGATTCAGGATTAAGTTACTTCTCTCGGCTTTGTAGGGCAGTGATCACTAAAAAATGTCCGAATTTTCAGAAAACATATATTAGGGGCCAATTTTGCATAAAACTTACACTGCAAATTGAACCACCCACTAAGTTTTACGTTGGGGGATATGTTAAAAAGCAACAGAGAGTAAAAGCCTTTTTGGTACAATGTTTGGGAAATGAATGCTATTTTAAATTGTGAAGTATCATACCTCATTCCAATCGATGTTACAAACAGCGAAAAATAGAAATTGATATGAGAATCATTGACATTTTTTCTAAACATGACATTGAGGAAATATTTAAATTCTAAGCTATCTAGTCCCATTCGTGCGGTGAACACATGAAGCACATAGATAGATGGTTGGATGGGTAAATAGCCAATAAGCAAGCCAGCCAGAATCACTTAAAAAATGAAGAAATATACGTTGCAAGATTTGATTTATGTTGACAGTTCTGATTCCTGTGGACAGTTTTGGCTACCAATTTCTAATTTACACGAAGAAAGAATAGCAATCTGATGTATCGGGATTTGTTTGTAGACAGCAGAAGGAGACAGTAACTATTTTAGTAGCATTAAATGTAATAAGATTTACGCTATGAGATTATTAATCTTCCCCGGAATTTTATTGAGATGAGAATGTTTCCGATTCGAAAAGACAGAAAGATTGTGATTTCGTATTTGTCATCTTGACCAAAGTTTTGGTTCCTGAGTCGGGTTTCCTTTTCAGATATCTCCAATATCTTTAAAAATCACTTTGTCTGTACCCTGTTAACTGACGTCATTTATTCTTTTTTTTTTTTTCAATCAATTATCGTGATACAAAAAAAACATATAAGTGGTTTTCCTTTCAGTGGTACATTTTTCCGATCAAAGAACACTTCTTTATTCTTTTTTTTAATCAAATCTCCTGATAGATATAAAATCACGTCATCAGCGTTCAGAAGCATCGGATTATAGATCAAAATTGTTTCTTTAGTTTCCCTTCCAGCGGTCAATCTTCTCCGTGGTTTTTGTTCCAGTGGTCCAATGATCTACAGTTTCAGTTTCTATGGTCCTACTTCATCCGCTATTTACCTTTTAAAGGTGCCATTTTATTCCCATTTTTGTTTTCAGGGGATCCCCTATCCAAAGTTTCCCTTTAAGTGGTACGAGGACCTATCTTTAGGATTCTGTTCTTGTTTTCCTCTTTAAGAGCTGCAATGGTCTTATTTCTATTTTAGCTGCTTCTTGTGTGGAGACCACAATTGATTACATTTTTTTCACATTGTCAGTATTTCTGAGCAGACTGGCTCATGTAAATCCAAGATAGCTTCAGTCCTTGGTATTAAAATAGATTGAAAGAGTTGATTAAGATACAGTCAAATTTTTCGTACCTCAGAACAGACTGAGTCATGTAAATTTAAGATATCTTGTGCTCAATGTATAAAATATGGATTCAAAAAGTTGATTTTACAAGAAGGTTCTTTTTAAACAGATCATCGTTGATCTTTCAATTTCGAAAATAAAGGGTATTTCTCAATAAACCGTGTACGTGATCTTCTCAGATTTTCCTGAAGCTTTCTATACGAGTTGTGTATACCATGCAAATCGTGCGCAAGCATTAATACAGGAATCCCTCGGATATTTCAGATTTGATTAGTACTGGTTTTTACGTGGCACACTTAAGGTATCACTGGACAGAAATAATGTAATTAAGTATAAGCAGAAAAACAAAACACGTTGAATTATAAGAAAAAATATATACTCAAACAGTGCTGTTTTGAAAAGTACAGAAAGTATGGAAGGAATTAATCCCACTGATCTAGGAATACCTGCATTGCCTGATTTGTTTTCTGTGTTTCTGTTGAGTTTAATACCGTCTCATTTGTGAATGAACGAACAGGTTGTGTGTGGCATTCTCAGGTTTGAAAAGTGTGTTATTTTACGAAAATATGAATTAGGCAGGTGGCCTGGAAATTTACCTGACTTCAAAGCCAGCGGCACTCGGTTTATAAACAGGCGAGTTGTGTATAGCACGCCAGGTGTTCTAAATCATGGATATTCGCCCCTCGTTGTTCTTTTATCCCAAGTGTCTAATAATTGACTCATTGGTGAAGAAACAGGTTGCGTGTGCTGTTCTCCAAGTTGCACTCTGGTTTGTGATTCAAGTTTTGTTTTTTCGCTGAGACAGGAAATTGGCAGGTGGCCAGGACATTTATCTGTCGCCCTTATTTAACCATCAACAATCTTGGAACCATCAAAATGTATTTTTGACTAGACCAAATTAAAGAAGAATTCCCGGTAGTATTTGATGCGGATCATTGTGGAATTCCTCAAGGGATTCAAAGGTGAAGAGCAAACGTGTACCAATCCTACTTTGTTTGTTCAAAACTACGTTAGATTTTGTGAAAATTTCTTGCGAATTATCAATTAGGAATAGTGATAGTTCTTTGATTCGGTATTGCTTGCATGAAATGGCCGGTTCAAGTATGAAACATGCTATAGATCTTTACCTCATGATATCGTGTGTAATATGTTAATTAATTCATAAATGTATAAACAAACAAGGTCTCCATCGATCAATTAATTAGTATACTATACATGTTTTTTGGTTCGTTTTTGTTTTTTTACGGGGATCCCATCTTCAGTAACATGTGCGTGCAATTTTGTGGTTGAACGGTTTCCGTAGAAAAAAAAATTAGCATCAGATGTTTTGCTTTGGAAACAAAAATAAAAATCCAGAAAGTGAATTCCTGGGATATCATAATGTTGAGTCCGAACTGTATTGTGTCCGTGAAAAAATGTGCTGCAATATATATATATATATATATATATATATATATATAGAGAGAGAGAGAGAGAGAGAGAGAGAGAGATAGATGGATAGATAGATGTATATATATTTTTTTCTTCTCTGTTCTCTTTCCCTGTATTACATATACTTTATAATTGTAATGCAATGTGTAATTTTCCTCTTGTTGGGGCCATCAGTTGTTTACTATATAACCGTTTCGGGGATTCAATTACAAATCAGTTACACCAACATGGCATCCCAGCACCTACCTTTCAGTATGATTTTGATTTATAACTCATGTCATACATGTAGTTTTTTTTTTAATAATCTTATATAAGGTATTATCAAGGTGTATTTTGTATGGATGTTATTCAAAACAACACATAATTTATTTATTTATTCATTTATTCATTTTTTTTTCTTGAAACAGGGTTCACATATGTACGAGACCCCAAAAGCCTATTTGACGATGAGGAATCAATGAGTATGAGAGACATATATATATATATATATATATATATATATATATATATATATATATATATATATATATATGTATATATATATATAATTATTGGCTTTCTATCCGATAGATTTGATTCATATTTCAAGTGATCACCATCAAACAAAAGGCAAGCAAAGTATCTTATCCATTGATGTACCCTTTTCCAATTTTTAATTGATCATCCCAACACGGCATGAAAAGATGTTGTCGACGTGTCAGTCTCTACAAATGACTTGTTCCATATTACCTTCTTGCAAAGTCGTTCAAACACGTTTGCATTGCTATTAATTTACGAAACACCGAGACCATTGCTGCTCAGAATAAGCCTCCACCCAAAAACAGATCGATTGATCGATATATCGCTTATATTTATGCGTCTGTCCACTTCTACCCGACCAGGAACACAAGTACCCGGTTGCGAACATGCTGTATATATTTAGGTGTGTTGGGTTAATAGTTGATAGCAGCTGTGTGCACGAATATGGACAGACATTTACGCATACATTCACTCATTCATATACACACATTTGCACATGCATCAATATATCCATATACGCGTGCATATATATATACTTATATCCATACAAACAGAGCAGGGAAATTAGTATTTGGACACTTACAAAATATTTATTTGATCTACTCCCAGTGCTCACATCCCCTTTCAATTTTCACGGGTATTTTGATATGCAATTAACAATTACTTCGAAAAAAAACACACACTTCCACACAGTGACGTACCTACCTGGATCGGAGATTCCTCCCCCTCCACTCAATCCCAAATTCACCAGCAGAGGGGTGACACCATACTGACTGCCTATTTTTTAATTTTTTTGAATTAGAATATTTGTTTATCTAATTGATTAGAATTGACTTGGGTTTGTTAGATCTGAAGTTATTTGCAATAAGATGATTTATATTCCATTGACCTCGAATGTACAGTTTTGTGGATTCTACAAAAGCCTTTCACGCAGCTAGATTGGTACTTTGCCTTTCTGACAGGACATTTCATTAACGGTCAAAATTTTTGCCGACTATAGCCCCTTGGGAGAAAACGAGTATTTATGTAGAAGTGGAAGGCATTCGGTAGATAAGAAGTTTGACGAACATCGCTCAGTAAATCCAATGGTAGTTTTATTTTCGATCCTATATCGTTTGGTAAGTAATAATAAACAAGTTTTTAGCACAATCCTAGTTTCATGGTCCAGCTATGAAACAATTAATTCAATGTAGAGTATTGGTTTGTTCAAGTCAACGAAATATAACTCCCCGTTTTCAACGTTAAATGATATCATTTATTGTTTTCATAAATCTTAATTTGATTCAATTTAAATTTTGTTCGATAGACAAAAAAAAAAACAAGTTACATCGTGATTGTATTTTATGTGCAGGATATTTTTCATAAATATTATTGAATAATTAAATCAATAACTCACACTCAGAACAAATAATGAATACAAAACAAACATTTCATTTTAATATTTTTAATATGATAATAATTGACGAGTTGAAAATGATTCCAAAAAGAACAATGGCGAATTATAATATGTATAACTTTAAAATTTAATACAAGAATGTCAAGTGACGCAGTTTTTACAGCCAACATTAGATGAAATTCAAGTTTTGTTTTTGTCGATTGGAAGAGTATTCAAATCATATATTAAAATTGAATTAAAGTAAGCATTTAAATCAAATTATAATTCAAGATTTTAAAAAAACGGAAGAAAATACAACTAATTCCCTTGAAAATTGTTAATTTTATATCAAAGTACAACACCCGTGTAAATTTAAAGTACATTCAATCATTGGAAGTATATCAAATGAATATTTCGTGAGCGTCCAAATATTTGCACAACCGCCCATATATTCATAAAACCATACATAAATCCATCCCTCCATACATACAATCGTAGACACATAGATACGTACATGTATACATACTTATATTCATACATACATACATGTAGAGACTAAAAAAACTAATTATAAGTTTGTTGATCTGCTTTGTATACGACAATATCATTAGCAATTTGATACCATACACCATTCGAGCCCGCCACGTTCGAGTAAGCAAATGATCCTTCTTAACGAGAATGTTTACTTCTTATGTTTGTTTCTTCATCAACTTGATCCTTGTAGGTATTTTATCACGTTACATTCTCGAAGAACTTTATTGGCTTCCTTAGGAACTTCAAAAACTAATCTTCCTCCCATCCTCCCCTCTCTTTCCGGCTCCAACCCAAGCCTGGATATCCCTTCAGTCTTTTCATTACGTCAATTAACAGATATGTGTTGGATCTGTGCCCTCATCTTTGATTTTTCTACTTATCAAGGCGTATGGCAATAACATTGATGCTCACGGCATATAACACCAACAATGATACTCGCTCATACCATAACACCTCAAATCATGTGTGAACTACAGGATTTAGTGGACTTTCGAGGAATTGATGTCATTGCGTATGCATCACTTGAGCTAACATCATGCTGTTCGAGCGTGAGAGAAATACGAGAATTATGAATGCTGAATTTCAAGGCAAGCATGCTGGAATCCATAATTTTGAGGGAACTGTGCAACACGATGGACTTACTCAATCTAGGTTGTAGACCTTACTAATCTAACTTTAAAAAAAAAAATCACGTCTGAATCGCCTGTATTACAGTATGATCATAAAATAAAGGTCATTCAAAAAATCTATAACCATCATCAGCCTATGATCCATAGTTAGATGTATACCTTCACCAGGATTCGTCACCAGCCCTCTCGATCGTGTGCGTCACGGAGCCAATATTTTCTGAATTTGTCTAGTTCTTCACGCTGTCTTATATTCCGCCCGACACAGTTTCGCATATGATCTCTAGGGAACCACGTAGTGAACTGTGATGTTTAGCAACATCTTAAAACATGACCAGCTCACTGCCATTTGAATTTCCTAAAGGATTCTATGACATCCATCTTTTGTTTTTTTCTTTGATATACTGTGCTACCCAGTGATCTCTCGAAATGATACTGAATATGACTTCCTTTGCGTTCAGATTGCATGGTTCTGAGTCTCAGGGCCAAATTTTGGTTAGGTTCCTTGTTTCAGCTTTATGGGTTTCTGCTTTGAAGAAAATCGATTGTCAAATTCCAAAACTGAAGTTGACTATATTTTCCTACTTAACAAGAACAAGGACACCAAACAAAACCGTAAATGAAATTAGGGGAGGTGGTTAACCGATTTTTAAAATTCACATACCTCCACCATGATTTTGAATCATGATGGGACGATAGCCTGGATCGAAGTGAAATGAAAATCGTTGATATTAACCGAAATTTAACTTGGAGATAAGCATAGGCTCTTTTCATTCTAATAGATAAGTGCATTTAAGAAAAAATTATACATTTTGATATTTTTTAAATCATATTAACAATCCCAAAGATGCAATAAACTTATCCAGTCGTGAGAGAAGTTGGAGTGGAGTTTGACCCTGCAGCAGACTGGCGTTTTTCTCTTTATTCCCATGATTCATTTGTTCTTTTTATTGTTTCTTTTTTATTATGGTTCATATTGAATATTGTTTATGCAACAATATGCTACCAGGTTGACCCATGGAAATTTAAATAGCACTAGTCACTAAAATCATCCATGATCTCGAGTCTCTGATCTTATCTGTATCTTTACAATTTCTCTCTTACTACTTTGAATCTCCGTTGCCTGTTCATGATTCTGTAGAGCAATGGCGTCCTATGCACGTTTGTGCGCAGCAACTGCAGCACAGGAGGGAAAGAGAGACGCAAGACTCAAGTCAGGATTCAAAATCGAACCTTTATTTCTCTACTTCGGCCGACCAAAAATACATAATCTTCGACGGAAGACTAAACAAAATCTTTACTCAGAGAGAAAGACAGAGCCTGTTGATACAGAGAGGGAGAGAGAGTGAGAGTTCAACGTTTTCCTCTTGCTAGCAGCCAGGGGCCGGCCAGGGTCAGCGGCGGCCCGTACTTCTCAGTTTGCCTGTCTGCTCTGTCTCTGTTGTCCTGACTGGTGACCAACCTTTGATCTCTTTTTTTAAAGACAAGGGTCACTTTTCCCTTTCTATTTCTTTAACTGAATTACATTGCTCTCTTCCTTTACCTGATACCGAAACTCAATGATCATTTACCACTATATATTCTAATTTTCCCTTGCTTTCTTTCGTTTTTCACGCAAATGAACTTACTATGTATCTCTCTTACTTCCACCATTAGAATCATTACAAACCGTCCCTTTTTTATCAACCCCTTTCCACTTCCTTTCTCCCAATGTCTTTTTAATTGTGTGTCTGTGACTGGCTATCTATCTACGGGGGTTCCAAGTGACCATGGTTCATCTTGCCAATAAATCTTCTAACGATGTTTCTATTGTCCTTTTGGCGTCAGGAAAGGGATACTCAGTACCTTTTCAACTTTGATCATGTATTTTAGTCTACTCAACTTATACCCACACCCGAATACCTTTAACAAAGAAATGCTATCCAAAAATAAAATAGAAAGTTTAAGGATACTTCTCAAATATTCGATTAATGAGTATCATCACCCCATCATAACAATAAACAATTCTATCTCAAAGTTATGAAAATATTGATTAGTTTCATATGCACAAATTCTCCTACAACCTCAGTAAACTACCTAACCTTCTATACGCCCCTCTCTCTTCATATCTTCTTTTTAGATCACCATTTTTAGACGGTATCGTAGCATGACTTATGAGCCAACAATGACTTTTCATCAGTTCAGGATCTGCAATGATTTTCAAATACATTCTATCAAATACTGGACCCCATTTGGATGCGTAACTCTGTACACGGATCAATTCCTTTATCTAAATAACGAAAAATGTTATCAAATAGTTATATCTATCTGAATTAGTCGGTTCCAAAGATTTTATTTTAAATTAATTAGTTATGTGGAGGCCCAAAATAACTGCTTCAAAGTAATATGTTGCAATTATAATTATTTTTCACACATATTATATCCATTTCTTAATAGTAAGATTGTCTGCGTTGAGAAACTATAGAGCAGTTACAGACGGTGAATGAACAGAATTGAAATTCCGAATTAAAAATGCTATTCGGACTTTTGCATTTCCGACTACTGATTAGCATGATTGCAAAAGAAAGGCTATTTTAAAGTAGCTACCTTATCGTTCGCAGGTTCGATTCTTGTAGCAGCTTCATTTTCAAAAAGAGATTCAAATATCGCACATTGATAATTATTTGTGTCGAGTTATATTTCAATCCTTTGGATAGTCAACTATGAATCTTGATCAAGCTCAACCCCACATGGAGAGATCACGAGAAATCATGATATATCAGGGAGAAAACCAAAATAGCAATGGGCTAGTCGTGTAGCAGGGTTAGCAGACTACCGATGGACATCACGACACACATTATGGATCCCCAGAGATCACATGTGAAACGTAGACGTGGTGAATATTAGAACAAGAGACGAACAATGGCTCAATCGATTAGTGCAATCTAACATTAAGCAACATAGTGTTCTAATGGTTGTGAGTTCAAATCCTGGGCTAATTTCTTCAACCTCTGATCATCACTGCTGTTTTGTTTATTACTGTTGAGCAAAATTTGATTTTTAAAACAGTTTTCCCTTTTTAAGTGCTAATATCCATTACTTATCATACATAGGTCAAGAGAACTAATTAAAATGTTTGTGAGATTTCCATCTTTTTGCAATTCATATATATATATATATATATATATATACATATATGCATTTGTATGTGTGTGTGTGTGTGTGTGTGTGTGTAACAAAACAGATAACAAATGAACACAGATTTTATCCGTTGTAGATATTTCGTCACCATGCTCAATATTTACCGCCCAAGAGATAGAGTTATCGATTATAAAAGACGTCTTTGCAATCATTATCCTTCAATTTTTGTATATTGCAATTGTTATCCTTCAATCTTTGTATATATATATATATATATATATATATATATATACAAAATTTAAAAAACAAAATTGCTATATGATCATGGTACCCCAGTCATGTTAATCAAACACCACCTCCATTTTAGCTATGTTTGATTTATACTATGTGTCATACACGAAGTTTATTATGTTACCTAGAACATTATTTGTATTGTCTGTGGATGTTATTTAATACTAATCATTTATAACACCAATAAAGAACGCAGGAAAATGTTCCATACAAAACTGCAACCTCTAAACATACCAAAAGAGCACGTTCAATCTTTCAAGCTCGAATTGAAGAACAGATTCAGAATTCTTACTGAACAAGACAGCACCAACATCAACGAACTAAGCAGCAAAATGACAACGTCTACATTCAAGCCAATGAGCAAACAACCCATTAGCAAAATCTCGGATGAGACTAAAAATCTCATGGAAAAACCCAGAAACCTCAAGCCACCGACAACAACGAGGGAGAAAATTGAAGAGGCTGAACTAAACAAATTAATCAAGAAGAAACGAAGAGAAGACAGAAGGAGATACACAACGGCAGTCATTGAATCAACTCTTGAAAAAGGTCGGGGCTTCAAAGCTATAAACAAACTCCTCAACTCGGGACTAAGGCAAATAACTAGCACACTCGAGGAAAATGGAAACCTAACAACAGACAGAGACAGGATTGTCGAACGTGCCAAAGAACTCTACCAAAAACTTTATTCGTCCAAACAAGGACTGCAAAACAATGAGCAAGATACGCAAAGTGATAAATACGGTGAAGGAAGCCATTAAACAGACGAAGAAAGGAACTGCCCCTGGACCAGACAACATCACCATCGACCTACTCCGAAAAGCAGGTAAAATCATCACTAGGAAACTGGCCGTCCTCTTCAACCTGTGTCTAAAACACAGTAAAGTCCCAGACGATTGGAATACTGCTATCATAATGCTTTTATATAAAAAAGGAAACCCGAAAGACCTCAACAACTATAGGCCTATAAGCCTACTCAACTGTGTATATAAACTTTTCACAAAGATCATCACCAACCGAATCAAAAAAACACTCGATGAAAACCAGCCACGTGAACAGGCTGGCTTTAGAAGAAGCTACTCGACCATGGACCACCTGCACTCGATAAATCAACTGAAAGAAAAAGCAGCAGAGTATAGACTACCACTTGCCGTAGCATTTATCGACTTCAAAAAGGCGTTCGACTCAGTAGAAATCCCTAAGGTCATGGAGGCCATCAGTCGGCAAGGTGTAGATCCAGTATATGTTGAAGGGTTGAAACATATATACAATCACGGCAGCTCATTTATCAGGCTACATAAAGACTCAGACCCCTTCCAGCTCCAGAAAGGAGTAAGACAAGGTGATACCAGCTCACCTAAACTCTTCACAGCCTGCCTCGAGATGATCTTCAGAAGGCTAGACTGGGAGAGTAAAGGAATTAAAATAGACGGCGAGTATCTGAGCAACCTCAGATTCGCAGACGACATAGCCCTTTTCGCAGAGAACCTACACGACCTCCAACTAATGATAGATGAACTAAATGAGGAGAGCAAGAAAGTCGGCCTACACATGAACTTCAGCAAGACGAAGATCATGTGCAACAACCACATTGGAGATAAGAACACTAAGATCGAAATCGAGGACACAGAACTCGAGAAAGTAGACCACTACATCTACCTAGGGCAACGAATCTCCATGAGACCCTCAAAAGAAGAAGAAATCAAGCAAAGAATCACACTAGGATGGCAAGCCTTTGGCAGAGCTAGCTCAACCTTCAAAAATAATAAGATCCCATTAATCCTAAAGAGAAGGGTGTATAACCAATGCATCCTCCCAATAGTCACTTATGGAGCTGAAACATGGAACTTAACCAAGAAACAGACCCGTAAGCTGAGAACCATGCAACGTGCACATGAAAGAATAATGCTGGGCCTCACATGGAGAGACCACAAAACAGCACAACACATCCGGGAAAAGACAAGAGTTAGAGACATCATAGAATCCATAAAAAATCTCAAATGGCAGTGGGCTGGCCATGTTGCAAGAATGGCTGACAATCGATGGACATCACGACTCACAACATGGATTCCCCGAGACCATATGTGCAACCGAGGCCGGCAAAATATTAGATGGAGAGATGAACTAGACGAGTTCAGGAAGTACTGGCTCCGTGACGCCCATGATAGAGAAGCGTGGCAAATCCTGGGGAAGGTCTATGTCCAACGACGGACGCTAAAAGACTGATGATGATGATGATGACTCTCATAGGTCGTCTGAAAAACGTTTTCAACGATGAGGGATTAGTAAGTATAACAACAGACGTGGCTTGATCTTTGAGTCACTTCTAATGAATATATATATATATTTGTGTGTGTGTGTGTGTATGTGTGTATTATTCTCTTGCCCTTTGTTATGCAGTGATCAGTAAAAAAAAAAATTGAAAAAGACCAGCGGGCACGAATAAGGACTAATCCAGCGTAAATTCACATTGCAAACTGCTCCCCGTTAGTACATACTTAGGATTAGTTTTAAAAGATCAATTTTTCCTGTCGACAACGTTGATGATTTAAGTTCTCTCCCTCTATACGTTCGGCGTGTGCACATGATATGTATATAGCCAGACAGCCAGACAGACAGACAGTCGAACCAATTAAATCTGGGAGTGAATCGGTGGCAGTGTTGGTGACAGTTTTGGTTGACGGTTATCTTTATAGGGATACAATATTTAAAGAAGAATGAACGAATGGGAACAAAAAACGTAAAAAAATAAAAAAGAGCAAATTTAACACAAATAATGTATGGAACAGGCCAAGAAAAAAAAACAAATAAATTAAGCGTATGATAGAGAAGTGGAGAGAGGGGAGGAGATAAAATGAGAAGGGAGGAGAGAGAAGCAATTACGTAAAAAGAAAGTAGAAATGTATGCATATATCATTCCCTCATATAAGGTACCGTAGGGTAGAATATACACAGGTAATTGTTCATATGACTCACTTGCTGGGCGTTTTCAAGATTAGTTCTGTTTATGGCACCTGGTATTCGCCTGCAGTCACCCACCAAGGTACTGATCGAGATATACGTTGACATTTCAGTGATTTTACTAAAACTGGTAGGTCCAATGCTATTGCCGAGTGCTTAGCACAAGGGGCATAGAGTACCATTTTTTAATGTTTTGATAAAATTCAGCCGTGGAGTAAACCATGAGATGAGCACACAACCACTGGGCCACAGGGATTGGTATTAAAAAATCCAAATTCTGAAACGGAGACTGATTGGCAGAGGAACATTTTGAAGGAAAAAAGCAGGGTCTGACTAGATGTAAGAAAGAAAGACGAGAGAGGGGAAGAAGGGGGGGAAGGAAGAAATAAATAAGGAAATAAGTGTGGTTAGTCATCCGATAGTAACTATCACATTATCTACATCTTTTAACTGCCTACTGTGTTGGGGGTGATCTATCAAAAATCGAAATAAGGGGTGACCAAGGGATAAATTACTTCTCTTTTTTTTTTTGGTTGGAAGATCATTAAAGAATTTGAATTTTCGAAAAACAAGTAGGCACAAGCTAGGTATCAACTTAACATGAACTTACATTGTAAATTGAATTCTCAGTAAAAAATGTATTTGAGAAGATTTTCAAAAGAAATAAAACGTTTTTCATTGACTGGATTAGGAGTGGATGTTGAAATTTCAGCACCTCGCTTGATTGGCGAGATTTGTATGCGTGATACATTCATTGCCAGTCGGACAGCGGGAGCAACTTGAAAACTGTAGAAACCTTTGACAGAGTTGATTAATGGTTTCTAAAAAATATATAGAAAGGAACAATGAGGAGAATGGGGTAGAAATGAAGAAAGAATAAATGGATGATAGAAAAAAAGAATGACGAAAAGAAAGAAGGCATACCAGGAAGGAAGAAAGAGAGATTAAATGGATGACAGGAAGAGTAAAAAGAAGGAAGGAAGAACGAATGAATTAATAGATGACAGGAAGGGAGAAAAAAGAGGAAGAAACAAAGAATGAATGGATTACAGAAAATAAAGATAGGGAGATAGAAAGAATGAATGGTCAATAGAAAGAGATAAAGAGATAAAAAGGAAAAATGAATAGAAGAAAAGAAGAATGATAGGAAGAGAGAAAAAAAGGAAAGGAAGAATGAATGAATGAAAGAATAAGAGAATGAGCGGAAGGGGAGAATGGAAAAGAAATATAGGAAGCAAAAAGAGCGAAAAAAGGAGAAAATTACTATATATAGAGGTAGATAAACTTTCTGTATGTGTAAATTCGATTTCTCTGCAATGCATTTAATATGTCTGATCAGAGTTAAATCAGACAAGAATAGAAAGAATTCAACGCCCACATGGAAATATTTTTTACATAAAAATCAGCTACACCGAACTTCTATTAACTTCCAACTGAGTATGGGATATTCTTACAATATCTATTAATATTTACACACACACACACACACACACACACACACACACACATATATATATATATATATATATATATATATATATATATATATATATATATATATATATATATATATATATATATATATATATATATCCGTCTATATTTTTTCTTTTCGGAATCATATTCTCTGTCTCTGTCTCTGTCTCTGTCTCTGTCTCTGTCTGTCTGTCTGTCTGTCTCTCTCTCTCTCTCTCTCTCTCTCTCTCTCTCTCTCTCTCTCTCTCTCTCTCTCTCTCTCTCTCTCTTATTTTCTTCCTTGTTTTCTTGCTCTGGATTGGATATTTTATCTACATGAAAAGCGCTATCGATCCATCTCAATGTCACTTTCTTATGTGTTTAAGCACACTATCAATCTATCTGTCTATCTATCTATCTATCTTAGGTCTGTTTCTCTCTTTCTTGCTTTCTTTCTTTCTTCTTTTTCTCTCTTTCTCTCATTATGACGGATAATCTATTTAGAAGTTCAACGTTCCTTTCGTCTCTCTACCACTATCGGGTTTTTCCTTATTTTCTAATTGAAAAAAAAAATAAATAAATAAATATATATATATATATATATATATATATATATATATATATATATATATATATATATATATATATATATATTTATTCGAACCTCGTTTTTCTTTTCTGGCAGCAAGATATAAAAACAATTAAAAACCGAAGCAGCTTTTCTTTCTACACCACCATCTCTTGTTCGATGTCGCAAAATGTCTGCCCTCCTACGCATCTACTTGCAGTCATACAATTGGTTTGACTAACCGGCAAGTAATCCAATAACACATCTATCGACCAATCAAGCGATTTCAATCTCTTCGTTATCAGAAATGGAAATGGATTCGGGGACCTAGGTATACGGCAGTGCAATGTTCAAAGTACTAGGTATACGGCAATGTCTACATGGGTAGATATTGAACATGCATAGAAAAAAACCAGAGAAGTAGGTTTATGCCGTACCCCAGCGTAGTTCCTACCCCACCACCGATTCCTCCACTGTCCTTCTATCTATATACCGAGCTTCTCATTCTGTTCAGAGAAATCAATGTATTTCATTTATTTATATTTAATGATTTAACTTGAACATCTCATACCTAGCCCAATCCATATTTATCTTTTTCCATTTTCTTTTCTGTTTATACATCTCTAACAGACTGGCCCTCACAATGAGAAGCATGCAACGTGCAGAGATTACAAGACAATACAATATATTATGAGGAAAAACAGGAATTTGAGACATCATAGAATCCATTAGAGAACACAAACGGCAGTGGGCTAGTCATATTGCAAGAATGGCAGACAACCAATGGGTATCACGACTCACAACATAGATTCCCAGAGATCACATGCGTAAAGGAGACTGACAGAATACAAGATGGAGGGACGAAGTAGACAAGTTTGGAAAGTATTTACTCCGTGACGCCCATGATAGAGAGGTCTTGCGAATCTTAGGGAAAGTCGATGTCTAACGATGGATGATAAAACACAGATAATGATGCATGACCAGCCTGTTCATATCTATCAATGTACCTATTTCTCTACTTCCTTATACATATATATATATATATATATATATTCTTTTTTTTTACTTATTACCACCTATTCATTGAGTGTTTAAGCACAATATCAATCTATCTGTCTATCTATCTATCTTTACAACAATCAGACTGTGTAAGTATCTATTTTAACACGTCCATATAAGCTCATCGCATAATATGTATGTCTATCTCAGTGGGTTTATGCATAAAAGATGCTGACCACAAGTTAAGGGAATTTTAGTCATACGAACTTTTATCCCTACTCTTCATGTGCGGTATCCTTTATTAACAGATAAACAGCCTCATGAGTGGATTGTTCGATGGGGACTATGGATGATTAGGCCTCCAGCTAAGTACTTTTTTTTTCATGTTCCTCTAACTTTACGTTTTTGATACCTCTCACATGTTTATGTATGCAATGCAAGGGGTCACCGAAAGGAAAGAGGTTTGAGATATTTCATTTCATTTTGGAACGATTTCTAAAAGTGTGAAACATTCGGCAAGACTCGGGAAACGTTACAAGTTAATAGAATGATTCTATCCTCTCATATATATATAAACCAGACGATTGCAATGATCGAAAAAAAGAAAAGTATACAACCAATGAATTCTTCCGATAGTCACTTATGGAGCTGAAACATGGAACCTAACCAAGAAACAGACCTGCAAACTGAGAAGTATGCAACATGTGCATGAGAGAATCATGCTAAACCTCACATAGAGAGATCACAAGACAGCACAGTATATCAGGAAGAAAATCGGAGTCCGATATATCATAGAATCCATCAGAAAACTTGAATGGCAATGGGCTGGTCATGTTGCAAGAATGAAAGACAACAGATGGACATTACGACTCACAACATGGATCCCCGGAGATAACATGAAAAACCAAAGCCGACAGAACAGATGAACTAGACAAATTTTGGATCTACTGGCTCCGTGACGCCCATAATAAAAAATTGTGGCAAATCCTGGAAAAGGTTTATGTCCAACAACGGACATTAACAGACTTGTGATTATATATATATATATATATATATATATATATATATATATATTTATATATATATATCATTCGAGTGCGCCGAGTGCTTTATTAATACTATCCGTGTTATCATGAATTGCATATACAGGTATCTACTTATATAATGTGGAATTCTCTTAAATTAGTCTATAACCATCGGTGTTTCCATTCCAAAGTAACTTTGTTGATGGAAATATGCACTAAAAAAACAACAGCCCCGCCTGCCAACCATCTCAACTCTTTTGAGTCTGGGAACACTCAAAAATCAACTATTAGATAAAATAAGAATTCAGCAGTGAATCAGTCATAAATTCATACACTGCATGAAATAGACAATGGAACTATTCAATGATTAGTGTAAAAAGTGGTGGAGTATTATGTGAATCGAATTTTCGAAAAACATTAAATGACCAAAGAGAAACGATTTTAATCAAAAGTTATTCCCTTTGAAATTGACATTTTATTTCCTGCGTATGATATCAAGAGTTAATATGTTGGAATGAATGGGAATTTCTCATGACTCATGAGTCTTTCTTACAAAGACAGAATACTTCGAGGGAATATGAGATATGATGATCATAAGCCAGAAATGATATTCCAAAATGACCTAAATATATTAAAATGCACCTGCGAATTGATTAGATTTCCAGTCAAAAGAGACTTGAAAATGTGTACGTAACGATATGAGATATGCTCTCACTTTCTGAAACGAATGAAAACAACACGAGGTATATATATATATATATATATATATATATATATATATATATATATATATGTGTGTGTGTGTGTGTGTGTGTGTGTGTGTGTGTGTGTTTGTGTGTGTTTATGTGTATGTGCATGTAGTGAAATTTCAAGCAAGCATTTTTATGTTCAATTATTATGTCATTTATCATTTAAATGGTGTTAGTTAATGATGAGAGTACGTCTTCTACCTCATTGGGGGAAACTGCTAATTTATTCAAAATGAGTTTCTTACGTATTCAAGTGATTTTCTCTGAATGGATATTTATCTTTCTATCCTGGCCGAACAAATAGACTGAGAAAGTTGAAATTTCAAACGTTTTTTTCTCATTATATCTGAATTTTTTTTTTATTGTCTACAAGGAAAAATATAGTTTTCAGTAGGGTTTCAATTCCCGATGTCAGCTCCAGCTAAATTGGCCCCTCAATTTACATGTTGCAATGTTTGAGGCAAAAGAAGTAATTTATCCTTTGGTCATCCCGTTTTTTCATCTTTCTGGAATAAGGCTCCACAACATTCACTCATTTTGAACTGCAGGATATATACACTAACCACCCCCAAACGCATTGTAATTTACACTCAACTTGTAAAATGTATGATCTGTGAGGAGTTAAGATGTAGTAAACAGTTTTCTTCTTGTATATTATCGTTAACTATCTTAATTTTTAGACTATCGACTATGTTGGTAACAGCCACGATCATATGAATTATTAATCTATTCGCAAGATTGATTGCAATAATATTGAGACAAGCCCAAGGATACACCACACACTCTATTGACTCGTATTATGAATATAAACAAAGAAATGGGAGAAGAAAGAGAGAAAGAAAGAGTTAATTATTCAACTACTTCTCAATTCCACTTCTGTCTTCCACTCTCCAAGTCTTAACATATGATTATAATTCAATTTTTTCCGTCATCCTCCCTTTCTCCCTCTTCATCCCTCTCTTTCTCTCTCTCTCACTCCCTCCTTTCTCTCTCTCTCTCTCTCTGTATCTTTCTAAACTGTTATCAAACAAACAACATTTCTGTTTTGCTTATTATTTCGTTTATTTTTAAACCTTCACGCTTTTAATTCTAATCCTGGCTTTCCTCATGAATTTGAATTAATTGTCTGAAAATATGCATACTTTAAAATATTCAAACTTAATGTGAAGAAAAATGTTGCTTTTCTGCCCTGCTGGTGTGTGGAACCAGCACATTTATGAAGTGAGTATATTGGTTGTTAGGGGCTGAGAGAGAAAATAAGGTATATATATATATATATATATATTAATTTACACTCTGGTGGATGAGTTTCTGTGTAAATGAATATGTTGCTTAACCTCAGCCTTACTGACTACCCAGTCCCGTTGTCCAGAGGTAGGATATCGGCCTCCGAGTCCAATGGGAAGGTTTCAATTCTGCCTCGCATACTGGATGGGATAAAGTCTATAGTCACACCACACTGAAGAGATGTAATACATCGAAACAGCTATCTGTGGATGACACAATAATATATATATATATATTTAAAGACATACAGATATATACATCGATAGAATTTGAGACGTGAACCTACTAGCATGCAGATGTGAGTGAAAGAGGGAATTTTTCTTATTTCGGTCAATCGTCTTGCAGGCATCCCACTATATACATTTACTAGTTGAAAACCGCCAATTTGGGAGGGGGTTAGTTATTAGTGCAAGTGCAAGTGGGCTAATGGTTAACAGTTCCAAAAAATAGAATCGGCACACCCGTTGAAACGGCAGTTTGCATACTTCCAAGTCACCTCTAGCACCTCTAGCAATTGGTACGTAGCAGGAAGACTGAACTTTTTAGCCTTGGTTGGCAGTCAGTGTAGGAGGAGGAAAACTCTAAGTTAAAACCAGGAATGTCAAACCAATCGCCAAAAGACGTGAGAGATTGGCTACAGTCAGAGTAAGGGGCGTATTCCCTAAATTTACAGCTAACAGGGTGAAGCTTCGATAGGACTAGCAAGCCAGGAGTGTATAATAATAAATTACTCAAATAAAAAATGGGTTTGGAGAGTAAATCGGCGAAATAACACCAGTTTTGTAACCATTCAACACTATTCTTCATTAAGAGTGGATGATTTATAAAAGATAAAACTCTCGATATTGACAGATTTAGCGTCTCTGATTTGTCCTTATCTAAACAATTTATCAGGAAATGTTCCCGATTATTTTATTCATTTCGATTGATTCTCTTACCTCTTTGTAATTATGTAGTCAGATGAAAAGTAATGCCTTTGCGATGACCATAGCATCAGATATCCAAGTTTTGGCTTCATATATAACAAGTTTCTCAGGCTTGTGATTAGCGATATGTGGAATAGACTCAGATACGAGCACCCAGAGTGGTGTCACTTCCTTCTTTATGCTATTTTACCGATAAAGAAAAACCTGGTAGATTCATACCTTATCCAAAGGCATTGGCCTTTGTTCCAATTTGAGTTCGAACTCAGCTTGATCAGACTTATTTTCTGCGCTACTAACTGATTAGACCTCAGAACTGGTCGATTTATTTTCCCATCGTGCACCTATAAAGTCGTATAAATAGACTTAGATCGTATTTTCTAAAATTTATTTTCCGAAGACGATGAGAAAAAACATCGGATGTTAACAAAATTATCGAACGCAATTTATCTGTTTAAACGTCATTTGATTCATCGAATGGTATTCTCTTTTATCTTTTATAATTTTAGATACTATTCTATTGCAACAACCTCTGGAAGGGCATTTAGAAACAACAATAGTTATTGTGAGGAAACACATAGAAATAATTGATGACCTGTATAGTGCGCAGTCGTGAATACTTTGGACCTGTATAAATTATGCCTAATAAAAAATTTTTCCAGTGGTATAAAATGGAAAGTTTATATGTTTCTCTCCCCCCTCCTCTCTCTCTCTCTCTCTCTCTCTCTCTCTCTCTCTCTCTCTCTCTCTCTCTCTATCTATCTATCTATCTATCTATCTATATATATATATATATATATATATTAGGTGTTCACTATTATCAGGGAGTGGAGAATTCCTAAAAGACTTTTGCAAGCTGAGTTGGCGTAAAAAAGCTAATAACCATTGGTTTATGTGACGATTTTGAGCGTTCCCAGACCAGAAAAAAATGATGATGGTAAGGCAGGTTGGATCTCCGAAAGTAAAGGATATGAGGGATACAGTTTAAACGAGTAGGAGAGAAGAAGAGGATGCTTGTAAACAATTGGCAGATATTGAGAAATATATACTTGGATTTTCACACTTTGTAATAGAAAAATCAGGTGGGGAGTGACCTTCCAAACAAAGAATATATTATTAATAAGCCTTGACGCTGTATTTATCAACCCTTTCCATTTCACAATGTCTGTGAGTGTGGATATGGAGTGAAATAGCAGTTCAATAGACCATGTCGTCTACACATGAGATTTCGAAAAGAAGTTGATACCTTCACTGCTGATAAATAATCACGCCCAAAACCTACCCTAGTTTTTAAAACCTTTACAATCCACTAATTTATTCGATTATCGATCACAAACCCTACCTACAACCTGTATATAACAACTTCTTAACACACCATTATTATTTTTTTTTATTAAGAAAAAGAAGCCTGGATGAAACGTTGAAGTGTCTAAGGAGAATAAAGAAATCCCATTTGTACACAGCATGGTCTGCTAAATGTTTTTTTGTTTTTTTTTCGCCCAAAAATTCTTTTTTTCGCCCAAAAATATATATATATATATATATAAAAATTTTTTTCGCCCAAAAAAAAAAAAAAAATATATATATATATATATATATATATATATATATATATATATATATATATATATATATTGTATATGTGGTACAAATCAGGCTAGCACTATTACATAGTGTAATATTATATCAATAATATAAAGCTACTTCTGAAATGTAATGGATTTATTTCATAGAGTGCTCGATACGTATAATTTTTTTCCCTTGAAGTTCGGTTGTTTTAGAGTAGAGCTGGAAATAAATAATAGAATGTGGATTCTCTACACAAACTAGCTCATGTTTCTGCCTCATCACCAGAGAGGGCAGAACCATGAGCTAGTTTGTGTAGCGAATCCATATTCTACTATATATATATATATATATATATATATATACTCAATTTCTAGTGTTCTTCATCATCTAAATTTATGACGTGTGTTTGTCTGCGATGATACACACGTGCACGTGAATGAAAGTGCATGGTTACGTCACTTTTAATTCATATCTTCGTATGTGTGTGTGTGTGTGTGTGGTTGTTTGCACGGTTATAGATGTATAGGCGTATACTTAGACATCTTTCACACGTATTCACATAGAATCTTGTCGAATCAATAGGAAGTGGAGAAATGCAGAAAACCGCATTTGCAGGATGCAAGGTGATGAGCTCTTGGTTCAAAGCCGAGTCGACAAATCATTCGAATGCTCACGTGAATACCGCGAACCTCTTTTTGGCTTCTTTCCATAAAAGACATCACAAATTTGATTCACTGTCTGAATACTGACTCCAGTCCGCTGGGCTCATTACGTACAGCACTGCAAGCGCATCTGTATCTCCAACTTAATGGACGAACAGGACTCTGCTTCAGGTGGGGACGTCTCAGTGCAGCATTCGCGAAACTGAAGTTGGATACGAAAATATAAGAAATATGAAAGGAGATATGCTACAAAATAAAAAGATAAATGAAAAAAATATATAAAGATTTAATAACATAAAAGATAGGTAGAAGGGAAGAGGTTTATACCTTACGCAAGGACGAGAATAGAAAGAATATAGCGAAAAATAAAAGAATTATGTTTGGAAGTATCATGTGACATGATGGGAAGAAGTCTAGGCCCGTCACTACATGAGTCCACTGTACTGGAACCCAGGTTCGTTGGATTTTTATTCTTGCTTTCAAGAACAGGGTCATTGCAGAACACATACCAAAATTTGTCCTCCTTATTTAAGTTCTCCACTGTTTGAGTTTATCCTCTAACAAATGGATACCTCAGTAAACACACACGCATATATATATATATATATATATATATATATATATATATATATATATATATATATATATATATATATATATATATATGGTATGGGTGGATGTGTTTGTGTACTTTATTACATGAAAATAAACTAAGAATAACTTGCAGAGGTATGGGAAGAGCGATAACATTAAGAAATAAAAAAATCAGGCCCGAGAACAAAGCAATGGAGATGATATGACAGAATTTATTTAGAAACAATAATTGAGATGAGCTGGACACTTATCAAGAAGTAAGGGTGACAGCTAGTACTACATTTCAACGGATTGGAGCCATGAAGATAGTAAACGCAGTAGGACCAGACATAAGCTGAAGGGATAAGAATGGTTTGCAGGTAGAACATGACAGCAGTCTGAAGAATTGTAATGGGGATGGCTTTTGACCAGCAATGGACTTACGATGATTGATATATATATATATATATATATATATATATATATATATATATATGCCTGTGTGTATCTCAAAAGTCAAAGAATGTTTTAAATTTTGAAAAATGTATAATCAGCAGGAAAAGGTATGCTGTATGAAGTGTTCTACATTTTTCTTTTTCTGAGTAAAGATTGTATAATCATAAGTTATAGATTGGGTATCAATTAGGATAAAAATTACACAAAAAATAAAGATTACTTAAAAAACACACACACACGCACATGTATATAATTATAAATGCGTCATATTATTTGAAATTCTCTCTCTCTCTTTCTCTCTCCCTCTCTCTCTCTCTGTCTCTCTGTATATATTTACATATATGTATATATATTCTCTCTCTCCCTGTATATATGTATATATATGTATATATAGAGAGAGAGACATAGAAATAGAGAGAGAGAGAAAGAGAATGAGAAGACGGTATATTGGACCTATTGCAGCCCATTTCTTTTCTTCCTTTCTCCGTATTAGTGATTCATTGAGACATTTTGATCACATAAATAAAAATGACATACAGTGGGAATTTCAAAGCCAAATACACATAATCATTATGTTTCATGCTACAGAATTCGTATATATGTATATATGTGTGTGTGTGTGTGTGTCGGTGAGTGTGTGTCAATGTGTTTTGTAAGTTTGTATGCAAAGATGAACCAAAATTCTCCAATGCTGCAACTGGTATCGAACGTACAGACTGCCAGACGATAGCCGGGCCTTTTAACCACGACTCACAATGGATAATGTTTTGATGGTAGTATTAAATTTTAAAATTAGTACTAAATGCAGCTATTTAAAGAGATTATAAATCTCTACTTTTAGTGATAAAGATGACATTTGGTTTTTAATCCTACCATTTTTTCCGTCACGATTCGGTTATGCAAATGTATCTAAATTTATAATATGAACAAAGCTTATGTATTTTAATTGAAACGTATATTTTCAACTAGTTTTATTTAGGCATGAATGAAAAAAATCTTTTCCACAAAAATTGCAAACATTAGTAAACAATAATTTCCTGAATCATTTGTTTCTGATTTTTATCCATGGAGCATTTCTCGAGGCATTAGTTGGATTTAGTATTTACAGTATAGCTACGATGCTAAACTGGATCTTTGCCCCTCGTTTCTCAAACGGAAGTACGTCTTCAAGGTATTCGGTTACATCCATTAGTTCATTTCGGTACTACTTCATTTGCTGTAGATATATTGGGCTATCCTTTGTTTTGCTGACGTAGAGCTTGTTTTTCTTCCATAGATTTTCAACTTTATTCTCACTTTATGTTAAGAATGGTGAATAAAAGTCGTCCATTGTTTTCAACATTAAGCAAGTGAGTGCCTAGATCTGTACAATTTACAATCATGATTTAATGCAATTAGTCTTCTGTGCAGTTCTAGTTTGTTTTTTTTGTTGCTTTTCTTTTTGTTCTTTTGATTTCAACAATTGTTAAAATGTTCCTTTTACAATCTTGAGGGTTGAAAAATGTCTTTAAGATTTCCTTATATCGGAATCTGAAACCCATATATCCGAATGATTGTACAATCGTAGCGTCAACATTTGAAGTCGTGTAATAAATTCCATGGAAGGAGAAACATAGTCAGAAAAAATTCTTAGATACTCCAGAATCTAGATTTCATTATTAATGAACCCGTCAGTACGAGTTACCAAATAGATAAAAAAAATTCCTTTTCCAAAAACCGAAAAATATTTTTTAGAATGAGTCTAGTGAAGAACTGTTGCCAATTTTCCCGTCTGTGGACTTGACAGTATGGACTGCTGGAAAATATGAAAATACTCGCGCATATAAAAAGGTGATAGAACCATTTGCCATCTTTGCTGGCTACGGTTGTTCAATTTAAACAGCCTCAAGTTAATTCACGCAATCTATACGTAAAACTTATCTTTTTCCTCGTGAAAAAATTGTTGGTCTCCCCTTCTCTTTCAAACAGTTGAAATAGGTTTGCTTAGCTGGCTATATATGCATATATGTATGTATCATGTGAACAGGCCGTACCAATGGAGCTAGAGGGCTGAAGATTTGGCTATTCACTTCTCATTATGTTTTTTTTTTAATGACCTCCCCAAAGATGGTTTTTTTAATGAGGCTCAATTTGTAGAGTAAGGTTTTGCTAAATTGATCCTTTAATTTGTGTCCGGCAGCATTCACGCTCATTTTTTGAAAATTTGGACATTTTCAGATACCACTGAAATAAAAGAAACTCATTCATTGATCACTTGTTTACCCACTTCTTTTGATTTATCACCTTCAATACGGCATGCTGCCCAAAGACGTCGGTTATGTTACAGTTTTTATCGATTAACTAACCAGGCCTGTCTTTCTCTCGTTTAAAAACCTTTTGTTTTCTTGTGTTTTTTCCATTTTTCTAACTAATAACTACTACTCAAGAAGCTCCCATCCCTGTGCTGTTTTAAGGTTTTGGGCCCTAATCAGGTAACCTGTTTTCTTCTTAAATGTTTTGTTGTGTCACAAATGATAAAAAGCGTGAGTCCATTTTACACGCATTTTCTCATAGATAATTCCTCATTCCTTAACGAGAGGATTCTCTGCACTAGGGATGAAAGGAAACACCAGCAAATCAACACGCTCTCCCAAACCTTAATATCTCATTCAGAAATAAGATCCAACAAAGGACTGCATTGCAGAAGGCTAGTTATGATAGCAGTGAAATCGCAATCTTGATTACGAAGGCTTCTACTTATTCGCCATTAGTTTCATATAAAAGTTGTGCTAAATATGTTTTTAAACAGTTTTTCTTCTATTTAAAATTATTTTCGTGTTTGTGTAGATGAATCTCTTGGCACTCGTCACAGACTCAGAGCGAAAGAAATGAAGAGACGAGTAAAATAATACTAATGAAGCACATTAATTTAATACGCCATTAATGACAGAAATGCATTATCCTATTGAATAATAGAAGGAAAAAGATGAGTTGAGAGCCTTATAATGGGAGCTTTTATTGAAGACAAAATGGATGGATATCGGAGGAATAATGAGGAGAGTGGGAGGGAAGCTGGATGAATGGTAGGAGAGCAAGATGGAGATGGAGAGAAAGGAAGGGAGGAAAAATGAGTGAATAGATGAAAAGGGGTTTAAAAGGTATTAGATTAGAAAGCAGATGAAAAGCAGGGGACGACGTATGATATTAATGAGATAAAAAAAATGTGTAAAGCAGAAAGAAGTTATGAAAAGAGACCAGACAAGAATGCAACGATGAGAATGAACCGTGAAAGAGAAGAAAGAATGAATGAAAAATAATAATCAAACAGAAAGACTGGAAGAGTAAAGTGAGGGGGAAGGGTGAAAAAAAACAAGGAAAATAAAACTGAAAAAATAAAGAAGGAAAGAAAGACAGGGAGAAAGAATAAAACAAAATTGATGGAAGGTCAGGAATAAAGAGAGAATGAAATCGAGAAGAAGGAAAGAAATAGTAGATGAAAAAAATGGGAGGAAGGTAGACACAAAAAAAGTAAAAAAGTAGAGAAGCAATAAAAAAGAAGGAGAGAATAAAAGAAAAAAGAGATAGGACAGAATAAAATGAAAAAAGAATAAAGGAAGATAAAACGAAAAGAATAAAAAAAACAAAAAAGAAAGATTAAATGAAACAAAAAAGAAGGTAGATATAAAAAAAATGGAAAGAAATAATAAAAAAAGAAAGAACGAAAAAGTAAAACCAAAAGAAACGAGAAAAGAAAGACAGAAAGAATAACGACCTGCCATAACAGTCAATAACTGAACAACCGCAGCGTCAAAATTAGGAGTTAGTTACAAAAATTCCAAAGAATAAATATAGTCAGAATAAATTACATATATCACATCATTAGTGTTTTCAATGGGAAAACATCTAAAATAGAGTGAAAAAACATCTAGAAACATACATTCTGGAGATCCTAGAATTGTTGTTGATAATGAACCCATGAAAATAAAGCTCCCAGACGTTAAAAAATATTCTTCCCTCCAAAGAAAATTTTTTTAGAAAGGGTCCATTGGAGTACTGCTGCCAAATATCAGGTCTTCAGTATGGTTAGGAGCGCTGGAACACGCGAACCTATGAACATGCACACACGTGAACACATGCACGTATGAAAAAACAATATAGGAATCTTTCACCTTATTTAATGGCTATCGTTCTCTAACAGAGAGATAGAACGAATAAAAAGAAAGAAAGAAAGAAAGAAAGAATTAAAAGACAAGAAAAAAGAAAAAAAGATAGGAAAACATGAAAGAAAAAGAAAGAAACCAAAAATACAGAGAGCAGACCATAAAAAAGAAAGAAAGGAAAATAAAACAGAGGTGAAGGATGAAGTTTGCAGGGTGTTGGGAATATATGATCGCAGGGGGGAAGTTAGAAAGAAAAACGAAGACAAAATTCCTAAAGGAGATTTTGAAGAATTGAGAAAGAGGATGATAGTAATCCAGAAATATTCAAATGAAAATTTGCCGCGAACCCTTTGTTGCAAAGAAACTTTTATTCCGAAAGGAAGAAACAAATGATTGAAATAGGAGCTTAGTTTCATAATTGTTGAATGATTTAACGCGTAGGTGAATCTTGCTCAAGGCACAAGCGTGAAAAGATCTACGAAACTTTAGAAAAACGGCGATTGAATTGTTTAATACACTTATGCATTTAGAGCCTCTAAAAATAAACAAAGGAATATACATATGACTCGTGGCATTTGAGCTGAAAAGGGTATACTTGAAAAATAAAAATGCTTTGCATCTTTTAAGAGTGTTTATTTTCCTTTCTCTATCAGAGATTCAGGGGGGAAAAAGAACTAACTATCTTCAAAAGTTTATACGAGTTTATATTCAAGTTATTCAACAACGTAGCTACACAACAAGCAAATTGTGGCCAAGGGAGTCGAAGGGCACATCTCTCATATTCACTCATTGTTACTTCAAATTGGTATACTTGCGAGCATTATCGGTTCGAATCAATGGTTTGGTTACCCAGAAGGAGCTCATAAAAGAAAGCTACGGTTCAATCTCATCATCTTTGCAGTTTCACCTTTTTCAGATGGTCCATTAGTCCAGTGAATGAGGAATCAATTTGCTTTCTCCATTATCTCTTGCCTCACACTTTGAATTAAAATATCCACTGTTTATCGACCGTCTTTCAAAAGCGAATAATTTTCGTTACTTTTAATCGCAAATCGCTCCCGGAAATACGGCCCATTAGGTTTTTAATCGCTTGAATGGTAACCATACATGAAAACATCTAAATGAAAAAGGCTGACGAGAATGACTTCAAAGCCTGGATTTGAATACTTGGACCTTCTCCTAGGTCATACAACGTTGAATTTTCTCAAGCAATGTCTTCATTTTATTGCTATCAACCTTTGCTGGTCTACCGGACCGTGAAAAGTCGTTCAGCGAGAAATCTCCAACATGAAACAAAGTTAAACATTATAGGCTCCTCCGATTATTCTCACTAACTTCTCATCATTTTTTTTTGACTTAGGTCAGATTTAAAGAAAAAAAAAAGCATAATCTACCACACATGTTGCTTTTACCTTCTGTCTTCAAAGTTATAACTAGTAAAATATTATACAATATTTTTTATGGAATTTTTTTGAACGCGCTGATATGATAGCGACCATAATAAATGCGATCATTTGAAAAGAAATTTAGTGAGAACTAAACTAGATTACTATTTAACGACGAACCCACTCACACGCACGCACGCACACACACACACACACACACACACATATATATATATATATAATCACCACCCCTCCGTCTACACTACCCCTAACATACCAAAAAATCTAACTCCACATCACTACCCCCTACCTTGACACACTCTGCCCTCCACAAGACCAACTGCTGCAGCTTAACCAAAGACCTGATACCTACTGGACATTCTCCCACTCAGCAGGAGGCCTCCAGCTGCCCTGACAACACAATTTACCCACCATGCATAGCTCCTGGCAGTGGACTCTGGTTCCACATGGGACATTTTAATACACACAGCACACACCACTGATGATGGGAAGAATCCTGAAACATGTATGGACATATTACTTATAAGGATTAATAAACCTTACCTCCAAACACCTCACTCCCGAGTCTGTCTCACTCTCTGCAGTACACATTATATATATATATATATATATATATATATATATATATATATATATATATATATATATATATATATATATATAAAATTCGGGTGACTTTTCCTGTTTCTGTATTTGTAAAATGGATTCTTCCATTTGAATGTGATAAATTTGATGATAAAAATCTGACCTTTCACTTTGATAAATAGTCAATTCACCGAACGGAGCTTGCAATTTTATCCACTGAAGATATTTTCTTGAATTTAAATTCATGTCATTTCAGTGTATCATTTCAAAATTTCTATCAATGCAATGTAAGTACGCTTTTCAGTTGGTTTCATATCATGAACAGGATTATATCATATGAGACTACGTGTGAATTTTTCTTGTTTAGATCAAAAGTCGTTTACCCTGGAGCCGTTTTGGGGATTTAAAAACAAAACATCCATATTAACATTGCTCCTCAGCAATGTTGATCAATATATATATATATATATATATATATATATGTGTGTGTGTGTGTGTGTGTGTGTGTACTGACGGATACTCACGATAGATTTATTCAGTTACCTCCACTAAATTGAGTTTCAGTTTGTTTATGTATCTGATTTAAATATATATATAGTAATTGGATAATTGTGTCATCTGCAGACAGCTGTTTATTTGTATTGCAACTTTTCAGTGTGGCTATAGACTATCCATTATCCCATCCAGTACCACGAGGTAGGATCGAAACGTTCGCTTCAGATCCAGAGGCTGGAATATATATTACTGCTTGTGTATACCCTAACCACTGGTACATATCGATTGTCAGTATGTACACCAAGATGCATAAGTGCACTTCTCCTCAATGACGTCTCGTAACAATGAGATGATCGAGTAGGGCCAAAACGAATAATTACGGGAGAGAAAAATCTGTGGAAGGAGAAAGTGTTCCAGTGATTCCTTTTCGTTGAAAACATCGAAACCAAGGAGATTCGCAGTATTGAACCTACTTCTATTGCGTTGAATTTGAGGCGTGTCTCCTGTTTTGTTTTGTTTTTGTTATTTTTTATTTTTTTGCAACGCGAAAATTTAACATCTAGTGTGATGATCGAACTATTTTTAAAGCTATTTTCGTGTGATTTCAGACAAATTTCAAGTACTTTATGGTCATGTTAAGAATATCTGGTCATTTCAGCCATTGATGTAGCTACAACATGGCCGAAGGTGCTTTTAGTACGTTTTAGTATGTTTCGATTTTTTTGACGCTTTTTCGAAATCTATTCAGTGCGAAGAAAATGTTTAAGTTCGCAACACTGTACGGAAAACTGTCGCAGATTTTGTTATTCCCTCCCTCCCTCTATCTTTCTCTTTCTCTTTGACTTTCTATCATGAATTTCTCTTCCCCTCTCTCTCTCTCTCTCTCTCTCTTTCTCTCTCTCTCTAACCCTCACAATGATGTTTTACCATGTCGCAGATTTTGTTATTCCCTCCCTCCCTCTATCTTTCTCTTTCTCTTTGACTTTCTATCATGAATTTCTCTCCCTCTCTCTCTCTCACACTCTCTCTCTCTCTTTCTCTATGTCTCTAACCCTCACAATGATGTTTTACCATGTTGCAGATTTTGTTATTCCCTCCCTCCCTCTATCTTTCTCTTTCTCTTTGACTTTCTATCATGAATTTCTCTCCCTCTCTCTCTCACACACTCTCTCTCTCTCTTTCTCTATGTCTCTAACCCTCACAATGATGTTTTACCATGTTGCAGATTTTGTTATTCCCTCCCTCCCTCTATCTTTCTCTTTCTCTTTGACTTTCTATCATAAATTTATCTCTCTCTCTCTCTCTCTAACCCTCACAACAATGTTTTACCAAGTCATTCTATATTTAATTATTGAGAAAGCAATTAAATAGAGTTGAATGACATTGGTTTCTATAACCCTACATCATTTGAGGATATTTTAATCATTCATCATTGAATGAATGCGACGCAATAACTTGTCTACTTGTTATCTACCTCAGCAACGTAAATATGAATTTAAATAATGCATTCCTGCACAGACGGAAAAGTAAGGGGGTTAAAATCGCCCATAATCCTCCATAGAGAGCAGCCCCCCAGAAGATTTATAAGTAGTAGCTTACCACAGCATTTTGTAATAACAATATAGGAGGACCCAAGCTCGCCCCCGACGACCTGGACCTCGAAATCTCCAGCCACACCAGTGAATATTATATATGGTTTTCCAGAGAAGATAATTATTTTGCTTTTGGTATACAGATACTTGGCAATTTTACATTATAGGAATCCTCAACTAAGACTGTCAGTCAGTTTCTTCAGTTTTTAAGTGAATCCATCCATCTATCTATCTATCTATCTATCTTTGTGTCGTGCATAAAAGCTGCACAAAAGGAAGTAGAGGGCTTACTTTTTTCTTAATTATTACTCTTTATTATATGTAGAAAAAACTTCTCTCTTCCGAAGTTCCAGTATGAACAGAACTATTCACTAGTAAAACACTTTATTCTAAAAACGCAGATATTTTCCTTTTATTTCTTGTATTTTTTCTTGATCGTGCTACGAAGGGAAAAGTTCGATTTTTTGTCTGGAAAATAAAAAAAAAATATTCATTCAATGCAACGTACAATCGAAGTGTTATAAAGTCAATTTTCATATAAACCATCTACGAATTGATAATTGTACAATATTTTACGACAGCTATTTTGAAAAAAACAAAACGAATAGAAAATTCTGTAGTTAGAAAAATGCTTGTTAGATGAGTATAACTTGTCGAAAAATAATCAGTATATCACGAGTTAACTAAACTGGGTGAAAAATCATACTTTTTGATAAAAGAAAAATATAAAATATACGTTTTACACCCTATCAATCATCATGCTTTAATAATACTGCATGATCTTTATATAGTAAGCAATGTTAGACGATAATTTACCAAGTTCTGCCAGGAAAGCAGATTTTAAACAAAATAATCATTGTTAGCTTTTTGTTGAACAATATTTTGAGTATGCGAAATAATCGCCGTTGTTTTATTGCAAACAGCTGTTATTTCTACGATTTGACAATTTGACAGATCAACTGCAGAGAGGAATTCAATGATGCATTGTTTCTCCCGATACCAAAGACCACGTGCTCCAAATGATAAACACATACACCACCCTCTTGCAGAACTTTGTTACAAGTGCCTCGTTTTATCAGAGATAGACTGCAGAATGAGATTCGCTACCTCAGAAGCCAGAGGATGTAGCATCAACAGGATATCAAGGCGGAAACTGCCAAATTCTCCTGTCATTTTGCAAATATAGTCGAAGCGTCGAGAAGAATGTTTTGCTTAATCAGATTGAATAAATGAAAGAAGGAAAATGAAAATAAAAAACTCTTTATTTTAATGGTGCTCATGATATTTGATGCGATGGCAAGTGTTTAGTCAAATAATTTATTTTAGCACTGACCAAATAAATAAAGTGGGGTAAGAATCATTTCATATGAAATTGGAATGGAAAATTCTCTTAAAATATTTTGCCTTTTCATAAATGAGCACCGACAATTTTATTGAATCAATATTGATTTTTGCAAAACTTTTAAAATTGTAGTATTTTACATCATAGAATATAGGAAAATATTCTGAATGCAAATATCACCACCATCATTTGTTTACATAAAAACGAGTTTTCCCGCTGCCAATCTTATGAAAAATCTCTGATTCTAGCGGCTTTGGCCGCAGAAACAGATTTTTCCAACCATTAACTCAATAATGACACAAAGATTTGGACGGTATAATCATTTTCATACTAGTTTGGAGCTTTTTTTTTCTCCTCAGCCATTTCTTTTAAATTTACAGACTGCATCAGAATGTCGTTTCCTATCAAAACAGTCATACAGCCTAACCTCTATCTAGAAAGAGACAAAATTAAGAGCATTTCCTTGAAGTCAACCACAGACTTGTTTATTTTTGGAAAATGGGGAATGGCAAAGTACATCCAACTGGGTGAAGTCCAGTGCGCAGCCAGATTCCATCCAGGCCAGCAACATCATTGAATTTATGACGTTCCATACAAAATAACTTCTTTTTTTATTATTATTATTATTATTATTATAATTATTATTATTATTATTATTATTATTATTATTATTATTATTATTATTATTATTATTATTATTATTATTATTCATGAATTCACCTTTCATTACCAGACAATAACATTCAGTACATTTTTCGTTCATTTTTATTCAGATGAACTATTGTTGTTGTTGTTATTATCATCATTATTATTATTATTATTATTATTATTATTATTATTATTATTATTATTATTATTATTATTATTATTATTATTATTATTATTATTATTAGAATGTGTATGGCAACTTTTTACGTTAACCCTAATTTATATGCTGTGTTTTATCGCAACTTTCACTCAGACCGATTTCCCTCCGGCAGTGAATAAATAGCGTTTGATCGGATTCGGTCTGAGTAAAAAAAAAAAAAAGTTGCAATAAAAAGCAGCCAGTAAATTAAGAATGAGATAAAAAGCAGTTATAAAAAAAAAAATAACCATCAATGAAATTTATATTGGAAAAAAAAGCAAAAGTCTAATTTTTGCAGTCGTCTCGAATGAATCGATGTTTTATAGCTGAGCCATTTAGCACTATGTATTCGACTTGCTTTATAGATATTCTCGGCTAAATCTGAGCCACACTTTGACAATATTTTGTGCCGAAACTATTTCAATTGTTCTTATTGATTGATATTATAAGGAAGTTTATTCAGGTATATTATCCTATGATATAAAAACATCAAAATAATCCAGCAAGAACCATGAATTCAAAGATATGTCAACCGTGATGGTAGTTGCAGAAGGATGAGATGGAGGAAAAGTGTGTAGTTTCTCTTTTAGTCAATTGATTCTCATACTTGTACGATATTACAACAGGGAAACATTCCGAGAGTATCATTTTCAATGAAAATCCTAAATTGCTTTTTCAATACAAAAATACCAAACATAATTACAACATAGCATTAATGACGTCATGCCTTTAATGAAATCATATCTTTTCTTTCCTTACTATTGATTATTATAACTCATATATATGAGTGTGTGTGTGTGTGTGTGTGTGTGTGTGTGAATTGCGTCTCAATTGAAGGGCCCCACAATTTACATGACTTGTAGGTTACCTGCAACATTTATAATAAGATAATACGATAACAAATGTCACTCTATGCTTAAAGGGTCTCTTTCAAGGAGCCTAATCTAAATCTTATCTCCAGCTACGCGACATGGCTTTGATAACTAGCTTTTTGTATCGGCTATTTGCCTTGTGAACGTGCCACATTATGGCCCATCAGCCCAACCGATATCTCCTTCCTTTTGGGTGGGGGGTAAGCATTGTCATGTTGAAGAATGACCACTCTACAACCAACGACACATCGAGGGAGAGCAGAAGATTTTTCGATTAGTATAGATTGAGGGAAATCGTTTAGGGTTTTTTTCAGGGGTAGGGGCCAAAAATGAATTCAAATTTTCCTATGAACCCATAGCTTTTGGGAGGCATGTCTACTCAACAAGGTTACATGCCAAAGGGTTTTGAAAGGTTTAACAAGGAATCACTAATAATACCTTTGTGTACCTCAGGGGCTTCCTATCCCTAGGATGGAAACCCATACAATAAGCTTTTGGAGTTCGGACTAAGTGAGGTCACTCATGGGCCCCGAATCTCTTGACACGCACCCAAGTCTGAGGCGGTGGAAAATCATCCTTTTTTTTATGCAATGGTGACTCTCGTCTCGTAAACCAATATTTCACTGTTAGTTTTCCCAGCAACTTGGCGGGAAGGTTAACATATGTTGCCATCATCAATCAACTCATGGCCCGAACAACAGTTTGTGAAAAAATCAGAATTAGTAAAAATATCAACAGTATTTAAATCTTCGTCTGAAATAAACAGAAGAAGGAGCTCACAAGCAGCTATCTGGATTATATTTCCTTATTCAAATCACAATTATCCTTATTCTTTTCAAATGTTTGCTTTACGCCACTTTTGTTTTTTACTTAAAAAAAAAAGTGAAACATGAATATAGCGGTCAGCATTCATTTTGCTGTGGGTCATCATAGAGGCAGTAAGCACCTGTTTCCTCTTTCTCCATTACCCTAGTCTCACGTATATCACAGCACTTCAACTTTTGACTCTGATCGCTGACATTGTTTTCTCTGGAATCAATGGTTATTAGAAACCAGAACCGTCACCAGATCTACCAACGGAAGTTTCTTTGAGTTTTTAAGTGATTCTGTCTGGCTGGCTATAAATGTATCAGTGGCGTATAAAACCCGCACTGATAGAGCTAGAGATTTTAAAATTTCAAAATTTACTCCTTTTTTGTGTCAAGAGAAGATTGTTTCGTTTCCTTCATCCCTATAAGTTTCTGGCAGGGAAATCAATTTACAACATATGCTTTTTTTGTTTTTGTTGTTTTGTTTTTTCTACTTCTGGACTTTTTTAGCGACCACAACACAACAAAAGTTCGGGAACTAAATTGATTTCTCTGTTGGTATAAGTTGACCGCTTGGAAAAAAAAATCAGGAAAGGGAAGGAAAAGAATATTTAGTTCGTTTTTTTTTTTTTTTTCATGACTAGATAAATATCCGAGTGAGTTTCCATGACGGCCATTTTGGACTTATGATGTCACAAAAACCTTATGTCACAAATTCTGCCAAAATACCTGGTCGTCCATTTTAGTAGGCCAGATTAACAATGTATTACCGGTAGTCATCTTTCTCCTCATTCAAAATCATACGGGTTGACATTGACATTTGCTCTCCCACTGGAGGTAAGAGGATCATATCTGCATAGATTCATACGGACAAATATGGGAATAGATTGGGAGCCCTTTTGCCGGTATGTTACCGACTTTTTTATCAATCCTGCTGCCTTCTTCTGGTGTTGTACGTAATGTGTGCAAGGAAAGGAAGTTTTTTTCTTAACTGACATTAAATATTACACTTGAAGAAAGCCGTAAAATGAATCAGTCATCCATTGGGTCATAATCAAAGATGTAAAGGAGAGATTCGATTGTGTGAAAAGTTGGTGTGTTAACAACTCTCTTCAAAGTTATGAATAATACATTAAAAAGTAAGTTAGTTGCTAAATCGTGACTGTATTCAATTCAAGGCAAGCAAGGTGTCAGAAGCAAGGATGGAATAATAAAACAATGAAAAATCATGATAAGTTGGTTACTTTTCTTTGATTCAAAGTAAACAAAATGACAGAACCGAATGAGAATGTATGACTGTAAAAAATGTGGCTTGAGAAGTAAATTTAGTCAGTGACCGATATAATGGATGTTATTTGTTATATGTGGTGAAAATCAACATAAAAACACTGAGTGAAAATTTCGATTTAGATTGGTCTGGGTAGTCACTGAACAAGAACTGTCATGTGACCAAAATCTTTTGGCAGTACGCCATGTTGGGAGCACTCAATAAGTAAATCGGGAAAAAAGGGGTATCAATGAATAAGTTATTTTCTCCCCCCTTCTGTTGGGCGATGATCACCAAAAAGCACAACGGAACCAAAATCAATACTACTGGGCACAAACTGAGCAGACAATTTAGAATTAACAGCTAAATTATAAACTGAACATATCATGAAAACGCATTTGAGGAAGAATCAAAAAATTGTAAGGTTTCTTCTACACACAATGAGAAGTTAATTTTCAATTTTTTAGTTCTGTAGTTCCTTTGTTGCAGTCTGTACGCTTGACACGTCGATAGAAAGATAGATAGCAAGATGGCTAACAAGCCAGAATCACTGAAAACTGAAGAGACCTATGTTGAATACATAGATGGTCTAAATCTATGGTTTCTAATAACATGGGTGGATGAGTTATCATCAGAAACCCAGTCTTTGAAACGTGAGCCGACAGTGGGTCGGAAAGGTTAGGTAGTAAGCAATATCCGTTCACGCAAAATGTCAACAAAAATGGATACGATCGAGGAGAGGAGAATCTATGCCAACTGGAAGATGAGTGACCTTTTCTCAGTCACTGACCTCACTGGCATCTAACTCTTCACCGGTTCAAGTCTTTTCCTTTGTCCAATACCTCAATATAAACGCACCATTTCTAGGGATTTCAACAGTTGCTGTACACTGGCCTAAGGGTGGCCATTGCTTGTTCTGTTTACTCTATCAATTGCTTGCTGAGAGATGGAAACGACCAGGTTCCAGCTGAGGATTCGGAGAACGTCCCTTCGAAGACGTCCGGACATAAATGATCGATTGAGAACAAACTTCATTCCTCCACCACTCTGTCTTACCATCATATACGCATACAGATATGCTCAACATTAGATGTTAGAAATTTTGTTTCTACTACTGCCTATGAGGTAGCTTAAGGGAAAGATCTGTAAAGTTTTCCTACTCAAACCTTCTTATTTATAAAGTGAAACTTGTGGTTTGACAGTGACAAGACTTTCGTCAAGCTATCTGGTGATGATATGAAGTGAAGGCAGGATGTGGTTAACAATCTTCCTAAACGAATAACTACCAACCAAACCATGATCATAAATCGTACTGAGGATCAAGTTTTCTATGATATTGACTTTTATATTTCATACATATTTATTGTGTACAATGGAAGAATAGAACCCATGAATTTAGAACAGCCGGGGGAACATTTTCATTCGACTGGTGTATAAAGAGAAACGGAATGTTTAAAAAAGAAATCAATTTTTGAAAGAAAATTTTGAGCAGCCTCCCTTAAATTTGAAGTCAGTGGATTGGTCTGAACGCTTAGCTTCTCAGCTAAAGAATGCCGCTAATCAACTGAATCTAAATTCAGGGGGAGACTCTTAACTTCATTTTAAAGAGTCATTTCCCCTTTTAAATATCACGATTCTTTTTATACACTTTTAATGTGAATTTGGTGTACGAATCACCGATGAAAAAAGTATATCCAATTACCTCGGTGCAAATGTCCAAGGAGTAATTCTGATATCTCAAGTTCAGAACACCAAACATGTCCTTGAGATTAAAGGACGTTTTTTCAAAATATTTTTTTTCACTTTTTTCATTCTCTTGACAATAAGTGAATTCAGATTGATTTTGTATTCATCATTTCCCGAGAAATGGAACTTGAAAATCGATTTGAAGAAAAGAAAATAAGGATACGAGCACATTGTGAACAGTTTTGAATAATACTCTTCAGTTTGACTGGGGAAAAACAAGCTTGAAAGTCAGGTCATCGAAGCGGTAGTTCTCATCTTTTGAGAACATCTAGCAAGGGCTGTGTCGCTGGCTTTACTTCCAAGTTTACATCTAAAGTTGTGTAAAGATGCATCTTATCCCTTAGATACATCATAATTCTTAGGATATATATACATATATATATATATATATATATAAAATTTAGTTTCAGTTAAGGAACTGATACGAGACCCTTCTTCTAGCAAGGAATCTGAAACGTCACTTCCCCCGAAGACACTCTATGAAAGCCCTAGGCGCATGTGGCCAAACGCCTTTTGTCTCGGTTTTAGAACCGTTTGACTTCTACTTTTTTCCTTGCAGCATCCTAAGCCAGTTATCTTCCTTTACCCCTTTCTCAACTTACGACCAGCGCAGTGACAGTTCATTGACCGTGATTATATATATAAATATCATCTTTTCACTTATCTTTTTCGATGTGAGGATACGCATGAACTTCATGGCTATTAAGTGCAAACACTGCAACTAATATTTTGGCGACCATGAAAATGCATCGTTCATTATTTCGCCTCTTTAGCTCCTTCCTTGCACCGATCCAGACAAACCTTTTGATAATCTTGCTTAGTCAACTATATAACTCATTATAACAGACACAAGTCACCACGATCTATTTGATAGATAGACGAAACGACATTAGACCCTTTATGCTACGCGTCCCTTAAATCATTATTCTTCCCTATATTTTGTTTTTATGCCCAGGAATGGCCAAAAACTAGCAGGCCTCTACTCTTCCCTTTTAGACACAAATTTTTTAATGTTTCCATTCCATGTATTTCATTTACATCATTCATTTGTGCATTAAGCATATTTCTCATTTTTCACATCTAAATATTTGTATTTCTTTTTACTCCATTTATTATCTACATCCACATTTGTACTTGGTTCGCACATTCTCTCAATATGTTTCCCGTCATCAGCATTTCCAGTGATGTCGCCACTAACACCAAACTATGTGGAAGCAAATCTCTTGTCTACGACTACGTCTTCTCTCCACATCCCACTATCAGCTATTATCTACTCTCTCCCACTCAATATAAGGACAATAACCCTCACATTAGGACACATATAACGGATTGATAATTAGATAAATGAGATTTGAATCGACAATATTTATTTCATCAAAATAATGCTTAATTTATGAAAATATTAATTATTTTGTTATTATAAATATAAATGCAAATATTTCATATTTTATTAAAAATCATCTGATTAGCAATTGTTTTCAGCTACACGCAACCAAAAGAATTCATACTCAGATAAAATGTACCTATATTTAGGTGATGGAAAACATCGGTACCACAGAGTAAAGAAGGTAATTTACACAGGCAAAAGCGTGCGTGTCTAGGAAGCTTTTTAAACTATCAAACTCTGTGGGTTTTTTTTTGGTACGAGAATGAAATGCTATAGAAGAACAAACCTGTCCCGCCAGCAAGTATACTTGGTTTGTTCCTTTGAAGTTTTATACGTTGCCATTGAACAGACGTGATCATCAAAGATGGCCAAGGGTTCTAACCATTTTTATATGTAGGTGTCATTATATTGTTTATGTGTTTCTGAATTTGTGTTCCAGCATTCCTGGCCATACCGTTTTGTCTACAAACTTGAAAATTGGCATTAGCACTCCAGTACACCCTTTCTAAAATACTTTTTTGACCTTATTGTCTTATTCTGACGTGTTTGTTTGTTTGTTTGTTACACCTCGATCCTCTAGAATCCAGATGTTTGTAATTTTTTTTTTACTCTATTCCAAATGTTTTCTAGTGGCTTTAAGATACAGATTCTGTTCTCCACAATATGGACATTCTTTCACTCTATTTTAGTCGTTATCAAATTGAGAACGCCAATGATTTCATAATAGGATTTATTCTGACCATATTTGTTCTTTGATGGTAATTGGTTGGATGACTTTAAATTTTGACGCTACAGTTGTTCAATTATCGACTCAGATGGTAATTCTACTGTTATGAATAATTACTGGGGCACAAAACTACATAATTGGATCACTAATGAAGAATGGTCTCATTACACGTGAATTGGTCAAAGGAACAGGGTAACTAACCATTACAAAATGTTATATGAATTATCTAACATTTTTAACTAAAGACTGATGATGATGATGATGATGATGATGATGATGATGATGATGATGATGATGATGATGATGATGATGATGATGATGATGATCAACTAATAGGAGAATGCTTCTCACCCTGACGTTTCGATTGCAAGAAGCATTTTACTGTTTGTAACTTCATTTCCTGTACACATCTATTTTTGTCAAACTCAAGACTAGGTCAGTGGCTTCAATTAACATCCTCTCATCCCTAACAACAAGCATAATCTTCGCCTAATTTGGTCGATTAAACTTCTCTCTGTTATTCTGTCCTGTCACGTTGAGCCGAACCGATGTATGAAATTAGTATTTCCCTCGAGGTAGATGGCTTTCTTACGGACGGAGACAAACTGATTTGTCTTTCAGTTCAAGTTATAAAATACGCCAGGATTTTGAAGTAGTGAAGGTGTTTCACCGTGCAGTGGCCAGGCTTTTTCTTCCTTTTTATTCACGCGAGAACTCATCATCAGATGTAGCAAAGTTTGTTTTTTTTATTTGTCTCACATTTATGACTCTGGGAGACCAGGACAAGCACAAAGTTTTCAGTTATCGAAGACGACACTCTAAATTTGCGTGGGGGGGGGGAGGTGAGCCCTAGACGAGACCAGAAATTTGTGCCTCGTCCCTCGTTGCATTCTAACGACTTTCTTTCAATTTCGAGTGTGTCCCTAGGAAGTGATTTAGATTACCACATAGTTTCGCCTGATAGGCGGTCGGCCTAGTAATAGACGGGAGTATACAGCAACGTCAAAATTTGGTTCGTTTAAAGTAAAAGCTTTGATTCAACCACATTGTGATGGTATCGCAGCTCACGTTATCAGTGACCAAACTATAACCTTCAATGATATGGGATTCGGTCAGCAGCAAAATTAATCAGTATCTTAGTGCAAATAGATCCGGTTTAGACGGTGTTAGAATTTCTGTACTTGAAATGGTGGAGTCAGTTTTCTAACGAGGAACTCCTGACGCTGTAGCCAGTATAAGGGTGCTTTTAATAATTTGTTGCCCAAAAGTCACCAGCACCCAATAATAGCTTAATCCGCCAATTTATGGAAAAAAATTGCAAATAGTGTAGCCCCAAGCCCGACACTGTCTAAATGGCTTCTGTAATTAGATCTCCTTCTTGCTCCTATCATTAAAAAGATGCATCTATTTTTAACATTAATTTTACTGAACAATATATCTCTGTTCAATTCAATATATCTTGTGCAGTCTCTCAGACAAGCTCATAATTCTATTCACATAGAACTTTTTTCATCTTTCTCAGCAAATTTTCTCAGAAATTTTTTTTTGTTGTTGTTTTTTACAGTTTCCGATTATATGATTTTTTTTTCATTTTGACAATTATATCAAGACCGGAATGAGGTATGAGTAAAAATATCCCAGTGGTACTGAAACAATTTTCACCTGGTCACTGAAAAAAAAAACATGCAGTCAAAAGTCATCCCGATGGAATATGTGCAAACTTTCTCTTTACTAATTCTGGGCGCTTTTTTTGGATTGTTACCTTCAGTTTGTCTAATTAGGACCAGTTCTTGCTCGAATCAATCCTTTGATTCTTCAAAAAAGTTAGCTGTAGTGAAAGGCAGCAACATTCTCTTTAGATGAAGACAAGTCTTTGGTGAATTGGTTTTCTTTCTTTGCACTTGTCCCACAGTCTATTGTGTTCAATGTTGTAAAATATTCACCTTTCATTGACCCTTCCAGTCACAATTTATTTCAAAAACAGATATTTTCCTTATGTTGAAGCAAGATCTCAAAGTGACCGTCAGGACCAAGTTAGTGCAACTGTTTATCAAGGCCTGATTTGAATATTTTGAGTAGGTTGGCTATCCTACACATCCGTTTTATAAGGTCAATTATTATCAAGTCACGTCTTGATTTTATCGCTATCAACCCCATCTGCCAAGATCTCCAATCCTTAGGGAGTGTTCAGCAAAACTATTTTCGACACGTTCGGTCATTCACAGAACCTCTCCATAAAATGCACAAAACATTGATCTGCGTTTGGGCCACACCTCCAAATCATTAAATAAAAAAAGGCACGAAATGCCAAAATCATTGCTCAGTTTTTTGTATTTTCAGTGTTAGAATCAATCAATATAAGTACGCCAATTTCAATGATTTGAAATAATTGCATACTGACTTGACTGTTTTCAAAATGAAATCAAAAGTGATCTTTTGAATAAAGTTATTTGACGCTGAACACTCCTCATGCCACCTAACGACAAACAAGGAACAAACTTTTAGCTGAATATAATACAGTAGATCAGTTAACTATCATTCACGTTAATAATCGTGGTTTATATCAATAATTGAGCCTCTCAATATCGGAATATCGTCTACAGACAGGCTCGTCTCCGATTTGAGGGACATTGTTTAGTGTTTCAAGTTCCCAACAATCTATGTGTTAAGACTATCTGATGTCGCCATTGGTGTCAATGAATATCATTGTGCGGATAAGAATTAGTCAAGACTTCCGAAAAGTGTTTGTAGACAGACGTAATTCGCTTAGGGCTGATCAATGGTGTCTGTTATGATTAGCTGCATAAACTCAACAGACAATTATTATTGACGAAATATCAACTTCAAGAGTTTATTTCGAGACATCCAGATATTCTGAAAACTATTACAATGGTACCAAGAATAATCGGATACTGTTTGGCTGAGATGTCAGTAATCATTCATCATCATCATAATTGGTAGCTTCTGGGACGCCTTATTTAATGCTCGCCTAAACTGTTGTTTGTGTTTTGTGCCCGGGCATCATCTGTTATTGCTGTGCAATACGATGTATGAATGATAGTCTCTGTTTCACTCAGTGAAAATTTACACAGAAGCCAAGGTTGCAAAGTTTGCTGCAGCACTCCCCTTCTTCACAGTTACGATGTATGACTACATAAATACTTTGATAGAGGCAGTTTTGACAAGTGCGTGTTTTGATGTAGTACGATTTTAGTATTGCTCCACAAATTAATGTAACAAGTATAAGCTGGAAAAATAACACAGTACATTATTTTAAAAAAAAACTTCAGTTAGTGCGATTTTGGAAAGTACGGAAGATTCTGGAACGAATAAAATGAAGTATTAAAGGTATAAATGTATATAGGACATCCTGAGAGTAATACGCAGAAATTAGAAATAAATAACCATGGTTGATTTCAGTGACGACTGCTTTCAACCCGGTAAGGTGAGCGTAGTTTGAGCATTTCTCATCACTACCCACTGCCTTTAATACTACTCAACTACATCTCTGCTGAACTTCATTCATTTCAAACAATGACGAACAAAGGATGTTCATGAGGTAGGGAAAAAAAATTGATTAATCCAAAAAGTTTGGAAATTTTTACCTATAACGTGTTTGAGCAACTTTTGTGATCGAATTCGTATTGTTTGTCTTTAAAATCAAGGGGAAAAGGTTTATCTGTAACCATAAATTATTGCATGCGTTATTGAATAAAGCTACTATATAAATAACGTAGGAGCATTTCTAATATCTTTTCTTTAGAGATGAAGTGAAAAATTATTTTATTATCGCACTTTTTCATCAACTACAGATATTTGCCAACGATGGTATATTTGGCGTCTGAAGTCAATGGCCACTCCCGGAAGTAGTCTTCGCAAGATTTTAATAATTCAACATGTGTCAATAATGGCTATCCAATAATTAATTTCTATAATTATGAATCATGGCAAAATGAAATTAGTAGCATACAAATAAGCTGGATGTCACGTATAAAAAATTTATAATGGAAAAAATAATCAAGCCAGTCCGCTCCATAATTATCCGTAGTTAATTATGCTGCAACACTGACTGAACTGTTTAATTAAAGGAAAAAAACTTTTTACTTTCAATGTAAAAAAATTAAGACACACTTTGATACAAACAGGTGCGCTGGGTGTGTTTTGTGCTGGAAAAAATACAAAGAAAGACATGCACAAGTTATGGAGATTGCCCACAAGTCTAACTCGCCAGAAGAAATTCATTGCGGATGTAAACAGCCAGCAAAATTCAACTCGACCACTTGACTCTGTCAAGTCAGCTTCATCGACAGCCGGTCGACTTAAAGAAATAGACCTTTTATAAAATTTTCATACATCTATATAATTTTCTGAAATATTCAACTGAATCGTTATCAGTGGCTGCTTGGGTGAAAATAAACACACAACTAAATTTATGGTCGTACGAACATCAAAAGTATCAATATGTCCCGGTATGTGAACTCATTTCTTTGCAGAATTTGTTCACCTGACCTTGAAAGCCTTTCGTTCAATGTAAAGGAACTGGAAAGGTAAACCAGAGAGGTCAAAGTCATCATCGTCAGTGTTGCAAAGTAAGATATTTCGTATCTAACTTTAGATATTTTCTGTAGCGTTATGATATAAAAAATTGTCATTAGATATATTTTTTGATATTGGACAAGTTTATGTTTTTTCAATGAGGCTCAGATAGTTTTACGTGTAGAATAACATTCAAGATAGAATGACTGCATCTCAAATCAAATCAATTGCACCAATAATGAATTTAGAATAAACGTTATTTGATTAGATTTTTCAATTTCTCTTTATATTTTGATATAGCATGCCTCGAATCAAAACTTGACATCATGTAGGATATTTTGGATGATTTTTTTGTGTATAGATATTTTTAGATTGGCCCAAACATATTATTTTCAGGTTACCAGACCTTCCCTCCAACATGACTGGTGATCGAATTACCTTTTTTTCCTGACATCTTGAAGAGCTGGATGTAAGGGAGGGGGCTCTTTTTCACCAGATTTTCCCAGACATTTGACGACGAAAAGAACCCCACAGATATTTAACATGTACATTAACACTTTGACATAAAGACAGAGATAAACTTTTAATATATTTTTGAGATTTAGTTGCATGAGAACAACAATGAATTATCAGTTTGGCTGCTACATGGTCGAACAAGATTTTTTTTTCAACTGAAGTCGAATCACCTTCGGGAGAGGTTAATTTGTGAACATAAATTTCCCTTGATATCCACATTTTGTTAGTTTGGCTCGGTTGGTAAGAGGCCCACTCATCGATCGCTCTGTGCTGATTCCTTATTGCAGTAGAAAGAATGTTATATTTCATACATCAGTTTGTTTGAGCGAGATGGGGTAGACAAACAGGGGAGAGTTTACTCCCCTAAATTGGGTGATGATCGTTAATGTTCTTGCTTCGGTGGAAAAACATAGCTAACTCCGACCTCTGACTTGACTAAAGTTTGCCGAAATCGCCCATGAGAGATGCATTTATTGTATTCTATAGTTCAAGCTATATTCATTAAATTCCCAGAATTCATACGAGTCGTCCACACACACCGAGTGTCTGCTACTTTTTTTCGTAGAGATGATGAACATGGATAAAATGGATTTAATGCCAGGTCGGGAAAGCAAAGGTTATGTTATATACTAAAAAGATACAGCTAGCCAAAAACACTTTAAGGGATTTATATCCTTATCATAAGGCAGTGGCCAATCATATGTTCGAGCAAATTGATGACAGTGAATTTGTTCCTGCTTTGATGCCCTACCAATAAGGTTCTATGGCACAATTTCTGTAGTTCTCTAATTATTGACTTTTTTGATTTCACTTGATCTGTGTATCTCGGATTTTGATTATTGTTGAACTCAACTTCAAGTTGTTGGTTCGAATTGATTCAGTTTTCACAATGTGACATCTGTTTGTCTAAAAAACGTGTTGAACCCGAGCGATACATAAATTTAACTAAACCAAACCGATATATGAAAATGAATTGAGTTAAATTTGCGACCAAGTGATTAGTGAGCAGCATCATAACCGACTTGGCCAAACTGACAGGCTTACATCTACGAAAACTTATGTTAGAAATGCACAAGGATGTAGAAGTAGAGAGGGTTTTGACCCTGCTGCATCCAAGCCTGACAACTCAAATATTTCTGGTTGTATTGCTGTGTGTTTGCACGCTTGTGAGTGTGTATGCAAGTGAGTGCATCTGTGTGTGCCTTAGTTTGATGGTGTATGTAACAACTCTCTACATTCAGTACTGCCTAGCAGATATTGATAGTGGAGTGGTTTGCACAAAGGCTCACTCATCCAGCTTTCTCTCTATCATCTATTGTTGCACACCAGCAAAAAATATACTTTTTGTCAAGACACGATGTGCCATGGCTCTCACCATTGAGCTAAACAGCCAACGGTTATGTGGCTAACACTGACGCCATCACAAAGTCATTGAAACTTCCCCTAGCTATATATATATATATATATATATATATATATATATATATATATATATAGAGAGAGAGAGAGAGAGAGAGAGAGAGAGAGAGAGAGAGAGAGAGAGACGGACAGACAGAGACAGAGACCACGGTTAGTAGGACACAGGTGATGTTTCATTTCATTTATGTTTCTACTTCTTGATGGTGCCACTGTTTGACTCATTTTGAGCAGAGGATATTTAGAATCACGAGTGTTGTAAGCACAAAAAGTTCTGCATGTGTGCCTATATAATTGTATGTGTTTGCGGGTGTGTGATTGCGTTAAATTGTGAGTGTGTGTTTCTTATTTTATGCTGAAATCAAATTTGTATGGATTTATGACGTTTGGCAGCAAATAACCAAAACAATCGTCCCCATCCATCGTAAACTGTCGATACATTTAGAGCTATTTAAGAATCTGAAATGTATGAATGATGGATTTTATAATAAAAAAAATTGACCGTACAACGTTCACATGTACCGTCTGAAAGATTTTGATTATCACAAACTGCCAATCAAAATTATTCCAAAACTGTCAACATATGCCTTTCAAGTTTTTTAATGTTCCTGACTGGCTATCTCTCTATATATTCGCAAAGCGTATCGACTGCACCAATTGAAGTAGAAGGTTGAAAGTGTGAATATTTACTCTTTATAATGTATGTCTCTCTTCCAAAACTGGAATATCTTGTTTTTGTTCATTAACCCTAAAAAAGTTTTTACAATGCAAGTTTATGCTAAACTAATCCCTTAGTCTGTGTCGAGTAGTTTTATTGATGAAAATCAGACTTTTTAATCATCCAACGAAAGGTCAGAGCAGTAGCCTATTCATTGATCGCCCCTTTTGTCCAATTTTCTAATTAAAGAACCCCCTAAACAGCACGCTGCCAGAAGATGTTGATCACGTGAATTTTTCTAAAGCATAAATTATCAGACGTGAATTTACCTAGTTTTGAATAGCAGAATGCGAAGAACAAGTCACAATCTTTAAATCATCACCGATGAGAGAAATGTTTTCCGTCAGAATTGGCAAAGTAAATACGTAAGCTAGTCTCATAATTTTTCCGCTAGCTCATGGCATCGAGACATTGTTTCTCAAACTGGTGGATGGATCACTTACAAGTGACTGCAATCATTTTGGTGGTGAATCAAACGAGAGAAGTGGATGAAATGTAAATGAAACATCGATAGTGAATGACTTAAAATAATTAGAGATTTAAATTGTTCTTTCCTTCAAGGTCATCATCATTGCCAGCAACATCATCGCACTTTTATCGTCCGTCGTTGGACATAGACCTTCCCAAGGATTCGCAACAAGTCTCTGTCATGGACGTAGCGGAGGCAGCGTTTTCTGAATTTGTCTACTTCATCTCTCCATCTTGCATCATGTTGGTCTCAGTTTCGAATGTGATCTCTGGGGATCCATGTTGTAAGACGTGATGACAATCGGTTGTCTGCCATTCTTGTAACACGGCCAGTCCGTTGTCATTTGAGTCTTGTAATAGATTTTTTGATTTCCCTGACTCCTGTTTTCTCCCTGATACACTGTGCTGTCTCATGATCTCCCCATGTGAGATTGAGCATGATTCACTTGTGTGCACGTTACATGCGTTTTGGTCTGCATGTCAGTCTCTTGGTTAGATTCCATGTTTCAGCTCTATAAATGACTATTTGGAGGATGCATTGGTTGTAAACTTTTCTTTTTAAAATCCTTGGGATCGTCTTGCCATTTTAGAGTGATATTTCGCTTAATTTCTTCCTCTTTTGTGGGTTTCACAGAGATTCCTTGTCCTAGGTAGATATAGTGGTCTACTTTCAACATTTTTGCATCTTCGATTCAGACTTTTATATTCTTATTCTCGATGTAATTATTGCAAATGACTTTCGTTTTACTGAAGTTCATGAGAAGCTGACATTCTTGCTCTCTTCGAATTTTTAATCTAGCATTTGTTGGAGGTCGCATAGATTCACTGCGAAAAGGACAACGTCGTCTGTATATTGGAGGTTGCTAAGATATTCGGTGTCTATTTGATTCCTCTATTCTACCAGTCCAGATTTTGGAATATCATCTCGAGGCAGGCTGTGAAGAGTTCGAGTGAGCTAGTATCACCTTGTTTTACTTCTTTTGGGAGCTGGAAGTGGTAAGAGTCTTTATGTAGCCTGATAAAGTAAATGTTGTGATTGTATATATATTGCAGTGTTCTGACGTTTACAAAGTCTACACTTGATGAAGGTTTTCATGACCATGAGAATTTCTACAGAGTCAAAGGTCTTGTTAAAGTCTATAAATCCTACAACGATTGTCATTTTGTATCCTGCTCTTTTCTCGCAGGTTATTTATTGGATGGAGATTGTCTATGGTCGATTAACCTCTTCTAAACCCAGTCTGTTCCCGTTGTTGATTTCAATCTAGTGTCTTAGTGATCCGGTTGTTGATGATTTTTGTGAAAAGTTTGAAGATGCAGAGGAATAGCCTTATAGGCCTGTAGCCTTTGGGTTTTCCTTTTTAATTTAGAAGCATTATAATTGCCGTGTTCCAGTCTTTCAGGATTTTACTCTGTTTTAAACGCAAAGATAGAATAGCTTTTGTTTGTTCACGATATTACCAGCTTTAAATAGATCGATGGTGATGTTATCTTGCCAAGGGGCTTTTCTTTTTTTTTTTTTTTTTGCTCGTTTTACTTCCCATGGTGTAAATCCTCGAACTGCTTGTCAGTGTCCAGCGTATCCTGTTCGTTGTTTTGTTGTCCGTGTCTTGAAGAGTTGAGTTTTTGGTAGAATTTTTAGGCACGTTTGACAATTCAGTATCCGTCTATTGTAATGTCTCCGTTTTCTTTGAGTGTGCGAGTTATTTGTTCCTGCCCGATAGTGGAAGCTGTTTATTACTTCAAAACCACGACGTTTTTTGAGAGTGATTTTGATGATTGCTGTCTTATACCTTCTTTTGTCTTCCTTGAAGGTGTACAAATTGGAGAGTGAGCTCTTAATGTTTCTTCAGTAGCTATGGAGCAAGAACTTTGAAGTTTTCCTCTGGCAGAATATTTTCAAAATGTACTGGAATATAGCCTTCATGGGGTAACCTGGTGATACAAAATGAATTGTGTATTAAATCATGAACGAGGAAAGATATGACAAAAATGGCACGAAAATAAAATAAAAATTAGTTGTAGATGAATAAGACTTCGGATAAAAACTCTTACATGAATAACTCTGAAATAGTTCAAGAAACACTGTATTGAATAACAAAAATGCCCCTGCTTATTTTTAACATGCATGGAAGAAATTTTTTTCTAAATGTACAGAAAGAAATCATTCAGGTAACGATCCCCATTCAGTTCATACATTTTTTCCTGTCGAAATCATAACGTGTAAATGCCATTCAGAGTCAACTCTTGGTTTTGATGGGAAAATGTGAATCTTCAAATCGAGTATTCCTTTTTTTAAGTCTTTTATTATGCATATGATCATCTAAAGACAATAAAAGCTGATGACATAAGCATATTAATACCCTTTAAAAATAACTTTGAATTTCATGAGAATATTTGTGGTGCTCTGATTCATCGAGTCAGCACTTTTTTTCGAATTTCTGATTCATTTTAGTCACTAAATTATTTAAATTTGAAATTGTGGAAGCATACTAGTTTCATTTCATGCGAAGCCCCGTATACATAACAAAAATGTTTGTGCTTATTTCTATCTAATAGGAATAAACTTTATTGTCGTTTTTATTTTGTTTGTTTTGTTTGTTTTTTTTTATTTTGCTTCAATATCATTTGGTAAAATAATAAAAAAAACAATCAATGGGAAATGAATCACTCATGGAATGAAGCTGATTATTCGCATTCGAGTTTTGATTTAAAGATCGTAAGTCGTTTGTTGGTCAAACCAAAGTTAGAACAGGTCTGTTTAATTAATCATTAGAAACTGTTACGAGACCAACATCTTTTGGCAGCATTCCACGAAGGGGATGTTCATTTGAAAACAATGACAAAAGGGTGATCAATGAATTGGCTACCTCTCTCGTCTATTGTTGGATCACCAAGAAGTTTGATTTCTCAGCAATCAAACTACCGGACACAAACTAAGTGATTAGTTTAGCATAAACTTGCATCTTAGAAATAGATGGATAATAACCAGTCAGAGACACTTAAAAACTTGAAAGGCATGTGTTGACAGTTTTAGATGATTCTGATTGGCAGTTTTTAATAATCAAAATCTTTCCAACAGTACATGAGAGCTTTGTTCAGACAATATTTATTATAAATCTATCATTCATACATCTTGGATTCTTAAACAGATGAATATTTTATCATCCTTATTTATTATTGAATGATCATTCCTGACTAGAAGGACGCAGATGCAATGCCTTTGGGATTATTCTCTGTTGTACAGACAATTGGGATCAGCGTTTGCCCTCTGACCAAGTGAAGAGTTCTTGTGTCATCACAAAGATAAATGCAAAGGTTGAATAAGATTTTGAGGTAGTTCCTGCCCCAAAACATCACTCACATATTCACGTGAACTTGCTCATGTTAAACAAATCTTATGGCACATTTCCTTTTCGTGGAGAAATAGTTATTGCATCTGTGTATTTTATCAGTTTTTGACTGATTCATTTTAATATATAAAAAGTTCTTTTTTGTCTTTGATGTACTCGTCACCCATTCTCTAGGCTCTTGTCATCGTCAAATGTCGGGGAAAATTAGGTCAAAATAATAGAACTATTTTTCAGTCCTTACATCCGGCTCTTCAAGTTAAAAAAAAAAAGTAATTGAATCACCAATCGCACTAGAAGAAAAGTTTACTAGCCTAAAAATAATTTGTCTTGGCCGATCCCCAAATATCAAGGTTTTAAAAATTCTCTTCAAGCCTCCATTCTTCTCATGCTACACCAATGAATAAAAATAAACTTCGAAAAATCTAATCAAATAATAAGCATATCAGATATAATGCATTCTCCATTGAAATATAGTTTTTTTCTATCTTTAGAGTTATTGTAAATGTAAAACTATCTGAGCTTCATTGAAGGATGTCTGAATCTATCCAATATCAAAATTAACCGGAAACAATTCTTTATATTTATACGCAACAGAAAATATCTAAATTTCGGTATGAAATATCCTAGCTAGCAATACTGATACGAGGACTTCGATCTCTCTGATTTACATTTTCTATACGTAAACATGGAAGAAGACATTTTATGGTCAAGTGAACAAATTTTGAAAAAAAATTCTGAGCAGGGATACATGAAATTCTTACGACAATTGACTTGTTTATTTTTGCCCAGTCCATCTCTGATATCAGATGAATATTTTAAAAAATCAAATAAATTCATAGATGTTTCATAGAATAAACACAAAAATGTCTTATGTTGAAGGGAAACACACGAAAACAGGCAAACAAGCGCAGGTCTGTCCGTGGAATGGAATAAAAATACACGCTATTTCTTATATTGCTGGAAACAAGGGAATGTTTTATTAATGGTTCATAATTACAACGTGAAAAACCAGAAAAAACTTGGTGACGACTTTTTTCATAAATTGAAAATCAATAGCTTCCCTTTCACTAGTTTTCACTTACATATCATGAATTTAGTATCTAAACCATTCAGCTACTCCCATACCTTGGCTCCTTGAGAAACTGCAAACTGATAGATAGATCAATAGATAGATAGAAAGAAAGTTTATCTCACAGTGAAACAAATACTAAAAATAGCGCAACACGTGAAAATCAAAATCATTACGGTAGCAAAAACGTTGCTCGCTTGCTCATTAGATATAGTAGTCTCAATCATATGGGCACTCATAGACGTACCCATTCACACATAGGCATGCACACATGAACACACACACACACACACACACACACACACACACACACACATATATATATATATATATAGAGAGAGAGAGAGAGAGATGGTGAGAGATAGCAAGTAGCTAGAGAAAGAAGGGGAGCAAAGTGAGGGACAAATATGTGAGAGAATAGATTGATAAAATAGATATCCATTTTTATGTGACTTTGAATGAATATCTAAAAAAAACTTCTTGTGCACAAATACATCATTGTTTGTGTAGTCAAAATATGCTCACTTGCACAGATCCCAACGGATCCCCTTCCCCATCCAGTCGTACCTGTTTTTTTATTCATTTCCTGTTGATGAGCTTGCCATTCTAGCTTGCTAATATGATTGATTAGTTTCACATAATCTACAATTGCCGTTCTCCTGTTTTTGTTTATCCATCCAAGCTTTTATATAATAATGATAATAATAATAATAATAATAATAATAACGGGATCCATGGGTATTGGTTCAAAAAGTTCACCACGTTACACGGTAGACTCACCCACCTACTCCAAAATTGTCTAAATGAAGGCAAAGCACCAGAATGGATGACTAAAGGCAGAACCACCCTCATCCAAAAAGACCTGGGGAAGGGGAACATAGCAAGCAACTATAGACCAATCACTTGCCTACCACTTATGTGGAAAATCCTGACCGGGCAAATAGCAGAGAGAATATACATATCAATGGATAGAAGGGGGCTACTACCAGAAGAACAGAAAGGGTGTAGGATAGGAACCAAAGGGGCAAACGATTTACTCTACATAGACCAGATGATCTTAAAAGAAGTAAGGAAAAGGAGAAAGAATATCGCAATGGGATGGATAGATTACAAAAAGGCATACGATATGATTCCACATAGCTGGATACTCGAATGCCTTAGAATGTTCAAAATTAGCGAACCGGTGGTTAAATTCATTGGTAATTCAATGAAAAACTGGAAAGTAGATTTGACAGCCGCAGGGGACAAACTAGCCGAGGTAGGGATAAAAAGGGGAATCTTCCAAGGAGACTCGTTGTCCCCACTATTATTTGTTCTAACAATGATACCGCTTAACAGAATCCTGAGAAACAGCAAAGGGTACCACTTCTCTAAAACAAAAGGTAAGGTCAACCACTTAATGTACATGGACGATATTAAATTGTTTGCAAAAAACAGGGGAGAGCTTGAGACTCTGTTCAACGAAGTAAGGGAATATAGTGAGGACATAGGAATGGAGTTTGGGATAGAAAAATGCGCAATCATGGTGATGCATAAAGGAAGGCTTTCAATGACTGAGGGAATTGAACTTCCGGACAACAACAAGATTAGGGCATTGACTGCACAAGACCGATACAAGTACCTAGGTGTCCTTGAATGTGACACGATAAAACGGGAAGAGATGAAGGAGAAAATTAAGAGAGAATACCTCAGAAGGATAAGGAAAATATTAGAAACCAAATTAAATAGCAGAAATCTAATAAAAGGAATGAACACCTGGGCTGTGTCAGTAATTAGGTATACAGGACCATTCCTAGGATGGACAAAGGAAGAGCTCCAATCAATGGATAGGCGAACAAGGAAACTTATGACGATGCATAAAGCATTACATCCTAGGGATGATACAGATAGGCTATACGTTAAGAGAAAAGAAGGTGGTAGGGGGCTCATCAGCATAGAAGATTGTGTCCAGAGAGCTAAAGTAGTCCTAGATAGATATGTGCAAACAAATAGTGAAGAAATCATAAAGAGCGCGAGGGATAGTGCGACAAACAATAAAGTAGAAAACAATGGAACAGTACAGCAAACTAGAAAAGAAAAGTGGGAAGGGAAAAAATTGTACGGCGAGTTTAAAAGACAGATAAAAGAAATAGCAGACGAGAAATCATGGACGTGGTTACGAAAGGGAAACCTTAAGAGAGAAACAGAATCGCTCATCATGGCAGCCCAAAACAAAAGCATAAGGACAAACTACATAAAAGCAAAAATCGACAGAACACAGACAAACAGCAAATGCCGCATGTGCGGTGAGAGAGATGAGACAGTAAACCACATAACTAGTGAATGTAGCCAACTCGCCCAGAAGGAGTATAAGCATAGACACGATAGAGTAGCAACGATGATACACTGGGAACTAAGTAAACAAATGGGATTCGACCATGGGGAAAAGTGGTATCAGCACAAGCCAGAGGCAGTTTTGGAGAATGACAACCACAAACTACTGTGGGACTATGACATCCAAACTGACCACCTCATCCAGGCAAGAAGGCCGGACTTAGTAATAGTAGACAAAAAAAGGAGGGCCTGCCAAATAGTAGACGTTGCTGTACCTGCAGACCATAGAGTAAAAAAGAAGGAGGGTGAGAAAAGGGAAAAATACCAGGACCTAGCAAGGGAGTTAAAGAAAATGTGGAACATGAAAACCAGGGTAGTACCGGTCATAGTGGGCGCACTAGGAACTGTCCCCAAAACGCTGAGGGAGAGACTGGAGGAGATCGGGGTTAGGGGGAGGATAGAGACCGTACAGACCACAGCACTGCTGGGCACTGGACGGATACTGAGGAAGGTGCTAGAGATATAAGGACTGCAACGAAGCGTAGCTCTGTCATGATATGCGAAAGAGAGAGGAGACGTTAGCTGAAGACCTGGGGAGACTTATTGTCACTCAGCCTTCAGTATACTCAGTATTTTTACTCTATGGTCTGCAGGCACAGCAACATCTACTATTTGGCAGGCCTTCCTTTTTTTGTCTACTATTACTAAGTCCGGTCTTCTAGCCTGGATGAAGTGGTCAGTTTGGATGTCAAAGTCCCACAGTAGTTTGTGGTTGTCATTCTCCAAAACTGCCTCTGGCTTGTGCTGATACCACTTTTCTACATGATTGAATCCCATTTGTTTGCTTAGTTCCCAGTGTATCATCGTTGCTACTCTATCGTGTCTATGCTTATACTCCTTCTTGGCGAGTTGACCACATACACTTGTTATGTGGTTTACTGTCTCATCTCTTTCACCGCACATGCGGCATTTGCTGTTTGTCTGTGTTCTGTCGATTTTTGTTTTTATGTAGTTTGTCCTTATGCTTTTGTTTTGGGCTGCCATGATGAGTGATCTCACACCAGTTGCTTGGTGTATTATTATTATTGTTATTATTATTATTATTTGCATTTGCATTTTCGCACCAGTTGCCTGGTGGTCATTGCTAGAGACTGAGTGACAGCAAGTCTCCTCAAATCCCCAGCCATCTTCTTCGCACTCTTGCTTTCCACTGCAGTTAAGTTTTCACACTTGTTGACCAGAGTTACAGTAAGTCTCTTCAGGTCTCCAGCTTTCTCAATGATTCTCCTCACCTTTCACAGCAGTGCTGTGGTCAGTATCGTCTCTTCTTGCCTTTTTCCAGGCTAATTGGCCATCGTTAACAACAGGGGGTCTCAAATTTCATCATAATCATCATCATCATCCTCATGGATATGGTGATATATTTTTTATGTCAAATAATATTCATTGTACACTGATTTTCAGCTACTCAATGATGTATCTTAGTAGACACAAGCAGTTTTTCTCCACATATATACAATGGGTATTCAATACAAGATGCTACACAAGAAACAGTACATAATTGTATAAAAGATAAAATATTTGCATCGACAGCGCTTTGGATAAGGATACTGATGATGCCTGTGAGGACAATTTTTTTTATAATTCATAGATGCTAAGGTTTCCTGGTAACTACTTACCCGCGCTACCATGAAGAACGAGATGTGAAACAAGGTCGAGTTTAACATTGGATGGATTACTGGCCAAAAATTGCTCCAGCCACCGCTGTCAAGAAAGCGTCAGGAGGAGCCCGACCTCTCTGCAGCTGGACCGAGTAATAGAGGAAGACAACCCTAGGACGAGTATAAAGCTTCCCAATACGCTTAGCAATGGACAGCCTCAGTAACCCTTATTGGCAGGTAAGCAGTCGGTCTTGAGCACACCTGTCAACCCAATCTCCAGCCCATTAGAGTGCCAAGCTTCAGTACCGACTCCTCGGGCAAGGCTAAAGAACAGATACTACTCTCTGTTCAGAGCCAAAAACGCCAGAATAAAGTGCCCTATTTATTTACACTCCTACCAAAGGAAATGCGACACAAGGTCAAGCTTAACGTGAGAAATTGGAGCTGCCCCTTGAAAACTATCTCCAGCCGACGCAACTGAGATTGCTTCAGCGCTGCCCGAGGCGAACTGCTTCCCCGTTGCTGGGCCGAGTAATAAAAAGATAACCAAAGGACAAATGCGCTTAGCAATGTGCAGCACCAATGTACCTTCTGTGTGTACTGCACACTCGGTCTCGAACACTCCTGCAACACCAGTGTCGGGCCGATTTGACTGTCAAGTGTCAGTACTGACACCTAGATCGTGGAGCAGATACTACACTTTGATCCGACCCAAAAAAGACAGGAAAAGGTTAGGCAGAACGTACAGGGGGATATTTGCCAACACTGCTCGATGGCCCTAAAGGCTTTTATAATAACTGGCATTGTTCCAATCTCTATTTACCACATAATCCTGATCTTAATTTCCAGGTCTTTGAACTCAATTATTATCATTTTAATTATTATTGTTTACAAAATTAACCAAATATGACTGCATTGTAGTTACTAAACATTTGAATTCATGCAATCTTGTGCTGATTCAATACATCGATAATCAGTAATCTTCATCCTAATGGTTATTATGATAATCCTTTATCGTCTAAAGTGGCAATCAGCTTCAAGGGATAAACGCAATCTCTGCCACATCTGCACACACAATACTCCTATTCACTCTCCCGGCAATACTTCTCGTACAATTAGATAACGGCAGCTCGGGCTTCTTGATAATGAATTGAATGGAGGACACAAAGATTGGACTTTTGTCACCAGGAGGGACATTTCTGGTTGACATAACACGTAAAAGAAAAAAATTCATCTTCGAACGTGACTTTTACAAAATTCAATCCACGGTTTTCAACTTTTAGATCAAAATTTGCCTCTGCTGTGCAAACAATCTGAGAAAGGCAAAGGTGCCTTAAAACTTCCGTTTAAGAAAAGTGATCTTACTTTAAAAGAAAAGATATCTTATAAAATCGTGAATAAAGATCTTGGAAACTATCACCCTTTTACATTGCTATCTAAGATGAATGAACTATTCTCAAAGATATTTAAAAATCGACTAACAAACACTTTAGAGAGAAATTAACCACAGAAGTAGACAGGCTTTGGGGGTAGCTACTCAACAGACCACCCACGTTTGATAAATCATATGATCAAAACAAACGCAAAACAATACAACAAACCAGTCTGTTTGACTATTTTGATCGTGAAGAAGCATTTGACTCGACAGAAGACACGTCAGACTTCAACTCAATTCCCCAGGATTATATGAATTTTTATTGAGAATGTATTCAAAAATGAAACTGCAATGAATAGATTGCGCAAAGATACCAATGAGATAAAGATTGAAAAAGGAGTAAGACAAGGGGATACAACTTTGCTTAAATTGTTCACAGCTAGTCTTGAAATCCCTTTCTGGAAAACTGACAGGGAGAGAATGAGAATAAACATGGATGGAAAATATCTGAAATTGTTTAGCAATTCCTGACGACATTGCATTATTATCAGAAATATCAGTTACAGAACATGTTAAATTTTCCTCTTACTAATCGCATCTTGATAATTCGAAATTTCACGATTCAAAATGGCCGAAATATCTACGATTAAAAAATAAGAAAGCCGGTTTGATACCTGGATACTAATGTATATACAGCTGGAATCAGGTTTGCAATATGGAATTTAGAAATGACTATTATAGAGCAGGCAGTTATAAATAGCTTAAGAAATATCGTTTGCTGATGGCTTGAATGGCATTTACCAATTATCGTTCACAAGTATTTATGTTGGGGTAAATATTTGCCGTCATGTTATATTTTATTTAATAGATGCATGAATAAGAAATTCGTATGATAAACATAAGTATATATAAATATATATATACATATAGTTGCCACTTCAACATCAACATAGCGTGGCTCTGGCCATTGAGCTAAACAACAACTGGTAATGAAAACAGTTATTTGGGTCTTTGCGATACCGGCAGCTGATTAGCTCAATGGTAGGAGCAACGCTACGTTGGAGCGGCTACCCAATTGGTAGAAAGTTCAGTCCCTGCAGTAGCCCTATTTCCTCTAATTGTTCATTCTAAGCAAAATTATACATTTTCCAAGTACCGATGGAACATTATAGCAAATAAGAGTTTCAATAACACAATTTGTAATCATTCTGTCGGGTAACATATCCATTTTTAATCGCACAATTGTCACGTTGAACGGAACAAATAGAGCAAATTCAAACCAAGAATAAACAAGAAGAGAATTTTGATTGAAAACAGTTATTTGGGCCTTTACATTACCGGCAGTTGATTAGCTTATATGTATATATATAATTATGCATATATATGTGCATGTGCGTGAGTGGTACGCGGGTATGTAAATTTGTAAATATAAATAAAGGTAGCTGAACGTCACTGAGTCACAGGTCACTGTTGGACCCGGTGTAGTACCTGATAGCCTCCTTTTTACAATTCAGGGTTACCTCTCTATGAGTTATACAACCCTAGCCTTAGTTAAGGCGTATATCTAACAGAAAAAAAATCTCACACTAAACTGGGGTAAATGGGTCTTTTTAGTTCTGGATAAGTCACTATTCTAAGAGAAAGATTCTTCGAAATAAAAGGTGCGGTGACTTTAACCATTGGACATCTTATTTTGTGCGTGTTGTTGGGTCAATGGTTGCAAATGCACAGAGGGCGTCCTGCTTCGATGGGAAATTAATGACATGTGCTGACCTAACGAGTGGATAGCAGACAGTTATAAGCTTGCACGTAGATGGCAGAGATTTTATCGTGACGTCGTTGTCATTGGTGGAAACTTTTGCGACGAATCAGTCCTTTTTTAGGCCAGCGATGCTTATCTGCATATGATTACCGACAAAAAAAGTGTTCCAAATATTGCCTGTAAAAAAATACGGAAAGAAAAGAAATCGAAACATAAATATATACTGCAGCTACGTTCGAACGAGTAGATAGATGCTGAGAACTTGACAAGTTTTACATTAATATTGTTGTCATACCAAAGACTCGATTGGCCTACGAAGGTGATTGAAAGAAGTAGGAGGCGGGTGTTTTTTTCCAATATTGGCAAATATGGAAATTAGAAGAGATATTGATGAGTTGGATTTGCCATTTGACAAGATATTACAGGAAAGCTGAAGGGTCACCATACGTAGGATTTTACCGTATAATGATGTTGAGAGTCCCGATGGGTCATGGGTGATATGCAACTGCTATCTATGTTAGAATGAAGAATGCGTATGTGAGCTCAAATCAATTGGAAACAACGGTTTGATGGGACAAATGCTCTAATCCAGGCAGCTGCAGATAACGAGGATGCTAGATGGATGCAAGGGTGATGAAACAGAACTATGGGTCACACACTAATTTAGGATAAAGAATCTTCAATGAACATTCGAGAACCAAACAGTATTATGAAGCAATAGGCTGACTCTACCAGAAATTCTTAAGAATCAATCAACTATGAATGAGGACATCATCAGTGCAATTCTTCTGTAGTCATTCAAGAGTTGGACAATTCTCCAAATCTAGCTGAGGCTTAGTCATATGGAAAGGGTTTTGATGGAATTCCCTCAGACGTTATTCTGTATAGTTGTGAGAGGCTTGCAAGCACTGTACATTACCTCATTGCAGATGGTTGGCAAGAAAGTGTTCAACTAAATGGATTTTTCTATCAGATATGTTCATTAATCTAAAAAAGCTAGTTTTGTTTTCGAGTTGGTAAAGGGACAATGGACATGATATTTACTTCACGGCAACTACAACAAAAGTTTATTGAGCAGCATGTCAACCTTTGGTAACTGTTTATCGATTTGAAATAAGCTTTCAATGCAGTTTACAGGAAAGCAATTTTTAAGGATGGTAGGCTGCCCACTGAAGTTTGTTGACATCCTGGGACAGGTTCATGATTATACATGGTCAGAGATTAATTTCTGATGATGTTGACAATGGAGTGAAGCAAGTGGGCTTTCCTGAACCAACCTAGTTCTCGGTCTACTTTGCTGTGTTTCTATTACTCAAGGATGGAAAGTTTTTGGCCGAGCAAGCACAAGTTTCAAGTACCAAAAAAACCTATTAGTTTTGAAAACAAGAGAATACAACCAATGCATCTTCTCGATTGTGACCTATTGAGCTGAAACATGGAATCTAACTGAGAGACTGACCTTTGAACTGTGAACCATGTAACGTGCACATGAAAGAATCGTGCTCAACGTCACACGGGGAGATCAGAGGACAGCACACTATATCATGGGAAAAATAGGAATCTCAGACAACATAAAATCCATTAGAAAACTCATATGGAAAGGAGCTGGTCATGCTGCAATAATGGAAGAAATCTGATGGACATTACGACTCATAACATGGAACCCCAGAGAATGTAAACGAAACTGAGGCTAGCAGAACACAAAATGGAGAGACAAACAGATGAGTTCAGAAAGTATTAGCTCTGTGATTCCCATAATAGAGAGGTGCGGCGAATCCTGGGGAAGGACTATGTCCAACAATGGATGAAGGAGAGAACTATCACAGACCGTTGGGTAGTATTCTTGTCCAATTTAGAGCACTGGACCAGGAGCTTGAACTTGGAGGTGAAATAGCTAGAGTAACCTTTGAGAGGCTAGAAGCTCAAATTTAGTCGCCGAGGAACATCTATTTGTGTCTTTACAGCATTTCTCTGTTTCTGTAAGACCTGGAAAATCCATTGAAAACATCTGAGACTACTCTAATGTTTCCACCAAAATTTTCTGAGACGTTAGCTGGGTGTCTCACAGAGGAATATGACTCCCTATATGGAGTTGCTTGGCTCTGTCGGAGCATGTTTCATTAGAATTAGACTAAAATGTGTGGGTCACGTTTTAAGGCTGGATGATTGCAGACCCCTCAAAAAATGTGTGGAAATGATTTTGACGACATGAAGATAGACGATGAGAACTGGGAGGGCTTACCAAAAGATCTTGCAGCATGGAGGAAACATACCTTTAATTGATGAGCTAAACTGGAGACTGAGAGCACTTGCTATGCGGAGTTGCTTCGTGATGCTTGCGAGACAGAAGGTGGAAAACTTCCCACGGGTCAAGGAACAGGATAAAGGTTGACATGTTCATATTCCTGTCGCGTTCTGCTGTCTGAAACAGGCTTGGCAAGCCATTTAAAATTTTTCATACAGGATCGGCAGACATCTTTTTATTCCCGGTGTGAAACGAAGTCTGCTGGTCGTAATCAAGATTAGCCAGGCATATAAATGCAGCATCTGCTGGTTACAATACGGATAATGGAGAAGCGATAGGGAGCTGTACCGAATACCTCTATCATTTTCTATATATTCTAGAAAGCTTTACACCCTTAAACACTAAATATCAAAAAACTTTTTCGATAGATTTTTTGTCACTTCTGTCATCCATTTCCCAATATTTTTCAATGCAATTTATGTAATCTTATATATATATATATATATATATATATATATATATATATATATATATATATATATATATATATATATATAAATATATATATATATATACATATATATATATATAGATAGATAGAGAGAGAGAGAGAGAGGGGGGGGAGAGAGAGAGAAAGACTCTTATTCACAAAGCTGGTATTCTTATTTGGTCATCAATCTAAATATTACTCAGTTTTGATATGTATATATACATATATATATATGTGTGTGTGTGTGTGTGTGTGTGCGTGTGTGTGTAGATAAATGTTTACAATTTCGTTGTGACTATGCCCCACAGCCATTATGGTCGACGGACAACTGTTCTTTCATCATCATTCTGTAGACAACTGGAGTGTTACGTCTTTGGGTTACTTTTTTCTATCGGTTATTTTCTTTGTTTGTGTGTTTGAGATTTGGTGGTCATAGGAAATGTGTGCTTCAGCCAGTGCTAAATGGGTTCTTGGTTGTTTATGTCGTGTTTGGGCGGAGAGAGATATGGGAGTAGTTTTGTTGGGTTTTGTAAGATTTTATTCTTGGATGAGTGTATAATTACAATATAATGTATAAATCAATCCTATATATATATATATATATATATATATGTGTGTGTGTGTGTGTGTGTGTGTGTGTGTGTGTTTCCTGGGGTTGTATAGATGTGCATGCCGAAATATGAAAGATAAATATAGTGTGACTCATACATTTATCGAGATTTTGACAAATATATTGGTAAAATAGCAGTAGCAAGTGTTTTATGAAACATAAATGACTCTGTATTTTTATCCATGAACACAGATACTCACACATACGGAAATACAAACGCACACACCCAACCAACACGTATATATATGAGCTGTGTTTTATCATATTGATTCATCCATCCATCTGATTTCCTTTCTCTTTCGATAAATCATAAAAGAACAATTGTGCTTGAAAATTTTTCTTTGCAGAGAGTTCCTATAATTTGGTTGTCTTTGCCTCTCAAAATGTCTTATCATTCGATCTATCGATCAGCCAAATACGAATATACTTTGTGTAATGCACACTACTTTTTTATATTTTATTTCGTAGTAGTTGTTTTTTTCCCCGTGGAAACCATGACATTTTTAGATAGTACAGTCGAGTGATCATTATCGTTCCTTGGGTGGGGGTTATGGATTTTCTTATGTGCTAAAAATATATATTTTTTGTTGAAGCTTTTCAAGTTCATTTGTTAGTTCACGTCCGTACATACACAAATGTACAAACGCATATACAACTACACACATATACATATACATATATATATATATATATATATATATATATATATATATATATACCTACATGTATATATGTATGTATGTATAGAGAGAGTGAGAGGTAGAGAGAGAGCAGTCACAAAAAAATTGAAAATAATATGTACGTCCTTTAAATATCGATATTTCCTTTAAGGACATTTGAAAAAGAAATAAAAGGCATGATTTATATGAAAATCAAGACAAAACACATTGCTATCACGTCACGTGAACTCATATTACTTCAAGTTGCAAGTGTGCTGGCCAGTTTAACGCTTTTTGATTGAAGACGCATGACTGTAACGGCTGCAAGTCACGTTATATCACGACTCCTTACTGGTCCGCTCAGTTGACTCGACATTCAAAATTTTCTGTACCTGTACATGTTTTTGAGTTGCTTGATGATGCGAAGAGCAATCCAGGACATCATAAAACCTGTCAGAAATCTCAAATTGCAATGGGCTGTACAAGTTGCAAGAATAGATAATATTAGATAACCGCTGGGTATCATGACTCACAAGGTGGATTCCAAGAGATCAGATACGAAGCTGTGGTTGACAGAAAGTGAGATGGCGTGACAAGCTTGATAAATTTGGAAAGAAATATATCTGCAATGCCCATGATAGAGAGATCTGGCAAATCTTGGGGGAGATATGTCTAACGAAAGACACTAACAGATTGGTAGTGATGATGAATATTTTGTGACAACTTATAAAACTAGGTGAAATGAAGTGGCACAATGGGGATCAAGCTAATTTTCATGGCTTTGAGACCTGGTAGTCTTGCATGAAGTTCACATGACATGATAGAGATTTGTCTCCGCCTTCAATGTATCTAATATGGAGATTCTTGATGGAAAGAATATGCGTTGGTTTTCTCAGAAGTTTTGTTTTGACCAAAGACGGATAAAAAATTGCTGCTTTCTGTCGGATTCGAACTCAGGAAATCTAACAAAAAGGAAGTGGCTTTTTGAAATATGTTACGCCTGCTAAAACAGCAAACTATTCGCGTGGGCAAAAGTCACCGCCAGGCGTATATAGCGTTACGATTTGAACAAGTTCAGGAAATATTAAGGCCATGATGCTTACGATCGAAAGGTCAAGCAGATCATGGGAAGGTCAACGTCTAATGGCGGATTACTGTTGTGAATACAATGATGATGATGATGATGATGATGATGGTGATGATGGTGGTGGTGGTGGTGGTGGTGGTGATGGTGGTAATATGAAATCTTCTTGTAGTAAGTCAGCTGATTATTGCATTTCAATTTTTACCGAATGTGCCTGATTTCAAAGCAACAAAATATTGTAGCTTCTTTCAAAATGAGATCAAATATTTCAACGAAGTTTACGAGACATCAAATGAATGAATAGATGAATAGATACATTCCCATTATGCATTGTAACTCGATCTGTTTCAATGAAAAATTTGACTCGCATAAAAGGAAGAAAATCGGTTTCAATATATAATATATAAACCCGCTAAAGGAGATCTGCAAAGACTTGCGTCTAATTCGTCTTTTTTTTTTCTCAATTTTAATTTTGGGAAATTCAAACTTCTTAAGTTTATTTTAATCTTAGTTTCAAAATTGACATTTATTTTTCATGTGTCTGGAAACAATCGATTTTCAAGAATGGCATTTGCCCCAATCACTTTTGTAAACAGGTCTGGTTAGTCACTCAATAGAAACTGTCACCTGACCAAAGTCTTTCGGCAGTATGCTGTGTTCGTAAAAAGTTACGTCTACCGGCCTTTGTGGGGCGATGATCACTAAAAAGCGAGGAATTTCAGGAAAGCATGGGTGCTGCTGGACACGAAATAGCCTCCAAATACTTGAAGTGTATTAACTATCAACCCTCCAGCTAAATTGATGTGACTTGTACGAGCAACATACACACACACACACAAACCCTAAAATGAATGTTTTTGTTTGTTTTGTTTTTTTTTGTGTAATATTATCCAAAGAAAATAGATATTTTATCTAGAATTATCTAAAAGATACAAACGCAAGATTTGGAAATTGTTGGTTCTAAATGACCTTAGAGACCTCAAGAAAATTTTCAGATGGTGCCCAGAGGAGATGATCTAAATTCTACTTGGTTGGTTGGTGGGGCCATTTGTGGGGCTACGGTGAATCGATAGATTAAAAGATAGCCACCTGGAGATGCTTCAAAGCTGAAGAAACCTATATTGACAGATTTGGCGACAGTTTTGGTTGATGGTTTCTAATAATATTAATTTCACTTCTGAGAAGATTTCAAACCTTCAGCAGTAATGGACGATATTATTTCTGTGCTTTTATTTCTTTTCTTTTTACTTATTGTTACTGTTTGTCTGTTTGTTGGGTAGTTTGTTCGAGTGTTTTTTGTTTCCAAATGGTAATCCTTTCTAGAGAATATCATTAAATGAAAGTGCTCCAGTGAGCAGGAATGTTTGGGAATGTTTATAGATAGATATCTCAAAAGATAGAGAGACAAAATTGAAATGAATAGCCAAAGTGAGAGAAAGATATTAATTGACTTGATACGGACAGAGTAACGGAAAGGAAGAAAGAAAGAAAGAGTGAGAATAAGAGGGATATATGAAGTGATACGAGCAGATAGATAGATAGATAGATAGATAGATAGATAGATAGATAGATATGAACAGACTGAGGAATGGACCTCCAAGCATGAACAGTCCTCGATATATATATATATGGCTGGTCTCGCATATTGCAATTTACATAAACAAACTTACTATGTCATGCCTCTTATGCTCTAGAGTGGAATCTGTATTTCTATTGCTACCTTTGTATGTATGATACCAAATCCAGTGCTTCTAGCTTTTGAAATGCACAATTTTATTGTCGACCGAATATATAAATTTCTGTATCCATTTGCGTGTGTGTATAGGGAGTGTTCATGTGCATGGGGGTGGGCAGGCATGCACATATGTTTAATGCATGAATGCATGTTTATTGTGAAACAGCCAGTTCAAATCAGGTGCTGGAATTGACTTTCTCATGTTTCTTCCTAACAACATCAATTACAACAATCCCCATTTAATTTTGGGAAGTAAACGTATCACTGTCTATCCTCAAGACGTTCGGAGTGTGAAAGGTAAGATAAACGAAGATGAAGATGGAAGTGCTCTAACGAAGGAAGAGAGAACGTCAAAAAGGCAAGGGTATCCACAGAGAAAGAAGAGGCTCATTGGGAGAAGCAGTTATAGCTAATCCGTGTCACTGTCTAGTCACAAAAGGCTGCCGTTCATCTCTTCCTACCCGTCGTTCAATTTTGTGACGGGGGTTTGTCACGCGATCATTTTATTCCTAGTGTCATAGAAAATTGTATTCTTTGCCAACCCTAATTCTTCAGTTTCCCTGTCGGGTGTTTTGCAGTAGCTTCCTGTTGGCCCACCTCGAGTCGTCGTGATCTACAGACAGATTTTTCGGTGTCAAGGTAGGATAGTTTTGACTCCCTTGATTGTCCCTCTCTTTTCTTTCCTTTTTTTCCCAGATTGAACTCAATGTTTGAAACAAAACCCCAAGCTATTTTGGCAATGTCGAGATTGCCACAAAAATCAGGCTAAGCAGAGACAAGTTCTGATTGTTTGACAGTCAGGGAGATGAGGCTTAAAAGACTGAGGTCGATGGCGAAACTCAATGTCATATCTGATATAGCGAACTTTAGATTAGAATCAGCATTATACAAAATCAACATATAAGATTTTCTTTACTGTAATTTGAAATCACGACGATGTGGTTGGTAGGCCACTCTCTTGCCAACTGATCAAAATCAACAAGTCTTACAGAACTGCAAATTTATTAATCACTACGAAGCATCAACAAAAACCGTCTAATTAGGTCTATCATGTATTCCGGTTGGTCTGTCTGACTGGCTGGGTAAGCATGTATCACATGTGCAGGCAGCACTAATGAAGCTAGAAGGCTGAAATCTCAACATTGACTTTTCGGGGATAGGGGATTCTTTCCCTTGATAGGCTTTTAGTGGGGTATGAAATTTGCAATGCAAGTTTATACCAAATTGATTATTTTTTTGCTTCCAGTAGAGTTCACTCGTTTTTCAAACATTCTGACTTCTAAGTAATACTCTACCTAACAAATGGGGGGGGGCAATAATATATCCATCGATCACCCCTTTTCAATCAATCAATCAATCAAAAAGATCACCGTCACCACAGCATGTTGGTTTTGAAAGTTTCTATTGAATGACTGACCAGACCTGTATGTACTGGACTGTTCTGGAAATCATGACAGAATTTAAAAGCTTCATAACTCTTCCATTAGGGGGGGGGGCTTAAAGATGTCAACTATCATATTTATTAGACAGACATAAGCCCTTAAAACAACCAACATATCTTCCCGATAATCCCCTATTCGAGCAGGAACGTCACCAAACCTAGGCAAAAGATCCACTTCAAAACCATACATCTTGCACAGGAGAGAATATAGCGCAACATTAGATGAAAAAAGATCACGATACAGCGTAGTGAAATAGAGGAAAAGCAGGAGTCAGAGACATTATAGAAACTAAACTCAAATAGCAATGGGCTGGTCATGTTCTGAGAATGACCGTGGACTGCTGGTCATCATGACTAACTATGTGGTTCCCCAGAGATCATATACAAGAATGCATGCGGCAAAACATGACATGTCGTGACGAACTAAACAAGTTTGGGAAGTATCAGGTTGTATCTCCAACCGTAGACGCTAAAAGGCTGCTACCGATGATGATGATATTATATATATATATATAACATCTTATTGCAGTCATTATTCTCCAACCAAACACAATCCAAAAGTTGTAGTGATCATCTCACTTCGAAAGTAGGAGTTGAGTTCGACTTTGCGGCAGCCAATCTGCAAATAGTCATTTTCAAACTAAGCCAAAGTTGGTAGACGATACACGAGGCAGCTGGTGGTAATCATGCCTACGTGTAAAGGTTTTTGAGACCTGCATGTTAATCACTACTTCATAGCAGGTGTTATGCCATTACATGTCTACGGTTAATTATGAAGTTATATAAAGACCCCCGTAGCCAACTCTTCCGTAATGTTATGGAAATCTTCGAAGTTTCTTTAAAGTTTATTCAACAAGAAAGAGAGGGAGAGAGAGAGAGAGAGAGAGGGGGGGCAGAAGAATGAAATAGTATTTGTAAAAAAAAATGACTATCTGCCCTGAATGAGGGAATTAGTGCGTTTTGACTATGATCAGGGAGGCACTCCGATATCTCTCTCTAGGATCCGAGTAGTACCTCTGTGCTAATTTACACGTTCGATATACGTATACATATGTGGTGTGGAAAAAGTTGACGATATGGAATAGAAAAGAATCGTAAGATCAATAATTCTTCATTGGTACCAAACATTTCGTCCGAAATTTGGACTTCTTCAGTGATTCTACGGGAGAATGGTGTGAAAAAACGATGGTAAATTTACATTGAAAAAGCCTTGATGTAATATGGTATCAGTGGATTTTCTGTTGTTAATGGTTTCATGAAAACGGTTATGAAAACCAACCGTTTCTGCGAGGGTATAACATTTCTATAATTGGAATAACGTCTTTGCCGAATCATGAAAGGTCCTTTACAGAATATTTCGACGGGATGAGGAATGTAATTATGTTCTATTGAAGAGAGGAAAGTTAGATTGTTCAAATCTTTACCTGTATAAGAAGTAAAAGAAAGGCGTGTAACTGCAATGCACGTAAGTTGCATCACAAGAACGGTTCACCAACCTACGTCATTCCCATTGTAAAGACCTTCTACAATGGACCTTTGCAAAAAAGGTGTTTTTAAAACTTATTCTATTCGACGACATTAACAACAGAAATCACTACCAGCACATTACAACTAGATTTTTCTTGTAGATTTACTATCATTTTCTGACGCAATTCTTCGCAAGACTCTGTAAAAGTCCAAATTTGAGACAAAAAGTTGGCTATCAATAGAAAATTCGAGATGTACTAATCAGCCTAAAGTTTTTTTTTGTTGTTTTCGGAATCGTCGATTTTCTTCATATCATTTTGTCGGATCTATGTCTATTTTCTAATATGTACGCTTGTGTATGTGCGTGTGTATACACATACCTTCAAGATCAATACTTGCCAACACTCAACTAGTATCAAATGATATTTTCATGGATCTATTCTCTCTTTTCTCAGCAATCGGTCAACTACAAAGATAAGATGTGATGATGCAAATTTTTCTGTGTAGCTTCGGTCTCCAGTTTACGTATTGATTCTTGTGATAATTACCATCATCTTTTAAACTATATTCTGAAGCTGGACCAAGCCTATTTAATGTACTTGACCACATTGAATACTAATAACAAAGTGTAACATAACTTTCGTGGGTTTTATTTCAGATTGCTTACGTGTAAAAAGGATGGGAAAATGACTTTTTTTCTCTTCAAAGTATGCTTTTGTAACCGAAACAAACAAAGAAATCTGTTTCACAAAATACTTTGTTGTCTACGTTGTTAAACGCTGTGTCACTCATCACACACCCTTTTTCTATGAACAGACACTGTTTAGTGTCAGCAAGTTGAATCTGAAAAGTATTATTCTATTGTAGTTTTTGGGGTGTTCTGTTGGAGATTTGCGTATTAGGTACAATATGGTGTAAGTAAATAACACTTAAAGTTAATATTGAGAAGTAATGGAACAAATGGCATCATCATATTGATTTTATTTACTATCAATCGAATATCCTCAGTCACGATGAAAAAAAATGAATCAGACGTAAATATTTTCCTTGGACGGACTAACTCTCCAGGAAGTCCTTCCTTGTTGACATGAAACTTATTTAATTGGTTGATATTCGCTGTTTTACTCACTTGTTATATCGTAATGAATGTTTGAAATGTACGAATATTTTCTACTCTAATATTCTTACAGGAAACTCCCTTTATCGTGGAAAGAGCATTTAAAAAGAAGGAATGCCTGACAACGGTCTTGTTAGGAATTCTGTAGAAACTATCATGCGGTCTATGACCCCCTGGCAGCATTGGAGGATGCCTTCCCAAAGATTTATAAGAATTAGTTCATTTACTGTATTTCTATTGACATTATATGACAACAAAACTTACTAAACTCAGGAGGGGATTCCCAGAGGAGCCAAATCCTTTGGCCACCAAATCCCTAGCAATGTACTATCTTTTAATTCAGCATCTGTTTTATTCATAATCATATTTATTTATCATGTATAGATGCTCTCTGACTGTTTTGTCCATCTTGATTCATCTTTTGGATACAATCTTTCGAACCCTACGGCCTTCTTCTGGTCGGTGTCATAAATGGGGAAGGTGAAAAACATGGAGAGAGAGGCCCCCATCAAAATGCGAGATCGAATCTACTCAATATGGCACAACGCTGGATCGGATGTTGGAAATGGGTGTTCGAGACTATCTTCCAAGTGGTGGAGTCTCCTCTGCTTGCCTTGAACATCAGCATCCGAAACTGTAGCATTTATAAAGCCTTATATTGTGATCTCCTATTTGATGGGAAATACACATCTAGCTGCGAGACAAGCGTAATGAATATATAATCAATTGAGAGTTTATTGGTTTTAGATTCCCAACTCTCTATTGCAGCCATTGCCGTCACTGATTGATATACTAAAAGTGAGTTACGTCCCTTGGTCATTTTGATGATTAGTAATATTTCTGAGGAATTGATATTCCAATGGATAATATTCAATTCTCCCATCATTGTTTTTTCTCACGTAAAAAGTTCTTGTCAGTTTTGTTATGTTTGCTGTTAGAAGAATTTGGGGACATTGGAGTTGACTTCATTTTCCCCTATTAACAACAATGACAATGGTAATAACAATATTGGCATTAGCTGAATTGAAACACTTCGAAACTTGTAAGGAAATTGAAATTCGACGCACAACTGTTTCACAAATCCTTGTGTGTGTTATTTGTACAGAAAAATAATTGTAATGAATTAATATCTGAATAAAGTATTGAGGAATTTGTCAATGATAGTTTGTACACACACACATATATATATATATATATATATATATATATATATATATATATATATATATATATATATATATATATATAATGTGAACTGTAAATAGTGAGACAGACTCGGGAGCAGAGTGTTCAAAGGTAAGTTTCATTAATCCTTAGATTTTAATGGTCCAGACATGTTTCGGGATTTTTCCTATCTTCAGTGGTGTGTGCTGTGTGAGTATGTTTTTTGTGTTTAAAGTTCCCATATATATCCTGGATTATATATATATATATATATATATATATATATATATATATATATTGAGAGGGAGGGAGAGAGAGTGAGAGAGAGGGGAGAGAGAGGATCAAAGAAAAGAATCAGCGCGCCTATGATCTTACGTCCAGGTGTGTTTTAACTTGTTCCAGAATTTTTTCTTTACGTGGAATTATTTATTTGTCAATCATGCTGTGAAAATAAATATTATCTCACGTAATTATTCTTTACTTTTATCAGAGACTGTTTTCCCGTTATGATTTTTATTGTTTTTCTCACGTTATAAGTTTCTGCCAGTTTTGTTATATTTGCTGTGAGGAAAAATTTCGGACTTTCGAGTTCACTTCATTATCCCCTTTAAACAACAATGACGACGACAATAGCGATGTTGCCTCCTGTATAATTGAAACACCTCAAAGCCAGTGCAGAAATTGAAATTCCATCAGCAAACTGCTTTCAAAATCTTTGTATGTGTCACTTGTACAGAAGAAGTGACACGTAATTTTACCCTCAATTACTAGGAAGAATAGTTTTTTTGTTTATATTTCTATGTGCTACTTAAACAGGCTATCTCAATAGAGTCAGAATTGTGTTCGACCCTGAAGCAGCAGTATTGTTCTTATTGCTTTTAGTGAGCGAGTTCGATTGAAGCTTATGCAGTGCACGTCCTTGCTAATAGCCTAGTTATATATTGTGCATACAGCCCAACCTCAGTTGGTACAAATTCGAATTATAAGAATTTGATAAAGTACAAATTATAAAATTGGGAAATTTTCTCCTTCCTTTCTCAAAATTCGATTTAAAACAAAACTAAAATCAATTTAGTACGAATCATTTTGATCTGCAAAGATGAAAATCTATGTGTCTCGTACGGTCCAACGGTTTTGTCTTTTTATATTATTCTACCGCAGTAAACAGAGAAAAACAGTTTTGTATTTCAAATGTTTCTATTGTAAAAAAAAAGAAGAGATTGGAGCCGAAATTCAATGCTTTAGAACTCCATTCACGTGGCGATAGAGGAAGGGGTATCATTCTGGTGGATTTGCACCCTGCAAAGGTCATAAAATCTTGATGGAATAAAGTCCTAGTCTCGACCACTCTTGAAACTTGCAACGATCACTAGAATGTAATAGACCCTGGGACTTTGTCACCGATTCACTATGCTTCCATTGGACTTATGCCATGAACGATTCCCATTTACTCAAAACACTACAGAGATATTGCACATATTGATCGTCAGTCAAAAGTAAAACAAATCATATGGCCTAAATAGAAAAGAAAAAAAGAGAAATTATCCTCAGCACTTTGTTGTTTGCAAACAAGTAAGAGAAATGAAATCAGGTCTTTCCCGGCTGTATGTTGTGTTGAGGATGATCAATTGAATATTTGGGGAAAAGTCTTATTAATCAATCAGCTATTTCTCTCTTTTTTGTTGTTTTTATTTTTTGTCTGTTTGGTTTTTTTTTGGGGGGGGGGTTCGTTTCATCATAAACTATCAGAATCTTTAAAAAGTGTGAATGTTATCGGACACAAACTTAGGTACCAATTTTAACTGAGTTCAGTGTTTAAATTACCCCACACACACACACTAAAATCTTCTCTGAGAGGGATTTTCCAGCAAAACCTTTCTTCCAGTCATGACAAGGAATAAATCTTTAAATTTTCAGTACTATTACTTCAGGTATACGGCCTGTACACTCAAAACCTCCATATATATATATATATATATATATATATATATATAGAGAGAGAGAGAGAGAGAGAGAGAAAGAGAGAGAGAGAGAGAGAGACAGCCAGACAGAATCTTTTAAAACAGAAAAATCTTATCATAAGTGTGTTGACAGATTCGGTTTGTGGTTTTTGCTGAAATGGGAGGTTTTCTTGCCGTATTGATTGAAGGTTTTTATCAAAATGATCTTCCTCTGCGAATAGCAACAATTCAAGGAAAGCTTCGAGTGCATTCTAGACTGGCTCTCAAACTATGAACCATGCAACGAGCACAAGAGATAATCATGCTTAACATCACACGGAGAGATCACAAGATAGCACAGTATATTAGAGGACAAACAGACATTGAACAGCTCTTTGAATGTTAATGACCCTTCCCCAAAATATAAGCATCTTTACAAAAAAGGCAATTTTGGACCATCCATCAGACAGCCCGTTCTCCTAAAAAAGGCTATAAATTGACGAACCAAAACTGGTGGAAAAATAGTATGTCGATCCAAATGTTTCAATGTATCCTGTAGATAGTCACGCATGGAACTGGAATGTGAGATATACCCAAAAGGTTGAGCCTCAAATTCAGAACCATGCAACGTGCACAAGAGAACACCTTCGAGAACAGGAAAAAGGAGTCTACGATATCATAAAATCCATCAGAAAACTCAATTGGCAATTGGCTGGTCATGTTGCAAGAAAGTCAGAAAACAGCTGGACATCACATCTAATAATGTGGAACCCTATAGATCTATGCCAAATGAAGAATTGAACATTTGCTTCTTATTCACTTGTTTTGGACCTCCCCCACCCCAAGTCTTTCTGGGTTGGCTCAATTAACAACGTAATCTCATGCTAGATTTGTCTTTCAGTTTGTGTCAGTTAGCCTTTTTTAATAAAAATTCGGACTTTTTAGTGATCTAACAAAAGATGAGAGAAGCTAATTTTCATCAATTACATTTTTCTAATCTTTTAATTGATCATCCCAAACATGCTGTTAAGAGACGTTGGCCAAACGATGGCACCTATTGATTGACAAATCAGTTCTGTTATTTTTTTTGCTTCATTTCCTTCGCTTCAATTTTTCCTTCCGTGTTGCTGCTCTCTTTTTGAACTTCCCCTCCCTCTTTATCCTTCCATCCCCTTTTCCTTCCCCTTCTTCCTCTCCAAAGGTTTCTCACTCATTAAAATAATTATTTTTCTCTTTCATTTTTTGAATTTTCCCTTTTCTCTTGCTTATTTTAGAAACCCTTAACCTAAACTGGCGCCAAAACTGTCAACATAGGTTTCTTTAGCTTTTCAGCTGGTCTGGCTGGCTGATTGGCTTTGTGTATATTACACGTACAGGTTGCACCAATGGAGCAAAAAAGACTTAAAATTCAAAGATTTATCTGTTATTGTGCTTTATAAAAAAAACGATGTTTGTAATTTCAAAATTCCTCCCCGAAGTGCATTTCGATTCACAGTGTAAGTTTATGCTGAATAGGTCCCTAGATTGTGTCCAGCAGCATTCGTCCTTGTTTTATTTTGTTTTTGCTTTTGTTTTAATTTTGATTTTTTTTAATGATCACGATCCAACGAAAAGTGGGAGAAGTAACATGTTCATTGATCACTCCTTCCTCCAATGCTGCCAAAAGAAGCTGGCCACGTGACAGTTCCTATCGAGTAACTGACCAGGCCTGTTGTATCGTTTCTTTATTGTTCATCTTCTCCCCTTCCTTATAAATATTATGACTCTAATGCCTACTTAGTCACATGACATGGTCAACACATGAGGAATCAAAATGGAGGCGAAAAGATGGCAAAACAAAATGCAGAAAATAACCGACTTCAGGACGGTGTTGTTATGTGGCTTATTCAAATTGAACGAAATTAAATAGAATAGAATATGTTAGTATTTTATCAAAATTTACGATGGAAAATTTTTAGAGTGTCGTTTTAGGATCCTCTTAAGGCAATTTGTATTTCGAAATTTCAGATCTTTTCTAGATTTTCAAGATATTTATCTAAGCTCCACTGAATTTCTTCAATATCTTCTGGGTGATAATTTGTGATATATATGAGGAGACCTTTGATGATTTTCCAGTATTTATAGAGCTTTTCTGTCTGTTTGAGCAGTCACAAATATCAACATGCATCTTGCGTAATTTGAAATCATGACCAAAAGATTGTTTGGTGGTTCTCTTACTGACTGAGCTAAATTCACAATTCTTACATACTTGAGAAAATTTTTGCTAGAATTACATTAAAGCTGAGTTCATTCTTTTGAATAAAAACTTTCATAAAACTAAATTTTCCCTACTGTGATTTGAAATCACAGCAAAGCAATTGGTGGTAGGAGGGTACTCTTAACGAATGAGCCGAACAAAGAAGTTGTAAATATCTCAGGATTATATATATATATATATATATATATATACATATATATATATATATATATATATATATATATATATTTATTGCAATTATCACCTTCAATCGGGATAGGAGTGGGAGTGGAGTCTGACCCTGCAGTAGTCAAATTTGTGCTCTCTTTTTTTCTTCTCAGCATCCCTTTTTTGCCTCACACAAGTCCCATTTATTTTACATACCTTGTCATATTCTTTGTACATATCAAACTAAGCATATATACACGAGTAAAAAAAATGCAAACTGTCCACGTGTGTAAGCATAAGCAAACTGTGCACTAATGTAAATATGTGCAAAACTTTGTAGATATCTAACTAAACGTTTGTAATGCAAATGCACACGTAGAATTCCCTAAGAGAAACTGTAACTATTTGCATAACAAAAATATTTATTCCTTTTTACCCAAAAAATCACGTATACAAAACACTTAACTGGAAAGGCGCTAATATAAATAAAAGGGATTTTTGAATTATACGCAGCAAAGGCATTGATGTTATGAAAAAAGAACAAGTCTTTGTTCACTCCAACTGAACCTTTCAAAGCAATTGAATAATATGAATTAGTTAGCGTCCCTGTCGAATCTCATACAAATATTGAAAATTACAAACCATCATCCAAAACTGACACTAAGATTGTCAGCATAGATTTCTTCAGTTTTTGAGTGATACTGGTTGACTGGCTATCTATCTATCAATCAATCTATCTATCTATCTATCTATCTATCTATATATATATATATATATATATATATATATATATATATATATATATATATATATATATATATACATATATGTGTGTGTGTGTGTGTGTGTGTCGTGCGAACTACTGGACTGAAAATTTAAACATATATTCCTTGAAAAAACTTTTTTCGAACCTCCTTGATGAGTTCGGTTACGCCAAATTGTTTTTTCGCTTTGTGTTCGGTAGTGTTCTTGAAAAATCTGTCTTTTTCAGAGGTGCAACAAAAGGGGAAGTAATTTATCCATTGATTACACGTTCTTTTTCGAATATTTCAATTCATCACCCCAGCACGGCGCACTGCCAAATGCCGTTGGACACGTGAAGGTTCCTATTCAGTGATTTGCCGGACCTATTTGAGTTCAGTTTCACTGTGAAAATTACTAGGAGCCGTTGCATTTGAAGACCAACGATTTTCATGAGACGGAAACCTCTGAAAGGAGAAATATATATATATTTTTAAAGAAAAGAGAAACAGCAATTCCTACGTGATGTTTCAGATCACAATGCTTTCCCTGACAAGATCACTGGAGCAGGCGTTTTGGATCATATGGGAGGAAGAAAAAAAATAATGCTCTCCTATTAGGAAACTCGCAAAATCCCACGTGAAACTACATAAAAATATATTCATGCTAGAAAAGGCAGCATTTATTGTATTATCATAAAGCTCTCTCTCTCTTTCCAAGGTCAGTAGGGATGTAAGCGCTATTTTAGAGCCAGTAGTCAAGAAAACCGGTTTATGACAGCAAAAAGATTGATGCGACAAAGGGGAAAACCAAAAAATCCACAACCCAAAATTATAAACAGAAAAAAGGATATTGAAAGAGTTTTTTCGGACAATTAAACTACTTGGTGTTCATGTTCTCCACACGTTTCGGCCGATTCATTCAACGTAAACAACAAGGAGTTCAATTGTCTGGAAAAAAGGCTTTGAAAGTCAATGACCCTTTTTTAAAAAGATACAGGCAGCATCTTTACAGAGAAAAGGTAATTTTGGACTATCCACCAGAAAAACCCATTCTCTTAATGAAGGCCATAAAGTGGCGAACCAAAACTTCTGAGAGAATATGCTACAGGAATGCTGCAAGGAGGTCAGACAACAGCAGAACATCACGACTCACAACGTAGATCTCTAGGAAACATACATGAAACTATGGACGGCAAAAAAATAAGACGAGATGATGAACGAGAAATTTCTAAAAGTTTTCGCTCCACGACGCCTACAACAGAGATGTCTGCCAAATCTTAGGGAAGGTCTATGCCTAAGGGCAGACGCTAAACGACGAAAGTTCCAGCTGCTGATCAGATATTGATGACACCCTGCCTTTGAATCCCCCAATGCTATCTTGACATATTATCACTATAATCGTGGAAGACAAAGTAATGCTTCTTATTCCCTGATGGTGTCGCCTAATCCATACATATGGTGCGTACAACAATTGTTGCAAAAGGAAAAACCATCTCATATGTACTGAGTTCGATCTGTGCTGAGTGTTTCTCTAATTAAGCCTTGTGCGCAACTAGAAACTCAAAAGTATTTAATGATTATCTCTGATAGCTACGAACCAAATTTCGTTGACAAAAATATTCCACTTACTTGACTTATGTTCAATGCTTATATATTTGTTTTGTACGAGAAATCTATCGAACAAACAGGTTGAAAATTATGATTAGAATTCCCCGTATGGTCAAAAGAACCATGAGTTCAACGATGTATCCACCGTCCGTGGTTGAAGTAGGAGGAGGAGGAAGAAAATAGCAAGTAGTCTTTCTTTGGATCAATCGATTCTCATACTTTTAAGATATTGCGATATGGAAATTTTCCGCCAGTATTGTTTGTAATAAAATTTGTGAATGGCAATTTTTAGCATTTTTGCCATTTTTCAAAACACAAAAATGCTGACCTCTGATATTCTATCATGAAAATTGATCAGTGTAGATTTCTTTTAATGAAGTCACACTCCTTCCTTATGTTTAGCGCAACTGGGACTGACCAATCGACCGTCTGAGAGATTGGAAAGCGCCAAATAGATTAATGTGGACACATTTCAAAACCAAATTTAGTATCAGGCGCTCTATCCATGTATAGTTATCACCACAAATTATTAAAAGCGGCGCTAAATGTAGCTATGATGATACAAAGATATCATTTCCATCGTCACTGTCTCGTTTATTGATTTTATTTGCAACAATGACTTCCATTTTACTGGCTTGAACCAAAAGATTCAGCCTCGAACTGAGAAATATGCAAGTTGCAAATGAGAGAATCATGATCAACTTCACATGGAGAGATCATAAGACGGCATGGAATATCAAAGAAGAGACAGGAGTCCGAGACGTCAAAGAAACTGTCAGAAATCTCAAATGGCAATGGGCTAGACATGTTGCAAGAATGTTAGACACCCACTGGACATCGCGACTCAAAACATCGATCCCGAGAGATCGTAGGTGACCGACGGAAAGTAGAATGGTGTAACGAGATAAATAAATTCAGAAAGCACTGGTTCCATGGCAACTCTCAGAGAATGTCTATGTCCATCAATAAAAGCTAACGGATTGATGATGATAATGATGATAATTGGCCTCAACCTTTTATTTCCCATATTTTACCATGAATATCCTTGATAATCCGCTGTGCCCGACCTAGTTCAAACGAAAGTATGTCATGTGTAGTGCCAACCTTTCCAGCTAAAGAAAATTATTCATATACGGAGTTATCTGCCCTTTGGAAATGATCTACTTCTAACCTCTATATCTTTGTAGAAACGGTAAATTCGTTGTTCCCCTTTTTGACGTCACAAAGAACTGCCAATCAGATAGCAGATTGTTAACTTTGCGATATTTAAACTGGAGCGGTAAATATCTCTCTCTCTCTCTCTCTCTCTCTCTCTCTCTCTCCCTCTCTCTCTCTCTCTCTCTCTCTCTCTCTCTCTGTGTGTCCCAATGGCCTCTAGGTAAGCTCATCTCTTCTTTCTCTCTTTAGTTAGGATAGTTAGTATGGTTTTTATACACACTTTGTTCTTGCACATGCATCATCACATATTCATCTCAAGAATATATCTTATCCAAGTCGAGTACTCTCATCGTAGTTAGCTCGGACTTCCTAAGATAACTTCATGGTGGCTACAACTAGGATGACCATATTGACGGACATTCAAAAGACTCTATCTCACATTTACTTAGTGACATTCCTTTCCCTTCATCCTTCCAATCTCTACATGTTCATCCCGGTAGATCCCTCCACGTATCCGTGTCGGCAGAAACTCCGGTCCTTGTTTATTTTAATTCACTCATGAATTAAATCTGGCACTGATGTTCACTTCTTTGTTTGTTCTTATTTCTTTGTTTTGTTTACAATTCAACTAACTGTGTACTAACCTTGTATTTGTGCTTAAGCAACGGACACGCTGCTTACTAGGATTCATCTCCTTAAAATCGATTCTAGTTATTTACATTTAAGGGGGCTGATATATTAGCAACGCTAAATCTGGCCCCCTGATACGAAACATGTATACAATTACCCAGACTCTATAGCCTATCCCAAACCCACAAAACAAACATCCCCTTACAACCCATCATCTCAAGAATAGGCAGAGCACCCCATACGATAGTAAGAGCTTTAGCTAAAATCCTAACCCAACGACTCAGCATCATCAGCCTCACACACCTTAAAAACTCTGGAAACCTCATACATAAATTAAAAAAAACAGATATGGTCAACCAACCCATGGCCAGCCTTGATGTAACCTCTTTATACCAACATCCAAGTTTAAAAATGCCTACACCAACTGAATAACCACCCAAAAGAGGCCAAGATTAAACTAGCCCTACCCACTAACAAAATCATAGAAGTATGCACACTCCTAACAAACCAATGCTTCTTCAGGTCCAATGGCAATTATTACCAACAAGCATTTTGGTAACCTATGTGATCCCCGATAAGTGGAATTTCAGCCAGCCTGTTTCTTGAATTTCTGGAATCAGGCCTGTTCTCAAACATCATACCCAATACAACCGTATACAATGTATAACAACTCTATTTCTATAATTAATAACCTGATTTTAAGCTAACATTTATGATTTGAATGAAGTTCCGTTTTTCTTTATTTGATTCCATACCATGTAACATACTTGAGCTTTGATTTTATGTCACTTTCTAACTTAATATTCACTTAGGTTTGTTTGTTAAGACCCAAGGGCAAAGGAAGTCAATGGAGTAAGAAGTTTTATTTCGCTAAATCCAGAATGGGAATATCCTGCTTGCCTTGAAAAACTACATTAGGCAGCCATGTGTTTCGCTGGAGCTTGAATCCCGACAACCGTTGACAGTGACAAATAAGTAACTGATTAAACAAGGAGGCAGGTAGTTATTTACAAAGCTTAACTCAGTATAGAGGACAGGTAAGTGGGTGTCCACCAGACGGCACCTTTACCACTGGATCAGTCCTTCTCAGCTACGGTGAGAGTGTTTGAAAGCTGGATATTGTCAATGAAGGATAATGGTGCTGTACAATTGTTTTATGTAACCCCAACCTTATGTACCAAGTAACAAAGTCTTATTCTTTGCTTGTAATACTAAAAGATGTATTCCAAATATATCTTTCTGTCCTGGTAAACTAACAGCAAGACTGTGAAATAAACTGATTACATAATAGAAATATATCCACAATTAGATTGCAAACTATCACATTATAGTAAGCCTCGATATTCAACTCAATATGGTACGAAGTCACGTGTTTACTGCACCTGGTGAGGATCGAACCCACTACTGTAGTGTTGTTGCTCCACGTTGAGTAGATTACTTCCCTAAACTGACCGAGAAAGTGATAAAAAGGGAGATTAAAGAGTATATGAATAGTTATTATGTATTCCGGATTTTTCAGCAGAAAAAAAGATTTTATATTTTTTTTACGATTACTATTTACCTTCCTTTTGATAGTTGTTGCTTTTTATCGTGAATAAACGCCTCAAGTTGAAGTTAAATAATAGCAAATTTTTTTTTAAAATAATCATTTGTGTTAATTCATCTACTAGAATAACGCAAATAAGAAATATCGCTTTATTCCAAATATCGATCCAATTAACAATTAATGATATACGTTATTTGAGAAATAATTGTACATCAGCATTTGACGAATGACAAGTATTATTCGTCTCTTCTCTGACAGGCAACTTGATTTTCTTCTTAGATTATTGGCTAGGATTAGTTGAAAATACACAGGATTTTCGTTGTTGTGGTAGAAACAACCTACTCACTTTATTCAGATGTAGAATGGAGAGATAATGAGAGACTGAATAAGGGATGGAGTGTCTCTTTCAAGGAAACGATTGACAATGAACCCATTTTGACAGAATACTTCAGACAGCGTGGAGAAGTACAGCCACAAGATGTGAGTGGTATCATCTTTTCTTTGATTCCTAACTCTTGACTTACACCTCCGGTTGTAGCGAACTGGTTGCTTTGTGTATTTTTCAAAGATCAACCCTTAAATTCATTCAAATAAAAAGAAGGTAAATCAAAGGGAGTAACATCGGATTGGAATTACTTATCGTTTTAATTAGTTTTCCTTGATTCGATTCACAAGAGAGTTCCATCTTTTTAAATCTTTTTCTTTGAAGAGTTGTACAGCGATTACATCATCATCATCATCATCATCATCATCATCATCATCATCATCATCAATAGTCTTTTAACGTCCGTTGTTGTACACAGACTTTCCCCAGGATCTGCCACATTTCTCTATCATGGGCGTTGCTGAGCCAGTATTTTCTGAATTTGTCTAGTTCATCTCTCCATCTTGTTTTTGTCGGCCTCGGTTGTGCACGTGATCTCTGGGGATCTACGTTGTGAGTGTAATGTCCATAAGTTATCTTTCATTCTTGCAACATGGCCTGCCCATCACCATTCGAGTTTTCTAATGGATTCGATGATGTATCTAACCCCCATTTTATTTCTGATATAAATCCAAGTATTGAATCTACGTAATCCCGACATGTTCTCAAATCATGTGACCTGATCATATGATTTGTCCGTCCCCTCATTCAACCACATGTAGCATGTATGCGTTCTTTTGGCTCACTACCGTGAGTTTTTCTTGTCAAGCCACGCTATTGAATATATTAGAATGGGACAACAACACAACCCCACACAACCAAGGAGGAAAATGTAAATTAGGATGGTGGACAAATTCGGTTCGGGTTATATTTAGTTCTGTCCTCGTGTATCCAGCAAAATTTTAGATTCATTTTCGAAAGAAAGGGCAAGGGAGAGAGATTTTAAACTAATGATCAGACATAAGTAAAAAAAAAAAAAAAAAAAAAAATTAAAAAATATTTAAGAAATGAATCACAATCAAGAGAAACATTTCAAATATAAACAGATGGAGACTAACGGAAGACGTTGTTTTGAAGGGTTTATAAATCTGAGCTCGAGGCTACAGGATCTAATGTTCAAAGGTCCCAGAAGATGCAGAATAGAAAAATTTCATCCCGAAGTCAATATTACTTCTGTCTGAATTTCTCAGTGATGGAATGAATTTATACTAATAATCTACTTCTCACGATAAAAGATTGCTGCAATCTGATTGGTCAGTTTTCTCCAATTGACATATGACAAGAGAGAAAGCAGCAACTAACAAAAACTACCTAACATTGTTTTCCCCTCCTCTTTCCTTATTCTCTATCAAACTGCCTAATAATCTTTCTTCCCTGATTATTACTACCTCATCAGTAAACTACCTTGCCCCCTTTTCTCCCTCCTTTTTATTGAACGACCTAACTCCAGTTAATAATGATACTGTTTTGATGGAATGAGTAATACGTGTCAATAATTATCTGAACTTTGTACTGGGTACTACACGTGCATGTTGGGTCGTCTTTCATTGCTACTGAGAACATTCATCATTGATTGGTCATTCGCCTTTGAGATATCATAGAGTAAACATGGCTTCTCTGCTTTCGTTTCGCACGAAGGGAAAACAGCGAGCGTTGATTTTTTTTGAATGGGTTTAATGGGGTATCTGGGGCACGGAGGGTTTTTTTTTTGCACAATATAGGAACAGTTTTTTTACCTCGACGGAATGTATATGAATGGATTCTGACGTTCAAAAATGGAATTGAAAAAGCCGCTATCATTAACCCAAAAAAAAATTCAGACCTCAACTCTGAGCAGGGAATAGTCATGTTTACATTTTTCTGGACTCACCAGGACCAGTAATGGAACATGATAGGGAAACAGGGTCAACAGTGAACAGTACACATAACAGTGTGGTAATGTGGAACAATCTGAAGCCTGCAATTCGATGCAAACGGCGAAATCTTTGACACACCTGTTTCGCTTTTGCGTGAAAAAGAAGGCTCACATACTGTAACTTTTTTTTTTTTTTAATTGGAATATCCAAAAATGAAAGAACAAAAAAACTGTTCCACGAAACAGTCCATTGTCCACGTTGATAACCACTGCGCCACACCTACACCCATTTCTTCTAGGAATAGATAAAATCAAATGTGAAGTTGAATATGATCATCCATAGAGATTTTTCAAGTACGCATTTGAAGATATATGTATCGTTTCTCAATTGTATTAGGTTCTATATGACGTGAGTGAAATATACCTGAAAATTTGGAAGAAAATTACGTTTATAAACTCAGGTAAAAGTTGAGATTCAACACTAATTCTATGTCCTATCTGATGAAACACTGCTATGTGATGTAAAATTGATCAAACATAAACTATTTGGCTTTTACGGACTACTTTCTCGGAAAGTCCACCCTGATTGACCTTGAATTCGGTTTTTAAATATTTGTTATTCGCAATAATAATAATTCTCATTGAATACTTATCGTCGAATTTGATTTCTGAAGGAACCTAACTTTCTCCTGGCAAATACATTTGAAGAAGAAAAATTGCATTCTTGACACAACCAAGACATAATTCTCAACCAGTTTTTCTTCTAGGTTGCGGTTACCCGCGCAAGACAACTTTTGAAAGCATTTTAAAAAAAACGAATGAAAAGAGTATTTTTTTTTAATAAAAACAAGGGAGAGAACTTTATATGTACAGTCACTGAGTTACAATAAAAATAATAAAAAAACATTTCTCAGTTTGAGGTAAATTCCTGGATCCGAACCAAAATTCACTCACTTATTCCGTAGCTTCGGGTCTATCATTCAATCAATTTTCCTTGAAATTCATGGAGAACCTTTATAGATTTCGTCTGAAGAGACGGATAGCCACGAGTGAATTCATATACCTCTTCCAGCGTCGTTGGCTGAGGTAATTATGTTACGCAGTACAATACCAATACCGTATAGGATTGAATCAATACACGAAATAAATTATTTCTTTTGTGAAGAATAATTGATCTTTTCCCGTTTATTTTTTCTAATTTTTATTAGATTTGATTTTGAATGTATTTCAGATTAGATTCTAAACTTATTTAAGACTACATTCCACCTTCACATTAATTTATTGGTTGCTTTTTACAGCAACTTTTACCCGGGTCGATTTCCCTCTGACAGTGAGTAAATACCGCTCTGATGGGAGAATAATGAATAAAATCTAGGTTTGATTCGAGCCTATATCCCAAACAGAAAACACTGTTCAAGCCCTCTTCCTCTACGAATTTACAGGGGAACAAAAGTTCAAATAACACCCTTAAACCTATCTTACATTCAGATCGGCAGCCATGTTGGTTCTAATTCTAGTTAGTTCAGTATTTTAATACATATTTTGGTTTTCTTTTGTTTTGTTGTTCATTAACTGATCTTTGTTTCTTAAATCTAAGACGAATGATTAATGATCAACTCCACAGTAGAACTATTTTTTGCGCAGTAATTTATGCTAAACTGTTCCTTTGAATTTCTGTCTGGCAGTGTTCATGTTTGTTTTCTTGTTTTCTTTTAATAGGGGGATGGACTTACCTTTTTAATCAAGAATGTGTCAGATTTTAAAGCCTTCTACTTTGCCAGGCCAAAATTTATCACTGCCAAGACAAAATACTTTATCCTCTTAACTTGAAAGCACTTTCGTCTCCTGACGGCATTCAGCCATATTTTCGTCCAATTGTCACTTTCATAATGATGATATCTTATTGCCATTTTAATTAAATGAAATACGTTCCATCCTAATCAGAGACAAACAATCTAATGTTTCCCAAGGAACTATTTTCTATTTCATTACTGTCCCTGTGGAGGCTGCTTCAAAAACTCTGACACATTGTGATAATATATAATTAGTAAGATTATTGCGCGTGGAGCGAACTCATTGGGGATCAGATTGTCAGTTCCGTCTCGGCGTCAGTCTTATTATTACTTGAATGGTGTGCTGTCAGTTCTTTGTCTACAGGGACGTACTGTGAGTTTTGACTATTTACTGTTATTACAGAT